>OW029938.1:3762500-5012500 GCA_932305915.1 Agriopis marginaria
CCCATGGCTGTCCATATGATGTGCTCTACTTCCTAGCCATCTCATCAAGGTCAGTTCAAGTGTTTAGTTGTTGAAAAGCAAGCAGGCGGAGTGCCATGCTATCTGAAAAGGACTAGATGTTCCAGTTTTTTTTACTTTCCTTTTCTGTGGAAGCTTCTTAATTACACTGACATTGAAGGAGATTAGCCCAGAGTAAGCCCAGAGCGTTGCTAACAGACTGACATTGACTTTAAAGTTTACCTCGACGACCTCTCTTATGTTCTGTCACTTAGCACGTCTATCATAATTAATTCACAAAGCATTTATTATATTTATTTTATTCCTAAGTAGTCGAGATGGGCACTTTTTTGGTTCCACATATTTTAATAGTCAAGACACACGGTGGACGGAGCGATATTACGCTCGCTGTGCGTATTGGCTATTAATCTTCGTGTCTGAATTTATTGGAAATCTAATAAAAGAAAATTATTTGTAACTAGCTGACCTGACAGACGTTGTCCTGTCTTAGAACTGTCAAAAGCGCGAAGTTAAAATCGTCGTTAAGTTTTCCGATTTTTTTTCCATTTTCTGCGCAATTTTCTTAATTTTTCTTTCCATAAGAACCTTCTACAAAGTACATATTACAAAACTTGAAAAAAAAGAGTAATGAAATCGGTAAAGTCGTTTTCAAATTATGGCATGACCAAGGTAAAAGGGATTAATTTTTATATATTTTATATGGATAGAAGATAGATATGAGAAGTTAATAATTTAAAATAAATAAAGTAAACCAAAAGGTTTTGTAATACATTGATTAAAAGTAAAATGTAAGTCTATTAAAACTGAGGTTTAACTAACTTTATTAACCACAATGACAAATTTAGTAGAATGGAATGGATGAAATGATAGAAGATTTTGATACTTGAACAAAAAATTTGTTACAGTAAATAAACATGTTTCTTAAAGCTCCGGGTGTTTTAGGTAGACACCTACAACAGCGGCGGTGACAACTTACTATCAGGTTGCCCGTCGCATTTTGGTCTACTTTTATTAAAAAATACACTTAAACTGGCTGCATCACAATTAGATACTATCTCAGTTTGAAATATCTGTTAAAAAGCGGAATAAGGTTATCCACTGACGTGCTTCGTGAGATAACAAGATTTAAAACTAGCATTTTTTAATTTTTCTAATATGTTTGCATATGTTGAATCTGTTTATTTTAACACGAAAAATGTGGGTCAAGGAGGTAAGTAACATTTTATGCACATAAAATTAATAGATTATAAAATGGCTGCACAAAGAACATTGTTAGGTTGATAAAATAAAAAAATGTAGTTGTTCATGAATAAAAATAGTGGTAATTGTAACTTATACAGAACGAATTCAAAGTATTTCCAAGTAAAAAAAAAAAAAAGTAGATATACATACTTAATACTTTAGTAAAGTTATATGATTAAGGTTGTGGAATGAGCTCCCGATATTTCGGCGCAGTTACAGGCACCATGTTCACGGGAAGACAAAAAAATATATAAAAAAACCCGTAAATAATCATATAACATTAGTGAACAACCGTGATAGTTTAAAACAGTGTTTTAATACTTTAGTGTACTTTTACTTTACTTTCATACTTTTTATACTTTCAATAAATTAGTCTAAACGAGACGTTACTAACTTAACCGGTGTAATCTCTACATCTCTATCTCTATCTCTACATAGTATAAATTGAAGTCGCTTTCCGCGTCTGTCTGGTCTGTATGGCTGCTAACTCCTCCTAAACCACGCAACGGATTTTTATGCAGTTTTCACCATCAGTTAGATACATTTTCAAGGAAGGTTTATATATATAACTAGCGACCCGCCCCGGGTTTGCACGTAAATTGCACCCGTGCGAAGCCGGGCGGGCGGGTCGCTAGTACTGGATAAGATAGTAATAATCAGTACATCAATACAAACTGTAAAAAAATATATAATCGCGTTATAAACAATGAAACTTAAGTTTACACAAATTATAAAACAGCAATTTTACAGACACATTGTGAACCTTGTATTTTTTATATCGCTACAAAATAAACAACATGGGAAGCCAAAGCAAAACAAAACTACGATCAAGGTTGCAAATACAAACAATATGCATATTCATAAGGTCATTGAACAAAAGTATCAAATCTGTTCGATACAGCTTCGCAAAGGACGCGGTGTTTGTTACGGAAACATTCGTATTGCAATGTTTCTAGGACGATTAGATCACGCCCTTAAATTTTGTACTTAATGATTTCGGATTCCATTTCCTCTATTAGTTACGTAGATTGAAGTTCATGTTCAAGGTTTTTTTGAGAATGGTCAGTTCATGCCGCTTCGTCGGAAAAAACTTTATTACATAAACATATGAATTATACAGGGTTACATGGAAAGAGTGTACTAAGCCGAAACGGGTGTTATACTCATCATTTCGAAAAACTTTTACTATAGGCCCAAACCGAAGTCGCGAAAAAATAATAATTATAAGTCATCTTTTATATAGAATATAATATCTACGTTTGGCGACCAACTCGCCTGATGGTAAGCGACGGTGTGGCCGAGGATGAAACACGTTGATCTAGAAGAAATATATTCACTGTAGCCTTGAAGATGGCTAGATTGTGGTTCACAGGAAACAAGGAGGACGGCAGGGAGTTCCATTCTTGGGCAGCACGTTTAATGAATGAAACCCCAAATCGCTGTGTACGAATCTTAGGAATTTCCACGAGGAAAGGGTGGTAGTGTGCAGTTATTCTACTTGTCCTGTAGTAAAAAAAGGTAGGAATAAAGTCAGGAACCTTCAGCACACTCACCAAAATGTATCCGATAGAAAATAGACAAGCAAATTTACGGCAGTGTTCGAGGCTTTGCAATTTTTGGCGTCTAGTTTACTGTCACCAATCAGCCTCATAGCACATCGGTCTACCGAATCTAAAGCTTCCAGCTGATACTTGGCTGCTCCGTCGAATAGGTGGCAACAGTACTCAACACACGATCGGATTTGTGCTTGATAAATGAAGCAACTGCCCCGGTGAGAATTAACGCCTAACCTTATTGAGGATGCCAAGTTTTTTACTGGCCAGTCTAGCATTAGCCGAATTACGAAATAATCACGATTTATTCATTTTGATACTCGTATGATTTATTTATTTAAGTCCTAAGTAACATTAATACAATTTATCAAAACGTTAAACAGAAATAAAAATATAACTAAATGTCACAATAATTACAGGTGAAGACAGTATTAACGAAAAAAACGAACGAACGATAAAAAATTAAATTAAATTAGTTAAACATAAACATAAATCTGTATATATAAAATAAAATCGTGACACTATTTATAACTCAAGAACGGCTGAACCGATTAGGCTGAAAATTGGTGGGGAGGTAGCTTAAAACCAGGAGACGGACATAGGATACTTTTCATCAGCATCATCACAATTTTTCATCACTACGCGGGTGATCCGCGGGGCGCAGGTAGTGAGATATAAAAAGAAGAAATTAATAATAACAGTCTAAAGTTTTGTCAAAATTAAAATTAAAAAGTAATAAATGTCAAAAAAGAAAATACAAATAAGTAAAAATTGTTCAGATAGTCAGAGACCTCAGAGACTTCTTAAAACTAATAACGTTGTCAACAAATATGTCGATATCGGTTGTCTTAGACAGTGTTATACTGACGCACCATTCTAGACAAGGGTGCATTGAATCCCAGGTTAGAGCTAGAACTCGGAGCAGAGTTTTTTTTGGCGCGATACTCTAGGTAACGTTCGAATGAATTCCGTTACTTTAAACTTTTTCAATTGGGATCACCTACAGAAGATTAGCTGCTGACCTTCATATTACTGCTCTTTTCATCCCAACAAAACAATTGCAAGTACGCTCAATTGGCGGAAATTAACAGTTGACATGCCCTGTTCACGTTGTGTAGGTGGTAGACAAAGGATAATAGTTTTAAATCACCTAGTAGTAGGTAGTACTTGTACTAATATGTATACTGTGGTAGTAGTTACTCTAGCTGCGATCTCCTTTTTTTTCAACATACACTTTTAGCGCTGCACCAATAAGCAAAAACAATGACGATATTATAATCTTTGAGCAAAAAGAAAGATTAGATTTTGTAATTAATGATTTTTTAATTTTAGTTTCATTACGCGCTTTCCCGGCCACAAAAGCTAGTTTTAGTCTAAAATATAATTATTATTATTTTTACATAAAAAAAGCAATTCACTGGAAGTTACAGGGTTCATCCCCAAATTTCCCCACCCTTGTAGGTGGCATATTTTCTTCAATTTTCAATGGGACTAGCCTTCAGATATATCAATGTATCCTGTTCAGTAAACAAATAAATCATTAAAATAAATTCTCAATCAGCAAATATTATTAAAATAAACTATAAATATTATTACAAAAAACTGCATCCGAATTGAGAACCTCCTATTTGAAGTCAGTTAAAAAGATATAATAAATCACTGAGTAGGAATTATAATAAGAGGGTATATTTGTCATATTTTTTTTATAAATATTTTATATATATTTTATACCGATAGTTTTTGTCATGGTTTTCACTGGAAGACGCAGCGTAGGTAGACCTCCCACTATATGGACAGACAACATCAGGTAAGTCGCGGGCATCCAGTGCATGCAGATGGCAGGCTGTCGTTCATTGTGGAGTTCTAAGGGGGAGGCCTATTATCAGCAGTGGGCGTCTCCTGACTGATGATGATCATGATTGCAGTTCTCAGAGCAACTAAATGCTTGGGCCGAGTTTAGGAAACTGATAGCGGCTGACTGAACTGACTGCGGGTGCAGATATGGAAAATGCTTTGATTATTAATTGAAGGACGAAATAATCACTCGAGTTACTCATCCCATTTCTTAAAATCGTGTAAATCATCTGGAAGCGCGAATTAAACAATTATCCGTCCTAATGCACCACTCTGGCGCGCGGGAAAAACCTAACTATCTGAGGAAAAAACAACCTATTTATTTGTTGCGATAATTTATACACAAAATTTACTAAACATTGGTGTTGACTGGTCACGTAGCCCCGAAATCACCCACAGAATAGGTAAATCACCTGCTCTGCCTTAGAATACCAATGCCCTGTTCCACTGAACAAATCCATTAATGGATTAGATTCTAGTTTTTCTTCCCCTATAACCCATCAAAAAATAAAATGATAAAATAGGAAAACGTAAAAAAGACCTGAAATCCAAGATATTCTAAAAATTGTGATGGAGAATAAAAGTTCAAACAAGACCCTTTTGAAATAAGTCAAAGACTTCCAAAATGTCATCACTGTGCATCTCGTTCAATGAACTACGCGCAGATGTAGCAATAGTTTCATGGCCGTTCAACAAAAGAGCTTCATTCTAATGGAGCGAGCACAAAAACTAATAGGTTTACTATTCGATTCTCTGACAAAAACTAATCGATTCCGGCGAATACAGTCTTGGCTAAAGTACTGCTTTAAATTGATTGACTTTTCTCGTAAGCCTGTCTTGTCTTGTGTTAAGGAAGGGGCAAGCTCTGGTAACATAAGGACACTGTCTACAGTGTAAGGATGTTTTGCCCAAGCGCTAGCAGATACATGCTTCCCGCCTGATAGAAAGTGGTAATCGCCGTCTGCAACACTAAATCGATGATTTGCCAGCCCGGAGAGGGTGGGTGTTCGTAGCCATTTTTGGAAACGCTGGAGCGAAACTCGGCGGGAAGATATACCACGCCTGGCAGGTCCGCATTTTCTTCTGAACTTGTTGTTTGGAGGACCTATATTAGACACTGCTGGGTTGAAAAGGTGTTATAAACTTGATTCCATGAAACAGCAAACGTAGCGTAGGAGGCCATGCTACTCGATAGAGCAACGTTAATCTGGCATTGACTGAAAAACAAGAATAATTACTAAAATAAAACATTATAATTTAATTCATTTCACGATTTCATGAGGCATCATTACTATCCATGGCACCAAAACGCCTTGACTGCTTCTCACCTTCATCTAAACTTCCATCTGTGCCACTATTACAGACCCTCTCTCTCTTATAAAGTTTCCTAACGATGTTTTCCTTCATTGGCGGCTCATACTGAGTGTTGGGATTTCAACCCACTTCTTGAGGTTTCGTAAAATTCATCTCTCCCGAAATCTCGAAACTGCTTGACCTACGAAACGAAAATTTTGGCAGGTAGATTCCTTATGGGGTGCAGAGATCCGCTAAGTATGTATTTTGGAAAAGGGCCGATAAGTAAGGGCAAAAAAGGGTTGAAAGTATTTATGAAACTCTACACGTACGAAGTCGCGGGAAACAGCTCGTCACCCCACAGACGTTGTCCTGTCCAAATTTGTCCCATAGAGTTAAGGTTCATACAAAAAAATCCCATAGATATTAAACACTTTCAGGTTTACCTGAAATTTCGAATTTTTCGGATAAATTTTCAAATTTTTCTTTCCCTAAAAACCTTCGGACTTTTACGAATAATTAAAAAAAAGAATTAGCCAAATCGGTTTAGCTTTTCTCAACTGATGCTCTTAGCAACGTACAGTATTTCATTTTGATTTATATAGATAAGCTTGCGTTTGACCCCCACCTCGTTGAAATCTAACTCCCCAAGCATGACTAGCGCACCTTGTGTAAAATGCACGATTTGATCTAGCTGATTATTTGCAATCAATGAAATTGTTAAGTTCCGACTGATTAAAAACGGCGGAAATCGCGAACCGGTATACGGTTCGTTTTGTGAAACCCGAATGCAGACATTTATCCGACGAGGTATTTCAACGATTTTATGCACTAGGAGCCTGTATTTCATTATTCATAACAGTAATGAAAATGAATAATAATAATGTACGTTCTGTTAAATTTAAATAAATTTGTTTGAGTTATGGTCTTAAGTTCGAAAAAATATACCATAGGGAAAAAAGCACTTTCAAATTATCACATTTTTCATTCCTGAAACCTACTTCCTACCTATTTTTATTTCCTTATTCGGACTATTACCTACTTAGTGGTTCTCAACACGTCTACCTGGAATCTACCTGTAAAATTTCCGTTTTAAAGGTCAAGTAGTTTTTGAGATTTCGTGATGAGTCAGTCAGTCTGTTCGCTTTATATATAGATTTTTGTAGAGATGATAGCTTACTGTCTGACTTCGGATTAGCAATCTCAGTAAAAACATCAAAATTTACCAGCCTCTTAAAAAGATAATAAAACTCAAACAAGGTCACACAAATTAAAAATACCAAATCATACCGACCTACATTTTGCATAACTTATCAACGGCCTTACCTACACTTGAACTTAGCGGTAGAAAATACATTAATTAGAATATTAAATAACACGATATAAGTAGTGAATCGCGTAGTAGGAGCGGGCGACCTCGACTTCACGATCATGAATGAAATTTACGAAAACACGACGACGAGAAGGTCATTGTTATCACAAACAAAAATAAAACTGTTGTAGCCTGTTCATTTCCTAAAATTATGCTGAGTACCTAGGCAAATGACCTCCGTAAGGATAAGAGGCCTCTGATGCCGGGGCATTAGAATACAATGTCGATATCCCCTTGTCTTTAATAAGAATTTATCATAAAGAGAGTGACTGATAGCGGTATCACCATCATGGCAAAAGACGTAGCTAAATTTCAGCAGGGTCCCCAGTGCGAGCTACGCCCCTGCTGTTGCCATTTGCCAAATCGCATGCCCAGTGTGGCGACTATGGGCATCAATATGGACAAATATTTTATGGCAAGTCATAATGGGAAGTAGCCCATGTCTAGCAGGCAAGATAGCCTGATTTTGATGATGATGAGAACAGTAGAGGCGCAACGTGGCGTGGATCGCGGTGGCGGGTCTATTTTGAACCTCCCAGGTAAACCGGGAAGAGTTGAGTTTTCCACGACCCCCTTAACTCTTATTCGGCGTTGGACCCTATAATTTAGTGGATCATTCACGCGAACGTTCAAGAAAATGTTCGTCAAAAATGTATTCTTCTGAAAGATCTTAGGCATTACGCTCTCCAAAATGTTCGAAGTACCTACTTTTGTTAACTCGCGAGAATACTCGGTAGAAGGTTCTTGTGCCACCGAATGCCTATTTCATTATCACAGTATATACCTAAATTTAGTAGTCGGGAAAATGTTTGAAATTTAATACATAGATCCCGTCACAACGTGGTTAAATGCTAAACTTTACATGTTACATTTTGGTACGGTGTACATCAGGGTGGTGTTGTAGGGTCTGTTCTATTTCTAACTTGTTCTATTTCTAATTTCTTTCGGTTTTTTTTCGATCTCCCGTACCAATTATTATAACTGCTTATATAACCATGTGATTAGTATTAATAACCTCTCTGTTTCAACTGTTAATTCAATTGTTTCTGGTATCTTACCTTGCACAGTAAATGGATGGCAAGTTACAGTAATGACAAACCTGTCAATCGGGCAATTAGTAAAGCTTTTTGTTGTTGTTGGTTGATGATCGTTTCACAATAGTCTAAGATGAGTTCGAAGTGGCAGTGTTACTCAGAGTATTGTTTTCTTCTTTCCTCTTCTGAGGACTTTGACGTCGCACATATTGTGCATTTGCCAGTGTTAAAAAAATTCAAAGTTTTGTTAGATATTGTAGTCAAAGTTGCCATCTTATGGCTGCGTTCCCGCCAAAAACTTTCTCTTTCGCACCTTATAAAAAAAAAATAAGAAAAAAAAACACTGATTGTCTTTAGTATACCATTGCAAATGATATAAAGCAATTTTCGTGTTGATATTTTATAGGATAGTGATAAGATTATATTAGATTTGGTAGGAAAAGACGCTTTTTTCTGTCTTCTCTCTTGTCACTCAGTGATTTTTTATCATTAAATTCGTCGAAATGCGCTTAAAGCTGCTCATGTAGCGCATCTACACACGGGGCTTAGGCCGCCAATGTCGTGGTTTTTTTGGCATAGCGAGATTGAAAACATATCCTTGCCTACAAGGAGAACTCGCACTCAAATATTATGTGTGTATTTTTGGTTTAACTATTGCTCGATAGTCAAACAGATTGGTAAATACTTTTGGGATTAAAGAGCGACTTGTCATGTACCAATGCGATATAACAATATTGACATACTGCTATCGTTAATTAGAATGCTGGATTACGATGGTCAATACTGACTCTTTATTTAATTATCTACAGCAGGGGTTCCCAAAGTTTTTTTTTGTCACGCCTCCCTACTGCATAAAAAGTAAAATTACCCACGCCCCCTCGGCACAAGCAAGAGAAATCCATTGGACTCACCATGTATTTTTAAAATACACACAGTGAGGTAGGGTTCGAAAATTCACCTTCAATCAAATGTTTAATAATAAAAAAAACAATTGGCTAAAATGGCACAATCAATGTGAACAAAATAAAAGACTAAAAGAAAAAGAGGCTAAAAGAGACCGCAGGAAAACCAGCAGTGGACGTCCTATGGCTGAAATGATGATGATGGATCAATGTGATGGATGAGCTTGCATCTTTTTACAAGATTCCCGATTCCGGGTCGAATAGCAGAAAGTGCACAACGCAAATCACCAGCAATATCGAGTTTTCTTCTGTACTTCGTTTTTATAGCTACAATAGTTGAAAATGCTTTTTGTTACAAATAAGTATTTGAAAAGGTAAATACAGTTTCAATATTTCGGACGGACAAAATACTATCCACTAGCTACCCCACATTTTGCCGCGCCTCTCTAGTAGGGCGCGTCCCATAGTTTGAGATCTACAGTACGCTTAGTCCCAGATTTGATAGTTTTCGAAAACTTTTTTTGTTTACGTATTGTTCCATACATTTTAGTAAAGCGCCTCTATCGGAAACGTGGAGGAACTAAAATCGGTAGTAAGCGGCGGTATAGATTGCTTCACTCTAATACGAAAAAAGTTTTCGAATAACTTCGAAACACCGAACCTTCGGTTTGCCTCCGAAGTATAATTTGGACTGCTTCAAACGAAGGGTGAATAGAGTCCTCAAAGGTAGGCAACGCACTGACAATGCCCCGGGTATTGTAGGCAGCGGTGACCACTTACCATCAGGCCCGTAGCTTGTTTGCCACTTATTCTATGTATAAAAAAAAAAAAAAAACTTTTAGCCCAGCAATTAATGGAACAATACGAAAACGAAAAAGTTTTCGAATACTATCAAAACTTGTACTAAGGGTACTGGGTTACACGGAAACAATGACGAAGGATGGGACAGTCAAAACAATGCTTGTGTTAGAATATTTCTCGTAGTTTCCGTTTGCGATCCGCCCATAACACGATCCTTGTTTATTCTAAATATTTAACTATGCATTACCGTTGAATAGTAGAATGTGTCAACAAGTCAACTAGCAAAGGATGATATATCTGTGAACGTTGTTATCTTAGTTGTGCGTGAACAACCGCCCCGGGTCATTGTGACGTCTTTCGCCATCTTAGTGTTTGCAAGTTCAAGATATTCATAATAATTTGTACAAAAATAAATAACAGGGAACTTCAATAAACGGGATTTATCCCCTAATTTTCCACCACATTGGTGCTCGATGATGTCAGTTTGAACTAGGGATTCGTTGCCGGTGAGCTTCTTGACACGTCTCTCAATAGACTCCAACGCCCCAAGCTGGTACTTAGCTGATCCATCTCCATGAACGACGGACGATAAAACTGCGATAATGGAAAAAGACAAAAATCAATGCATTAAATTATTCGTGACGCGCCGTGTCAGTCGTGCTTGCCAGCAAGAGGCTAACTAAATAGACTGCAGTCTACCAGACTTCTGTGCCAGCCTCTTGCTGGCAAGGCTGCAGTCAGAGGATGTTGGAGGAACTGGTTGCTTCACTGTGTGGCCAACAAACAAATAATAATTAAATCAACAATCGTTAAACCGTGTCAAAAGCTTTTAAGCGATCTAAATTCTGAAATTAGGGCTAACCTAGCTGAGGTTATCGTATATGTCGTCATACAAAACTTTATTATGGTATCTTTGGTAAGGCAAGTGTATTAAACCATGTTTGTCTTTCTCCCCAGGTGTTCCACCTCCGAGACATCCGCTGGGAGCGTCCGCGTTTCCTTTCAAAGTCATTCCTCGCTTTTGTAACGTTCAACGTGATCAGTTACTCCTTGCTAGCCGCCGAGGTCCTTACTACCAACGTAGCTGACACTTCTCCTGACAAGAAGGTGAGTAATGAGTAACCCACATTGAGGTGCCTTTTTTGTATTTATAAATAACTAGCTGAAACCCGCTACTTCGACGCGTAGAGCTCGGTCTTCGGCCTCGCTACTACAACCCCCTTTTGTCATCCTTAATTCGGCCCTTTCGCAAAATCCTTTCTTAGCGGACCTCCACACCTCATAAGGAATCTATCTGCCAAATTTCAGCTTCGTAGGTCAAGTGGTTTTCGAGATTTCGTGTTTAATGAGTATGAGTGAGTGAGTAGACAAGACAATAGACAATATTTTATTTGTAACAAAAATCCATTATATAATACACATAAAGCTACACACAAATATAAAGTTAAATACGTTCGTTGTTAGTTAATTATTTTTGAAAATATAATATAGCCTATGTCACCCGGGGATAGTGTGGCTTCCCAATAGTGGAAGAATTTTTCAAATCGGTTCAGGAGTTTCGGAGCCTGTTCAATGCAAACAAACAATTTTATTAATATCAGGCGAGGTGACTGTCAAACGCAAGTCTATTATATAAATACATTTTGTTCGTCTAGAGATACACCATGTACGGCCAGTGCTGCCACTACATTTTTTCGCTGACTTAACAGTATTTTGAGTTGATTACAAATTTGTTTTTAACTTTGTAATTTGTTTGTTCTAAAGTTATATTTAGGATCAGAATTGGCCAATTTCATGCTCTAAAAACTATTGAGATATTTGATTGAACGATTGAATTACTTTGATAATACGGAGTGTTCGATAACACGACGGACATATTTAAGGTATTTTGTGTTTCTAATTACGACCAACTTTTACTACGGGACCAAAAAAACCGCCTTTCATAGAAAAATTTACGAAATATATGGAACAGATACCTATTTTTTTCGCAATTTTTTATTTGATCACATAAAAAAAAACTTGTTCATAATGTTGAGTGCAATCGAATAAGTTCGTCGTCTAACCGAACACGAACCCGTATAAACTTTAATCTTCGTTGTTGCAGAACTTCTATCAGCACGTGTTCAACGGGTGCTACGCTGTTCTTCTGTTCATCGTAGTCATCTTCTTCCTTATCTACGGCGTTGAGGTCTACTTCAAGGTGAGCCATATCTCCTTTTTACCCGACAACGTAATGTTGGAAGGATAAGGAAAGGAAGGAAAGGATGGTGTTTATATGTAAATTTGTATGTCCACCTATACGCACAGTCTATATACGCTTCTGATTATGCTAAAGGAGGTGTAGGTAGATTCCTCTAACTTGTTGGGTGGTGGGTAAATACAAAATGGTGACATGTAATGTAATCGTCACGGTTTTACTATCGCACTAGCCGCTACCGCCTGAAAGCTCATCCACATGTCATAGATCTGTGGAAATGCGATTGCGAACACAATGTGCGATTCAAGCGATCTTTCTTGCCTCATACCTGCAAAATGTGGAATGAGATACCGTCCACGTTGTTTCTGAGAAGCTACAACACGGGGTTCTTCAAATGGCGACCTAATAGATTCTTAAAGGATCAAAAACGTATATAGTTGTGATGCCTCTGGTGTTACAAGTATCCATAGGAGACGGTGACTGAAATTACATAAAATAACAAGATTTCTGTCTTGCCTTCAAAACTTTATCTTCACTGATTGATACTATGTTAAATAGCTTATTGTGTATGTTTATCAAAAGATCGAAGCATACATACAGAGGCCTTACGGACAACTGCTATTGCGGCACCTAATCCGCTCAGTTGGGAAATCACGCAAACCGTATCTGGGCGCGATAAGGTTCAGGCTCGCGTGATTTTCCAACTGAGCAGATTAGGTGCCGCAATAGCAGTTGTCCGTAAGGCCCTGATTTTATTATTATGCATAGTTACTAATTTTATTAATTTCTCACGTAAGGGGAAATTGTAAAAAAAACTTGTTGAGAAATTAAAGTTCTTTAATCTGAAGTAATGTAGAGAATAAAAAAAAAAAACTGTATCCCATTAAGTGACGTATCATTGATATGATAAGGTATTGTAAGACCGCGTCCACCGGCCAGACCGATTTCTAAATTACAAAAGAAAATAAACACAGAATAAGAATTAAATAGCGTAAAGTAATTTCATATATAAAAAAGGAATCCCATAAATGAAATGCAAAAATGTCCAGACCGCAAACAACTCTGCCTCAAAATCAACATGTACGAGTACATTTATGGGAATACAATGGAAAATATTTGATTAGAATCTTCGCTGTATGCACGATGAGTAAGATGAAATACTTGTAACAAAGGTATCGTGCGGTCGACGTGGTCAGGAGTAAATATTGATTGTTACACACGCAATGCAAATAAAATATACACTAATTTAACCTAAATAGTTCACCTTGACTAGAGTGGTAACTATCATAACAAAAACGAGAGCCAAAAAATGTTATCTTTGCTAAGCAGTCCTTTCTAGTATGACCCCTGTCGAGAACTGCTGCAGTCCGCCCAAACGGTAAATGAAATTAATCGCGCGCATTTGCCTTGAAAAAGACCGCCTAATGCGGTTGAAACTATAGTCGGAGTTACCGCCTTAATCTTACGTAAGTCATAAAAACAAAACTAACAAGGTTTTTATGAAGAACTAGCGACCCGCCCGCCCGGCTTCGCACGGGTGTAATTTACGCTCGAAGCCGGGGCGGGTCGCTAGTTATATATATAAACCTTCCGTAAAAATCTAAAAATGTATCTAACCGATGGTGAAAACTGCATCAAAATCCGTTGCGTGGTTTAGGAAGAGTTAGCGGCCATACAGACAGACAGACGCGGAAAGCGAAATTAATTTATACTATGTAGAGAAGTAAAAAACAAACCAAGCTCTTATATGAAATTTGTGATCGGAACGGTGTGATGATCAAAATGAGCCCAAACACTGCCAGTCTATATTATCCATCGAGGAGTGCTGTTGTCCACCGTCACCATCATCAGATCAGCTCGCTGTCACCAACATATCGTACTGTCATCGGAACTTGACAAGTATGACACATTTGACAAAAGGAATTTCTTCAAACAGTATGCATGTACCACGTTCTTCGAAACTAGTACATAAACCATTACTAATTTTTCTACGCTGTACTATTATAAACCTCGGTGGGCTGATGTGGCTTCTTTTCATATAGTATATCATTATAATTGTGTATATAGTAATTACTGTTTGGCTGTTATTTTTTATATCTCTGTCTTTAGATCTGGATCGTAATCATCTTTCGATTTTATAAGTGAAAACTTTTTATGGCTTCCTTCTACTATCTACCTACTATAATTAGTTAGTTTCAGCTGTTTGTTTTCCGAATAGTGTAAAAAAAAAAAAAAAAAAAAAAAAAAAATCTGCTCAATCGAACACCGAGAAGTGGGTCAAATATTACTTGTAAGATTTGATTACAGACAGACAGACACCGGCACAGGTGCAACTAAACAATAGCTTGTAAAAAAATAGGGTTTTACACTGATCTTAGATATTTTATATTTAGTTCTCCTATTTTGCCGTTACTTGGCATAATATGAAATAAATCCTACTAATATTATAAACGCGAAAGTTTGTATGTATGGATGTTTGTTCCTCTTTCACGCTGCAACGGAACAACGGGTCAGCCTGATTTTTTGCATGGATATAGTTCAAGAGCCAGAGAGTGACATAGGCTACTTTTCATCATCACCATTTTTCATCACTACGCGGGTGAAACCGCGGGGCAACGCTAGTGTATAATAAGACAGGTTTAAATATCGAGACGACAAACACCTCTTTGCCGATGACTCAGGGGAAGTGGTTTTAGAACACGGAAATCTCCTATTATAAGAGCAGACTAAAAAGATAAATTAGCAAAATTTGCACAGAAATTTGGACTGCCAAAACGTGCAAAGTAGGTATGCCTTTTTTCAATATTTTCTATTACTTTCCTAGTTTGTTACTTTGGGTCAAATATTAAATGTCAAGGTTTAGTATGGTTGTAACTGAATTTTAAAACAGTTATCCCCAACCGATTGACCTAAAATAAACGGTGGGGGTTAAAAAAAAAACATTTTAACTTTGTTTGATAGCCTATTGTATATAGATAGACTAAAATTAAAGTCTAGTTAGATTTTTATTCTTAGGTATGAATTAAGGACCGTTCAATTAACATCTTTAGCTTCAGGGTCATCTAAACTAAAGAAGGCCTCAATCGATGGCCAATTTTTATTGCAGCGCTCGTGTAGGTGGGCAATATCAATAACAAATAAACCATTACCTAACAATGGTACATTACGACGCCGTAACGGTGGCGTATAAGGCGTAATGGATATATGAAAATGCTATTATCATCTGTTTGCAAATGAATAACAAAGCCATGGATGTGAATGTACATTTATTGAATCACTAGAATTTATACCTACATGGTAAGGGGTCACCCAAGTTTCAACATGATGCATTACAGCATTTACATCGTACAGCTGTAAGGATTGTCGACGATCCGAACACCTAGAGCCGCTCAACTTGCGCAGAGACGTTGAGTCTCTCTGTATCTTTTATTTTGAAGAACTGTTTGATCTGATGCTGGCGTCACGGTTTTATCATCGCACTATCCGCCAAAGCCTGAAAGCTCATCCACATATCATATATCAGTGGTTCTCGATATAATAATTTGGGGAAAACACGTTTTTAGTCTTTTCTCCGAATCTATAAGTTCTGGACGGTTCGTTATTCATAATTCTAAATTAGTTTTATTTTAAATTGAAATGGTTCTTGAGGAATCTGGAGTATTATCATGTCTTTAGGTTATTTTAGTTCTGAGGCAGGCACCGACTCGTGCATACTCTTCCTGCACGAGTAGATCGCATAAAATTGTCATAGTTTCGCGGAGGGGCAAAACTTGGATTTGATCTGACCACGTGGTATCGAATCGTGTATCGATTCTTAAGACTCGATTGATCATAATTTAAACGCTTTTGGCTGTCTCATTACTAATTAGTCACTGGAATTCCAAGCCCATTTGTCAAGCAATTTGGACTGAGTCCAAAAAATCTCACTGTTACGGAATATTACGGAAGTTTATACGACGCACTGATCAATAACGGTTCTTTGTCTAATTTCTTGCATGTGCAATATCATAAAAAAAAATGGTTGTCTGTAAAGTCGGATTACGGACGATAGTTTAACGTGACAACGTCATAACAAAAGAGATCGAGCGAAGTCGGAGCATGAGCGCTATAGTCCAGTCGGGGCAGACATTTAAATAGAAAAAATTCCGGGGAGCGATTTTTTTTTTTTAAACGTCGGGGGCGGTGGTTGGAAGTATAAATCTCGATTTTCTAACTAATCCCGGTAGAGCATTCGCCGCCATCTTGTTTTAAAGTTCAATTTTTTCGTTTTTCTGAAATAACTCGTTAATTTTCAACTTTAGAGCAAAAATGGTCCTATCCAAAGTTGTTGGAAATTTAATTTTCCACAAGTTTGGTCATTATCATTTTTACGCTAGGATCAATATTTGCAGAATGGCAGCGAATGCTCTATCGGGATTAGTTAGAAAATCGAGATTTATACTCCCATCCATCCCCCCCGACGTTTAAAAAAAAAAAATCACTCCCCGGATTTTTTTCTATTTCAGGCTAGTTTTATGTCTACCTCGACTGGACTACTACACGAGCGAGCAAAAGGCACGATCAGCTTGAGCGTTCGGCTTGCGCCGATCGTAACGTTACAATGAACGTAACGGGACAATGAGCGTAACGGGACAACGAGTCATCCTTTTTCGTGCGTGCAGTCGGCGTTCATCGATTTATTAGACGTTGTCACGTCAAAAACCACAAAGGCTAAGGCGGGAGAGCAAAGCGAAGTATTGGAAGCCCGTTGCAGACACAACATGAAGTCTAGCTGATTCTCCGGTGGAACTGTGCGACTGTGGTGCCACATCCCAGACTAGGGATAATTTGTTCGTGTGCCCACTCTGCCTCGACACCTACACGCTGGGCGACCTTTCCGATGTCAACACTGCCGCAGTTTCAGTGGCCTCCTACTTGTCAAAAGACTGAAGAAAGTCAGAACAGATACTGAGACCCCTATATATTCGCAATCCCTCCACCGATTTTGCCCCATATTCGAACAGATTTTTTTTATTAAAATGAACTGTCTCACAAAATTTCATGACGATCAGATTAATCATACGCAAGTTGTCGTCAAATAAATATACAAAGAACGAAACACCGACTTGTCCCATTCGAATCTGAGAATCGCTGACTCTCAAAAAGAAGACCAATGTTACTCGGAGTAGTTCTTGTACGTTTTTATCCATAATCTGTTTTCTTTTCCAGTTGCGTGGAGAGTTCCTGAAGGAGACGAAGGTGTGCACGATAATATCCCCGCGGCCGGGGCCCTCCACAGCTGACGACGCGGACGGCGACGACGCGCAAGACACCCTGTTCACCAAACAGGTACTTACAATCGCGAATTTGAACTGAGCATCTGATCATCTGCCGACTTTTGTGTTGGATGCTGTACGAATCCTAAGAATAAGGCTCCCGAAGAAACCGAAATAACCGTCAACCGTTCGGAACCCGGTTTTTGACCGTCATGGATTTTATTTCATTGATGTCATACTTCACCTGATCGATGGTGGCTGAGCAGTAGCATGTACGCTTTACAATCTAACGGCACCCGGCTCGATCCTCGGCTCTACACCAATGACTCATTTAGTACTTAGGTAAATTATGTGCAGTTTCGATGTTATTGCTCAAAAACGGTGAATGAAAACATCGTGAGGAAAGTGGTATGTCCAAGAACATCAAAAGTTCAAACACTGACATTCACCAACATGCACTGGGCTAGCATGGTGGATTAGGGCCCATCCTCTCTCTCTCTCTTTCTCTGAGAGAAGGCCTGTATCGCAGCAGTGGGAACATGATAGGCTGATAATGATGATGAAACTTCACCTTAGCAAACGCCTTAGCCGTATGAGCGGTTAAAATTATGACCTTAAAATATATTTTTTATTGCTATTGTTAACGTTCATATGTTGTGTCCTAGGGTATCCAGACAGATATAGCCGACGTTGATGGCGATGGCAACATCGACCCTCGCTCCGTGGATACGTCCCAGCTTCACCAGTCGCGCGTGGGCCTGGTCAGCCAGGCGTTGATGCTGATCCTCATCGCGGGCTTCCTCGCCTCCGAGACCCTCAGCGAGCTCTGGAAGACCAAGTCAGTAGAACATTCTAGCGCTACCTTCCGACTGAAAACCTCCCTAAAAACTTCCCTCTGCGATTTGTTTGAATTGTTTGGAATCTTGTGTAAAACAAACAACTCTTCCAAACTCAAAAAGCTCTTTTGGAACAAGTAGTGTTAAAAGTTAGTGAAAACCGGTGCTTAAATTGGCGAAGAGCCCAATACCGTCTAATGGAGTGAATTGGTGATGTTGTATAATTCTATTTATCGGTAGGCACCATTCCGTTAGGGTCACCACTTCCACGAGTATAAGTCCACTATTCCTTTAAGTTTTTCCTCAGGGATACAGATATGCGAGAAGTTCTCTCCGTAGTCGTAATTTTTGTTGAACGTGATCTTCAAACAAATATGCAAGCATAATAGCTACGTAGTACTTGTCATTGCGCTGCTGTACCTGAACAATAAAAAACGATGAATTGAGTTAGAGATTAGTTAATTCACGCCTGGGCCCATAACCTGATGGTTTTGGTTAAAAAACAAACACGGATTAATGACCTTACAAAGATATTTATAATGTCAAGAAGTTAACAACAGGCATGAAATTAGTGGTAGTTCTATTAGTTTTATATAATGACAGTCGCATATCATAAACATTAAGACTTAGTTTACACTACGAATCTAACACATAAGTTGATGTTTTAAATGTTTATCGGGACTTATCACGTATCGTTTTTACCTATATTAAATAATACGTGATAAGTCCCGATAAACATTTGAAACATGTGTTCAAATCGCGAAAGTTTTTAAATTACTACATAAGTTGATGGCAATGACGATGGTTATCATCCTTTTAGAGTGTATTCTGCATTTTCTCCTGCCTGCATCTACCCGGTCCATCCTAAAATAAATAAATATTCAGGACATTTTTGCACACACGGTCATCTGACCTCAAACTAAGCAAAGCTTGTGATATGGCTGCCAGAGACTGATATACAGATACCAGATATAGAACAAACACAAATGTTCATCACATAAATGTTTGTCCTAGGTGGGAATAGAACCCACGGCCCAAGCTCAGAAGGTAGGTTCACTACTAACTGGACCAACGGGCTATCTAACCTAGTTCATTGATTCAAACTAAGGGCCTTTCCTGAGCCGTCGCTGCTGCACCGAGAAGTCAGGAAAGGCCCTTAGTGAACGTCCTGTTTTGTTTGTAGAGTGCCAGTAGTATCCCGTAACTGGCACGACCTGGTGTTCCGTCTCGCTGAGATCGGCGTCGCGCTATGGTTCCCGTGCGTGCTCTGGAACTCCATGGCGCCGGAGCGGCTGTGGCTGCTGAACCCGCGGCGGCTGCTCGCGCGCCAGCTCGACGACGCAAGGCTTGCTCGTCTGTTGTCACACTCCAACCTTACCAAGGTAACTACAACCTTCATTACAGGTAAACTACAGGATCTACAGGGTATCTACAGGATAGAATCAGAGGGTAAAGTGATCTAAAGCAGTGTTTCCCAATTAGTGGTACGCGTACCTCTAGAGAAACGCGAAGGGATGATTAGGGGTGTCTGCATCATGAGGTACACGCGCCAATCTTGATTAGAAGAAATTCTATTAAAGACGTCACACCGTAAGCAGTCCATTTTGTAGTCAGTCTGCAGTCCAAATAACTGCATACAGCGTGACGTCTTTCCGTCTTCCATAGAATTTCATACTTTAATGGACCTCACAAACTGAGTCTGCACCGGACCGGACGGCATTTGGTGTGCTTGAGCCGAGCTCGAGGGGTACGAGAGTTTGAGGTCTTTCATGAAGTGGTACGCAGGAAAAACTAATTGGGAACCACTGATCTAAAGGAGAGGATCAGTGGGACGTGGGTGCATTGATCTTACTTTTTTTTTTATAATTACTTTTGGTAAGTCTTGTCATTATCTGTAATGTTTGTCTTCTATCATAGTATTATGTCATTTCACTTGCCGAAATAGAGGGCAGACTTGTCTTCGAGCTTTGGATGATGTTGCTTTTTTGCTAATATCGAAATGTAGTTTTGGTCCCGAAATTGATTTCCGCTGTCCGCTGTCAAAATGACACACACAGGGCTCCAGTATGACTATCAGTGCCATCTACCGGCCGTAAATTAAATTACATTTTAGAATGGAATACGCTTCGTCATTGTATCATGCTGCTAGCTTTCATAACACAATTGAAACTTACATTATTTTCGATGGCAATTTGTGGAGATACCACTACAATATGTTCATGTTCAAACAGACAATAGTATGTTGTCCCGTTATTTACATTCTCACATTAACGCACACTAACAAACCCTTTTCCATACTAACTCCCCAACCCCCCTCTTCCCAGACAGTGGAAAACATCCGCCCCGCTCATTGGTTGAACGCAGCACGCTACATTGTCGAAACGATCCACCAATGGCAACACAGCGTCATGACAGTTGTCCTGACTGTCATTGTCAAACCTAAGAGGTTGAGGAACTGTCATAGTGTTGAGGTTAGGAATGGAGAAAGATCGTCAGCGGGACTCGTGCCGAATAAAAGTCGATTGGTAAGTTAGGGCAGATCGATCGGATGGTTAAATCTGTGATTGTTTTGAATGCTGTGTTATGTCTCTTTTGTTGTTCTTGCGAGCGAAAAGAACAGATGATTGATAAAACTTTTGCTATCTGTGGTGCTGCGTTTGTTTTATTTGTTGTGGCATTTGCAGAATTAAAATCAGGGATTGCCGTCGTAATGGCTTTGTTAGTTTTGTCTGGTGTTTAATTGGTCCATTGCATGTGTTTTCATACAAAAAATCAGCTGTTCCAATGCCATTGCTTATTTGGCATTAAAATTAGGAGAAGCCTTTACGATGGCCGCTTTGGTTGCACTTGAAACATCGTACCGTAAGTTAACGTACGAACGTCCGATAACGGAATGTATGATATGTGTAATTTATGAACTCCTAAACCATCTTTACTAAAAGTTCTAGGTTATTTCACCTCTTGCATGGTTTACGGACTCCTGTAATCTGGACGTCTTCAAACGTTATAGTTGGCTATTTTGGGAGCCATAATTAAATGCGTGCTTGGTTCTCTACGTACTTCAGGATCGACAATGCCTGCACTTAATTGAGACAAGGTCGATCGTGAAACTATTTTCTCGAACCCCATCTGTTCATTGGCGAGGCTAATTACACCGATAATCTCATTTCTGATATATATATAATAATATATAAATAAACTCCAAGCATAGCTCGCTCCATAGCTCGCTGAGCGACATTAAATCGATGGACCAGCTTCAGCGTGCAAATATATGTTTGTTATATTGCAGAATGTGGAGACGGACTCGCTCGTGGGCAGCGTTGGGTCGGGGCGCGACTGTTGGATCTGCTACGACGGCGCGCGGCTGGAGCCCCTCATCACGCCGTGCCGCTGCACCGGCGACGTGGCCGCCGTGCACCACGGCTGCCTCAGCCGCTGGCTCACAGAGGTACGCCACCTTCTGGATTTCTACAACGGCGCACGGCTCGAGCCGCACCGTTACTTTTTTATATGATTCGTAACGTTACTTTTATAGGGGCCATACTATAACCAGCAAGACGGGGTCCTGATTGTCCGTCGCTCGCAAGGACAAACGATGCTTGCGTTGCATTGTTTATACGTTCGTATTGACTTACGATCATATTACTTAACATTATTGATTATCTTGACTCATGTTCGAGCCAACAGTTCGTAAAATGTCTGAAATGATATTTGCGTGTCGAAATCGCGTCGTTTGGTCGTATGAGCGATGCAAAATTTGGTCGCAGCCATAGTTCCGTAGAATTCCTACCGTTACTTTTTATAGCGTCCTTACCGATACTTTTAAAGAGACCGTACCGTTACTCTTCAAAGATTCCTCATAGCTTCTTTTAAGTGTTCCACACTGTTACTCTTGTATAAAATCCGTATTGGCTTTTTGTAGGGACTGTGCGAAATAGTAAGGAATGTCGTAATATTTCCAGAGCGCGGGCACTCCTGACGCCCTCAAGTGCAAGGTGTGCAACACTGCGTACATCGTCCAGGAGTCGAGCCGCGTGGAGTGGGAGCGCGGGTTCACGTGCGCGCACTGGGTGCGCACCGCGCTCGCCGTGGCGTGCATGGTTGGTGCGGGCGCCGCCGCCTGGGTCTGCGCGCAGCTGTTCGTCTCTCCAGTGGCGAGGGTGCTGACTGCTGGCGGCGCGCTGCTCGTCTGCTACGTCGCTATGAGGTGAGTGGAACTGGTGGGCTGTACCGTGGTAGCGGGGTGTGTAGCGTGGTAGCGGGGTGTGTAGCGTGGTAGCGGGGTGTGTAACGTGTTAACAGGGTGTGTAGCTTGGAACCGGGGTTTGTAACTTGGTACCGAGCTGTGAAGCGTGGTACCAGGGTGTGTAGCGTGGTAGCGAGGTGTGTAGCGTGGTAGCGGGGTGTGTAGCGTGTTAACAGGGTGTGTAGCTTGGAACCGGGGTGTGTAGCGTAGTACCAGAGTACAAGCGTGGTACCAGGGTGTGTAGCGAGTTTTTTTTGCTATAGAATTAAAATACAGTGACATGACTATTACATTTTTGACATTACATTACATACATTATCAGCCATTAAATGTCCACTGCTGAACAAGGCCTCCCTCTTAGAGAGGGGTGTTGCCATAATCCCCACGCTTGGCAGGCGGCTTGGAGATCGCAGTACGTTCACCGTATACTAACAGGACGCTGCTGCCCATCCTCCGGTTGTTCTGGTCGCAGTTTTAGGACATACCCGGGTACATTTTTGACAATTACAATATATTTTTTATACTTAACGCGGTCCAAGCATTTATTTGCTCTGAGAGCTGCAATACATTGTAAAAAGTTGAATAAAAATATTTTCCTTTAATACTTTACTGAAGTATATCGAGTACCTGCTACACTCTTACGTTCAAAAACTTACCGAAAGTGAGCAGGATTCGTGATTTTCATTCGCTTTTTTACAATGAATTTGCAGCTGTCAGATCAAACAAATGTTTGAACAGTTTAATGTTAATTTTTTTTAATACTAGTATTTTTTTGTGTCAAAAACGAAAAATCGTTTGACCGCCTTTTTTCTTTGCAGGTTCCTTGGCAACAACACAGCGTCAGCGTACCAACGCGCCAAGATATCCTCCCTCCAAGTGACATCCATGCGGACTATAGCTGACGAAGATCACGGAGGCCTGGCCATCATCAGCAAGGACGTCACCGTCGAGATAGCCCCAAAAAGAGACCTAGAAAAGGCCTTGAAAGGAGAAATCATCAAATAAATACGACATAGACTTGACAGCCAGTTATCAGTCTAAGTTAGGCGTATCACCTCGAAAACAACGTGATTTAACTATCGGTGAGCTGTAATTGTATGCCTAGCCAGTTAATATATGAGTCAGAGGCGCTCGCTATCAGCGAAACGACCTGCTCACACCACTTTGTTGAGAGTTCGAGTGAAATGTCAGTACACAGCGTATTTTTTTTTATCAAGGTAGACTTTTTAACATAAAAAAAAAACCTGATTGAAAACAAAAATTTCAAAGGAAGATTTTCATTTCTAACAAATAAAATTTAATGGTTAGAGATCAATAAAATACTTTAAATTGTGTGAAAATGATACATGCTAAAGCGAAATTTCTATCACGGTAGGTTGAAATTAGAAAGTTAAACAAAAACAACAAAAGTTTTGAGCTCAATGAACCACCAGTGTCAAAGTGTCAAGAAAAGTGATTACGTATATTTTTTTTGAGTGAAATGTACTTTTAGATGAAGAAAAATTATAAAACATTCAAGAGTGTTATGAAAAACTTTCTAATAGTTTTGCGCAGTATAATTTTGAGGTAATGGATACTATTTCTATCTCACTCTTATTGGAAATGGAAGTAACAGAGACAGAAACAATTTCGATTGCTCTAGATTCTAGAATTGTGTGTCAAAATTAGAATATCGATTCTGTTACTATTCTCTGAACTTAACTAACCTGACAGCACTAAAATTTTATGCATCTCTCTTCAATTCAATATACAGGGTTACCTGGTAATCAGTTAGCATCCTCTTAAGGGCATCAATACGGCAAAACAAACAACTTTTATACCATTCCCCCTCTAAAACGCTAATTTTATTCATTGAAAACAATGAATAAAAACCACAGCAAAACACTATTTTGGTGTTTGAGTTTAGAACACACCAATATATATTCGACCTCCATCTCAATGCTATACAATACAACCTCCTTGCGCAAAAATACTCGATACAAACTCCTTAAATCTTTCTTTTTCTCGTAGTCATGGTATAAAGTATAGTATGCAACTATTGAAAAGAACAGATTTATATCGAGGGCCATAAAACAATCGCGTCTCTCAGGATTCAAAACCTTTCCTTGTTTTAAAACCGTCCTATATTCACTAATTGTATAATATACTATTGTTCTTCGAATTCACGAAATTAGCGAAAAAATTATGTACAATATACTATTGTTCTACGAATTTACAAAATTAGCAAAAAAATCTGCCGTTCCATACAAAAAAAATCACTCCCAACAAAATGTATGAAACAGCAGATATTTTTTCGCGAATTTAGATAACTCGTGGAACAAAAGTTGTTTGTTTTGACGTATTGAAGCCGGCCCTTAAGAGAATGCTAACTGATTACCAGTAACCCTGTATAGGTAAAGGATGGAAACTTTTTTTATGTAAGAAGTATGTAAGGCCTAAATAAGTGAAGTTATATGATTATTTACGGGATATTTACCGTGGTAAGGTTGTGGAATGAGCTCCCGATATTTCGGCGCAGTTACATGCACCACCACGGTAAATATCCCTAAAATAATCATATAACTTTAGTGAACAACCGTGATAGTTTAAAACAGTGCTAAATATAATAAGTAACTCTTCATTTCAACGTATAAGAGAAGGATGGCAACATTTTTAGTGATGTCAAATTTAGTTTTGTTTAGAAATACACAACAGAATCTACGTCAGAGGATGGTGATAGTTTATAACTATATATAGATTATAATATCATTCCAGGATCTCTGTAAAATAACTACATACAGAATAGGCATGTGTCCTAAAGTTACATTTATTACAAACTAGCGACCCGCCCGCCCGGCTCCGCACGGGTGTGATTTACGTGCGAAGCCGGGGCGGGTCTCTTGTTATATATATAAACCTTCCGTGAAATATTATCTAACTGATGGTGAAAAACGCATCAAAATCCGTTGCGTTGTTTAGGAGGAGTTAGCGGCCATACAGACAGACAGACAGACAGACGCGGAATGCGATTTTAATTTATACTATGTAGAGAAGAGATAACAGGTTAAGGATATACCTAAATACATTACACATACTGAAAAAAATAATTTAAATTGGCTGATAAATCTCTGAGATATGAGCGTTTAAAGTTTTTGGGATCCGATGCCTTATTATGGATGAAACGGATCGTGATCGCGATCGCGTGCCATCTCACTTACGCACGTGGTGCGAGTAAATAGATGCGAACGGGACGGCATGCAATCTCGATCACGATCAAACTTCTATAATAAGGCCGCTGTTCCTTTATCGCAAAGCGTGTGTTAGTATGCGCAGAGACGTTGGGTCTCTTTGTGTCTTTTATCGCATTTCCAACGGGGAATGTTCTGAAGAGCTGTTCGATCTGATGCCTGCATCGCGGTTTTATCATCGCACCGGCCGCCACCGCATGAAAGTTCATCCACATATCATAAATCGGTGGAAATCGCACACGGTGCGTTTTATGCGATCTTTTTTGCCTCACACCTGCAATTTGTGTTTGAGTCCCTCCTGTAGCATTTCCGAGTAACTAACTTTAAAAGGGCTGTTAATAGAGTCTTTATGGGTATGCAACGTATCTGTGATGCCTCTGGTATTGCAGGTATCCAAAGGCGACTGTGATCGCTTACCATCAAGCGGCCCGTCTGCTTGTTTGCCACCTATGGCATAAAGAAAAAAACATTTGTATGTCGCGCGCACGGCTTGACGTCATCGCGTGCTATGGCGCGCTCTTTGTCTAGCATGAAATTAAAATACTTATAACTAATTTATTTTCAAACAAATTTTAATTTTGTTTTCGTATGATTTCCTATTTATGACCAGCTTTTATATGAGGTAACCAAAAAAAATTTGGACACGTGTCTATTACAAACAGTCGTTTATGCGTTATATTCTCGTTAAGGAGCCTGTATACCCTCTGCAGCTCTCTCGCTCGCACATTTTCACATTATTGAAGATATAAAATCAATGAGTGTGAATTTACAAAAAGTAACAAAATCATGTCATGGTGTCTATCGTAACATTACAAACAAAGAAATTGTCAATTTGATATGTTTTAATTTGACACAATAAAATGGTAACAAGTGATTTTTATTTCTCGTGTCATTTTATTCCGTCAAATTACAAGATATCGAAGCAAACATTTCTTTGTTTGTAATGTTACGATAGACACCATGACATGATTTTGTTACTTTTTGGAAATTCACACTCATTGATTTTATATCTTCAATAATGTGAAAATGTGCGAGCGAGAGAGCTGCAGAGGGTATACAGGCCCCTTAACGTAACGGGTTGTTTGGAAAACGTATGATACGCTGGAAGATGCTCTTAAATAATAATACTCGTCATGATAACTTTTACAAAGAAACCTACTCTCCAATCGCGACAAATATGCATTTGCTGATAGCAAAAGGTCATTCACACTTCACAGCTGATTCTTTTGCCGCGATTTTAGGTTTGCTCCATCGAGATACAATACATATAGATAAGATAGCCCGTTGGTCCAGTTGGTAGTGAACCTACCTTCTGAGCCTGAGGGTGTGGGTTCGATTCCCATCTAGGACAAACATTTATGTGATGAACATTTGTGTTTGTTCTATATCTGGGTGTTAATGTATATTTAAGTATGTATTTAAAACTATGTATGTATGTATATCAGTCTCTGGCAGCCATATCACAAGCTTTGCTTAGTTTGGGGTCAGATGACCGTGTGTAAAAATGTCCCGAAAAAAAAAAAAAAAAATATTTATATAGAGTCACAATCGTGCCAAAAAATGTCCGAACCAAAACTCGGGACACGCTACGAATTGCGCCGACTTTTGGTTAGTTACCACTATCCGACTGCAACGCCGCGCGATGCCAGAGCTACGATAACAGCGGACTACTAATGTTGAAGCGACAGGGAGTAAATGTGGCATTGTGAAGTATATAATTAATACAATACAATGATTGTATGTACAATGACGTTCCGACGTTTTTTGACTGTTTTCACTGAGATATTGTGACTCTATAGGAATTGTATCTCGATGGTTTGGTCTCATAGTAAAATTTGTTCCTAACTTTGAGTATAATAAGCGTTCAGCTTAGCATACCCTTACAGAATAACCTTGTTTGTAAAATCGTTACTATTAGAGTTACAGAGAGTACAAACACTCGGTGATCGTTACGTGATATGAAAAGAAAGTAAAGCGATAAAACGGAAAATAATTACTATTTATAATTGTATTTTAAATGTTTACTTGCCTTTTTATTGTAAATAAAGTTACGAAGGTGTCGATTCTCATTTTCTAAAAATACAAAAAAAGTTACGTTCTAACTTTCGCGATTTGAACACATTAAACTAGCTGAATTCCGCGGTGTTACCAGCGGTTTTCAAGTTTTCCGCATTTTTGGGAGAAACTACGCTATGTCCGCCCTTACTATGCACACTATCATCCTGCAAAATTCCTTTAACATCGGCTTAGCCGTTTAGTCCTGAAAAACGAACAAACAAACAATATTAGTGAGGATGTCTATCGGGAATTATAGCGCATTATTTTATCGAAAACAGCTTAAGTCGAACGAAAGGTACATATTTATACCTTAACTAGCTGCGCCCCGCGGTTTCACCCGCGTAGTGATGAAAAATGGTGATGGTGATGATGATGATGAAAAGTAGCCTATGTCACTCTCTGGCTCTTGAACTATACCCATGCAAAAAAATCAGGTCGATCCGTTGTTCCGTTGCAGCGTGAAAGAGGAACAAACAATGGTTTGTTTGTTCCTCTTCTCTTCACAAACAAACACACTTTCGCATTTATAATATTAGTATGATTATAGACTAGCTGACCAGACAGACGTTGTCCTGTCTTAGAACTGTCAAACGCGCGAAGTTAAAATCGTCGTCAAGTTTTCTGATTTTCTGCGCAATTTTCTTAATTTTCCTTTCCGTAAGAACCTTCTACAAAGTAATGGAAAACTTAAAAAAAAAAAGAATGAAATCGGTAAACTCGTTCTCAAGTTATGGCGTGACCAAGGTAAATAAGGATTCATTTTTATATGTATTGATGGATAGATTGGTTTTACAGAAGCGAAAAATTCCATTATTGTTCTACAAAAGACAAAATTCTTAAAATGTGGAATAATGGGGATGGACTATTGAAACTTTTCACAGGTTTCGCTTGTATAGTTTGTACCTTATGTAAGCTCTTTTTTTTGTATTAAAAAAATTGTCAATTTGACTAATATTATGATTTGTTTAACCGACTTCAAAAAAGAGGAGGTTCTCAATTCGACTGTATTTTTTTTGTATGTTTGTTACGCGTTTTTTTTTTGTTCGAAAAAGTTACACTTACACAGTTAATGAGACACTTTCGAGTTTATGAAACTAGTATGATGTTGAATCTGCAGTTTCAAATATCGTTGTTATTTAATGTTCAGTTTGAAATACATATAATTATTATATATTGATTATAGATATGATATTTGAGAATCGATACGTATTTTTGTGTAAAAATTACTATAGAAAATACATCGAGATACAATACCTATAGAGTCACAATCTCTAAGTGAAAACAGTCATAAATCGTCCGAGCGTCAGACATACCTAGACATCAATTATATACTTCACAATACCACATTCACTTCAATTTAGACGTTGTGTAGCTTGCATAGTGTTCAACGTTAGTTGTCCGCTATGTCATCGTAGCTCTGGCGTCGCGTGGCGTTGTAGTCTGATCGCGGTTGCCTTACAACTAACCAAAAAGTCGGCGCAATGCATATCAGTGCCAAGTTTTGGTTCGGGCATTTTTTTTGCACGTTTTGTGACTCTATAAGTATTGTATCTAGATAAGAAAATATAAAAAATAATTACACATAATGTAAATAAATAGTTGATAATGTAGCTCTTCAATTCCATCTAGAAATAGAATTAATATTTCTTCATAGTTCGTTACGCGATTGATGTTTTTATTTTTAAGCAATTTTTCAATCGAGTCTAAAGAAATATCAGCAGTGCAAGTACCGTTCTTTAGCGATCGTCTGTTATCGAATCGTTTCAGTCGGTAGAGGTAACGAATCGTCAATACATTTGCGAGTACCGAAGTGGTGTCGTTAACTTTTAGCGACGGGTGACTATCGGTTCAGTCGGTAAAATCATAGACTAGTTCTTTTTTTTTTTTCTTCCCCGTGTTGAGGCTTTTGGCTCATAGACTAGTTATTTTGAATATTTACGGATGGCAATTTCAGGAATAAAAGAAATCGTTCATTCGGGAGTTTTGGCGCCAACGTGGCAAAAACATGTCGTCTCATAGTGTTATTTTCCTAAGTTATTTTGACTAATAATGCGTAATAATGGTAGATTATTACTTACTTATGAGTTCGTGTTTGAGTTCGAGTGTGGCAAAATGATCTAGGAAGGTGAAACATGGAATTTTCGTGATGGCTCTAAAACTCCGTATAGCCTCTAAGTAATCTCCACCATTTAGCTAGGGCATGACTTGCACTTGACTGTGACTTTATTTACTTGACTTTGACTGTGGCTAAGACGTTTCTTTATAGAAAAGGGAAAAGTAAGACTTCTTATATAAGATAATATTCCGACTGAACGACTCTGTATCAATGGTCATAAAATAATTCGAGAAAAATTATAGATCTTTGAATTAGAGGTTATTTATACTTTTATTTACAAAACAAAAGTTGGTGTTTGTAATAATGATTAATATCAAAGACAAAGGTGCTGAACATGCAATCGACAACACTGGTTAATATAGGGACAGTCCAGTCTGTCCGCAAGCGCAGCCTGCATGCTGTTTGCTCATCCGCCGACACCCGCATCATAAGCAAAGTGCCTCTCTTCCGCATTCCGCATCGTCGCATAAAAGCACGCGAGCATCAGCAAACATTGTCGTCGCACTGCAGTACCGGTACATCATTCATGAACGCGTTGTTGAACTGGACGCGAAAGTCAGCCCACAGGCTGCAGATATAAAAGGTACAGTAAGCTCTAAATAAGGTTATCACAAAGTTATGCCGAACGCACTCTGCGTTCGCTAACTAGTCCAGTTAGGCTGCAGAGGCCAAAAGTCCAACAGTATAAGTCAACTTAAAAAATAAATAAAAATAAGGTTATTTTGACCTCCATCGAGCACCGTGCAAACATCATGTTTAAGGGTAGGCTAGGGTCACTAGATGGCCTAGATATATAAACACATCTACCCTTTGTAAAGACGAGCCATTTAATTTTACAGTGGGCATTACAACAACCTTTCTTTGTCCGCCCTGAAAGACCAGGCGCTGACTTTTGTTTACAATATAAATAAGGCCGTGACCAGCTGCATAGCTCTCACACAAATGCTCATCAGCTTCCTGAGGGTGCTCAGGAGGCTCATATGAAATCAGGGTGATATGAAAAATGCTAAAACATAATTATGTATTAAAATTTTATTAATAAGTACGAGTACATTAGGTATTGCGTACTATATAGGATGGACCGGGGTGTCCTTAAACTGTGACCAGTACCACCGGAGGATCAGCAGGCAACAGCAATGAACGTAACTTAATACTCTGCACCTACGGAGACACCGAAACACTGCTTTAATAATCCAATTGGTGCGCTGAATGCAGTTGCTAAACAATCTTTATAGCTTTGTATCGGTGTGCTTATCCAGCCCAAAAGGTCTGGCATAGCTAGAGTCACCTAAAACAATAAAAGTAATTAATATTTGAATTGTGAGTTTATAGAACATGGTGTAGGTATTATTAGTACGGTAGTGAGATATTGGTTAGGCACTGAAAAATACTATTTGATTTATATCATGTGAATTTTTCTTTTTCAGTATGATGTCTCAAAATGCAGATCCTTTGAACCATGTTGAGGTGGTCCAGCTTCAGAAGATCAGAAGGTCCCGAGCAACCACTGAAGTCACCGGCGACAAATGAAATAGTACATTACGATATGTGTGAATTAAGATATTAAAGGTGTGACACCTGACACCTGTTAAACCATGGAGCGCGCGCATAGTTTGTGGCACTTGTTAAATACAGTTACTCTTTCGTTAATCCGCCATCACAAAATCCCAATAATAATCAGCGGATTACTGAAGAAAGTGGATTATAATATACATGAACAACAACTTTAACAAAAATAACCTTGGTTGTCATAGACCGACTAAACTGTGGTTGGTTATGACCGTGCGGCTTGTTTGTTATATACGTAGACGGCGGATTATCGAGCTGACGGTAACTGTACGACTAATCTGGGATTACAGATTCCAAATTTTAACTAACAAAAAAACGGTTAAAATTATAATAGTATAAAAATTATAGTAGCTGTCTGATTTTAGAGTGGTGGATTAGCGAGAGAGTACTGTACATGCAATGTTATGTAAATGTACAGAAATAGCTTACTTAGTTTGTCATTTCTATATTATGAGAATTATTATATAATGAGAAATTACATTGACTACTTGTTAATTAATAAAAAATATACTTACAAACTGGGTGTTTATTGAATAATAACCCTTTCTATTTTTATACCCTATCCGATCCTTTAGGCTCTATACATACAAAAAAGGATATGAATGGAAGAAAGGAAAACCATCCCATGAGTATGCAGTGCTGTAACTGAAAAAATCAGTCGCCCTAGAGGTCATGCAAGGGCCAGGCAGGGTGGACGCTTGTCCCACCCTGGCACAACGTGGCTACACCCATGTTTATGCCTTAAAACACTTCCACTCTGGGGCTTACGTTTTTAGCTCTTGCAATTTCCGCCCCCGGACGACGGCCGGTCAGAGCCGGGGGTCAGAGGTGTCATTTAGCCAATTCATCGAAATACCTACACAGTGTCCCCACTCACCGACGGTGCGCCACAAAGCCACCCCTATTTTATTACCTATTATTAATGGGTAAGATATTCTGTGAAGTTTAGTTTGTAGGTTAATTGTTAGATTTAATAATCATAGAAGTAGGGACTGCCCCGGTGTCTCAGTTGGTAGTGAACCTACCTTCTGTGCTTGGGGGCGTGGGTTCGATTCCCATCTAGGACAAACATTTGTGTGATGAACATTTGTGTTTGTTCTATGTCTGGGTGTTAATATCTATTTAAGTATGTATTTAAAAATATATATGTACGTATATCAGTCTCTGGCAGCCATATCACAAGCTTTGCTTAGTTTGGGGTCAGATGTGTGTGCAAAAATGTCCCAAATATTTTATTTATTTACTTACAACAATGTGCACGGGTATACTGTGAGACCCCGTCTTTCTAAGTTCCGATTCAACTCCTTGGATGAGGGCCAGCGCAATGTCCTTCGAAATGCGGAAGAACGTCCTGAAACGATCTTCCGCAACTTCCAGAGGATTACTAATATCCCGTAAGTCGCGGCGAAGCAGCGTATGGCTGACTCTGTCTGCACTTCGCTATTCTTTGAGCTCTTCGAGCAATAAAACTAAGCCTAAATCCATTTTTCCAAAATAAAAAATTAGTCACCAAGCTATATCGGGCTCGTTTCAAAACCTGATATAAAAATCGGTAAAATCTTTTTTATTGACGATTGAACCGACCTCAAATGTCACTTTCAAAGTTCGGTACTTGCATAATTGTCAAATTCGATCCAATTTAACGACTGCTTAGCGAATTTAGCGACCCATCGCTAAAAGGAGATCGGTACTCGCAACGTCGTCAAAACGCAATTTTAGCGAATTTGGCGATTTTTTGGCGATCGATAAAGAACGGTACTTGCACTGCAGCTTTGCCTATTTTCCGTATTATTTGTTCGCATATTAAAAAAAAGGTAGCGACCGGGATCGAGACGTGGTCGATGGCACTGGGGGGTTAGACAAGACCCACTTTCTGTTAGCTTTAACGCCTGCGGAAAGATGAAATTGCATGAAAATGACATTAGCTTGAGAGATGTTATCTCAAGCTTCCAACATCTTGAGAATGCTCAAGCTAATGTCATTGTCAATGTCATTTTTATACAATGTCATCTTTCCGCAGGCGTTAACGCTAACAGAAGGTGGGTCTTGTCTAACCCCCCCTGTGCAAAAGTTTTATCCTTAAATATAAAATAATATTCATACATGTATAGAGCGGCGAAATTTATTAAAATAAGGCCTAAATAAGTACAAAATAAATTTCCATTTAAAAAGGCGGAAATTCTGTTGCACCATTCTCTAACCTAAACTAGTTTTGTTCGAAATGTATCTGCGTCTCTTTTTATTTCCATACGCGAGAACGGGACGGCAAATATTTTTGTGCTGGCCAACTTTGTGGCACATCGGAATCTACGTCAATTATATCGATTTTATTGTTTCATTTCCTATGTTAAATTTTATTTTAATTTGACAGCTATACATTGATTAACAAACATTATGGATGTTGGGTTCAGTACAAAATTCACATTAGTTTGATAATTTGAATTTAATTGTCCATACAATATTGAAAAAAAAAAAAAGATTTTTCTTTACAAAATACTGAAAATTATGAAGATTAAATCACAAGATTGCTTTATTATAATCTTATAGACAAGTAGCTGCGACCCGCTGTTTCACCCGCGTGGATTATTCCTTATATCATTAGTTATCTGCCAGTGAAAATCCCGTCAAAATCGGTCCAGCTGTTTTGGAATCCATCCCAACATACACACTTACATCGCCTTTTATTTATGAGTAGAAGATTTGAGATGGTTTAGTAAAAGCAGTCAAATACCCTATTCCCGTATAGAAAAATAATACGAATTTAAATCCTATGTCGTTACTACAAAGATTTATTTTGCTTGCGACAAATGAAAAATTAAATTGCTCAGCAGTGCTAGTACCGTTCTTTATCGATCGTCAAATTCGCTAAAATACCATAGAATCGATCACAGCGAGTACTGACAAAATTGCATTTTATCGAGTTTGACGACCTCAACTGTCAAATTTGATGATCGATAAAGAACGGTACTTGCACTGCAGATTACATTACCAGTTAGTATGGTTTTAAAATTTGGTGATTACTGACTGGATATCCATAATTTTATGTATCTTTGCAGCTGTATAATTATATGTCTTTTTCATTTTCTGTCCATTAGACAAGGGCAGCATCACTTTATATGTGTTAAATTTAGTTTAGCTAGCTAAAGAATGGTACAAGAAAATCGTCACCATTATCAGTTCTATGATTTGACTGTATTAAATATTTCTAGTTTAAATTGTATTATATTCGATATTTAAAATTATTAATATGTAAAATATTCTAATTTCTAGTTAAATCGTTTATAAAAATTGTAAAGTTCCGTTGTTTTGTTACGGAACCCTAAAATTGTACGGAGGTGGTTCACAAAATTGTGTGTAAAACAGTGCCAAAGAGTTGTGTAATTGTATGGAAGATAATTATACGTAAAAAAAATTACTATGTATTTTTATTTCGACCTACATACAGTTCGGCCTCTGTGAGAATGCGTCTGACAGCTGCTTTTTTTAATGGTAAATATTTTTATTTGATGACTAGAATACCGGGTGCAGCGATCTCGCTCGCGCATTAATGTTTTTATAAGAAACAAAATGATTGTGTTATCACAAATTTTTGTTTTAATATTTTTTTATAATGACCATAACAATTGGGAAAAACTTTTTTGTGGTCAATAAATAAAATAAAAATGTTGCAAAATGACCGAAGCACACTTTTCAAAAGTAGACAGTAAGTAATGTTACGTATATTAAAAAAAAAAATATGCTCGAGTGAGATAGCAGCACGCCATATTCTGGGCCTTAATACATAAAGAGTTACAATCGTGCCTAGAAAATGTTCGAACCAAAACTCAGCGCACGCTTCGAATTGCGCAGACTTTTTGGTTAGTTACAAGGTAACTGCGATCCGACTACAACGCCGCGCGATCTCAGAGCTACGATGACATAGCCGACAACTAACTTTGAACACTATGCAAGCGACATCAACGTCTAAATTAGAGTAAATGTGGCATTGTGAAGTATATAATTGATACAATGTGTGTACAATGACGCTTGGACGTTTATTTGACTGATTTCACAGAGATTGTGACTCTATAGGAATTGTATCTCAATGAGTATAATCTACAATCTTACGTTCAAAAATACAAATACAAAATTGATTTATTGTTACATATAAAAAGCTAGTAAAGTGACTGAATTTACTGTTTTCGTTCAGTTTTTAACAATGTTATGGCAATTGTCAGACGCATTGTTTCAGCGGGCGAACTTTAAAATATCCCTTACGTATCTACTTATCAATTAATTAATTGATTTGACCGTGACTTACTTTCATTGACTACTTTATCATCAATTATCATCAAACTTGATATAAAAGTACATTTAACACTTTTTTTAATACTTGACACTGGCAAATGCATAAGAGTGCGACGCCATAAACTTCACATAGGAAAGAATAAAAAAAGAAAGTACTTTGAAACTGTTGAGTATTTCAACTTCCTTGGTATTACGGTGCAGCAGTTCAGTGACTCAGCATCAGCCACATAGGCAAGGGCGGATCCAGCTTTGGTGCGGGGGGGGGGGGGGGGTGTTATAATAAATGTTTATCATCACTGAATATAAAAATTTGCTAAGTGACCTATCTGACCTAAATCAGGCTTGATGCCTTGCGTTTAACTCACCCACTGACTTTGTCGCCTCTTTTTGCATAAGTTGCAACAAATTTCTTAGTGTGCGTAAAAATATGTAATAAAGTGAGCTGTACGTAATTCTACTAATATGTATTCTGTGACCGTACCCACAAACATTTTTTGCAGCGGTTCAGTGGAAAAATAGAGACATTTGAACACGAACGATGATTGTACCAAGGCATATCTCTCTTGTTTGTTTGATCTGAGAATACGAATAATTTTGTTCGAGCGCCTGTTGATTTGGCAATATCAATAATATTGTTCGATCGCCTACTAATTTTGAATAGGTTTGTAGGGTTTTTGTATTGAAAACAATAGCTATTCCCTATACGTGATAGGTCCCAATAGGCAATTAAAAACAAATGCCACAAAGGCTACCGGACAGATGAGTGATTTGTTAAAAATAATAATCATCATCATCAGCCAGAAGACGTCCACTGCTGAACATAGGCTTCCCCCTTTTACCTCCACACTGAATGACAGCCTGCCATCTGCATCCGCTGGATGCCAGCGACTCTTACAATGTCGTCGGTCCATCTAGTGGGAGGCCTACCTACGCTGCGTCTTCCGGTTCGTGGTATCCACTCCAGAACCTTTCTTCCTCATCGGTTATCGGTTCTTCGAGCGATGTGGCCTGCCCATTGCTACGTCATGCATACAACGACGGGCACGATCATTATATTTTAAAGAATAATAAATCCTCAAGTTAATGATTATTTACGGGATATTTACCGTGGTAAGGTTGTAACTAACTTTAGTGAACAACCGTGATAGTTTAAAACAGTGGTTTAATAAATCCTCATTATATATAAACTTTTTTGCAATATGACAATGGAAAAATCATTGTAAATTATAACAATTCTCACAGGAAACGATGATTATGTGTACCTATTGGTAAAGCGCGGCCACTTACTACTGGCGTTCGACTCCCTTGATCAGAGATCGTTGTACGTACCTACCTACGTGTCTTTGTGTGCGTGCGTCTGTTAATGCTCGTTGTGTAGCCGGCCTTCTGTACCTATTTATTAAGTGGTAATGGCGCAGACCTGTCTAGTGTTCCAAAAACCGTTAGCCTCGTCTTCAAATATTGATCTGTTGCATGCCGCCAGAACCACCGTCAGCGGTTGCATCGATTCAAAATGTTTTGGCGAACAGCCAACTCTATAAAGGTCATAGGGTTATCTAAGCATACCTATGCTGGTAGGTATATCTATAGATATTTCAGGTACGACATGATGTCGTACCTCAGAGAAGAAAGTGAAAATGGTCCTATTAAAATAACCTGTGCCTAGTTCTTCGAAAAATGCTCTCGTTGGTATGTCCTCTCTTTCCTTTCCCTCTATGAGGTTTACATTAATATGTTAGTGGCTAAAGATCTTGCCTCGTTTATGTCGTGTAGCAAAAAAATTACAATGTCTAATTAAGAAAGCCACAGATTATCTTAAAACCTGGTTATAGGTAAGTTAAGTACCTACTATGGTTAGTCTATCATTGTTTTAGTTATTTTTGAGCGCTTATCTATACTAATATTATAAAGAGGAAAGATTTGATTGTTTGTTTGTTTGTATTGAATAGGCTCCGAAACTACTAAACCGATTTGAAAAATTCTTTCACTGACGGGAAGCTACACTATCCCCATGAATTGGCGGATCCAGGGGGGCCATGCCCCCCCCAAAACACCTAGCAATTCCATACATTTGACTTAGTTTTTCGATTTGATTCAGGTGCACTTTAACACAGCATACTCATACTTGTCAGAATGGCCCCCCCCAAAATGAAATCCTGGATCCGCCCCTGTATCCCCGGGTGACATAGGCTATAATCTATACTCGTGCGAAGCTGGGGCAGACCGCTAGTCCGATATATAGCTGGAGCCTTACGGCCAACTCCTTACGCGGTCTCAAATTAGCGCAACTTTTTCCATCACCTAAACTGCAGTGCAAGTAGGAACCGTTCTTTCGATCGTTAAAGACAATTGAGAACGTCAAATTCGATAAAATTGGCATTTGATCAGTATTAGCTATGATCGATTCTATGGCATTTTATCGAATTTGACGATCGATAAAGCGGCCTCTGTAGTTTTAAATATCTTCAAATATTCTCATAGACTTGATTTAGTTTATACAAGTAAAATATTAAAATTATGGTCGGTGCAAACAAATTAAATATAGATCAAAGGGCCAGTCAGCGAAACTTATTTATTCTTTGGAAAATAGCGATGCACTGATTTTAATTCCGTTCGAAATTATAATTTTATTTACCTTGTAACTTATTTCCACCGGTTTAGGTTCAAAATGAAGCAATATCATTATACTGTACGATGTTTCCCGAAAGTACACGAATCGTTCCGAATGAAAAGAAAATGGCTGATGTTTTCCCGCGCATGCGTCAGCCTTGCGCAGCAACCCTGAGGAAACTACCCCAGTCAATCGTGACGTCATGGACGAATAGGGATGTGATAGCACTCTTATGCTGTATCGATAAATTAACATTTTGGAGACTTTAAAATAAGGTAAAAAAAAAATTCATTCCGTCTATACTAAACTTTCTCTGACATATTATGCCAGAAAGATTATTAGACCAAAAATATTGCATTATTTAGTTGTTTTGTTATCGGTAATCTATTTTGAAATGTCCGGCAAATAATCACAATTTTTTCAGTCGTACTCTATGAAAAAAAAATCCTATAGGACCAACCTGACCAACCAAGTGATATCGCGAAAAAAATATCAGCTGTTCCCTTAGAAGAACTACACATGTGTAGTTCTTCTAAGGCTGTTCCATAGAAAACATATTTTATTGTATCTATTGATTGTTAACAATTAATAAATTATTTTACAATACAAGGTTACCAGATTTTATTGTGCACGTTAACGAAAAAATCCTGAAATGTTTAATTGACAATTAGAATAGGTACCTAGGTATACCTACAGTGGACGAAGTGCGAATATTTAAGTCCGCAAAATATGTATCGAATAACAAAAAAAAAAAATCGAAAATCGTATGAAATTCGATACGTATTTTACGCATGTGTATTCACATTTCGCCGACATATCTAAATTGAAAATTAAGACTATTAATAAGTCGTAATTTATAAACTTTCGCGATTTGTACACATGTTTTAAATGTTTATCGGGACTTATCACGTATTATTTAATTTAGGTAAAAATATGTAAGTCCCAATAAACATTTAAATCGGTTGCACTTTAATAATTAATAAGTTGTTGCAAACGAGGGATTGCCTTATGCCTTAATACAATTATTGTTCGTTTTCAAATGTCTCTGTTTTCACTATCGCAAATATAAATAAAACCGGCCAAGTGCGAAACGGGCTCGCGCACTGAGGGTTCCGTACCACCACATCACTTGTTAGCTAATTAAGTAAAAAAAAAAAAAAACAGCCAAGTGTGTGACGGGCTCGCGCACTGAGGGTTCCGTACCGCCACAAAAATCAATTACAAAATTCAAATTATTTATTTGTCAGAACATGGTTGGTACACATACATATAAAATAGCATACATGGTCGTAAGAATGGAGAGGTATCACATGTCCTTGCCTGTTACAGCGTACAAATGTTAGTTTCTTATATATATTTTATTAGGGTTGCGTTACCAGTTATAACTTTGTAATGAACAGATATTTGTCACTTGGCCATTATTTATTATTTGTTGTTATATTTTAGAGTGTGTATTATAATCATGCCAAGTTTGACTCTTGTACGTATTACCGTTTTTACATTAGAGCTAATACAAAAATACGTTTAAAAAATACGATTGTAGTATGAGGTTTTGAGGCCCCTTTTGGTTTACTTTTAGACTTTTTTATTATTTCTTTGTTAATTCGCCGTAACATTACAGGTTCTGTATAAACAGACAGACAGAGATACAGGCGGACAGACAGACAATGTAGGCTTAGTAATAGGGTCTCGTTTTTACTCTTTGGGTACGGAACCCTAAAAATGATTTTTCATTACCTACCTGACCTACGTAACGGTAAAAATAAAGCGTATCGCGGTGTAACCTCCATGTCTATAAATATTATTAACTCATTAATCTTAGATGATCGTTCCTTATCGCTCGAGCTGACACTTCCGTTGACAGCACCTGTTTATTTTGGTAAATATCCTGCTTATAGTCCGGTCAATTTAGACCAAAAAATGAGAGTGAAGTTACATAAAGTCCCAACAAGCTGAATTTTTGTGAAGTTGTTCAAAACATAATTACAAACAATGTCTAGAAGTTCCCCAGCATTCCCCTGTAAGGAAAAAATTTAATTCAAGGTCAAAGGTCAAAAAAATGAGTTTTTCGCGATTTTCAGCAAAACGGTAAGTTTTATCATAAAAGTACCTCAGACAAAAATTGTAGATCATAAAATTATCTATAAAAAATGTGTTAATACTTTTTTTCTTACGAGCCACCGTTTCTGAGATATAACGATTATGTTTTGAACAACTTCACAGAAATTCAGCTTGTTGGGACTTTATGTAACTTCGAATGTCTAAATTGACCGGACTATACACTCCTATAAAATATTTTTACAAGAATCAAGAAAGGTTAGAGCGACCCCAAAATAATTCTCCGTTACATCATCACCATTTTTCATCACTACGCGGGTGAAACCGTGGGGCGCAGCAAGTCTACCATAATAGCGAAGCGGCATGCTACGAATATCTCACAATTTAATACTTGCACTTACTGTGGTCCTTAACTGTTGGCCTTTTGGAAAAACTCAGAGTCACTCAGCGGGCAATGGAGAGAGCTATGCTCGGAGTTTCTTTGCGCGATAAAATCCGAAACGTGGATATTCGCCAAAGAACCAGAGCCACCGACATAGCTGTTAAAATTTGCAAGTTGAAGTGGCAATGGGCAGGCCACATCGCTCGAAGAACCGATAACCGATGGGGAAGAAAGGTTCTTGAGTGGAGACCACGAACCGGAAGACGCAGCGTAGGTAGGCCTCCCACTAGATGGACCGACGACATAGTGAGAGTCGCTGGCATCCAGTGGATGCAAAAGGCAGGCTGTCGTTCAGTGTGGAGGTTAAAGGGGGAGGCCTATGTTCAGCAGTGGACGTCTTCTGGCTGATGATGATGATGACTTACTGCGCTGTCTAGAAAGCGATTCGCTACATATTCGCATTTCGCTATATCCTACTAATATTACGCGAAAGTTTGTATGTATAGGTGTATGGATGTTTGTTTGTTCCTCTTTTACGCTGTACGGAACAACGGATCGACCTGATTTTTTGCATGGGTATAGTTCAAGAGCCAGAGAGTGACATAGGCTACTTTTCACCATCATTATCACCATTTTTCATAAGTACGCGGGTGAAACCGCGGGGCGCAGCTAGTAAAATAATGAAAATAAATATTTCGGGACATTTTGCACACACGGTCATCTGACTCCAAACTAAGCAAAGCTTGTGATATGGCTGCCAAAGACTGATATACATACATATATAGTTTTAAATACATACCAACTTAAATAAATATTAACAACCAGATATAAAAGAAGTACCTTTCTTCACAGGACCTCTTCTTTTATGAACAAATATTTGTTGCATAATGATATCGATGTATTCTTTGATAGTGTGAGCGTAATTCGCTCACATTTAGCTTGTCAATTCTTTGATTCTTAAACTTTATATTTATACTTGGTTATCGCAACTTAATCATAATCTTATTTATCTATACTATTAGTTACTGCTACGATAAATTTCCAAATGTTATTCTTTTCCATAGGCGGGAACTTGTAATTGGCCTAGTCTCCTAATTGTTTTTGTTTACTTATATACTATTAGGCTGTAAGTTTCCCTAAAAATGCAAAATAAAATAAAATAAAATAGAACAAATGTTTGTGCTAGGTGGGAATCGAACCCACGCCCCCAAGCTCAGAAGGTAGGCTGGACCAACAAGCTATCTAACCAAATCGACCAAAATAAAATGAATGGACGGGCCATAAACATAGAACTTGCTCAGTAAAAACGAGTCAAAACCGTCGAACATATACTTCAACACCTAATTATAACCATGTATTACAGTAGGTATATTTGATTTTGAAAAGCGTTTTATCGCTTACTCTGGCATGACTTGTATCTTGTATCCTTAATGTATCCATGGAAGCATTTTAAAAAGCTATATTTTTAAACATTTAACCGTTTTAAAAGGCTTACATTCTATGTAATGTGTCTGAACGAAGAAGGAAGAGTTTCTTTGCGCGATAGAATCCGGACCGGAACCTGGATATTCGCCAAAGAACCAGAGTCACCGAATTTGCAAGTTGAAGTGGCAATGGGCAGGCCACATCTCTCGATGAACCGATAACCGATGGGGAAGAAAGGTTCTTGAGTAGAGATCACGAACCATAAGACGCAGAGTAGGTAGGCCCCCCACTAAATGGACCGACGACATTGTAAGAGTCGCGGGCATACAGTGGATGCAGATGGCAGGCTGTCGTTCAGTGTGGAGGTCTAAAGGGGAGGTCTATGATCTGCAGTGCTCGTCTTCTGGCTATTGATGACGATGATGATGATTTTATGTAGCGAATATTCGTACTTCGCCCACTGTACGCTTAGTCCCAGATTTGATAGTTTACGAAAAAAAATTCGTTTACGTATTGTTCCATAGTAAAGCGCCTCTATCGGAAACGTGGAAGAAATAAAGTTGGTAGTAATCGGCGGTATAGATTGCTTCACTCTAATACAAAAAAAGTTTTCGAATGCCTTTTAGCCCAGCAATTAATGGAACAATACGAAAACGAAAAAAGTTTTCGAATACTATCAAAACTTGTACTAAGGGTACTGATGATGATGTTTACTACGATCTTGTGATACTCAGTGGTGATGACACTTGTCATGGACGATGGAAACTAATTGATTCGGTATGCTGTGATTACATGAATGAGCTACAATCAACGAGGCTAAAGTCCGGAAATCACTGGTTTGCGACTTCAAGGTTACTCTACAGGTTGTCATATAAGTGTATTTTCAGGTAAAATACATTTAATTTAACGGCCTCTTATAGCATATTTGACGGTTTTAAATCAATTTTATTCATATAATTACAATATTTGAGCTGGAAAAAAATACATGTCACAGATAGGTACATCTGTTCAAAAAACGATAGAATAAACTTTCCTCGATCTAAAAAAAAATCTGAATCAAAGTCGATTCAGTTATTTTTTTTCGTTTTATGCTCTAATGAAAGTTCGTAACAACCTGGAAATTGCATGTACTGAAAGGCACTTTTATTCAACATATTTTTATTTGGATAGAATTTTGATAGTTTTTTAGTGAAATTAAAACTGTAAAAAGGTCGCGAGTATTTGCGCGCACCGTTTTCAGTACCGCGCCAGGCGTCATCGAGGTCGGACCTAAGTATATTCGTTATGTCGTTGCACTCCCCCCGCGGACGTCCTGACTCTTGGGTGGCAAAATACATCGTCGCTATAACTTGGCGGGGGCTGAGGGAGCGTTTTGTTGCCTACGCGACTCGGCTAACAGACGTATGGATTTGGTTTACGGACCGCCGTCCAATTAACCAACGGGGGTGGGAAAGAAAAATTTTTCTCTTTCTCTCTCGTTGGTTGGACGGCGGGTCGTCAACCAAGTCCGTCTCGTCTGTTAGCACTATTTATTTAAGGCGTATTGTCAAGTTCTGTACACGGGTAGTCTATGGATCAGCTATACCCTACGCGTCCAATACAATAATATTTTGAGGATGATTTTGGGACTTTCCCGTTTTTACAGTGCCTCCGAAATGTTCGCACAAACTCGAATGGCTTTCATGCCGTCATTCGAAAGAAAGTGGCATCACTAATGAGGATGGTGCGGGGAAGTCCGAACAACATCCTGAAGATAGTGGCTGAAGATTTTCACGCGCCTATACTCGGGCATTTTGTGCAGGTGATGGCTGAGTAGGAAGTATATTATTTCTTACTCAGTCGTTATTAGTGCAGAAGTTCCGAAGGTGCATGAACAAACTATTTAAATGCGTGAACAAAATATGTATGATTTTTTTGTATTTTTTATCTAACAATAGTTTTAAGTTGTGTTTGTACTAACCCAATGGATTTTTAGTTATCCTTAATTAAATATTTTTAATTTGAATTTGAATAAACCAAGCCTTTTATAGTTTAGTTTCTATAGTAATTCGACGTTCGCGTGATATTCCGCACTGCGCTTTTTCGAACCCGCGTTAAGATGTAGTCGCAGTAAGGCCCCAGGAGTTATGGAGGAATTCAGATACTTAGGTACTCACATACATAGTTAGATGAACTCTAAAAACATAACACTAGTTATTAAATTATAATTGTTTAAATTTATAATTTTTTTATAATTATCTCAAAACTGACAGTTAAAATTTTTTTTTATACTAGAAAAATACCACCCCCTAATATTATAACTCGATATTAAAAAAAAACTGTCAATTTTGAGGCAATTATTTAAAAAATAAAATTGAAATAATTACAATTTACAATTTCTGTAGTAGAATCGGGGCCCTGGGCAGTCAGAATTGCTTTAAAATAAACAGGCCAAGTGCGAGACGGGCTCGCGCAATGAGGGTTCCGTACCACCATAAAAGACAATAATTATAAATTAAAAAAACTGACTACACTGACTACTTAGTAAAATATGGCATTTCGATTCGGCAAAAGAAATGATAAGGTCGGCCAAGTAACAAAATTACTTAACAGTTATAACTTGGTAATTAACAGATATTTGTCACCGACTCACAATTGGCCATTAGGGGCCATTCAAGTATTACGTAAGCAGAATTTGCCCCCCCTTCCCCTTGTCAGCAAAAGTAAGCAAACCTCTTCCCCCCCCCCCCCCCGTCCCATGCTTTCGTAATCATTGGTACCTATATGCATTTTTCTTTTAATGTATTCTGTTTTTTTATTGATTCGTGAGCAGCAGTATGCCATTTGTATAAAAAAGTAAATAATAACTGCTGACGTAATCACGATATCGACCCCCCCACCCACCATGTCATCAAAAACAAGCAAAGCAAAGACCCCCCCGCCCCCCTCAAGCGCTTACGTAATACTTGAACGCCCCCTTATTCATTATTAAATTTTGTTATACTTTAGAGTGTGTACTATAATCATGCCAAGTTTGACGCTTGTACGTTTTACCGTTTTTACATTGGAGCAATTACGAAAATACGTTTAAAAAAAGTTTGTTGTAAGGGGACTTTATTTTTTACTTTATGTAATTTTTATTATTTCTTAGTTAATCCACCGTAACATTACATATTCTGCAAAAAAAAAAACTGGCTATCTATTACAGTTCGAAAGATACAGCCATTTCAAGGTAGGACGGGCGGATAGACAGCGTAGGTTTATTAATAACCCGTTTTAACCCTTTGGGCACGGAACCCTAAAAATGGTATTTGAACTCTTAAGACGATGACCTTCGCGAAAAATACGTGTGCAAATAGGCGGAATAATTCATAATAAAATAAGAAAACGTGTGCCTTGGCGTATGTCACATATTATGTATTGTATAGGCATTTTGGTTATGCAGATTTTTGTTTTATCATGTACGACTAACATTCTGTGATATTTTATGCAAACTAAGCACTATACAAAATGCTATGCTTTGATTAGTGTAAAACTGGAGCTCTTAATTTGGCGTGAACGTTTGATTATAATGTACGAGAAGTTACGACTAGACTTAAGTAGCAAAAGAAATTAAGTGTGGCGAATAAGATCGCGAATGAAAAGACGCATAGATACTACGACAGGCGAAACGATTTGACAGCGACGATCATCATCATCATCATCATTTCAGCCATAGAACGTCCACTACTGGACATAGAACCCACCCATCGATCTCCAAAAGGGCCGGTTGGAAGCGGCCTGCATCCAGCGTTTTCCTGCGGTCTCTTTAAGGTCGTCTGTCCATCTTGTGGTAAGATGTCCTACGCTGCGCTTACCAGTCCGTGGTCTCCATTCCAGAACCTTTCGGCCCCATCGGTCATCTATCCTGCGTGATATGTGCCCTGCCCACAACCACTTCAACTTGCTAATCCGGTGGGCTATGTCGGTGACTTTCGTTCGTCTTAATATTGTATGTATGTATGTATAGATTGGGATGTATATCCATTCCGATAACTGACCCGGGGCCTTACGGACAACTGTTATTTGCGGCACCTAATCCGCTCAGTTGGAAAATCACGCGACCGCAAACCGTATCCGATAAGGTTCACGTTCGCGTGATTTTCCAACTGAGCGGATTAGGTGCCGCAATAGCTGTTGTCGGTAAGGCCCCTGATTTTTCTTACAATGTTTCACGTTTTATATAGTGTTCATAAATTTTGATTGTAGGTAGGTACTTGCTTTATCTCAAACTAAGGTGACATATACGAAGTTATTGAAATGTTGTTTGTGTAAAAAATTTATTAATTGTAAATATATACTTAAATGATAATAATATTTATGTTACGGTTAGTTTATAAACTTTATAATTAAAAATCATTTGCGGTTATTGAATCTAAAGTTGTTCGCACAAGGTTGCGATATCGTTCGTGGGGTAAAATACTTACATAGTTAGATAAGTGCACTCAAACTTTAATATTACTATTTACGGATTAATTTCTATATACATAAGTATTAAAGGTACAAGTTTTTCTATTTCTAAGTGTATCCATATAGGTTTTTGTTTGCCATTTGCGGTGTTTGATCTGTCGATCGCATTTTCATGGCATCTCTGCAGCCGGACTTAGAGATTTTATCCAGCCAGAAAATCCGTAGGTTCTGGGCCGAGGGAAGTCGAAATAATAATATCGATAAAATAAAATTGCGGTACCGCAACTACCCCATCACTAGCCTTAGGTGAACTGTGAAGTCGGCAGTCAGTACAACACGCCCGTTGCGGACGTCCGCTCACTCTGATCGCGTTCTGAATTTAAACGGATTTTTTTTCATGAAGTGTTTGTGTTTGGCCAGTGACACCACATTTTGGTTCGATAGTTCTCCAAAAAGTTTATGTGCAGTGCAATAAGCGTCGAATACGTAAGTGTTTATTAGTTTTAGCAATTAAGTATAAAACTCGCGACGCGCAAATTTTCCCGTAAAATTCAATTAATTAGATTATAAATGCGATCCGAAACCGTTTAATTTAGAAAAAATACACGTCCTACGTTCTCGAAGCTTTTTTAGATAATACTGAATAACTGATCGATTTTTGAACGCAGCTTTTTCTGTTTAATAATTTATGAATAAAATTAATACTAATAGAACCTACTTACACACTATTATGTTATAAATATTTAAAGTACAGTAAATGAAGATGGTGCTGTGAATGGAGTGGTGAGAAGGTAAAGGCTCTAAGGGAGGTGAAAATATCGATTATGCGCGCGCGGGATGCAGGGATGCGCCGTGGCCATGCGGAAGGTCAGTTCAGTTGAAACGTCCTGTGTTGAAACGTTGCAGATCCTGACGAATAGCCGTCACGTGGGCCAATCACGTGGCTCTGTTTATTTTTAACCGACTTCAAAAAGAAGGGGGTTTTCAATTCGATAAATTCGGTTGTATTATTTTTACCTCGTAACTCTGTAATTTTTGAACCGAAATGTTTTTTTTTTGCATGGATTTGATGGAAAATTTAAAGGGATTTACATACCTATTTTCAATAAACAATATTAATAAATAATAAGTAATGCCGCCAGCATGCTGGGTACGCTGCCAACTGGTAACAACGCTGCTGTATTGTTTTGTTTTGTTAATAAAGGCACTTGCCCATAAAAATAAAAATAAATTGGTCTCATTGAAATTTCATCAAAATCGGCTCAGTAGTTTGGTTTTTAAATCAAAGTAATTGGAAAATTTGTTAACTTGGATGACATAATATTGTTTGGGATTTCACAGGGGAATCAAAACCTATAGGGTAGGTACTTCCCGTTGAACTAGAATCATCAAATTTGGGAAGAGGCAAGTAAAGGGATCAATCAGAAAGTCGTTAATTTGAAGTTATCTTCTCTAGATCTCTATCTTCTCTTCTCTATCTCTACATAGTATAAATTGAAGTCGCTTTCCGCTTCTGTCTGTCTGTATCCTCCTAAACCACGCAACGGATTTTGATGCGGTTTTCACCATTACTTAGATACATTTTCAAGGAGAGTTTAATTATGTACATGTAACTAGCGATCCGCCTCGGCTTCGCACGTAAATTACACCCGCGCGAAGCCGGGCGGGCGGGTCGCTAGTCGTACTATATACCTATTCACTTTCACGCTGTATAATTATGTCATTCAACACTAGGCCCTATGTTTTATAATATTATACCTATATACCTTATCGATAAAACGATTACTACTAAAAATATAATAAATCGCTGGCTCACTATTACAAGGTTCTATGTTATTTTCTTACACATTCTGTAATTTCAATTTAAAAAAATGGGTTTCATAAATATTAACTTAGCTGGGTTTATGCTTGAGTAAAAGTATCTCTCTCAATCATAAACCCTGCTAAGTCAATATTTATGAAACCAATTTTTTTTAAATTGAAATTACAGAACGTGTAAAAAAATAACATAGAACCTTGTAATAGTGAGCCAGCGAAATGTAGATATAATTGCAATAATAAAATAAATTATATTTTCTCAAGTTATGGCGTGATCAAGGTAAATGATTAGGGATTCATTTTTATATTTATATACTTTTATCTTGTTTTAAACTTTTAAAACATGTGTTCAAATCGCGAAAGTTTAAAAATTACTTTTATCCTATTACTTTTTGCACAAATTTGCAAAAAGTATAATTCTTACCTATAAACCGATATGAAACTACCTTCTTCCCCGTTCCGTAAAATAATAATTAGCATAATATATTTTTTTTATCCTATACTGTACAATAGTTTTACATTCCATTTTATACACATTCTATAGTAATTGTATTTTGTACTCAACAGGGCCTCTTGGTGTTGGTTTCGGCCCCACCAATGCCTATCAAAGGTCCGGGCTAGACCCGTGAATAAAATTAAATAAACATAATAATAATAAAAATATTGACTATTTTATTTAATTCAACAAAGAATTTAATCGACTTATAAAACAGTAAATTTACGAAAACTTAAATTAATAACTAAAAACTAAAACTTTTAAACTCGTAAATCTAAACAAACTAACTACTAATTTAAATTACAAACGAAATATATTAAAAATAAAAAAAAACCCGCCCCTAACTGTACCTTGTGCGAAGGTGCCCATAACACTAGCAGCATTGTCGCGCTGAATTGCTATGGCCAAGCTTTGCACAAGGTACGAGCCGGAGCGAGGGTCATTATTTTTTCTCCCGCCCCAACTCGCTAATGAAGCTTCTGGCTTCAGTAGCCCAACTGCCCATGGTCTCCACGGCAATCGGTACAAAAATGTACTGTGGCACCATAGCTGCATACTTCAGCCACTTCATTAATAATTTACTTACTAATATCATAGAGAAATATACTATACTAGAAATATAATACAAAACATAATAATTTTCATAATACATAATTAATTATACTCATTATTATGTTTTTTTTACCCTAGGTTAAAATTGTTCATATTAATGAGTATAATTGTCCAATTTTTATTTTTACAAAGAAATCAGGATAAAAAGCTGTTCCATACCATAGCAAAATTGTCAGTCACACTCAACAAAATGTATGTGAACAGCAGATTGATTGATTTTGGGGGAAAAGCGTGGAGGCGTGCTCGCCGCTTCCCCTGCAGGTCCTGTCAGCTCATTAATATCTTCTTTTTGTGTTGACAGTGCCTCAACTCCACTTAAAATAACCCATGGTGGTAGGGTGTCTTTGGATGCCCGCCTGGCTCATTACCACCCTCTCGTGTGAGCGTGTCGCCAAATGTTGTCGTTCGCGTCGACGTGTTCCGCCACTAGAACGGGAGAACCAGTTCCCTTCCCCTCCCCTGATAATGTGCTTTACTAGCGAAAACTTTGGGACCGAGTATACTTCGACAGTGGCTGCAGTTTTTGGATGTGAAAGGTGGTCGTGGGGTCCAGGGAGACCCGGTGAAACGGCTGACCGCTGGCCGCCCGCGGGATAGTACAGGGACCCGAACCCGGGGATTACTTCTAACCTCCGCCCCGGGAGGCTGTCCCACCATCCGGCGCATAATCTTGTGGAGTAGCTGTCGTGCCGGAGTAGGAGACCGGAGTGGATCCCGACAGTTGCTTCCAGGGGGGACCGGGGGCCCTTCCGTCCCCCGCGCCCACCAGTCACTACTCTACTTACCTAGGCTACTTAAAGTTACACTCTAAGCAACCTTTTTTGTCCCCGAGTTATTCGTCGGAAGCATGTTATCAACACCCATACTCTAACCACTCATCAATGGCTGTTACAAACAATAAAAATAACGTTTCATCAGCGGCCCCACTATCCACTTTTAAAGCGGACTTCTGCAATATCCGGGGCATCCACTCTAATCTTAACGCTGTGCATTACCACCTGGAAACGGCTAAACCTGCCCTCCTCTGTTTGACGGAGACGCAAATATATAGCCCTGCCGACAATTCATATCTGCACTACCCTGGCTACACGTTGGAGCATAAATTTGTTCCTCGGGCCGGTGTGTGTATGTTCGTGCGGGAGGATATTTGCTGTCGCCGTTTGAGAGGTTTCGAAGCTTCAGATTTGTCCACCTTGTGGGCGCGCGTGGACTACGGTGGTCAAATTCGGGTTTATGTGTGTCTGTATAGGCCACATAGTGGTGATTTGGAGACGACTCGCCTTTATGAGCACATCTCGAAGGGTTTGGACAAGGTGATTGAGCAGTTTCCCACTGCAGAGCTAGTGATCCTCGGTGATTTTAATGGTCACCATGCCGAATGGTTAGGATCCCGCAAGACTGATCACCCTGGGAGAGCTGCTCATGAGCTTGCTCTGACTTTTGGTCTAAGTCAACTGGTCACTGGAACAACAAGGATACCAGATATAATTGACCACGAACCCTCATTACTCGATCTCATGCTGACTACTAGACCTGCCAATTACCAGGTAGTGGTTGATGCGCCACTTGGTAAATCAGACCACTGCCTGGTCAGAACTGCTGTCCCTACATCACGACCCTGCACTCTTCCTCCTAGAAAGCGTAGGGTTTGGCACTATAGCTCAGCAGATTGGGACGGGTTACGTGAGTTTTTTTCTGCTTATCCCTGGGGGCAGCTGTGTTTCTCGTCAGTCGACCCTTGCATCTGTGCCGATTCCGTCGCCGACGTTATACTACAAGGAATGGAATGTTTTATTCCCAGTTCTAATGTGCGCGTCGGTGGCAGGAGTCGACCATGGTTTAATAAGTCATGCGCAGGTGCCGCTAAAGTCAAATTGGATGCTTACAAAGCCTGGACTGCGGCATCATTGCGTAAAGATCCAAAGACTGCTGACTATAAAAAGAAACTTAATGCTGCTTCAAGGTTAGCGAAGAAGACCATCACCAGAGCAAAGTTTGCTCACGTAAGTCGGATCGGCAACCAACTTGCAAGTTATCCTGCCGGCAGCCGTGCTTTTTGGTCGTTGGCAAAAGCTGCTGAGGGTAACTTTTGCCAATCAACACTTCCTTCCTTACGAAAGCCTGATGACACTCTGGCCCACAGCGCAAAAGAGAAAGCCGATATCCTTGGTGCTCTATTTGCCTCTAACTCGACTTTCGACGATGGGGGGGCTGTTCCACCCACACTGCCAAATTGTGCAAGCTCAATGCCCGAGGTGCGCATTTCGCAGAAGGCAGTGCGGAGGGAACTGTTGGCCCTTGATGTGCGAAAAGCAAGCGGGCCGGATGGCATTCCGGCGATCGTATTGAAGGGATGTGCTCCGGAGTTAACTCCTGTTCTTACGCGTCTGTTCTCCTTGTCTTACAATTCCGGTATCGTGCCGTCTTGTTGGAAGGTGGCCCATGTCCACCCTGTACCTAAGAAGGGTGACCGTACCAACCCATCAAATTACAGGCCAATAGCAATCACTTCCTTACTCTGTAAGGTGATGGAGCGAGTGATCAACTCTCAGCTTCTGGGATATCTTGAAGATCACGGACTGATAAGTGACCGTCAATACGGTTTTCGACACGGTCGATCTACTGGTGATCTTTTAGTGTATCTCACTCACCGTTGGGGAGAAGCTATTGAGAGTAGAGGCGAAGCTCTGGCCGTTAGTTTAGATATCGCTAAGGCGTTTGATCGGGTTTGGCATAAGGCACTTCTTGCAAAATTACCATCATACGGCTTACCTGAAGGGCTTTGCAAGTGGATTGGTAATTTCTTGCATGGTCGCTGCATAAGAGCGGTCGTTGACGGCTCTTGTTCTGCGACCATGACAATTAATTCCGGTGTTCCACAAGGGTCTGTGCTATCGCCCACGCTGTTCATCCTGTATATCAATGATTTGTTGCAAATTTGCAATATACATTGTTATGCGGATGATAGCACGGGTGATGCTCAATATTCAGGCAGTGCAAACGCCCGTAAGGATGAGGTTATGGTAAGGAGAGCAGAGCTTGTGTCTTCAGTTGAGTGCTCTCTTGAGCAAGTAACTGACTGGGGCATGCAAAATTTGGTGCAGTTCAATCCCACTAAGACGCAAGCTATCGCTTTCACTACTAAGAAAAGCCCATTCACAGTTGCACCCTGTTTTCAGGGCATTCCTCTCACCTTGTCGACAAGCATCAGCATTTTGGGCGTCGACATTTCTAGCGAGGTTCAGTTTAGGAGTCACTTGAAGAGCAAAGCTGGGGTAACGTCCAGAAAACTCGGTGTACTCAATAGAGCCAAGCGATACTTCACACCGGACCAGCGCCTTTTATTGTATAAAGCGCAGGTACGGCCGCATATGGAGTATTGCTCACATCTCTGGAGTGGTGCACCGAAGTACCAGCTTGATCCTCTTGACTCCTTGCAGAGAAGAGCCGTTAGACTTGTCGATGATCCGAACCTATCTGGCAAGTTGGAGCCGCTTAGCTTGCGCAGAGACGTTGGTTCGCTCAGCTTGTTCTACAGATATTACAGGGTGTCCGGTGGCAGATTTATGTTTTTGAAAGGGTATATCTAAAAAAGTTATAAACGGTGCGGGGGGAGAGCGGTGTCATTCGACGCGCCGCGAATGCGGATTTGTTAGTCACAATGCCGCAGTGGTCGGGGCAGCACCGTGCGTACGCTATTGAGGCATTTTTTAAGAGTGGTGATTCTTACGTGACTGCGCGCCGACAGTTTTGTGCCCACTACAATATTCGGCGATTAAGCGATGGACCAAGTGTTAATTTGATTAGATCGTGGGTGCAAAGGTTCCGCCAAACATCTTCTGCTTTAAATAACCCTCAGCCGGGACCGAGCAGAACATCAAGGACCACAGAAAACGTTCAAGAAGTTGAAAGAAGCTTACGGGAAAATCCACGACTCTCAGTGCGGAAAAGAGCAGCTGCTTTGACACTTCCTAAAAGCATTGTTCACGAAATTTTAAAAAAAGACTTAAAGTTCCATCCCTACAAGATCCAGATAGTCCAAGAACTTAAAGAAAATGACTTCATTTTAAGAAAAAACTTCTGCGAACGGATGTTGGAGGGATTTCGCACAGTAAATTGCGTTTTCTGGAGCGATGAGGCCCATTTTCATTTGAACGGCCATGTCAATAAACAAAACTGTCGTTACTGGGCCCCAAAAAGACGTAATCCACGACAAAAACATCAGCGGCCCCTGCATTGCCCAAGAGTTACTGTTTGGTGCGCATTATCGACGAATGGAATCATCGGTCCCTATTTTTTTGAGAATTCTCGGGGTGAAGCTGTAAATGTCAACAGTGAAAACTATGGACGCATGATCACTGAATATTTTTTACCAAATTTGCGAGCACATCCATCCTACTCGACGCACACGTGGTTTCAGCAAGATGGGGCGACTCCGCATACAGCCAGGACGTCTATGGCTTTACTTCGACAAAATTTTCCACGGAAATTGATAAGCCGCTTTGGTGACATCTCGTGGCCTCCGAGGTCACCAGATTTAACTCCAATGGACTTTTTTTTATGGGGCTATCTCAAAAGCAAAGTCTATGCCAATAATCCTTTGTCTGTTGTGCAGTTGAAGGAAAATATCCGCAATGAAATTCAGCAAATCCAGCCGAGCCTGTTGCAGCGCGTAGCCCGTAATACGGTGGACCGTTTTGAACAGTGTGTGCGTATAAATGGACAGCATTTAGACGAAGTGATTTTTAAAAAGTGAAATCCGCATTATGCGTTTATTGATTAAATTACTTAATAAAACCCTAAGTTTATAAGTTTTTCTTTTATTTGCTTTCAAAAACATAAATCCGCCACCGGACACCCTGTATAACGGGGAATGCTCTGATGAACTTTTTGACCTTATCCCTCCATCCCGGTTTTACCACCGAACCGGTCGCCATCGCCAGAAATGCCATCCGCACATTATAGATGCGTGGAAGTCTCGCACTGTTCGATTTGATCGATTGTTTCTGCCACGCACCTGTAAGTTGTGGAATGGCTTACCACCTTCGGTTTTTCCTCCGAAGTATAATTTGGACTGCTTCAAACGAAGGGTGAATAGAGTCCTCAAAGGTAGGCAACGCACTGACAATGCCCCGGGTATTGTAGGTGTCTATAGGCAGCGGTGACCACTTACCATCAGGTGGCCCGTAGCTTGTTTGCCACTTATTCTATTTAAAAAAAAAAAAAAAAAAAGATTTTTTTGCTGAAATCGCAGGTCGTTTCCTTTCATTTATTGCAAATAACAGGCATAGCGAAAGATATAACTAAATACATCACATGGAGAAAAAAAATATTAAAATTGGCATTATTATATATAAATGAAATATAAGCGTTTAAGGTAGTAAGTTTCAGCTATGGCGGGAAATTCAAATATCAAAAAGTTTTTTGGTCCTAGTAGTGCTAGTAGTGGTTTTTTATAAATAAATATGCTTGCGATTGGCCGCCAACTCGCCCGATGCTAAGCGATGGTGCAGTCTATGATGGAGCACGCTAGCCTAGAAGAAACCGATTCACTTTCGAAAAAATTAAATTGAAAAACTGCAGTAAATCTCCCCATTAGTTTTTTTCCATATAATAATATATTTTTGATATGGTACGTTAATCCTGTTTGTGGCAACACTTTCCTTCTACGAAAGGTGTTTTTTTTTTTTTATATTTCAACTGGCTATCTTTTACGGTTCGAAAGATAGATACAGCCGTTAAAAGGTAGGGCGGATAGACAGATGGACATACAGCGTAGGCTTAGGTCTCGTTTGCACCCATTGGGTACGGAACCCTAAAAAATAATCAGTCCGGTAACCTGAATAGTTGAACAGAAACCATGTCAAGGGCAACATGGGAGGGGTCGTGCCGGTGGCATTATAGTCAGCATTTTACCCCGTTTTGACCCACCGCTTTGCACGTGGGGAGAATGAATAGACTGATATTCCGTCCGTCGAGTTTATACAGCAGAAACTAACGTGAAATTTACGATTATCGCTTTTTACAAGCTTTTTAACCTACATAAGGAGGAAGTTATCAATTCGATTGTATGTTTTTTTGTATGTTTGTTAACGGCCTCTTATACCAAATTTGACGGTTTTATATCAATTTTATTTAGTTAAGTTACAATATTTGAGCTGGAAAAAATACATGTCACAGATACATCTGTGTTTGAGTTTGATTTGGTTCAAAACACGATAGAAAAAACTTTCCTTGATCAAAAAAAAATCTGAAACAAAGTCGAGTTAGTTTATTTTTTTTCGTTTTATGCTCTAATGAAAGCTAGTAATAACCTGGAAATTGCATGTACTGAAAGGCAATTTTATTAAAAAAAAAAAATATTTGGATAGATTTTCATAGTGAAGTTTCGTTTTTTAGTGAAATTAAAAGCGTAAAAAGGTCGCGAGAATTTGCGCACGCCGCGTTCAGTACCACGCCAGGCGTTATCGAGGTTGGACCTATGTTCGTTTTTGTCGTTGCAAACCCCCCGTAGGCCTCGTGCTCTGAGGGTTCCATTGGACGGAAACCTCAGAGCGCGAGTCCAAAAAAAAACTAACTGAAGTTGAAATATTGAAAGACAAACGTAACTTTGTAGTTGACAATAAGGTTCTTCGATACATAACAATTACAAAATGTAAGTTTGTAATTGTAAAACAGTATTTTCTTATATGATATAACTTCAAATTAACAACTTTCAGATTTATTCCTTTAGATGTGCTGTAAGACCTTGCCTCTTGCCAAAATTAATGATTCTAGGTCAACGGGAAGAACCAATTATTTAAAAAATAAAATTGAAATAATTACAATTAAAAAACAATTTCTTTAGTAGAATCGGGGCCCTGGCTCACGCGCTATAATAACCCATTCTGAGTGTCACCATGACATGGCTAAAAATATTGTTTTTAAAACGTATTTATTTTCTATTAGATAGCCCGTTGGTCCAGTTGGTAGTTAACCTACTTTCTGAGCTAGGGGGCGTGGTTTCGATTCCCACCTAGGACAAACATTTATGTGATGAACATTTGTGTTTGTTCTATATCTGGTTGTTAATATCTATTTAAGTATGTATTTAAAACTATATATGTATGTATATCAGTCTCTGGCAGCCATATCACAAGCTTTGCTTAGTTTGGGGTCAGGTGACCGTGTGTGCAAAAATGTCCCGAACATTTATTAGGTAATTTCTAAGTGACGAACGGACACGCCGTAGTAGGTATGCTGAAATACCAATACTAATATTGGCGCTTGCTTTTGACCCATTGTTCCAAGTGATGTCAGGTTTACAAAACAGATACAAAATTCCTTAAAATGCAACAACAGCGTGACTTTAAATCTCGACTCAGCAAGTCATTACCTCTGGGACCGCCGCCAGTAACTGTGTTATTCGGAATAATTTTTAGAATTTTCATCGATACCAATAAAATTGATTGCATAAATAAATTGTATACTACTACAATATTTAGGTAAGTGTCTACTCTACTACAGGGGTGCCCAACATACGGCCCGCGGGCCACAATGCGGCCCGCCAAGATTCCTAATCCGGCCCGCGAACGAGTCAAAATCAGTCTTCCTCCAAACTTCTACTCTCCGTAGCGTTGGTTCATGTATGTTGAGAAAAGTGTTTTTATTTTGTAAATTGACAGCTCTGGTCATCTTTTTCTTCTCTACTTCTGAAACCATTTAATTTTTATACATTTAATTTTCAAAGAACACCACATTTCTTGCTGTATGACGTTCCCCGTTTTCAGGATTAATTATTCTGTACCAAAAAATAAACCAGCCAAGTGCGAGTCGGGCTCGCGCACTGAGGGTTCCGTACCACAAAATTCAACAGTTATAACTTGGTAATGAACAGAAATTTGCCATCAACTCACACTTGGCTATTATTTATTATTTGTCGTTATACATTAGAGTGTGTACTATAATCATGCCATGTTTGACGCTTGTAGGTACATATTACCATTTTTACATTAGAGCTAAAACAAAAATAAGTAAAAAAAAACACGTTACTTATGTTGTTTTTTTTTATGATTACAGAACTGAAATGAACTTTATGAAGCATGTTTTTGTTGGTCTCATTGCTGTGGTGACTATTTCGTCTGCTGAGCCAAATTCGGTTCCTTTTTTTTGGGTCGACCGTGATGACGTTATAGATACATTGTTCGACAGAGTGGTATTCATCGCGTATCACGAGACAAAATATCACAACGAAACAGGCAAAGCCTACGATCATTGGGAGTATAACAGTATGGGTGTTTTAATCAAGAGTTATTTGGCACTTACCTCATTCAACCCCTTAAGGATGGCTTCGAAAACTAAAAAGATCCAAAATATGCTTGTTTCGGTTATGCAGACTCGCAATCTCCTGCATTCAAAAAAAGTGAACAGCCGTTCGTTTCAATATGGAACGGTAGTGTGCGGTCGACAAGTGATACCTTCACTACCAGACGATTTACCCACGGATTTGCGTCACGGCCATAATTCTCCCATCCATGACCTAATAGTTTTGCGGCTACATAAACCAGTAAATTTCACGAGTCCTGTTCCTCCTGTGTTATACGACTTCCCAGATTATCTATCCTGGTTCTCACATGGAAAAGACTCTGGGAAACGATACATAAAATCAGGTTTCGGTCCCATTAAAACCATCCTAGCGAAGCCAGGTGACGATCCAGTTGAAGAGAAAATGAAGTTCGCGTCAATAGGACATCTCAGTATGGACCATATTGCTGAAAACAAATTCTTGGAGAAGGGAAAATTTGGAGCTATGCTTGACTGTGAAGAGTGGCTCCCAAGAGAATGGGGATATTTTATATGTCTGAACAATACGGAGAACTACCCGGGACTGGGTAGCGGTGCTATGCTGTACTCGGACACCACGCTGTTTGGTGTCGGTTCATTTATGCTGCAGAGAGAGAAAAGTAGCATTTTGGTGTTCACTGATGTAAGACCTTATTGGGACTTATTGCACCGGACCTGCACGGAGGACGATCAGAACCTTTTAGATAAAGATAACTAATTTATAATATAAGCAACTAGGTTTTCTACTGGATTCATTTCGGAGAATGTGCATCAGAGCTACATGACCTTATCCTGCCATCCCCTTTATACTACAGGACAAGTAGAAAAACGGCCCACTACCACCCATACATTGTGGATTTTCCTTGGATACGTACCAAACGTTTCGATTCTACGTTTCTAATCCGTACGGCCAAAGTTTGGAACAACCTGCCAGCTTCCCTGTTCCCTGAGAGATATAACCTGGGCCTTTTCAAGGCCAGAGTGAATAGGTATCTTCTAAGTCTGCGTGCTTCATCTTCGACCACATCGTCGCTTACCAACAGGCGAGTTGGTGGTCAAACGCGGACTTATCAGCGTTAAAAAAAAAAAAAAAGTTTCGCTTACGTAGTATAGATTTTCACTGTACTCCCGTCCCGCCCTTTCTCATCCAACTCCGCATACGCCCCTTAATCCACTCTACTCTAGTTCCATGGTATAATAATATACTCCGCCAGGTATAGCGCTCCGAGAAATTATGTGACGTGGGCGTCCCACAATGATATCATCAATGTCATGGATACACGTACACGTGCATAAGCAAGAGCAGAATAAGTAATTTACAACAATTTAGAGAGTGATGACGATACACGAAACAATGGCGGACTCTCTATTTTTTTTGTTAAAATTTTAATGAGCGTGGCTTCAATGTCCTTTACTCGTAATATTATTAAGTTTACATAGTCTTAATAGGGTCGAACCAGTCATAGTCACAGTCAAAGTCAAGCTAAGTAAGTCACGGTCAAGTCAAACTCACGCCCCTGTAAACTGGTGGAGACTTTACAAGAGGCTCCAATGGAGTTTTGGAAACAACACGAAATGACACGTTTCACCTCGTTATATCACTTTCCCACACTCGAGCACGTTTACGAGCACTTAATGAACATTAATTCAACATTTAGTACACATTAACACTCGAAAATACACAAGTTTAGGAAAATAATCCAACGAGCCGACATGTTTTTTCCATGTTGGCGCCAAAACTCCCGCGGACTCTCTATGATTTTCTGCGTTAACAGTAGCGTGAAATTATAACTCCCCAATATTCGTATATTACCTGTGGGAATCCAATAAATCAATGTGGTTTTGATAAAATTGAGTTTAATATATTCAATTTGTGCTTAACTTGCTTGAGCGGACAAACCAAATGACAATTGAAATGCTTTTTGTATTTTATTTAATAGATTATTAAAAAAGTTGTTTCCCAGTATCTGTGTTTGTTACAATAAAGTGGCAACTGGACAGTGACGTCATTGCGGTACAACTCCCAGAGCGCTAGACCTTGTTTTCTTGGATCATGTCTAGTTCTATCTTTTTCGATCCAGTCCGGCATCGATCGTGTATTCCACTCTACTCCAGTCTCACCCTTTCCGTTCTTGTCCCGCTTCCGTCCAGTAATCCATTCTACTTCCGTCCGGCTATTTACGGTTCAGTACCGCATCCGTCCTCTAATCCTCTTATCAGCTTTATCAAGAAATCGGATATACTCATTGTAGATCATACATTTAATGCAAGTAGAAAATCCGAAAGAAAGAGACCGCAGGGAAGCGCTGGATCCAGGCCGCTTCCAACCGGCCCTTTTGGAGATCGATGGGGGAGGCTTATGTCCAGCAGTGGATGTCCTATGGCTGAAATGATGACGATGAAGTAGAAAATCCGTTGTAAAAGATTTTGGTGTTTTCTTCGGTTCTAGGTCTCCTAATTATAACCTTATGGTCAGAATGAGCTGGTTAATATTAATTTAAGTTCTTATGTGTATATTACATGCAAGTAGAGACTTTGACTTAGAAATATAAAGACACCAAGATTTTGAGGGTAGATGCCCCATTTAGTTCCTACTACAACATTAAATACAATAAAAAAACTATTGTTTTGTATCGTGTTTCATTTAAGTCTAATCCACTTAAGTTCCAAATTTTTAAATTAATATAATTCTTCTGATATATTATTATTAATACAACTTTAATTTCGCACGACTATAATGTAAAGGTTGAGAGCCTCTTATACCAAATTTGACGGTTTTAAATCAATTTTATTCAGTTAAATTACAATATTTGAGCTGGAAAAAAATACATGTCACAGATACATCTGTGAATTACATCAGTTTTTTTTTGATCGAGTAAAGTTTATTCTATCGTGCTTTGAACCAAATCATAAACTCAAACAGATGTATCTGTGACATATATTTTTTCCAGCTCAAATATTGTAATTTAACTGAATTAAATTTATTTAAAACCGTCAAATTTGGTATAAGAGGCCGTTAAATACATTAAAAAAACTAGTGTATCGTCTTGTATTCCATTAATCTTATTCACTTTAGTTCCACCATAAAGTAACTGACGTGGTTTTCACATATTTCGATTAGCTCGACATTCTGATTTTTGAGCAACTCTGAAATCGCGAATAAAATATCAGTTTTAGGGTTCCGTACCCAAAGGGTAAAACGGGACCCTATTTATTACTAAGCTTACGATGTCTGTCTGTCTGTATGCCTGTCCGTCCGTCTGTCCTACCTATTAACGGCTTATATAACGGCTAAATTATATTTTATAGAAAACAGTTTAGTACTCGACAAAATGTATGGAGCAGCTTGGGAACAGCTGATTGTTTTTCGCGATTTTAGGGTTGGTCCCATAGTAAAAGTTGTTCATAATGATGAGTATAACTGACCGCTTTCGGCTTAGTGCACGCTTTCTGCGTAACCCTGTATACAAACATAAATGATTACTAGTTCATCATCATCATCAACCAGAATGTCCACTGTCCACTGCTGAACATAGACCTCCACCTTTAACCTCCACACTGAACGACAGCCTGCGATTTGCATCCACTGGATGCCAGCGAATCTACTATGCTTTAGTCATCATCATCATTTTAATCAGCCTTTTAACAGTCCACTGCTGGACTTCTAGCCTACCCCCGAAAGAGTGATTGGGCCATATCCACCACGCTGGCCCAGTGCAGGTTGGTGGATTCACATACGCCATTGAATTCCTTTTCCGTACGTATGCAGGTTTCCTCACGATGTTTTCCTTCACCGAAAAGCAAGTAGTATGAAAATCCGTACATAAGCTCCAAAGAGCTCATTGGTACGGGCCCGGCGTTTGAACCCGCAACCTCACGCTTTCAAGTCTAGCGGTCTCCCAAATGGGCTACCACGGCTTCCCACGGTTTCTGCTTTAGTAGCGTCGTTGTATTAAAACTAAATAAATTTTCTTTTGTTTCAGGAATCATCATCGCTACGTTTCATCATGGATAAAATAATACTAAACATATAAGCTTACTTAGTCCAGCTCCTAAAATCATGTCAACATAATATCATTGGGTATTCACCTAGCATTAGGTACTTATGCACAAGCCGGCAACACACGTCTTTCGAGATCCGCTGAGGCTCCGCCAAAAACTATTACAAAGAACCACGACTTATTTTAAAGTCGTGGAGTTCGTTAAAAAGGACGCCATTCGATACTTCACTTACGATTACGAAATACACCAATTCGTATTATGAACATATTCTTAGGTAACATTTATCATTTAAAGAATATCGTCAAATTGAAACGACAATAAAATACATAATCTGTTACGCAAAATTAAAGAATAAAAAATAGAGCAAATTTTTAGAAGGGTCAAAGATGGCGGCTAAAGCTGAGCCAGTAGGGGCGCGGAATGGACATGAGTTGGCGCCACTGACAACGCGAGCTGAAGGCGGTGACAGACCCCACGGGGTCACCATTGTGCTGCAGGTACGTACCATGGTATAATAATATACTCCGCCAGGTATAGAGCTCCGAGAAAACGTGTCACGTGGGTGACACCCACTGACGTCATCAATGTCATGGATACACGTATACGTGTATAAGCAAGTGCAAAATAAGTAATTTACAACAAGTTCGAGAGAGATGACGATACACGAAACAATGGCGGACACACTATGAAACACCTGATTTTCTGTATTACCAATAGCGTGAAATTATAACTCCCCAATCTCCGTATATTGCCTGTGGGAATCCAATAAATCAATGTGGTTTTAATACAAATAATGTAAATTCGTACTTAAATTGAATTGCTTTGCTGGAGCGGAAAAAACAAATGACAAATGAAATGCTTTTAGTATTTTATTTAATAGATTATTTACCTAATTTGTTTCCCAATATTTGTGTTAGTTGCAATAAAGTGGCAACTGGACAGTGACGTAATTGAGTGTCAACTCCCAGAGCGCTAGACTTTGTTTTCTTGGATCATGGTACGTACGTAAAACTTACGACACGACCAAGTAACACAAACAGCGTCCAACAGTTGGACGATGAGATGGTTCCAAGCAACATGGCTTGGTGGACGTCTTCTGGCTGATGATGATGATGATGATGATTATAATGCGGCTAAGGCGCATGACATCAAAGAAAACGTATTTTTTCGCACGCCCTTTACTCCGTTGTGCGCATTTTTGCTTCCTGGCACCCGTAGGCACTTGCGTAAACTTGCCTAGCTGTTGGAAATTAAACTAACTGAAACCGTCATGGTGCAGGGGTCGCGAGGGTCGCTGCAGCGGGAGCCACCGGGAGAAGACCGCGCCGCCTGGTCCGGCAAGCTGCAGTTCTTCCTCTCCATCATCGGATACTCCGTGGGCCTCGGGAACATCTGGCGTTTTCCTTACCTGTGCCAGCAGAATGGCGGAGGTAAGTTTAGATCAAAGGCTCATTGGTGACGAAGTGCTGGAAGGAAATAAACTTCAGAACCTGAACCACTGACGTAAAGTCGCAAGCATGTTGGTATTTTATAGGATTTTCCACGATGAGTGTGCAACGGAACTTCACAAACTTGTTCCCCCATCACCCTTACTTGGTCAAAATGCCATTTATTCGCACCAAGCGTTTTGCTTCCTTAGAACAGCAAAACAATGTAGCACCTTGGCCCTGTCTGTGTTTCCGCAGCATTACAATCTTGGAGTGTTTAAGTCTAGGGTTAATAGGTTATTACTGGGCAAACGTACCCCATCTTCGACCACATCATACCTTTCCTTCAGGTGAGATCGTTGTCAAACGTTAATAGTCGGTGAAGAGTAGTAACTTAGTTAGTCAAAAGTAAACAAAAAAAAATAAAAAAAAATAGAGCCAATGCTTCGTGCGTTCTCTATTTCGCTCGCGCATTTCAACTTAAAACATTTTTGTTGATATGAATATCTGAATATTTGTTAAGTTTGGCCATCCAACGTGGTAATGTCGCCAGCTTTTTGGGCACCTTACCCGAAGACAGAGACCTCAATGCAGTTTTTTATTTGTTCTTATTTCTAATATAATACATTTCAGAATAAAATTAGATTATACTTAATTCGGTGAAATGGACCTCTGAATATATTATCATATTTAAAAGAACGATCAACGATTTGGGTCATCATTTATGATACGTACTGTCCAAGAATAGAACTCCCTGCCACCCTCCTTTGTTTCTTGAGAACTACAATCTAGGCATCTTCACGGCTAGAGTGAATAGATTTCTTCTAGATCAACGTGTTCCATCCTCGGCCGCAACGTCGCTTACAATCAGGCGAGTTGGTGGCCAAACATTAATCTATTGTATATAAAAAAAGGTGGAAGTGGTCCCAAGGACGAGATCCAAACTTGGACCACCTGCTCCCTATCCCTCATAAACAGGGTTACGCAGAAAAACTTTTTCTATGGGACAAAACAAGAAATCGAGAAAAAATATCAGCTGTTCCATACATTTTATCGAGTGTGAATGACCTTTTTTTTATGGAACAGCTTATATTTTATTCGCTATTTCATGGTTGGTCTCATAGTAAAACTTGTTTATAATGATCGGTACTATAGACCCCTTACAGCTTAGTACACCCTTTCCGCGTAACCCTGTATAGAAAAGACAATCCAGCTATAATTTTTTTTTTAATTTGTTCTTCAGTAAAGATATCACGTTATTTAGGGTTCCGTACCCAAAGGGTAAAAACGGGACCCTATTACTAAGCCTACGATGTCTGTCCGTCCGTCTGTCTGTCTTACCTATTAACGGCTATATCTTTCGAACCGTTATAGATAGACAGTTGAAATTTTCACAGAATTTGTAACGTTAGGGCGGATTAATTAACAAATAATAAAAAAGTCAAAAAGTAAAAACGAAAGGGGGGATCCCCATACAACAAACGTATTTTTTTATTAGCTCTAATGTAAAAATGACAACACGTACAAGCGTCAAACTTGACACGATTGTAGTACACACTCTAAAGTGTAACAAAAATAATAAATAATGGCCAAGTGCGAGTCGGTGATAAATTTCTGTTCATTACCGAGTTTTTATACTCGAACGCATGTAGCAAACTACGTAGCAAATTTCTCCGACGATTGGAAGGCGTTATAATAACCGGTAATTCGGTTACTTGGCCAACCTTATTGTATTTTGTGGTGGTACGGAACCCTCAGCGCGCGAGCCCGACTCGCACTTTGCCGGTTTATACATTTCACTTTGGTGTACCCAATAATTTTCTACGACGCGACGTTTAGGGTCGATCAAAGGTTAGCTCGTAGCACGTCTACGGATCGCTACGCCGCAGCACGGCCGAGGCTAAAAATCAATACGGCCCAAACTACAGACCGAAAATAGACTTTATTGTTTGGACAATACAGACAACAATATTATATAAATAGTTGATAATGGAATGATGCTTTACCAGGGTGGGTCTACATTTAACAACCTTTGGTTATGTAAATAACCAAAGCCTATAGTATGTTTCTATAGTATTGCCCTAAAAGATCACCGAATTTAAAACAACGGATTATCAGGTCAGTTTCCGGATGGGTGACCGTCAATGACATATACAACTGAGCGCTACCGTGTGTCGGATGACATGTTAAATTGTAGGGCCCGGTTGTGTGTTCTAAAATAACAACCGCCTAGCCATCTCCATGGCAATATTTAGTTTAGGAAGGTGCTACCATCTTCGTCTACACGGTCGTATACCATCAGGTGGGCTGTGTATCACCCAGGTGATCAAAGTAGAATAGACCGGTCAAACATCTTGGTTGTCAATCTACAGGGTTAAAACTTGTCTCCAGGAGCATTCCTGATCCCGTTCCTGATAATGCTGGTGCTGGAAGGTATCCCTCTATTCCTCATAGAGATGGCCATCGGGCAGAAGATGAGGCTTGGCTCTCTTGGAGTATGGAACACCATCCACCCTTGGCTAGGAGGTATCGGCATCTCCAGCTGTGTGGTCACTCTGTTCGTCGCTTTGTACTACAATGTCATCATCACCTGGGTCTTCTTCTACCTGTTTAACAGCATCAGGGTAAGTAGACTAAAAGACGAGTGAATGTAAAAAATAATTACACTACAAGATTGATAAAATAAGAACGAATGGTTGAGTGAGTAGACCGAAATATTAAACAAAAAACCAAAAGACGAAAAGTGAATTTTCCATTTTATTATTATATCATAAAAATCTCGGGTCTGGCCCGGTCATTTGTTAGGCATTGGTGGAGCCGAAACCAACACCAATAGGCCCCGTTGAATACAAAATACAATTACTATGGAATATGTATAAAATGGAATATAAAACTATTGTACAGTATAGGATAAAAAAAACCTGGGATATTGAGGTGAACAATTTGTGGGTAGTTGAATTGATCTATGGGATGAGATCATGAGATACGGCACCTGCCTTATCCTGTCTCATCTCAAAATTTATTATTAGTATTGTGGTTCAGCATGGTTATGACGCCAGCCAGTACGCGCTGGTAGTATATATTATATAGGCTCAAGCATAATATGGATTTTATTTGGACTGTCACTGGTCTCTGGTCTTTATTTTTATATAATAGGCCAAGTGGTTTAGGTTTTTAATGTTCGTTTGTATTTTGTGCATAATTTACAAGTGAAACTAGCTAAGCATGTCAAACATGAGCTCATATTTACAGCTAACAGCAGACCAGCTGCCCTGGGCTCACTGCCCAACCGACAACGGCACCGCCGAGGCAGAATGCAACAAGGCATCCGCTACAGTCTACTTCTGGTACCGAGAAGCGCTGGACGCGTCTCCCAGCATCGATCAGCCAGGAGTACCGCGCTGGTGGATTGTCTGCTACTTATTGCTCGCTTGGATCATTGTCTTCTTCATCGTGATGAAGGGGATTCAGAGTAGCGGGAAGGTAATTTCAAAAATTTCTAAGGTCTTTCAATATGATGGTAAGGTTTCATACATTACTTTTTACCATGTGTTTATGAGAAATATAGCACGCCAAAGTGGCAAAAAGTTGGTCTTACATGTCTAAACTACTTATTAGACATAAGAAATTGCAACTTGCAATGTCTTTCAAAATGACGGTAATTTCATAATTATTTTTTTACAAAGTGCACAGATCTACTATATCTGTGACAAAGTGTATGTATTCTTTGTTTGTATTGACGTCTGACGTGTAGCTTCCAAGAGTATGGAGATCTAACTGAATTATACGTGTTAGTTGGAGCATTGCTCCAACTTCAGACAGGCCACTGACACAAAGTAGGTGAACACGCGGTGTTTGATACGGGTCTGTGTGTCCAACTAAATTAATGTTTAGATGACAATGGCACTGCTGGTGCAGAACGCAATACGGAATCATACAATAGTGCATTTCTGGTACCAGGAAGGGCTGAAGTGCCAGAATAGATACGCAATGTGAAAATAAGGTGCTCAACAGAAGTTAAAAGTTCGTTGAATAGGAAACTCCTCAACGGTTAGACAGTTAACAGAAAATATTCCGACAGGTGGTGTATTTCACGTCTCTGTTCCCGTACGTTGTGCTGACCATCTTCTTCGTTCGAGGAGTCACGCTTCCAGGGTCTGGTGATGGCATCTGGCACATGTATAAACCTAAGGTTAGTTAAGTTTTTTTTTTTGCATGAATAGCTAAGTATGCAAGAACCCATGCCCTGGGCTCAGTGCCGTAATTTGCTTTTTATGCGCCCGGTGCGAGCTTCTATAACTGCGCCCTTGAAAATAAACTTGGTCTGGTCATTTCTGCGACCTGTACCTGGGCACCGCTGGCACAGCCTTATTTACGGCACTAACTGGGCCAGCATGGTGGATAAGGGCCAATCCTCTCTCTCTCTCTCTCTCTCTCTCTCTCTGAGAGAAGGCCTGTATCCCAGCAGTGGGAACATGATAAGATGATAATTAATGATGTTGCAAGACTCCACCATCAGTCTCAACGTGTCCTCTAGTACTTTGGCCACATTGTCAGGAAACAAGGGGAAAAACTGGAAAAGCTGATCGATACAGGGAAAACAGGGAAAGTCGACAACAAAAGATTACGATGTCGTAGCTTGATACGTTGGTCCGATCAGATTAGGACTACTCTCGACATCTCAGTCTATGCCGCTGAGTTTAGAAGACGATAGAAAAATATTATCACAGACAGATTAACGGGTCACGTTCGGTCAGTTAGTGGTCACGAACCTCATCATGAGGAATATGACTCAAGGGGGATGCAAGTCTTACAATATCAATAAATATTTGGTGCCGAAACCCTGGAATATGGACAAAGAGCCAAATTATCATCTTGTCTATCCAGCAACGACGTTTTTATTCTCGGTATTTTTATTGAATTAAATATAGTTATGGCGCTTTTCTATTGATAATTCTTCAGAGATACATTTTCTTAATTTCTTTTTACTAGTAAAAATGACAAGCTTTCAGACTTAGGTACCTTTCATAGAAATGAAAAATCTTAGAGCTGGTCTTTCATGGAACAAATAAAATCTTGAAGCTGATTTCTGATAGAAATTCAAGATCTTAAAACTAAGCTTTAAGTGGAAGATTTGATGGTGGATCTGACATGCTGTTCTGAATTCCAGCTGGAAAAGCTCCTGGATCCTACAGTGTGGCTCGACGCAGCCACCCAGGTGTTCTACTCATTCGGGCTGGCGTTTGGCTCTCTCATCGCCTTCGGCTCCTACAACCCTCCGAATAACAACTGCGTTCGAGACGTGCTGCTGGTGTCCGTGTGTAACGCGCTGACTGCGATCTATGCGTCTGTCGTCATCTTCAGTATTCTGGGCTTTAAGGCGTTTACTATGGTGGAAGCTTGCATTACCAAGTAAGTGTTTAGGTTCCGTTCCTTCTCTTGTTTGCAAATTTTCACATTATTGATCATATAAAATCACTGATCAACCGCCAAGCACGTTCTATACCTACAAAGTGTAACAGAAAAGTCTAGTAATAAATATCAATCAAAGTGAACATCTTGTAGTACAAAAGTTTGCTAAATTCGAGAAGTAAAATTGTGTCCTCGTACAAACTGTCAGCTTGAGGCTTTGGATTCAATAGAAAAACGAGCAATAAAGCTCATTGATGACGAAGTGTTGGTTAGAAAGAAACTTCATAATCTGAACCACCGGCGTAAAGTCGCAAGCTTGTCGGTATTTTATAGGATTTTCCACGGAGAGTGTGCAACGGAACTTCACGAACTTGTTCCCCATCACCTTTTCATTACCGGACGTCCAGACGAACGGCAAGGCGTCACCCTTACTTGGTCGAAATGCCATTTATTCGCACCAAGCGTTTTGACTCCTCCTTCTTAATTAGAACAGCAAAACAATGGAACGCCTTGCCCCTGTCTGTTTCCGCAGCATTACAATCTTGGAGTGTTCAAGTCTAGGGATAATAGGTTATTACTGGGCAAACGTGCTCCATCTTCGACCGCATCATCGCTTTCCATCAGGCGAGATCGCGGTCAAACGTTAGCCTAGTCCGATGTAAAAAAAAACTGAATCACGTGATGGGTCTTTTTTATGAGGAATCTTTTTCGAATTTAGTAAACTAGTGTTCTACAAGCTGTTCCCTTTGTTGGGTAGATTTGGGTAGATTTACCACACCTTCTGTTACACCCCGTACACTCCGTAGGTACAGTGGACACGTCACAAACTAACACTGTCTGGGATGTTCTTGCGACACGGCGGGCATGTTTGCCAACCAACCAAGTGGTAGATAAGCTGTCAAAATAATAAACGTCTGTGAAACATCCCCAGAAGTGTTGGCGCCTTTGTGTTATTTTCGTGATGTTTCCAAAACTTCAAAGAAACAACTCAGCCTCCACCACTTTACTAGGGCATGGCTTTGACTGGACCGTGACTTACTTTGCTTGACTCTGACTGCGAATATGACTTGTTTGACAATATTTAATAAAATTTTATAACATTTTAATACTTGAAACTAATAAATACACAAATGTGACGCAAAAATCCTCACGGAGGAATTTTAAATTATTATTTTTATAATTATAATATTATTATGTATTTTTTTTTAAATGAAAGACCTTATTAAAGCTCTGCACCTAACGTGACTAATTTTTCAGAAGTTTTTTTGTCTTAAGAAAAACCATGTTTTTCTGTACCTATGATGTTTTTACTAACAGCAAGCAAAAGAGTTTGGCCCTAATAACGTGAGAAAATCATGTCGTGTTATAGTATTATTTTTCTAATCTCCTCGGCCCATATTTTTACGTTAATTCATACCTAAATCTTTATGTTGCCTTTGCACTAATGTAATATTTTAAAAAACGTACCTTTGACTACTAAAACCCTAACTATATAGATGTTTATGACACATATAAAAAAACTCCCATTATACCAATATAAGCAGCCTTTTGCCCTTGAAAATACAACACGAGTAACTTGCCAATCTTGCTTGCCAAGCGCTTAGTGAAATTGCAAACTAAGGCGAAAAGCTTTCTTGCGGCTGCCAAATTAAAAACTCTGGATACGGTCCAAGTTTTTTACTGGGCCTCTGGTAAAATGAACGGCGTCTTCTTGCTACGTTTATTAAGTTATCATCTTGTATAATTTCTGCATCTTTTTGTAAGCCAATACGAGATATTGTAAACTTGATAATAAACCTAGGCTGTAGGTAAATATCTAAATCAGTAGTATCTAGATCAGTAGTAGTGGTAGTTTTAACGTTCAACACAACCAACCATGCACATTTTAATCATTGTACAGTTTTAAAGATCGACAAAACTAAGCCAGTTTAAATAAAAATCGGTGTAGTTTTACAGTTCAACATTACCACGCAGATTCAATTACTTGTAAATTTTTAAAGTTCAACAAAACTAAACAGATTTAAATAATTGTAAAGTTTTAAAGTTCAACTAAATTAAATATTAAGTTAATATTTAATTATAAATTAAAATAAATCATAAATTTAATATTAAATTAATTATTAAGTTTTAGCTTGTATTTTGTTTATTTAATAAAGGCACAAAAAAAAATAAAAAATTAAGCCGATTTAAATAACTGTAAAGTTTTAACGTTTAACGAAAGTAAGCCGATGTAAATGAAAATCTGTGTGGATTTAAATTTCAGCACAACTACGCTGATTTAAATAATTGTAAAGATTTAAAGTTCAACAAAACTAAGCCGATTCAAATAAAAACCGGTGTAATTGCAAAGTTGAACAAAACTAAGCCCATTTAAATAAAACCCGTGCAAGTTTAAAGTTCGACACAACTACGCAGATTTAAATAATTGTAAAGATTTAAATAAATAAAATAAAAATCGTTTAATTCAGGCAACTTGACCCATAGATCTCGTACTAATTAATGTCTTAATCTAAAATAAAATAAATGCACACTGTATATGGGTGATAGTCAAACTCTGACAAACTATACAAAAAGAAGTACGGTGCACAATAGTGCCAGGTCACTAAAGTTTAAAGTTCAACATAACTAAGCCGATTCAAATAAAAATCGGTGTAGTTTCAAAGTTGAACAAAACTAAGCCCATTTAAATAAAAATCCGTGTATTTATAAATTTGACAAATACGCCATTATAACCAGACTTTCAGACGTTGACAGCTGGGTCATGGCCAGGAATCGTCCTGAAGGTATGCCATACAAAAGCAGGTAATTGCGCTACGCCTCAGTAAGCCTAATTATTAACCTGATGACACAGCATTCAGTCTGTGTATAGTACAATCATTTATTGAGCAGAATGAGGTCAGTAGGCTCGGTGCTTGGTCAACTCTACTTTAGGTATTGGCACAATGAGATCATTTTGGTCACGCGTCGCATTAACCAGGCGCTCTGAAAGATTTTTGAAAATTAGGTGAGCTCCCGGTCCCCAAGTCTCGACCCCAAAGGCCTCAAATATGTAACCACTTTGCTGGCGTGTTTCTGGCTCAACGCATAAGCATTGCCATTCAACGTGGTAATGCCGCCAGCATGCTGGGTACGCTGCCAACTGGTCGTGGGCTTGAGCATTCGGATTGTCTTTAGACCTTCAACGGTCTATGGGCAGTCTAACTGTATTTGTAGTTTTAGTTTTAGCTTATATTTTGTTTAGTTAATAAAGGCACCAAGAGATCATAATAGGCAGCAGGGTCATAGAATTAAAATATGCTAATGTATACACGATGGAAACATTATTAGGGACAAAGTTATATGATTATTTACGGGATATTTACCGTTTACTGCGCCGAAATATCGGGCGCTCATTCCCGATTTTACTCAGGGATTTTACAGTGGTAAGGTTGTGGAACCTTACCACGGTAAAATCCCGTAAATAATCATATAACTTTAGTGAACAGCCGTGATAGTTTAAAACAGTGTATTATTAAGGACAGTTTTAGGGCATAGCTACAGGGCAACTGACTTGTATTCAATTTTTAGGGTTCCGTACCCAAAGAATGTAAATTATACCTTGTTACTATAAGCCTTGGAGTGGATTTTGCATATGTACGGATTTTCATACCACTGGTTTTTCGGTGAAGGATAAAAATCGTATTTTCATGAGGAAACCTGCATACTTACGGAGAAATAAATCAATGGTGTATGTGAATCCACCAACCCGTAACTGGGCCAGCGTGGTGGATATGGCCCAATCACCCTTTCGCCTTTTTCCCTTTTCTAAAAGTCCAGCAGTAAACTTTTTAAATTTAAATTTTCAGTTTAAAAGGCTGATTATGCAAACATTAAACTGGCGAACAGTAATTTAATGCGATTCCATTCTCCATTCAATAGTTCGGTATGGCTCAGCAAGTAGTACGTTTGTCTTATGAGCCGGAGGTCCAGGGTTCGATTCCCTTCGCAGATGTTTGGATTATGCATTTGAATAACTGCTCTGGGTCTTATTACATGACCATATAGAGTCCTTAAGTCGGAATATTAAAAAGGTGTAGGTACCTACAGTGTATTCAATAACGCCAAACAAGTTATAGTCACAGTCAGAGTCAAGCGAAATAAGTTACGGCTAAGTCCAAGTCATGCCCTAGTACAATGGTGGAAACTTAACTTTTTTATAGAGGTTTTTTTTCTGTAGAATTTTCAAAACATCGCCGAAATACATGTTTCACCTCATCTATCACCGGCCCACACTCGAGCACGTTCAGGAAAGTTTAGAAAAATAACACAATGAAGCGACATGTTTTTTTCAAGTTAGTGGCAAAACTCCACGTACCTTTTTTTTTCTTCCCCGTATTGGGGCTTTTGGCTCCGCGTGATTGATGCAGTTGCCATATACAAGTCGTTTAAGTTTTATTATAGTATTTAAAGGTAGGGAAACGATACGCGATACGCGAAGGATATAGGAAGGATTAGGATGGACGGATCAGAGAGTGTAAATAAATCAAATTTATAGTTTAATGTCATTCAAGATAATAAAATCGGATAGAGAATGGTAGATAGAAAAGGAATTGTATCCACGTACTTTTGCTATGGGATTTTCTCAAACACAAAAGCCTGTTAGGTACAAGTTATGCGAACGCCATCTGTTAAAAGTTCCTATAAACTCTACAGCAGGCCTAGCATGGGTTGTAAATAAATTGTCTTTCCACCGTTTTTATCCACGCCCAGACGCGACAAAGCTAGAATATAGATACGTTTGTCTTTTTCTCGCGGGATAATAACGGTGGAAAGACAATATGTCCACGGCCCGTGCTAGGCCTGCTGGGCGTGTGATAAAACATCTACGCTTTCTTTTGAATGCATTCTGACTTATTCTATAAATTCGAAGGGAAATCAAAGTCCTGGCGTCCCACCACATCGCAGGATTCACCCTGAACTCCACCCAGGATTACTACAAGGAAGAGTTTCCCAATCTGAACGATACCCTGGTGAAGGCGCTCAACCTCACTGGGTGCAGCATGAGCCGCCAGCTTGAAGAGGTAAGGGGAAGATCGTTTCACATTACACCGGCAGACTGATCTACCTTAATAACTCAGCATTATGCTGAGATGCTCATCATCATCTTCATCATTTCAGCCGTAGGACGTCCACTGCTGGACATAGGCCTCCCCCATCGACCCAAAAAGGCCGGTCGGAAGCGAGAGTGGACTTTTTGGAGAAAAACATACACTATAAAACATTAAAAAATTAAAACTAAACCGAAAATTAAATAATAAATGTTTTTATGTCATAAATCGGCCCCACCAAAGCATGACAACTAGCGCTGGTCTTCCGTTGGGACCGGCAGGCATATTGATACTGTAGTTATATATATATTTTTTTTATAATTAATAGGCTTGCCTTTGACCACCATCTCGCTTGATGTTAAGCGATGATGCGGTCTACGTTGGAGCACGGTTGCCTAGAAGAGACCGATTCACTCATGATTTGAAGACACCCAGATTGTAACCATCGGGGAACACCCTTTGATTATTTAGGGAACACCCATTCAGGCAGCGCATTCCATAGACTAGCAGTTCGCACAATAAATGTGGGATCAAAGCGCTTCACGTAACGTGTTTTCAAAGTACGGGTTTTCAGAATATCAACCATCAAGCAGTGACGATTTTTCGTGGCAGCTCTGGCAGTCCGATAGAAAAATGGGCAGGGGGGAATTAGATCATGCAGATCTGATGCACACTCTCCGAAATGTATCCGATCAAAAATCGATAGACTAGCAACTTTACGTCGATGTTCAAGACTAAGAAGCTTAGTACGAACGAAGGATTCGTTGGTGATGAGCTTCTTGGCACGTTTCTCTATAGACTCCAATTCCTCAAGGTGGTACCTTCTTATGTGTTGTATCTATTTGTACAGTTGTCGTTGTGTGTGGATGATATTGATACTGTCTTCTCTCTTCTCCAGGCAGCTGAAGGCACAGGCCTAGCCTTCATAGTGTTCACGCAGGCGATCCTGAAGCTGACTCCTGCTCCGTTCTGGTCCATCATTTTCTTCCTGATGCTGCTGTCTCTCGGGCTGGGCAGCCAGATCGGCATCATGGAGGGAATGCTCTGTACCATCTTCGATATAGACTTCTTTAAGAGGCTCAGCAAGCCGGTCATCACTGGTGAGTAGTTTAGCCAGTTGAGCACAGAAAAGTGCTACACTATCATGCAACAGTGATAAACGGGGTGTAAGGGGAACACTCTCGAAGCCAAAAGATGGTAATTGTACGCATCATTATGAACAACTTTTACTATGGGACCAGCCCTATAATCGCGAAAAAAATATCAGCTGTTCTATAGAAAACGGTCATGTATGGAACAGCTGATTTTTATTTCGCGATTTCAGGGTTGGTCCCATACTAAAAGTGGTTCATAAAGATGAGTACAATTACCTTCTTTTGGCTTCGAGAGTGTTCCCCTTACACCCCGTATAAGCTAAAGCAATATTTCTACTTTAAACAAACGCCCGAATCGAGTGACGTTATCAAACGAGTTGAAGTGCCAATCAATGCGCAGGCCACATCGCTCGAAGAACCGATAACCGATGCGGAAGAGAGGTTCTGGAGTGGAGACCACGAACCGGAAGACGCAGCGTAGGTGAGCCTCCCACTAGATGGACCGACGACATAGTGAGAGTCGCTGGCATCCAGTAGATGCAGATGGCAGGCTGTCGTTCAGTGTGGAGGTTAAAAGGGGAGGTCTATGTTCAGCAGTGGACGTCTTCTGGCTGATGATTATGAAACTTTATGAGTATGTTTGTGTTTTAGGTGTGGTGTGCACGTTCTGTTTCTTCGTGGGGCTGATCTTCACGACTGGCGCCGGCGAGTACTGGCTCAAGATGTTCGACTCGTTCGCCGGCACCATCGGGCTAGTTGTTGTCGCGCTGCTAGAGATGGTCTCCGTCATATACATCTATGGACATGAGAGGTGATTTTACTTACCATCACTCACTAGCTGCGCCCACTTCACCGGCGTGACCTGTAAGACCCAACACAAAGAAGTTTTTGGTTAAACTTCCCAGGACTAACTAGACTAAATAAAACGGGCAAAATTCCTAACCGACCACCCAGGTGGATGATTTCAGTGGGCCGTTAGTAATAAACTTCTAATTTTTAATAATTTGTCCGGTCCAGTACCTTTAGTCCCAGATTTGATATTTTTCGAAAACTTTTTTCGTTTACGTATTTTTCCATATATTTTAGTAAAACGACTCTATCGGAAACGTGGAGGAATTAAAATCAGTAGTAATCGGCGGTATAGATTGCTACATTCTAATACGAAAAAAAAAATTCGAAAACCTTTTAGCCCAGCAATGTATGGAACAATACGAAAACGAAAAAAGTTTTAGAATACTATCAAAACTTGTACTAAGGGTAAAAGAAATTGAAAAAACACATCCACACAACTTGTTCATATCCACATGTTTTCCCAGATTCACCAACGATATCTACGAGATGACTGGCTACCGTCCCGGGATATACTGGCAGGTGACCTGGCGCTACGTGGGACCCTTCATCGTGACCTGCATCCTGCTTTCTTCCCTGGTGTTTATGCTCATCAACCCGCCAACTTACAGCGCTTGGAACGCCGAAGAGGTAAGTCTTTTTGGCATCCTTTTGAAGATCTGTAAACTCTAGCCGTCTACCAACACAATACAATACAATACAATATTTCTTTATTACACACCGAAAATACAAATGAAACTTAAACTAACATAAAAAAACAAATATACGGCAGTATAATGGGCGGCCTTATCGCCTTAAGCGATTTCTTCCAGGCAACCTGAGAACAACAAGGAGAGATTTCAGGGCCTTCTTCCAGTAAGAGTCTCTAATTATAATAATCGCGTACCTTTGTCCACTGCTGGACATAGGCTTCTCCCAACAAGTCACTCAGCCCGATCTTCGGCTTTTATCTTACAAAAACTGCCAACTGTGTAAGTTAAGGAGATTGTCAAGAGGCGAACGCAAAAGTAGGTTAGAAAAAAAAAATACTAATATTCAGTAGACTTTTTTCTAAGTCATAAAATCCGCTCCATACCTCTCCATACATATAATACCTCCTCCTGTATGAATCATCTCCTGTATCCTTAGGTTTGCCTGGAAGATATCGCTCTTTTCGAGAAAGTAGCCGTTTGTTAAACAAGTGTATGTAATTTGGTGTTAATAGTAAATAGTTTATTTATATATTATTACTAGCGACCCGCCCGCCCGGCTTCGCACGGGTGTAATTTACGTGCGAAGCCGGGGCGGTTATCTAATAATAACAGACAAATAATTAGCAATAAAAACTATCCTATCTCTCAAGTTGGATCGAACTGCATATGGTGTGCGAATTTTATTATAATCGGTTAAGTGGTTTAGGAGTCCATTGAGGACAAACATTGTGACACGAGATTTATATATATTAAGATGTGTATAAGCAAGCTTATCTAGATGACACTAATTATATAATATGTAAAATCACTTTATAAAATAAAAAAACATGTTATAAAAATATGAATGTAGAATATAAAGACATGCACCACAGAATAATTTAATTTATTTATTTTAATTTATTTTATTGTGGGAGATACGCCAACAGTGAATATATTACACATTCTTAAAAAATATAAATTAAAAAAGAGGTAAAGTTATATGATTATTTACGGGATATTTACCGTGGTAAGGTTGTGGAATGAACTCCCGATATTTCGGCGCAGTTACATGCACCATGTTCACGGGAAGACAACGTTACCACGGTAAATATCCCGTAAATAAACATATAACTTTATTGAACAACCGTGATAGTTTAAAACAATAAAAAGAGGTAAGTATTCTAAATCGCGTTCGTCCGTTATTTCCGATACCGTCCGTACGCGGTCCATAGCAGGTCCCAGAAGGCCATCCTCTGGTGGTGGACGTGATGCATCATCCCTGCCTCCCGTTCCACGTCTATGTTGAGGTATGGACGCGTGGCTAGGTTCGAGGGCAGCCACCCGTTCTCCCCTTGAGTTGGCGTCGGGTTTCTGTAACAGATAGTTTTACATTAGATAAGCAAATTCGTATCGGCTGGTCGCTAACCCTGATGTCAGTTTTTGGTTCGCACAAAAGCCTTTGACTGACATGGTTGAACATTTAAGGCGCGCTTAAGTGCAATAGCTATTTCTTTCGCACTTTTTTTAACAATTTTGATGATAAATTGTTGAATATATTAAATTATAAAAAAGTAGTGCAAAAAGACAACATCACATCCATCAAAGTACCTACTTAACACACCCGACGTTGCTTAACTTTTGTGAACAGAAATTTGTCACCAACTCGCATTTGGCCAGTATTTATTTTTTGTTGTTTTACTGTAGAATGTGTACTTATAATCATGCCAAGTTTGACGCTTGTAGGTATTACAGTTTTTACACTAGAGAAAATAGAAATAAACGTTTGCTTTAGTTTTGACTTTATTACTGCTAGTAATTTTTAAACTTTCGCGATTTGAACACATGTTTTAAATCTTTATCGGGACTTATCACGTATTATTATCACGTATCATTTATTACTGCTGTGAAAATATCAATTGGCTATCTAGATACATCTGTTAAAAAGTAAGACGGACGGACAGACAGACAGACAGCGTAACCTGAGTAATAGGGGTTTTAGGTACGGAACCCTAAAAATCACTTAGTGAGTATTTTACTGCCGTCCAATTACTAAAAGACCGTTAAGTGATATGGCCACAGTGTCAAATGACGGTCTTTTAGTAATCGGACGGCAGTTTAATAAACCAATTGGGTCTGTGGATTAGGTACTCACCCGTATTTGATAAAGTTAGTCCAGAGCCTGACCATCCCCTTCCTCATCTTATACTGCTCTACTGTTTTCAACGGAGTCCCCCATTCAAATAAGTACGGCAACTCTTCCGTATGATACGCCCCCACTCCGGTCATATTCTTAAATGGACTTCCCCCCGTATACGAAAACACGTATTTGTACACTTTACAATTTCCAACTTTCAAGTAGTTGGTCACAGATCTCTCTGCGCCATAATTGACTCTAAAATCAGATGACAGGTCAATTATCTCCAGCATAGAATCTCTAGATATTGTCTTATTCCCCAAATAGAACCTCCATATGATATCAGCTAGATTTCTCAGGTCTTTGTTAGGTAAATCAAAGCTTTTGAACAGATTATTGAAAAGTTCCTCGTCAATTTTCGCGTAAAACGCATCAGGTTGCGTAGCAAAATCTGCAAACGCTTCTTTGCTATTGTATCCTATAAGGATAGGAGTGTTTTTAATCTTGTCCGAGTTATTCTTCAAAACAACATCGCCAGGCTTTTCGCATACTCCAAATATAAGCCCCAGGTCTTTTGACGCTTGCATGACTTTAATAGGGTCTGCCGAGTTTAAATAATTTATAGCCTCTTTGTATTTAGTGGAATTGAATCCTAAGCGTGCTGCTAGTTTTATAGAATCTTCATTCTCCCTTCTAGTGCTGACTCCAAAGGAGAATCTAGAACCACTTTCCATGATTGCTTGGTTGAAATCTGCTTCTTCGTATAGTAAGAAATCGACAGCTGATGCGCCCCAGCTTTCTCCGCCTATGGTAACTTTATTAGCATCACCTCCAAACGATTTTATCTCTTTTTTGATCCATCTGAGCGCCGTTTTCATGTCTTTCAAACCTTGGTTCTTGATATCAGAAGTACAGAGGAACCCATAGGGTCCTAATCTGTAGTTGGCAGTGACGACAATGATACCTTCTTGGACTAGATGGGTGGCGTTGTACTCTCCGGCTGAGCCAAACGCGAGGCCTCCTCCGTGAAACCAGACGAACACTGGCAGACCGGTGTTGTTGCTATTGAAGGCGGGGTTAGGCACGTAGATGTTGAGACGAAGGCATTGTTGGATACCACCTTGAGTTATTATCACTTGAGGGCATCTAATGGAGGGGTCAGATGCGTTGAATGGAGTAGTGAAGTTAGGGTACTCTAGCGTGTTCTGAAACAAATTAGTGGAGTAGTCAAAACAAAATCTCCCGCTGAATTAAAAACCCTTTCGATTTTAAAAAGTTAGGTGTGTTTTTTATGTGTGGATTGCCGCCTAAACCGATTAAGGATATGGACTTACCTCAAAGGGTTTATTTTCATTAACTTGCGCGTACGGTACTCCAAAAAACGTCGTGTAATTACCATCTCTTGCTCACTGACCCACTATGGGCCCTTTCGAAGTTTTAACGCATTCTCACACATATCGCATGTGGTCACAGCTATTGACCACGCTTGTGCTATAAAGAAGAGACAAACTAAAAGTATTTTTAACATTTTTGTCTGTAACTTTGACTGTATTTAGTGCACAATTCACAAGCACTTTTGTTATAACAAGTAAACAGGTTCAGATCGCTTCACAAAGGAGACTCATACTGACTCAAACAGTTGGTACATCTTGATTCATGTTACATAGTAGGTAAGTTTGTTTAAGGAAAATAAGAACTGATACGTGACCTGAGTGTAACTGGACACGGGCGTACCAAAGTGAGGGCAGGGGGCAGTTGCCCCCTAAGAGCCGTCTAGCTGCCCCCCCCTGAAGCTCCGAAGCATAATAATACTCTAGAAAATATTAAAACCCTTACACCATAAACCTTTTTATTGTATGTTTGGGTTGTAGGGGTTTGACTTTATAGTTAGAAAAAATACCGAAGATTTGCTTCGAATTCGCTGCGGTAGCTAACAGACGAGACGGACTTGGTTGTCGGACCGCCGTCCAACGGGAGAGAAAGAGAAAATTTTCTCTTTCCCACCCGTCTGTTGGACGGCAGTCCATCAATCAAATCCACACGTCTGTTAGGGTTATTAGTGCTGTCGTTCTTTATTAAACACAAACTATCCGATATCTTTATTATAAGTAGTAGGTAATTTATAATCAAAACTAGCGCTTGCTACGCTTGCGCATTACTATTATGATATAATTTCTTCATGAAAGGGCCACATAAACTTCAGATTTTTGTCAACCTAACTTTCGCAATTCGTGAGCAGCTATTACACGGTCCTAGTGTTTACATAAACTTTACCATTGATAATATTAGTTGAAGTGTGGTTAAAGGTAGTGTAATTGTAAGTAGATTTGCCTGAAACCTGAGTGACGCACGTTCACATGACACAAGCTATTCAAAGAAAACTCTCGACATTTCTAGGAAACATTATGTAGAACAAAACAAGCAGTTTTCCTCATTTTTATCACAAGGGAAATCCTTTAAACATTAACATATTTTGACTAGTATTTTGCGGTGCGAGTCAAACGTGGTAGCGGGCTATACCGTGGCTGCGTATTTAGTAATTTATATTTATTTATTTAATCATAGGCTTGCATTTGACCGCCAACTCGCCTGATGTAAAGCGACGGTGCGGTCTACGATGGAGAACGCTTGCCTAGAAGAAACCGATTCACTCGTGGTTTGAAGACACCCAAATTGCAACTACTGGGGAACACCCATTCAGGCAGCGCATTCCACAGATTAGCAGTTCGCATAATAAAAGTAGAATCAGAGGGCTTCGTACGGGTTTTCGGAATATCAACCATTAAGCGGTATCGATTTTTTGTGCCCGCTCTGGCATTCCGATAGAAAAATAAGCAAAGCTTGTACCTACTATGGCTGCCAGAAATTGATATACATACAGATATATTTTTAAATACATACTTAAATAGATATTAACATCCAGATCACAAACTATCCGATATTCGAAGAATTCGATAGCCCGTTGGTCCAGTTGGTAGTGAACCTGCCTTCTGAGCTTAGGGGCGTGGGTTCGATTCCCACCTAGGACAAACATTTGTGTGATGAACATTTGTGTTTGTTCTATATCTGGGTGTTAATATCTATTTAAGTATGTATTTAAACCTATATATGTATGTATATCAGTCTCTGGCAGCCATATCACAAGCTTTGCTTAGTTTGGGGTCAGATGACCGTGTGTGCAAAAATGTCCCGAATATTTATTTATTTATTTTATTTATTTAGATATAGAGCAAACACAAATGTTCATCACATAAATGTTGCCCTAGGTGGGAATCGCACCCACACCCCACCAAGCGCAGGAGGCAGATTCACTACCAACTGGACCAACGGGCTATCCATTAATATATTTAAGGAATTTTTGTTTCAATATGTTCAAAATGAGCCAAAGATATACCTAGTTATTATCGGTGAGGACGGAAAATTGGGCGAAACAGGGGTTGGATCGCGCATCATCATTAACAGCTACCTACTTGTAGTAGTTAGGTATAATAAGTACTAAAATAAAAACACCAAATAACGGCCATATCTTTTTAATTTCCCTTGAGGATGTTACCATTAAGGCTACCATACATTTAGCGGCCACACTGGACAGACAAACTTGCGCCAATTTAATATAGCCGGTAAATTTTTGATATACCTACAACCTACCTTACGTACTTTCACATCATCAGCCATTAAATGTCCACTGCTGAACAAGGCCTCCCTCTTAGAGAGGGGTGTTGCCATAATCCCCACGCTTGGCAGGCGGCTTGGGGATCGCAGTACGTTCACCGTGTACTAACAGGGGCCTTACGGACAACAGCTAATTGCGGCACCTAATCCGCTCAGTTGGAAAATCACGCGAACGTGAACCTTATTGCGCCCAGATACGGTTTGCGGTCGCGTGATTTTCCAATTGTGTGGATTAGGTGCCGCAATTAGCTATTGTCCGTAAGGCCCCAGGACAATACTTACGTACTTTATTTACTCTTATTTTCCTAATACTACACAAAAAATTTATAAAAAAAAAAAACTGCTTTTTATATCGAATCGCTTATTCACTCCAGCTTATTCTAATTTAAAGTGCTTGCCTAATATCCTTCAGTTAAATATTAAAACAAAATGTTTCGTTCAGCTTTTTGCAATGGTATTGCAGCTGTCAAAACAAATAAACGAATAGAAATAGATAAGAAATAGTGCAGTTAAGTTAAAAAAAAAATATTTCAATTATGACAGTTATTGAACGGAAAAAGAAAGAAAATAAAAATTAATAGTTATAGGTAGTTGTAGGTAATGCCCGCACTGGGCCAGCGTGGTGGACATGGCCCAATCACCCTTTGGGGGTAGGCTTAAAGTCCAGCATGACTGATTATGATGGTTATGATAAAAAGGTATTTTTTTTTTTAATATAAATTGGAATAATTGTCAAATAACTAATTAATTGAACTGGTGAGGTCAAGAACAACGCATGTGGTCTTGATAACTAAGAAATTACGGCAATGCTAGTTTATTTCCTATATCTTCCGTAAGTGGTCCAAAGATGTTCCCAGAAAGTGATCCTCTGGTGGTAGACAAGTTGCCGCATCTCTGATTCCACGTCGATGTTGAGGTAACGACGCGTGGCCAGGTTTGTGGGCAGCCACCCGGACTCCCCGTGGTTCGGGGTTGGGTCACTGAAATGAACGTAGATAGTAAAGGCTTTTGTAAAAAAAAAATGCCATGCAGTTTCACGGACTACGGAGACCGTGCCCTTAGTCAACTTAAAAAAAATATTTTGTCAACTATTCCTACTATATCATAAAGCAAATGACGTGAAAAGAGGAATATACAATAGTTCTACTTAAAAGATATTTTTGTATTGATCTTTATACCATCGAATAAAGATAAAGATAGAGATCACCCGCGTAGTGATGAAAAATGGTGATGATGATGATGACGAAAACTCTCTGGCTCCTGAACTATACCCATGCAAAAAATCAGGTCGATCCGTTGTTCCGTTGCAGCGTGAAAGAGGAACAAACATCCACACATCCATACATGTATACATACAAACTTTCGCGTTTGCGTTTATATTAGTAGGATATAAAACAAAGTATCAGCTAAATTAACTATCGAAAAAAATTCAATCGTTATCATAATAAAATTATCATGTTATTAATTTCAATAGTTAACAGATAGAAATTACTATTATTATATTATGATAAACAAATTGAACTACTGCCTTCATTATTAAAATTTATCGTTTATAAAATTACTAACTTTGTAATAAAAAATTGTAATTCCTCGACTAAAAGATTTTTTAGTTTTATATTTTAGATCCCTTATTGAAATCGGTATGAAATAGATGTTTGCTGATCATGTAGCCTAGTTGCTTGAACTGACGCTTTAAATTTACTTACCCGTATTTCACAAAATTCGTCCACAACTTCACCAACCACCGCCTCATCTTGAACTCTTCCTCTGTCTTCAACTGGGTCCACCATTCGAAGAGCAACGGCAACTCTTGAGTGTGGTACGCTCCCACACCTGTCACGTTCTTGTAAGGACTCTCTCCGATATATGAATACACGTATTTAAACACTTTTGGATTTTGCAGCATCAAGAAGTTGGTCACAGATCTTTCTGTGGCATAATTTTCTTGAAAGTCTGAAGATAAGTCTATTATTTCCAACATGGCATCTTTAGATATGGCTTTCCCCCCTAAATAGAATTTCCAAACGTTATTTGTCAGGTTACTTAGTGTCTCATTATTCAAATCGAATACTTTACCGAGTGAACTGTAGAATTCACTTTCTACAGTCGCGTAATATGTATCTGGTTTCGAAGCTATATCTTCAAAAGTCTCTTTGCTTGTGTAACCGATCATGATTGGAGTATTCTTAATTTTCTCAGCATATTTTGCATTTAACTTCAATTTGAAATCACCAGGCTTCTCGCAAACTCCGAATACATAGTCAAAACTATTGTAAGCTTGCATAACTTCTATAGGGTCTGCTTTATTCAGAAACTTTAGAGCATCTGCATGATTTGATGTATTATACTCTAAACGCTCGGCTAGTTTTATAAGTATTTCGGTATCTTCTCTTGAACTGACAGCGTAGGAGAATCTAGTGCCACTTTGTATAATAGCTTGATTGAAATCTGCATCATCATATAGCAAGTAATCAACAGCAGATCCACCCCAACTCTCTCCAGCAATCGTCACCTTATTAGGGTTGCCGCCAAACTTTCTTATTTCTCTTTTGATCCATTTGAGAGCCGTTTTCATGTCTTTCAACCCTTGGTTCTTGATATCAGAAGTGCAGAGGAACCCATAAGGTCCTAACCTGTAGTTGGCAGTGACGACAATAATACCTTCTTGGACTAGATGGGTGGCGTTATACTCTCCGGCTGAGCCAAACGCGAGGCCTCCTCCGTGAAACCAAACGAACACTGGCAGACCGGTGTTGTTGCTATTGATGACGGTGTTAGGCACGTAGATGTTGAGACGGAGGCATTGTAGGATACCACCTTTAATTAATATCACTTGAGGGCATCTAATGGAGGGGTCAGACGCGTTGAATGGAGTTGTAAAGTGAGGGTACTCCAGCGTATTCTGAAAAAAAAATTGGTACGCTAACTATAGTTTTATCTCTTCTCTACATAGTATAAAATGAAGTCGCTTTCCGCGTCTGTCTGTCTGTATGGCCGCTAACTCCTCCTAAACCACGCAACGGATTTTGATGCGGTTTTCACCATCAGTTAGGTGCATTCTCACGGAAGGTTTATATATATAACTAGCGACCCGCCCCGGCTTCGCACGTAAATTACACCCGTGCGAAGCCGGACGGGCGGGTCGCTAGGTGTAACATATAAATGTGTTTGTCAATCAATGTCTTTTACGGTTGTTACGACTTACGATAGATTATTTATTGATGATCATTGCTGCAGTAAAATTACAAGATACAATATTATTTACGTACCTAGGTACTTATCATGAAAGGGTACACACTATTATATGGGTCAATTCATTAGGTACAATGTTAAGAGGTATTTAACTTTTCTTTTAAATGAAAACAAGTCCATCGTTATTAGTCCTCTCTTTTTTATAAGTAGAAACTTTCAAATGGCCCCTTTGTCTGTAGCTAATTATTAACTATGTTAATTAAGAACGTTAGTTATACTAAGATAATAAAAATAAATAACCCATAATAGTAGCAACTAAGACGTTTGATAAGACACGACATCTCAATATTATAGATCCAATATATCTACATAAAAGTGCTTATACGTAGGTAAATAATAATAAATGGATTTATCGACACTTGGTAGATATCAATATCAATTAGGGTTGCCAGCTTTTTTTTGCTACGCAGTTCATATCAGATTTTCTTGAAACCCGTGATTCATCTGATAAAAACGATATACAAACATGGATATCATAACGTAGAGTTTTCAACATATGACAAGCCAATGTTGAGCAGAAATAGCACTGGTGTAGAATTTGTGTTTAAATTCAGTCAATCTGACAAATAGGTACTTTCAACAAGCCCAAGGAAATGAGAAAGCTCTAATATCTTGACGTACCTAGGTATTTAATCATGGACAGATTTAGGTGTCGGGTTGTGTACAAATAAGAAACAGTAGTAGGTAATAATGCGCAAATAGTTACTACCAAACACCTATTGTGAAATTTCAGAGTTTGTAAAAAACGGGTTTCGCCTCGTTACTTAAAAAAACGGGACTTCTGCCAACCCTGATAATAATTGTATAAAATGCAGTTTTGTAGATAAACTGCGCATTAAACTGAGTACCTAGAAATAACAGAATACTTACTTCAAATGGTTTATTTTCATTAACTTGCGCGTACGGCACTCCAAAAAACGTCGTGTAATTACCATCTCTTGCTCTCTGACCCACTATGGGCCCTTTCGAAGTTTTAACGCATTCTGTGGTCACAGCTTTTGACCACGCTTGTGCTATAAATAAGAGACAAACTAAAAGTATTTTTAACATTTTTGTCTGCAACCTTCTTTGTAATTAGTGCACAATTCACAAACACTTTATCTTGAGATGATTTTTGTATCAAGTAAACAGGTCCGCATCACGAAAGAGACTAGCAATAATGACTTAAATAAACACATCCTGACTCGTGTAGTAGGAAAGTTTGTTTGAGGAAAATGAGAACTGATACCGTGTTTCTGGGTACCGTGTTATGAATGGAAAATCCCCGATCTTATAAACAACAAAACTAGTAAACTATAAACATCTCTACATTTTAGGGTTTTTGCTAGACAGTTTCCTTGTTTATTATTTAACTACAATAAATTATTTTTCATTTCATTTTTAACTAGCTGTGCGCGCGGTTTCACTCACGGTTAAAGTAGCCTAAGATACCTACTCCTTATAACATCAGCTATCTGCCAGTGAAAGTCCTATTAAAATCGGTCCAGCAGTTTGGAGTACATAAACATACACATAGTTTTTTTGTATATAGAGATTTATCAAAAACCAGACCAAAACTTCATTGGAGGTAGGCAGGTATCTTCTTCTCTTCTTTTTTTAACGTATCTTCTCCGAGACGACATTAATTGATTTTGTGTATTCAGATAATCAAAAACCAAGTAGGTATGTATTTGCCAACGCATTATTCTACTGAACCCCTGGTCAGTATGACCGCTTACTAACTTAGCTACTTACTGGGCAATAAACATCCTGCACCATCGTATACAGGACAGCCAAGTTATCTGTTGGAGTGTTCAAATGAGGAAACTAAAATGTTCCTTAGGAACTGTCAGTTTTGTTTAGAAAATTCGATGAAAGCGCAACAACTCAACTCTACATCATAGCTATGTTGCAATCGTACCTACCTATACTATGACACGCCTATTGTACACAATGTTTTGTTTTGTCTTCAGTCTTACGCCAATTTGCAGCGACCTGTAGTTTCCAAGACCACACAAGTTTCATTAGGGAAAACCCAAAGATTCGTTTCCTATACTACGAAGTCAGTCAATGGCATAAATATTATGACTCCTTAGTAGGTAAGTCTACCTTTTTTTGGTGCCGGGGGCGGGGGAGGACAAAGGTAGGAAGCCGTGTTGTGAGAATCCACCCACTAAAATCACCTTGATCTCTGTGCCTGACGGAGGGTATGGATCTCTATAGGAAAATACCCGTGGCCCCATGGGACGTTGTGTGAGGCAACATTGCCAAGACGGACGCCGTCTTACCGTCTTACCTAGAGAAAGAGAGACGGTGTCCGGCTGGTGAAATTGACCCGTATAGTTGTGGGGAGGTCCCACACAACTATGGTGGCCAATCTGACCTTATGCAAAGTCCACGAACTCAAATGCCCTCTTTTAGTCGGCTTTTACGAAAACGACATGTTGGGAAGCTGGGAAAACCGAAGCCGTATTCTAAAACTGGCTCCAGGGATACGAGGGCAATTCCTCTACCCCTATAAGCTGTCGTCTCCGCTCACACGCGTTCTTTCTCGGCTACTTCCTTATGCATGATTACGTACTCTATCACTGATGTCAATTATTCCCGTCCAAGCGTATTTGTCTGCCAGCAAAGTCACTATAGAGATTCTTTTTTTTGATTCTGATAGGCGTCTATTTTTTTTCAGAACTACTAAAGTGATTGCGATAATGACTATTTTTCTTAAGGGCAAATTAACGAGCCACCTGATTATGATTTGCTCTTTTTCCAGAGCAAAGTGATAAAGACGTCTATGTTTCGTCAGAGGAAAGCAATAAATACACCTATTTCTGTTTCTTTAGGGCAGAGTGATAAAGGTATCTCTCTTTTTCCAGGGCAAAGTGATAAAGACGCAGTACCCGCCCTGGGTGCTCGGCATTGCCATCGCAATGATCCTGGCCGGCGTTCTGCCGATACCGGTGGTGTTTCTGCTGCGTCGCTTCCAGTGCCTCGCCTTTGACGTGGACATCCATCAGGGTTCCATCAGGAGGATCGAAACTACTGTCTCTACTAAGGAGATGATGAGCGACCAGGATGTAAGTACTTACCTACAAAACTAAACTGTTGCCACCATTTCTGGGTACTAACCACCATTTACGCAACTGAAGCATCTTTATACCAGAGTCACGCTCCAGGATACTGAGGAGCTGATTTGGCATGGGTAGGTGCTGGTACGAGGAAATCCACAACACTGCAAGTGGGAAGACAGGACTTCGGAGAGAAGTTCTCTTCTCTTCGGTTTGTTGCTCAGGGTATTTAGACCAAAGCAGTGCCAGTTTCAGTTTCAAACATTAAAGCTAAATGATTTTGAGCCACGTCTCAATTCGTGAAGGTCATCAAAAGTAGTTCCAATGCACCTCCAACTCCAAAACACGGCGTAACGAAGCTCATCATCAAACAAAAGCTACTAAGCTCGACCTAAGAATTAATTTGGTCTGTCGGCTGCAATAACATTGCAAAAAGCTGAATAAAATATTTTCACCAAAGTTTATCGGGCACCTGCTACATATTGGGTACGTTCAAAAACCTAGCGAAAATTATCAGAATTCGTTAGTTTTCATTCGGTTTTTTAGAATTTTATTGCAACTGCCAGCAAATAAATGTTTGAACCGAGTTTAAGCTTCTTTATGAAATAGTTACCACCCTTGACATACCTTATGTGGGATTGTCGTCAAACAAAATAAGTAAAATTTGAATTTAAAAAATCGCAATCGCTTCGGAAATGAGCTCATAAATTTTAAATCGTAATAATTCTATCAAAAAAATCAGATCTAAAAAAAGCACCGCAAATGTAAAGTTATTTTTGCCGAAATTGTGAATTAAAAGTGCTTTCAAATAAAAATCTGCATGCAAATCGGTCCAGCCGCGTTGGTGCTGAAGAATGGCTATAGCAAGGCTATAGACATAATTATGTACAAACACGCGTAACTCAGTTCTGCCGATTTGATAATTAATTAAAAAAAAAACTTCACTGGAATTTCAATCAATCTTTTTACTTCCTTTTATTATCCAAACTTGAAACTGGAATATTTTCTTCTTTATGTGACCAACATCGAACTATATAACCTTCGAAAAATTATTTGATCGTAGTATACCTATAGCTTATCAAAAAAAATCTATTCGCAATCGACGGAGATTTTCAGAACCATATATTAATAACTATGGATTTATTAATAAAGAATTGTATTGTATTGTACATACAAAAAAAAACACTGTTTTAAACTATCACGGTTGTTCACTAAAGTTATATAATTATTTACGGGACATTTACCGTGGTAAGGTTGTGGAATGAGCTCTCGATATTTCGGCGCAGTTACATGCACCATGTTCACGGGAAGACTGAAAAATGCTCCAGTCAACTTTTTCTGTTAAAAAACGTGATATATGACGTGATTTTTAGGCAATTTTTATTTTTATTTTTTACGTCTTGTGGAAATAAATTACGTCAAACTCACCTCTTTTTTAATTCGGTAGAGAATAAGGAGCTCTTTTCTGAATTAGTTATGAATAATTCAAATTTTAAATTTTGCTTGTACCAATTTCAGTAAACCACCTGCTAAAATATGCTTACCTCTGTGTGATCATGCTACTGCTAATAATACGGATAAGAGCTAATGCTAACGCTAACCCCACATCACCCACTAACCTACAGATGATATCTCCGGAGTCGGCACCGCCTGCGCCCGCGCAGCTGGTCGCCGAAGGGGCCGGCACCAGGTTCACAATCGGAGACTTTGACGTAAGACTGGCTAAGCTTATTAGCCTAGCTAAGAATACTAAATGTTGTTCCGTGTATGTACTTATTATTGGGGAATCGGGGTTTAACAACTGAGGAAATGAGTTTAAATTTATTTTTAATTACATCTATTCTAACCAATGCAGTTGGGTAATTTAATTGAAATTTAGTTAGAAACTTTAACTTAATTTATTTTTAAATTTAAATTTATTTGTATTTAAATAAATATAAGTTACCTAAGTAAAATTATTTAAAAATTTATGTTTTAATTTAATATAAAATTTATTTGCTTAATTTAAATTTTAATGAATTAAAATTTAATTTAATACCATTAAATAATTTAATTTACTTTTTCTCGAAAGGCGCAATAAGCTTTCACAAATTTAAAATATATATTTGAAGTACGAACAAGAATCAGGGCCTCATAAAATTCGGGGCCCACACGAAAAAATGTGGGGATTTTCACAGATTTTCTTGAAGAAAATCTGTGGGCCGAGTCATAAAATGCAGAGTGGTGTCAGTAAACGAAGCCAAATGGATTTATGCTTATTTCCTATCATTTTGTGTCTAGTTTTAGTGTGAATGTGGACGATATTGTAAATATGTTGACTTCAACCGTAGGGTTTGGACAGCGGCGACGAGCGACCGAGGCGCCTGCCCACCAGCATCGTGCGCCGAACGAAGAAATAAATGTTTGTCTTGCTCACTCTTATTCAGTTATCTGATGCTGCAGCATCTTTCTCGCTTTGTTGGGTTTATTTATTTGGTGCATGGTCTTTACGGTGGCACTTCACATCGACTTATTATGCCAAATAAAAAGAGACGCAGCTATGCAGGCTTCATAGCTGCGTCTCTGTTTATAGTGCCACCATATATATTGGTTTCGGTTGTAATCGTTGTGGTGATTTATTTGCATTATTATTAAAATACATTTATGCATCTTTTGAAATATTTTTCCCTAATTTTTTGTTGCACTGTCAAGAGAATGTTTTGAACGTATCTATCATTTCTGAAAATAAATATTTTCCATGATACAAGGATGTTGGGTCGCCTAGTACAAAATTCACGAAAAAATCGTGCTGAGTTAACCTACCTTAATGAACTATAGGTATTTGTATAGAAAAACATACAAACTAATTTAGAAGTCCTATACGCTTTACCTCCCTGGACAATCTTGCATGAACTTTTATTTAAATTTAAGTTGTTGGTGAATACCATATATTTAGGATTCATTTAAGTAAAATATATCATTTTTAATATATTTTATAAAATTATTAGGAAAAGTTTTCTTTTCGGCTTCCCCGCCGTCTTAAACATCTGCAATGTTATTCTAAAGGTGTTCAATCGGTGCCTTGAAATATGATTAATTGATTATTTATCTTCAATTTTTTTATGAGCTTAAGTGACAGCTCTGGCCAGGATCGCGGCTTTATGTTCTGTTTAATTAATTTTGCGATAAATGTTAATTCACAAACTACCCTAATAGTTTTTAGTTTAGCATTTTTAAGCAATGACTCAATATCTATAGTTTAAATGTCTTTGTTTCCATGCTTTAGCGTTAGAAAAGTACATTTCTCAGTTTTGCACTTATTATGGTATATAGATATATTGTTGTTACCTACTTATGTAATATAGTTTAAACGGTTATTTTCATCTTACAATCTACTACTAACCTTTTACATAATATTTTTTCATACCCTAAGCATTTTTTAATCAATTGGGGCCTTACGGGCAACTGCTATTACGGCACTAAACTAACGTAAAATCCGCTCAGTTGGAAAATCACGCGACCGCAAACCGTATCTGGGCACGTTAACGTTCACGTTCACGTGATTTTCCAACTGAGCGGATTAGGTGCCGCAATAGCAGTTGTCCGTAAGGTCCCTGGTATCATTTGTGGGTGGGAAGTGATTGCTCTAAGCTTTTCGTCTACAGCTACATGAATTGATTTTTTTTCCTGGTATCTGGTGGGCCTGGTGGCCCTGCTATTGCGGCACCTAATCCGCTCAGTTGGAAAATCACGCGAACGTGAACATTATCGCGCCCAGATACGGTTTGCGGTCGCGTGATTTTTCCAACTGAGCGGATTAGGTGCCGCAATAGAAGTTGTCCGTAACGCCCTGGTATAATTTGTGGATGGGAAGTGATTGCTCTAAGCTTTTCGTCTTCAGCTACATGAATTGATTTATTTTCCAGTCTTCAGAGTCGGAGGGCGAGGTCCGCACGACCGGCCGCTTCGAAGACTCCAGCAGTAGTGACGAGGAGATACTGAACAAGTGTACAAACACAGCCAACGCCGCCGCCCGCCGGTTGGCTATGAAGCCGATCGGCAAGAAGCCTACGTCGTTTAGGATGGATGTCGTCGACGATTGATAGTTACGAAACAGGTTGAATCAAATATCTTAGAAAGTATAGATTCAACATACATAAATTACTACAGGACTAAATTCTGAAATGCGCGATTGTGAGTAATGGCGTGCTTTCCGCCACTGCATTTTGTCTGTAGTTTTTGGCGCGTCGATGTTGAATCCATAGTTTTATAGATCTTTGGGTTGAATGTTCAATAATTATATTATATTATGAATTTAGCACCTTATAATATGTTAATAGATAACTGAATTATTAGCTTTGAGGTCTCTGGTCGGCTAGAGCACTATTAAGCTATTTTCAGATATATTTTTTGTTTGTGATCATGTTTGAGGGAATTAATGAATATAAGTACATATTCATGCTGTTGTTAAATTAATTAATATACACATTCAGGCTGTTGTTGAATTAATGAATAAGTTTTCATTAGTTAAAGGGCAAATTCTAAACGACTTGTTTGCTGATACATTTCTAGATGTGCCATAAAAATGTGATGAATTACTGATGATTGGCTATTGATATTAGGTACTTAGACATAGGCCTACAAAAAATAAGAATTTCCGGTTAGCAGCAACTTTCCAAGATCTATGTCCTTGAAACCCAGACGAGTGAATGACGGGGGGTCTACAGTAACGCCGGGGGACTACGGACCTGCTTATCGCCGGTAAAGGGTTAATTTCAAAAACTTATCAAGGAGAGAGCAGCACTATATGTTTTTTCTTTAAAAAAAACATTGTACCTACTGTCCAAATTACATTTCTTAGAAAATGCAATACTATTTATAAATGTCAACAAAATAAAAACATTAAAGGGTAGCTTAGGATTAAGTTGTTGAAGATATTTAGAAAGCCAAAGTTACATGATTATTTACGGGTTATTTACCGTGGTAAGGTTGTAGAATGAGCTCCCGATATTTCGGCGCAGTTACATGCACCATGTTCACGGGTCTTATGTAAAAACTGCGCCGAAATACCGGGAGCTCATTCCACAACCTTACCACGGTAAATATCCCATAAATAATCATATAACTTTAGTGAACAACCGTGATAGTTTAAAACAGTGTTTTAGAAAGCTGTTGTATTTGTTGTAATAACACAGGTTTTAGCTCTAAGTCTACATGAAATATTTGAACACTCGATGAATGGAAAAGTGAGATGTCTGTATCTGTGAAACAGAATATAGGTACATGTGAGGGCATACGCAATTAGTCACCGTGATTTCCAAGTGTAAACACAAGTGTCGCCATCTTTTATTGAGTATAGGGAAATACGAGTAGGGAAATACGAGTAGGGAAATAACAAACGACGCTGCGATGGTACATTGTACGCGTAAGGCCTAGTATATTATGGCGCGCCGCTACCTCACTCGCGCATTTAATGATTTAAAAAAAATATAAAATTACTAAAATTACATGATTATTTACGGGATATTTACCGTGGTAAGATTGTGGAATGAGATCCCGATATTTCGGCGCAGTTACATGCACCATGTTCACGGGAAGATTCCCCGAGTCCTCCTCCTTGAGACTTCCCGTGAACATGGTGCATGCAACTGCGCCGATATATCGGGAGCTCATTCCACAACCTTACCACGGTAAATATCCCGTAAATAAATATATAATTTTAATGAACAACCGTGATAGTTTAAAACAGTATAAAGTTACTGTCTAAATTTGAAAAATGTGCTTTGGTCATTTTAGGGAGTGAATATTACAAAATATTTAAAACAACTTTTTATATTATGTATTAATTAAGACACAAAAAAAACTATGCAAAGTGACTGATGCACATTTTTTAAAGTAGATATATACATAAAATTTATACATAAAAAGAACTACAAATGCACGAATGAGATCGCTGAATCCGGTATTCTGGCCATTAGACCATAGAACTGCGCCTGTTTTTATTACTCGACAAAAGGTGGCACCAGTTTATCCTACACCTTTGTGTACGATAAAGGATCGAGCCCATTAGGACGGGCCGCAGCGGGCCGGGTCACATCGCATAAATCGCTTTCATACATTTTATATGAAGTATCGCACACTATGCCGTTACTACCGTTTTTCAAATTCTTTAGTCCTGTCCATCCAAAGGTTGCCTGGAAGAAATTGCTATAGGCAATAAGGCCGCCCATTATACTGTCGTATATTTGTTTTTTGTGTTAGTTTAAGTGGTTTAGTCGACATTGGACTTATTCGCAAAATAACCTACCTATAGTTCAATTTATATTTTCGGTGCGTAATAAAGAAATATTGTATTTTATTGTGTGCCGGAGCGCAGCGGGGTGGATTTCCATATAAAATGGAAATGCGATGCGCTGCGGCCCGTCCTAATGTGCTCGATCCTTAAAGTGTGCTTCGCCATTTTCTCGTAAAATAGAAGAACGCGGGGCGTAATTTCCTTAACGCGCATTGTCACATTGCTGCGAAAGAAAACATCGAATCGAAATTCTGACTTACCATGTGCCATCCATATTTTCCCCAAAAATCAGGTAGTTTTTAAATGCAATGCAAGCACAGCTGAACATCTGTCCCCTGAAACCTGTTGCCATAGTTTACTACTGCCTATTTTAATGGTAAATTCGGCACTGTCTCGACTCTAGTTGTTTCTCGCGAGAGTATAGAGACTTAAACCCAACGAATGAAATAAAAATTGAGTGGAACTGTTAGTATATTTTTAAAATAGCCTTGAAGAAGTAGGTAATTGATTTGTCATCAAAAAAATATTTCTCCACTACATACTAATTACTACTAAGCCATCGAGATACAATTCCACAATCTCTCAGTGAAAACAGTCAAAAAACGTCCGAGCGTCATTGTACATATACATTGTATACTTCACAATGCCACATTTACTCCAATTTAGACGTTATGTCGCTTGCATAGTGTTCAACATTAGTTGTCCGCTGTCATCGTAGCTCTGGCCGCGTTGTAGTCGGATCGCGGTTACCTTGTAACTAACAAAAAGTCTACGCAATTCGTAGCGTGCGGCGAGTTTTGGTTCTGATTTTTTTTTGGCATGCTTGTGAATCTATATGTATTGTATCTCGATGTAGTACGTACATAAAATTATCATAATGAGGCCAAAGGGGGAGCTATGTTCAGCAGTGGATTCTGTTCGGACGTCTTCTGGCTGATGCTGATGATAATTATAAAAAAAATGAGAAGTGTTTAGAAAATCTAAAAGTATATCTATAAGTTTAGAATCAATGCCTTACCTAAGGTCAATGCAAGTAAATAGATAGATGCTCTATTAAAATTAATTTTAAGTATATTCTAATTTCCTTAGGCTTACGGAAAAAGTTCATTACAAACATAATGGGATACCTAAGTACACCTGGGGCCGCACCGTCAAAAACAGGTGACGGTACGCATAATTTGAATGTATACTATAAACCGACAAAAGAGATATGATCTTCAGAAGGCTGAACAGATCTTGAAGAAAAAAATATTGAAATAGAAAAAAAACAAGATTTTCAAAAAAATATTTTTCTCTCCTGTTGGTTGGACGGCGCGCCGTCCAATCGATCGCGCGGTCGGTCAATCGAATCCGTCTCGTCTGTTTGATACACAGTTATAATAAATACTACTCCACGAAAAAAGGGTTTATTTATTTTATTTATTCTCACCAATTACGTTTATAATGAACTTATGCGAATTAATTAGACTAATAAATTAGCATGTTACATTTATTATATTTTTAATGCACAGTTAATAATTACGATGTAAGGAAACTGGATCCTACCGCGATCTTGCTTTAAACATTTATTTATTTATTTATTGATTTAACGTACATTTTCATACATTCAACATCGCAATAGATCACAACTAAAATTAATAGGAAGTAATTAAGATTATTTAAAATTAAATTTTATAACTATTTAATTATCAAAAAATCCACTGTAATTATACTAACCCCTTATTCATAATAAAACCCCAGCTTAAGTTATTTACTCCTGATAGTGTGCTAAAAATGACACTTTCTTATTATTGGTTGCAAAAAACTCCTAACAAAAGAGCTGATGATTCTTAAATCATAGCTAAAGCTGGAAACATATTTTCGGATACGGCTGACGGACACGACATAAAGGTATCTAGATAATGAATGTACACTGAGCTGTGCAAACTATCGGACGTAAGTCGTGGACGTAACCTTGGGCTGACCTTGAACGTTCGGACGTCCGACAGAAATCTGGCGCGCCGGATGTTTTTGTCAGCCTCTGTTGTCTTTTGAAAGACTGTGGACAGTTATCAGTCGCGTCCGTCAGCCGCGTCCGAGAGTTTGTATCCAGCTTATGAACACTTTCGAACAAAAGTCACCTTTCAAACAAAAATAAAAGTCCACACGACAGAAGTGAAAACTTCATCATGGCACACAATATGTACGTGGTCTATTCCACTTTTGATCTCCTGGGTGATCAAAGTAGACTCTTTAGTGTCCTTTGATCACCTGGGATCCTGGGAATATAACCACCTGTGTGACCATTACCTACCTATTATAAAAGTACAGAAGATTCACTCCGCAAAATCATTTAAATAAATAGCGACTCTTGCTTTATGCTTTAATTATTTTTTTATGAATGAGGGTGTTAGTTTCTCGAAGTACTTTCAGCGACGCTAGTCATTTAGTAGTAGTACGTACGCGTAGAACGCACAGGCTCTAGGGCAGATTGGGCTTCGTTTGTAGCGTTAGCAGAATACTAAATGCTAAGAATGCCGGCTAACGGCTAAGCCTTAAATAATGGCTCAAAATGAGTTTACGATCCGTTCAAATTACCTGTAGTGGCCAGATGAGGTAACTAACATTTTCTTCAGGTAGTTTTGCTTAGAAAATCGATTATGGCTCCCCCACTGAACTCCACAATTAAGTCGGTATAATGACGAAGAGGTGGCTCAATCGAGCTTAGAGAAAAGGTAAGGCGTTTGTAGAAACTGAAAATTATAAAATACCTACTTGACACTGATAAGTGCTATAGACGTGCGAAGCCAAAATGTTCTCGAAAAGGAAGGAAGAAAGTTCTTATGAGAATTGATTAGGTAATTTAAGGATTGTAAAGTATTAAAGTTATAAGATTATTTACGGGATATTTACCATGTTCACGGGTCCATGTAACTGCGCCGAAATATCGGGAGCTCATTCCTCAACCTTACCACGGTAAATATCCCGTAAATATTCATATAACTTTAGTGAACAACCGTGATAGTTTAAAACAGTGTTTTGTAAAGTATTAAACTAAGAAAGGACCTCCTCATTGAAATATTTAGGATTATTTAATAAACGCGTGCTCGTAAATTTTACAATGGAAAATATACTTTGCATAATTTTGAATTAAAAATAAGGGATTATGCATTATGGATTTGCTAATCTATGTTCGTACTTTGTGCTGGTTTTCCATCATAGTCGAGTCAATGGTGTCCATTCTGTCATATCACTCACTAAACTAAACCAATCTGACAGGACAAAAATTATCTGCCTCTCTTTTCATTTTAATATGTGAGAGAAGGATGGCAACAATTTTAGAGCTGTCAAATTTAGTTTAGTTTAGAGTACATCAGAATCGATGCCAATGTGTCGCTTCCCGCAATAATAAAATGTAGAAGCGAAAGAGATTGTATGTATATCGTATTATCGTTCACACTCGTTTTACTGGCGGCACTAGTGATGTTGCCTTTGTCGAATAGAGGTCGATAAAATATTCACGTGTTTTATGACCAAAGTTCAGATGTGTGACTTATAACGCGACTACCTGGAAATTATCGACTGGCAGAGCGCCATCACTGGTTTTTTTACGGCGCGGGCAGAGACATTTGACGCGAAACCAAACAAACCAGCAAATCTTTAAAAAATGCTTAGGTTCTCCCACAGGCCAGTTCCCTATTCTTGCCTAGATATAACCTAGTGATTTCAGAATAAAATGCTTAGGTATATCTTTTAGGTAAAGTCTCACATGATATTCCTTGCCATAAACGCGGGACGTTATAAAATTTGAATATAATTGAAAAATTTACTCTGTGCCCTTAGACTTAAAGTCGTAACGCGGTCGCGTTACGTTATATCAAGTTTGCTAAAGCAATGGGGGTCGTAACTTATAATACGGTTGTTTTGGAAATTCAATAACATGGAGCAAGTTAGCGCGTTACGTACGCCGTGCGCGTGTCAAGAGAATGTTCCAATCGAAGAAAAGTTTGGTTTGTTTAATTTTGTAGCATGTTTACCGTGTTATTTGTAACCATGGTTACCTGTTATAACACGTTAACGGCGTGTTATGAGGTTTCATACAGAATTAGATCTCCGGTCTGCCCTGCTGACGTAGTGAGAAATCACTGTTTATAAATTAAATGAGGGTTACCTTTACAGTTTTGGTACCCTAAAAAAGTTTTAACACAAAATTTACGATTACTTTCTCAAAGAAAGATATTAACTTTATTGCTATTTTAGGTAATAGTTTAGAGTTACACGCTTAGTACTTAATTTTTAAAATTATAAATGCTATAAAAATTATGAAGATGTGTGACATCCCTTTTTTTAATATTTTAAGTATAACCTATTTATGTAGCAATAAATAATTTTTTGTCTTTATTCTTTATTTAGTTGTTTTATCCCTATTTTATGATTACAGTGTAATCTCACTAATCCGACACTATTAAAAACCAGAGGTGTCGGATTGTTGGAATGTTCGGATTACTGGATTATAGAGAAAAAATCATAATAAATAAAATAAAGCATTTCATAAAAAGATATTTGATATTTTTAACTACACACTACTCACATTAAAAAAACAGGTAAATACGTACGCACATACACATGATAAGTTTGAAGTTAGACTGCTAGACGACAACGCGTCGACGGAGCGTATAGACGTAGAGGGGCGAGGGAAGCGCGGGCGGAGGGTGCCGGATTATCGGATGTATCGGTCTTATGAAGTGCCTGATTAGTGAGATTATACTGTATTTACTTCATTTAAAATTAATTCGTATTTTTTTGTAAACGCTTCACCTATGTAATAAAAATCTACAATAATACCTGTTGATAAAAATACTGTTCCTTCTTATATGTGTAGACTTATATTATTTTTTGTGAGCACATAATGGGGCTTGACTACACGATGCGGTGCGACTGCGTGAAAATAGCGGACACAGCGCAGCGGTTTTGTTAAAAAAAATTGTTGCGACGCTGCTGCATCACGCCAATCTGGCTAAGAGCAACACGGCCGGGAGTTGTCAAGCACAGGCATGTCTGTGTCAGTGACAGTTGGACAATGTCCTACTATCACAATGCATGTCATTGGCGGATCCAGAATGGGGGCCATGCCCCCCCCCCCCCCCAAAACACCTAGCAATTCCATACATTCGACTCAATTTTTCGATTTGATTCCTTCGAACCTTGTCAGAATGCCTCCCCCCAAAATGAAATCCTGGATCCGCCCCTGATGCATGTCTACGTGGCCATGCACGATACACGCATACTGGGGTCCAATTCTACTAAACCAATTGTTTTTAAACTGTTATTGAATTGCATCAAAAAATACACTTAAAATATAAAAAAAGTGTCATAAGTGACAATTTGTGTGACTAAACCAATTGTTTTTAAATTGCTAATTAATTGCCCCAAAATATGACACTTAAGTATAAAAAAAAATGAAAAACTGTAAATGTTGACGCAATTCATCAAAAAAAAAAAAACAATTTCAAAATTATTGGCATAGTAGAATCGGGCCCCAGTATAGATGTATGCATTCAATGTTAATGTGTTACTACTTTTAAATGTATTTACATAACGATAGAACGAAGTTTTAGTGTGAGCCTGAATCCATACGCATAAAAACCACAGAAAAATATATCGGTTGGATGCGCTATAGCTATCCCCTCCGGGTCGCACTACACGGTATGGGCGCGTTGCTCTAAGCCCGCCGACACCGCTTTAAAAAGGCGTCACCGCTACGCATCGTGTGGCTACGCCCTTATGTCAAATACCTACCATCATTATTACTTGAAATTAGTATTTGTTCCGTAGTTACGGGATGCTATCCCAAGTTTTAGATTTAGAGTAAAACTATTATGTTTAAGACGATTGTAATTCTAATTTTTATGCGAGAATAAAAATTGCTCTCAGAATCTTGTGTTTATTTCTATTTTATTTAAAAATAATTAAGATTTAACTCATCCCTGCACGCCAGTAATCTCTTGGGATTGGTTACCACTGCGAGCCAGCGATATTTAATACTATAGATTCAACGAGTCAACAACTACGAAGCAGAAATTTGGCAAGTTGATTTTTTGTGGTATAGAAGGCCGCTAAGAAAAGATTTTGAGTTAGTAGTAGTATATTATAAACAGAAGTTTAGTTAGGTTTTTTTAACGGTATTTGATTTTATACAAGTTACAAGTTTACTAAGATATGCTGGATTGAAAGTTACATTACAGCATATTATTAGATACCTACTTGATGTCATTTTAAGTAAATAAATACATAAAATCATAGTGAGGTTGCAATAAAAATAAAAATAAATATTAAAATTTTATTATTGAAAACTGACGTGGATTTCACACATTTTATTTATATTACACGGGAATTACTCACGTAAGAAAAAATCGTAAAACCGTCGTGTTAATCTTACGTGAGTAATTCCCGTGTAATATAAATAAAATGTATTAAAATTTTACTTTATTTGTTATAAATAATAATTGTTTGACCCACAGGGTTAGACTAGGGGGCTAACACAATCTTTGTTATTTTTACCTTACTTTAATCTTTGTTACGCTCTCTCTCTCTCTCTGTACTTTTGAAAAAGCGAGACAAAGCTCAACGTAAGGTTAAAATAAGAAAACTTTTATAGTAGGCCCCCAGTTCATTTAATGAGAAATTGTCCTAAGAAATAAATTCTATTTGCTTTCGAAGCTAAGTTTCTAATTTAAAATAAGTACTTAATTACATAAAATAGTACCATAATAAATATAATTTAAATCTAAAACTAAGTACATAGTTATTTAATAATAAATAATCTGTCGATTCTGTCTGACAATAAGTAAAAAAAATATGGTATTTAAAATAAAATGTAGACTGAATTTTTTGCAATTCTAATATATTCGTAACCCTCACCAAATGAAAAATAGTCGATTGTACGAGTGCATAATTATAATATAAAAGCCATTGTTGATCAGCCCGAGTCGAAGGAAAGGGCTCAAGGATAAAATGGGTTTTATGCACGAGTAATACAATCTACATTTTTTTTTTATCCATTTGGCTTTTTACTTTAATTGCGAGAAAATAAAACAGTGATATTGCAAGCAATATCGCTTTAGTTAAAATTTTAACTGGAATTTTGAACCATGTTCAATTTTTATCTGACAAAAGTTTATGATGGGTCTTTAAATGATACCCTGGTCTTATTAGATACCTACTTACTTATTATTAAATACCTTCTGAGTTGTTTTGTGGCGAGTTACGGATTCTAGGGCCACAATATGGCCCGCCACTATCTCACTGTATCATTTGATGTTTTTTTAGGATATACAAAAATTACTGTTTACTTTTGAAAAATAAATCTGGGTGTCTTCAAATCACGAGTGAATCGGTTTCTTCTAGGCAAGCGTGCTCCAACGTAGACCGCATCATCGCTTAACATCAGGCGTGTTTGTGGTCAAACGCAAGCCTAACTGATTTCGAATGACTGACGTTTTGTTTATGCATGGATGCATTGGATGCAACTGACTACAACAAATTTCTTACAAAAATGCCTTGAGAGCCGTTCTAATTTAAACAAAAAAAAAAAAACTTTTCTGTGATCTAAACTAAACTAAATTTGATAGCCCTAAAATTGTCGTCATCCTTTTCTCACATATTGAAATGAAAAGAGAGGCAGATAATTTTAGTCCTGTCAGATTGGTTTAGTTTAGTGGTATGACAGAAACGATCCCATTATTTATTACGTCAACAATTCAAAACTAGATGGTCATTTTATATTTTTCACACCACCTGCTCGACAATATCCAATTACATACCATGTAACCTCAACGTAAAGTAAAGCATTATCTCTTACGGGATATAAAATTGTATGAAACTCCCTCGGGAATAAAGTGATTAGAATTTGGGACGTCAAATTCGTGGGGAAACTCGTAGAAAACTCAAAATTAAAAAAATACCCATGTGGCATTGTAAAGAGGTTTGTTCGAAAATAGAACTGGCCACAATAAGCAGAACTCAAAAAAAGGGTGCGTTTACAAAAAAATTTAAACAACAGACGGTGATTGGTGCTGCGATTTTCAGTGAAACCTGGCTTTTTATTGTCTCGCAGAATGTGTGAAAAGTAGAGTATGCTCTTCTGGAATAAAGTCTGTCTTCGTCTTGGGCACCTTGAATCCCTCGCTTCACTCAGGATTCTATATAACTCCGTCGCTACGCTCGGGAGTTAACTCGTAGAGTCCCTCGTTATGCTCAGGGTTCAATATGCCGCCCGCGACGTAAGACACTGTTTTATTACCTTAGTGCTTAATCTAATATTAAAAACCTGTTAAAACCCCCTCAAATATAAGAGAGATAGCGGCGCGCCATATTAAAGCCCTTAAGAGGACAACACAATCGATAATAATTTATATACACATGCATAAATATAAATTTTACATTTTACTACATTTAAATATTTCATTAAATCTATAATATCACTAAATCTATGCCCCTCATATGCACGATGAGATGACTCGATGATTCGAAAATTTGTACGAAATATAAGGGGGCTGCGCTGAACCGTTTTTGATAATAAAGATAATATTTTTTACGACATTTACATCATAGCAACTTGGCTAGCAAGCTAGCATTATATTTACATATAAATATCATTAAAAACGGTTCAGTAACACCTAATTAATAATTCGGTAGAAAGCAACTAACTAAAACTAATGAGATTTCTAAATATTATAGGGTACAAGGTACGCTTGGAAATAAGTACATACATAATAATTGTAAAATTCATAGTGATAATAATAATTTAAAAATAATTATAAGTACAGCGGCATGGGTATTTAAAAATTACATAAGGCCTAATTTCCGTACGTTTTTGTACAGTGATCAGTACTCAAGGGCGTCGCTAGGTACGGGCAGGGGGGGGGGCATCTGCCTTCCTTCCCCACCCTCCCCGAGAATGTGGATGTCACTCGTTCAAAGAGCTTTCCCAACCTAGTTAAATAATTTAAAATAACGTTGCAGTTGCACCCTCCCTCCCCCCCACCCCCGCTTGGCTACGCCCTTGTCAGTACTTGAAAATCTGAAAACTAAACTTTTTTTATCAGACAGCAAATGCTTTTATTCTTGTTCATTTTCTTTTAACTAATATTCATATGACAAAGTAACAAAAAAGTATGGAAATTAGACGCTGAGTAGAACTTAACTAAACATAAATAAATAAACAAAATATTATTATGTTATTAACGCATAATTATTTGATTAAAATTATTAGATCTTTTGAATACTAATTATAAGATCTGGCAATAATACTTCGTTCACAGTAAAACTCATAAAACTCACAAAAACTTATGCACAACTTTAAAAAAATACTTCTTTTTAAAAGCTCGTTCCGAATCACGCCAACAGTGCAACAATCCTAGCAGTGCTAATGAGAACCAACACGACACGAAGAACTGTCTTTGTGCAGTGTTGGTTCTCATTTGCGGTATTGGCGTAAAAAGGATGGCGACCCATAGTCGCGATAACAAAGATAATGTGTCATGCGCGATAACGAGTCAAAAATAAACCAACATATCAGACGTTTATGAATAAATTCATAAATCATTTTATTAATTAATTTATTACTTGAATGGAGATGATATCAAGCATTCTGTACATGTATGTAGAATAGTGGTGGACTGTTACAATGTTTTACGCATATGTTAGGCATTTTAGATCTGCTATAGCAGTCAATCGTCTTAAAGTAACAGTCCACTAGAACCATAATGATGTACACCGCGGTTCACTAAAACCACAATAATGTACATCGGGATTCACTTGAACAACAATAATGTACATCGGGATTCACTTGAATCACAATCGTGTACACGGTAGTTCACTTGAACCACATAAATGTGCACAGTAGTTCACTTGAACAACAATAATGTACATCGGGATTCACTTGAATCACAATCATATATACCGTAGTTCACTTGAACCACATAAATGTGCACAGTAATTCACTTGAACAACAATCATGTACATCGGGATTCACTTGAATCACAATCGTGTACACGGTAGTTCACTTGAATCACAACAATGTACGCCATGGTTCACTTGAACCACAGTAATGTACACCGTAGTTCACTTGAATAACAATCATGTACAGCGTGGTTCGCTAGAGCCACAATAATGTAGTGATGATTTCCAATAGAATTTTGAAATGTCAGGTCAAGTCTTTCATATCAATAAGCTGCCATGGTTAAAAACTTAGTATTAGTACTTTAGGAATAATAAACATACAACCACGACACATATGGCACGGCACGGATGCGCAGGCATCAGCGACCTGCCTGGCCTTTCTGGTGGAAACTGGGTGGCTGAATTAGATGCAGCCGGACGACGCAAAATGGGCTTGGGAATGACCTAGTCGCGGAAAATGCCCGCTACTCAAGTACAGCTTATGCTTCTCACCTATCAATCTATCTATATAAAAACTATAGTAAACGCATTACCATCCGAGTCGTCAGGTCATAAATCAATTGTCTATCTATCTCGCTCGCACTTACAGGTCTTATGGTATGACGTTTATGGCCCTACGAGTCAGTTGGTAACGCGGTGTCTATAGCTGAATCCCGCGGTGCTACCCGCGATTTTCCAATTTTCCCGCATTTTCTGGGAGAATAAGTACCCTATGCCCGTCCATATGATGTACACTATCATCTTGCCAAAATTCGTTAAGATCGGCTCAGCGGTTTAGTCGTGAAAAGCGAACAAACATCCAGCCAGAGAGACAGTTACTTTCGCTTTTATAATATTATAGTAAGGATGAATCCCTATTTACCTTGGTCACGCCATAACTTGATAACGGCTTTACCGATTTCGTTCATTTTTTTTAAGTTTTCTAATACTTTGTAGAAGGTTCTTACGGAAAGAAAAGTAAAGATGATTGCGCAGAAAATTGGAAAATTTCAGAAAACTTAACGACGATTTTTACTTTGCGCGTTTGACATTTCTTGCATTTGATGAATGTGAATTTACCAGACAGTAGTTTTATTATTGGACATTCATAGCTAAGACAGGACAATGTCTAAAGTTATATGATTATTTCCGGGATATTTACCGTGGTAAGGTTGTGGAATGAGCTCCCGATATTTCGGCGCAGTTACATGCACCATGTTCACGGAAAGTCTTCCCGTCTTCCCGTGAACATGGTGCATGTAACTGCGCCGAAACATCGGGAGCTCATTCCACAACTTTACCACGGTAAATATCCCGTAAAAAATCATATAACTTTAGTGGACAACCGTGATAGTTTAAAACAGGACAATGTCTATCGGGTCAGCTAGTAAATAAATAAAAATTGATATTCACAAGACTCTGAACAATTCAAAATCCGCTGGAAATCAGCACCTCGCAGATTCACGGGTGGTAGCAGAACGGGCATAGATTTAGAACGTACCGTTACATCGCTTCCCCTCGGTTGTTCTTCTGAGTTAGTTTACTGAGTGTACTGAGCTGGGGGAAGGCAGTCTTATTCTGGACCGGGTTCAGTTTGGACGTCATGAAGATGAACGGTTCGTAAAGGGACGGGCGGTCCATCGCTGATACCTGAAGAAAAAATAACATTTACATACCCAATGGGTGTCAACGGAAAGGGTGACGTCATAACGTGCTATAGTGCGATTTCTGTCTAGGGGGCATTCAAGTATTACGTAAGCGTTTGAGGGGGCAGGGGGGTATTTGCTTTGCTTTTTTTTTATGACATGGTGGGGGGGGGTCGATATCGTGATTACATCAGCAGTTATTATTTACAAATGGCAAACCACAAATTGTCTATGCTTGAAAACAAAACACACATGTCGGGGATAAAAAAATAGATAATAAAAAAACAGAATACATTAAAAGAAAAATGCATATAATATAGGTACCAATGATTACGTAAGCATTAAGAGGTTTGCTTACTTTTGCTGACAAGGGGATGGGAAGGGGGGGGGGATGGTAAATAAAAAAATCTGCTTACGTAATACTTGAATGGCCCCAGAGCATGAAATTTGTTTGTTTTCATCATCATCAGCCAGAAGACGTCCACTGCTGAACATAGGCCTCCCCCTTTAACCTCCACACTGAACGAAAGCCTGCCATCTGCATCCACTGGATGCCCGCGACTCTCACAATGTCGTCGGTCCATCTAGTGGGGGGCCTACCTACGCTGCATCTTCCGATTTGTGATCTCCACTCAAGAACCTTTCTTCCCCGTCGGTTATCGGTTCGAGCGATGTGGCCTGCCCATTGCCACTTCAACTTGCAAATTTTAACAGCTATGTTGGTGACTCTGGTTTTTTGCCGAATATCCACTATTTTTATTTGCTCTGTACCCTTAGTACAAGTTTTGATAGTACATATTCGAAAACTTTTTTCGTTTTCGTATTGTTCCATACATTGCTGGGCTAAAAGGTATTCGAAAACTTTTTTCGTATTAGAGTGAAGCAATCTATACCGCCGCTTACTACCGATTTTAGTTCCTCCACGTTTCCGATAGAGGCGCTTTACTAAAATGTATGGAACAATACGTAAACGAAAAAAGTTTTCGAAAACAATCAAATCTGGGACTAAGCGTACTGAGGTCAAAGGTTAAAAGCTATGTCAGTTTCCATAATAAGATACAATGTGAATTTTTTTCAAAAGGTTTACCTCGAAGTGGCGTACTTTCTCCCTTGCGCACCAGTTGGCGGCTTTGGAGCAAGTGTTCTCTAAGCTGTTGAGGTCATCGGGCCCGGTGCGGTTTCCAATCACAAGCATCACAACCTGGGGAAAGAACAGAATACGGTGATATCACGGTGGTAATTCAGTAGAAATTTGTTGAGGCCCGAGCCATAAGCGAGGGCTTAGAAATAAACCAGCCAAGTGCAAGTCGGGCTCGCGCACTGAGGGTTCCGTACCACCACAAAATACAAAAAGTAGAGCAAAAAGACAACATCACGTCCAAGCGGTCACCCATTCAAGTACCGACCGCACCCTACGTTGCTTAACTTAGTAATGAACAGAAATTTGTCACTAACTCACACTTGGGCATTATTAATTATTTGTTGTTATACATTAGTTAGAGTATCTCTACATAGTATAAATTGAAGTCGATTTCCGCGTCTGTCTGTCTGTATGTCCTCCTAAACCACGCAATGGATTTTGATGCGGTTTTCACCATCAGTTAGATACATTTTCAAGGAAGATTTATATATATAACTAGCGACCCGCCCCGGCTTCGCACGTAAATTACACCCTTGCGAAGCCAGGCGGGCGAATCGCTAGTGTACTATAATAATGCCAAGTTTGACGGTTGTACATATTACCGTTTTAAGATTAAAGCTATTGCAAAAATAGGTTTGTTATATTGGGACTCCCCTTTCGTTTTTACTTTTTGACTTTTTTATTATTTCCGTATTAATCCACCGTAACATGACATACTCGCTATCTATTACGGTTCGAACGATACATTCGTTTAAGGTAGGATGGACAGACTGACTGACGGACGGACGGACGGACGGACGGACAGATAGACAGACAGATATCGTTGGCTTAGTAATAGGGTCCCGTTTTAACCCTTTGGGTATGGAACCCTAAAATAAATGGAAGTGTTATATATACAGTTTCCCCTTTAGCGCTTACGCAGTGCATTGCTGCGCAAGGTTTTCAACTGAAGTTTTCAATTCTGAACCAGGGTTGCCAGATTGCACGCTATTTTGGGATAAAATTTAATCCTCTACTATCTGAGAAGACCCATTAAAGCAGCGCATTCCACAGGTTAGCAGTTCGCACAATAAAGTGGAATCAAAGAGCTATATACGGTTTTTTTGTGTAAATAGTATCATTTTGGGAATAACTTAAGGAAACTTGAAAAATGTGGTTTTGCAACTGCACTACAAATGTAACTGATCTAAAAAATATTTAGTATCTTGACATCGAAATTGTGATATATCCATCCTCCTCACTCCTACTGTGCTGTGCCATATAAGGGACTAGCTGCGCTCCGCGGTTTCACCCGCGTAGTGATGAAAAATGATGATGATGAAAAGTAGCCTATGGCCACTCTATGGCTCTTGAACTATACCCATGCAAAACATCAGGTCGATCCGTTGTTCCGTTGCAGCGTGAAAGAGGAACAAACATCCATACATACAAACTTTCGCGTTTATAATATTAGTAGGACTTGCTAATTTTAAGGTTTTTACCACCTTGTATGGAAGCAAAGAATCTGAATCAAATGTGCACACTGCACACCTGCAAACGTCACGCTTACCATCAGGGAGCCTCATATGCGCGTCTCAGTTGCATAAAATAACTTTGCCGTCACTATATATCAGGCTTCTGTCGTATTTGGAAACTCACTTCTTTCTTATCCTTATTCCTATCGATATCCTTCTTAAGATACATGAGCACGTCCAGAGATTCCGGGCGCGTGGAGTCGTACACCATGATGTAGCCCTCTCCGAAGCCAAGGTAGTGCCGTTGGAGGACCTGGTTGGCTGTCAGCTGCATAGTCGGGGATTGGGGAGGACCTGCCAATGTCATAAGTACTTCTTTTTACACCGCTTTTGACTAGCTTGCAGTGTTTTTATCTTAGTTTAGGTTTAGGTCAAATCTTGCAAGCTGAATTAATGGAATATGTGTCTATGTCCATAAATAAATATCTGTCTATTGAATTAGAACCAGCTTGTCTGGAGTTATATGATTATTAACGGGATATTTACCGTGGTAAGGTTGGTGGTTGGGTGTCTTCCCATGAACATGGTGCATGTAACTGCGCCGAAATATCGGGAGCTCATTCCATAACCTTACCACGGTAAATATACCGTTAATAATCATATAACTTTGGTGAACAACCGTGATAGTTTAAAACATTTCCTCTGGACCGATTTTACTGTAATTTTCCATACACGTTTAGTTCTGGTGACAATAAAATATTCAATGCCATTGTAATATTCAGGCAGATCTAGAGAATTTTCTATCGGGCTGCCAGAGTGCGCACGAAAAACTGAAACCGCTTTATGGTTGATATTCCGAAAACACATACGAAGCGCTTTGATTCCACTTCGTGATCCACGTGATCGCACACTGTGCGTTTCACACGATCCTTCTTGCTTCATACCTGCAAAATGTGGAATGAGCTACCTTCTACGGTGTTTCCGAGAAACTACAACATGGGGTTCTTCAAAAGGCGAGTTAATCGAGTTCTAAAGGGTCGGCAACGTATTTGTGATGCCTCGGGTGTTACAAGTATCCATAGGCGACGGTGACTGCTTTCCATCAGGCAGCCCGTCTGCTTGTTTGCCACCTATGGCATAAAAATTAAAAAAAACTTTTATTGTGCGAGCTGCTAGTCTTTGGAATGCGCTGCTTGAATGGGTGTTCCGCAACAGTTACAATCTTGGTGTCTTCAAACCACAAGTGAATCGGTTTCTTCTAGGCAAGCATGCTCCATAGTGTTTAACATCAGGCGAGTTGGCAGTCAAGCGTAAGGCTATTCCTAAATATAAATAAATAAACACTTCTGAGACAATGACTCATAAGATTTTTCACATCATTTGTTTCTTCTAGGCAAGCGTGCTCCATCGTAGACCGCATCGTCGCTTTACATCAGGCGAGTTGGCGGTCAAACGCAAGCCTATTAATAGATTTAAAAAAAAAAACAAAGAAGTTGATTGATAATTTAATAGCAAAGATTTATCTAAGTTGCTTCTCCTCTGGCTCACAGATGTTATCACCAAGGCACCACCAGACCAGAGGCATTAAAGTTTTACACTGTGACATTAGATTCTATAGAAAATATAACAAGTTTGTTAGGCCAAATTAGGGTTAGAATGTAGGAAACAGGGTGCAGAGAAAAAAAACTTGTTACTGTTAATCCCCATTTTTTATGTATGGTGGTAAGGTGGTAACATAAGGGGTGGAATGTTTACAAAAGTTTTATAGGTTACGTGGATAATTAGGGAATGTATACATACTATGTGACCCATTTTTTACTGCTCTTCTCCCCCCCCCCCACCCTATGTCACCACCCGTAGTATAGACTATCATCACTTAACATCAGGCGTGATGGTGGTTTAACGCAAGCCTACTAATTATTTACTATTACTATTGACATTTTTACATTTACTATTGAAACAGGTTGACTGAGGTTCTAACTCCACTGAGGGACAACACTGAGAACTCTTCCTATCAGACAAATACTAAATTTCGAAACTGTACATATGGGCATGGGCGTAGACACGTTGGGGCAAGGTGGGGAGCTTTCCACACGCTGGCTGGCCCGGCTGGCACTGGCATGACATCTGGGGAGACTGATTTTGACAAATTTATAGCACTACATACTCATAGGATGGTTTTCTTTTCTTCCGTTCATAATCTTTGTATTCATAGCCTAAGAGCCATTACGCGCTGTTGACTGGTCGCCAGTTACTTGGTCGACGCAACTGTGACTTACTATAGTTTGATGTTATATATATATAGGTGTTTACACACTTGGTTGTCGGTCTCCCGGCCCTAGTTGCCTATGTTTTGGTCGCCAAGGGACTCAGTCGCTGGTGACCAGTTGACAGTGCATAATGGCTTTAAAGCATGAATGTGTTATAGAAGCTTACTTTTTGAAATCCCCAAAAAGCATCAATAATTACACCAAACTTGGTTACACTCAATAAAGACAGAAAGCCAGCTTGTTGGCTTTTGTATGATGACTGTGTATAGAAAGAGTTCTAGAAGCGAAAAATTTATTTAAAACTAGCATTCTGACAAGGTTGAGCCAGAACCCTCATGGGCCAGTTATAAAATAAAGTTTCAATGTTAGGATATAGGTGTTTATATGATTATTGTTAAACGAAAGTAATTTTCGGTATATTTTTTGTTTTCCCCCTAAATTAAAACCTGGCTACGCGCATGAATATAGGCACATAAATTTAAGCTGCTCCCCAATCAATAAATAACCCGCGATATCTTCTTGTTCCTTAACTTTTCCGGTGGCAAAAAAAACAGTTGGGAGATCCCGTTCATTCATCGTTTTAGATTTAAAAAAACTTAGCAACGCGTTTTATTAACTCTGACCATGGCATGAGACAAGAAATGTTGATTATTTACAATACAGATTTGGGTATTAAATATTGCTTAGCATTAATAACAAAAGGAACATAGAATCAATGCAACATTTACAGCACTCCTGCTTTGAAATCTCACCTTTTTTTTGTGCAGCAAAAGCCTTTGCGTGGTTCTTTTTCAAGCTAAAATAAAGAAATATCTGAAACCTTTGAACTCGCCTGTGAGCGGGGGCTCCAGTCCCGCTGTGTCGTAAAAACAGACGCGTTCTTTCGTACCCCGATCAGTCTCTATGTTCGCAACGTAAATATCTTCAATGGTAGGGTAAAATGAAGATTTTAAATTTACATTCCCATATATCAGCTGCTCCAGAATAGCCGTTTTTCCTACTCCTTTCATCCCGCAGATCACCACTTTGCTTGTTTTCCCCATTTTTTCAAAATTTGATTGCTTTCACTTTTGCGACATTGTTTGTGGTTTTGTTTGATAGGACTATAACTTCATAACTTCTCAACGGACTGAGATATCATTCTAGATATTATATTTAATTTCAAAAGAGAGTGGCTACGGTGAAATTCTGCTCCATTTTAGCAATATTCTGAATTTTTGATGATCGGCTGGCTTTTCTTTTCACCTTGAATTTTAAAACTTTGTTTCAGTTCACGCAATATGTTCTTGATTTGTAACCGGAAATTGCAGTTTGACATAGATTTATGCGTGACAAGGAATGTAATTTTAGTTTAGGACTGCTGTTAAAATCGAAACTTTAGTCGATTATTCTTAGTCGTTTTCAATTAAAATCGTACTATTTTTGTAACTTGTCATTAAATGAATTAACTTTTCATTCAAGACAGGCTTGACACTGACAGTAATTTAACAACTGTTTTGTAATTTGACACCATGGCGGCCGCCAGGGTTTCGCATAATGAAATTACAAAAAGCGACAAATATTCAATATTATTGCCTACATACAATGAAAGAGAGAATCTTCCCATTATAATATGGCTAATTATTAAGTATATGGATGAGAGGTAAGTTTTTGTTTGCTATTTTCTCATAAAATTCATCATCAAGTGCCACCTCAGAGGACATTGCTTTTATCGCGTTTATTTCATGTTGTTTGCAGTGAATACGACTACGAAGTGATTGTTATTGACGATGGAAGTCCAGACGGCACTCTGGATGTTGCCAAGCAGCTGCAAAAGATCTACGGCGCTAATAAAATAGTACTACGTCCCAGGGAGAAAAAGCTTGGTTTAGGTACCGCTTACATGCATGGAATAAAGCATGCCACTGGAAATTACATTGTGATTATGGACGCTGATTTGAGCCATCATGTAAGTAAACAAAGTAGCAAGTGCCTATCAAATGTACTGACTGTACATATATAGAGGAGCTACAAACAAAACAAATAAAGATGTCATTTGGTGAGTTGAGTGGAGTGGTGAACGCAAGTATAATTTGTTATGTCACCTACTAACAAACAGTCGTCATCAGCCAGAAGACGTCCACTGCTGAACATAGGCCTCCCCCTTAGACCTTCACACTGAATGACAGCCTGCCATCGGCATTCACTGGATCCCAACGACTCTCGTAATACATTAACATACAGTAGAGCGTCGGTTATCTTAACGACCGCTTAACCAAACTGCTACTTGCTTGCACTTCACCAGTTATCCGAACGCCACAATTAGTTACGATAATCAACGCTTTATAATGTAATTCTTACAGCCAAAATTCATCTCACAATTCATTGAGCTCCAACGCAAGCATGACTACGACGTTGTGACGGGCACACGCTACCAAGGGGGCGGCGGAGTCTACGGCTGGGACTTCAAGAGGAAGCTTATCTCTCGGGGTGCTAACTTCGTCACTCAGCTGCTATTGAAGCCGGGAGTCTCGGACTTGACTGGATCTTTTAGGTAAATTAAAATACAGGGTAACTTGGAATGGTGGTACTACGCCGAAAGAAAGTCATTGTACACTATAAAACACTTTTACTATTGGGCCAATAGTAAAATTGCGAAAAAAAATCAGCAGTGCCATTTAAAAAAATGATTCAGTCTCTACAAAATTATCGGGACAATATTGAATGCGAAAAAAAATCTGCCTACAACAACCCATAAAAAAACATTCAGTCCACAAAATTTTGAGTACACTCACCTTCTTTCCGCTTAGTACATATCTTTTCCATGTAACCCTATGTTATATTACATGGCACTATCCAAAGTTTTTTCTACTGAAGTGTCCAATCCCTACAAGCTGTTTCAGTGTGACAATTTCTTATAGAGTCGCTATTATTTTCACCAGTTTCTGTACTTATACAATCTCTGTTCTGTTTCCAGATTATACAAGAAATATGTTCTGCAGAAACTGACTGACAGCTGTGTCTCCAAAGGATATGTCTTCCAGATGGAAATGATCATCAGGTGAAGAAATTAAACATATTAATTTACACTAAATAAGTAATTTTTAAAATGTATCTACTGTAGTCCCACTGCAGAGCAAAGACCTTCCTTCATTTCTCTCTGTTTTGCGCAATTTGAGTCTTTGAAATAGGAGTTCAGTTCGTCTCCATCTCCATCTGGGCCGTCTGGGAGGTCATTTGGCATCCTGTGGAAGCCACTATGTCGTGGTTTTGGCTCAATGATCCTCCGATATTCAATTGACATGGCTCAGGCCCACTTTAGGCATGTAGCCTTCTGATTTATTATTTAATCGAAACTTTTTTTCGAGTATGCTGTTAACTAACCTTTTTTTTCCAAGCTATTATTCAACATGTCTTGTTAGTATGTATGTTCGCAGTATGTGTGGGACAAATCTTGCAACTGCATTTTAGACCAGGGGCCTTACGGACAACAGCTTATTGCGGCACCTAATCCGCTCAGTTGGAAAATCACGCGACCGCAAACCGTATCTGGGCGCGATAAGGTTCACGTTCGCGTAATTTTCCAACTGAGCGGATTAGGTGCCGCTATTAGCTGTTGTCCGTAACGCCCCAGTTATCATCTACCGATTGAGCTGAAATTTGACATACTTATGTAAGTTTGGTGACAATGCAATGTTATGGTACCATCCAGCTGGTCTGATGATGGAGATATAAGGTGGCCTTCGAACTGGTGGTGGTGGAACTCCTGAACGAAACGATGTAACTCCGTCGAGTTTGGGATAGTTGGATTTGTCTTCCCAAGCACTTTGGTCCTAGATGATAAATTCAATATAGCAAGTACCCCAAGATGGCGGACAAAATGTTCTTACCTACCAGGTTACTAAGAATACGAAAATGCTTGTTTAAAAATTAAAGTTTTTTTTATTTCTTTTTTTTATTCCAGGGCCAGGCAACAGGAGTACACTATAGGAGAGGTCCCAATAACTTTTGTCGATAGAGTTTACGGAGAGTCAAAGCTAGGGGGCTCAGAAATAGTGCAGTTTGTGAAAAGCCTCCTTTATTTGTTTGCTACTACATAGGCCGTACATTCTACGATTCTACCAATGACTGAATACCACAAAATATTTTTTTTTAAACTTAATAATATGTAACGCCAATGTTGCCCTTCCGGTGCCAATATAGGTAGGGCAGCCTTTATGGGGGGCCTATTTAGTAGATGGCAATTCATCACCCGCCACAATATTTTGACATGCGGCATAATTGGCGGGTGCCGTACTTCATACCATAGACCAGGGGGGTTAGGCAAGACCCATTTTTTGTTAGCGTTAAGAAAGATGAAATTCTATGAAAATTACATTGACTTGGAGGTGTTGTGAGGTGTCAAGCTAATGTCATTTTCATACAATTTTATCTTCCCGCAGGCGTTTAATGCTAAAAGAACCCCCAGCTCAACAGCATCAAAAATTCACCACAAAAGCCCTAATTTTTAAAAAGGAATTTTTCAATCCTATACTGTACAATATGTAGTTTCATATTCCCTTTCACAGACATTCCATAACTGTATTTTATATTGAACAGGGCCTCTTGGTCTTGGCTTCGGCTCCACCAATGCCTCTCAAATGTCCGGGCTAGACCCGAAAATAAAAATAAATAAAGATAAATATTATATAATACTATTTATATATATTTGTATATGTCGAATCCCTAGTGTAATTCCGCTTCTACGTCGCTTGGAGTACAATAAGGATTTTGGGATAAATTCTTTTTCACTATAGGTATTAGTGATGCTAATTTTAACCTAACCCGTTTCCTCAGTGTTTCGCCTCTTCACGAGGCATAAGACGTGTTGAACAGGTGAAACACTGAGGAAACGGGTTATTTTAAAATTAGCATCACTAATACCTATAGTGAAAAATAATTAATCCTTAAATCCTTATTGTACTCGTAGCGACGTAGAAGCGGAATTACACTAGAGATTCGTCATATACAAATAAAACATGGACTTCCAGTCAGTGACGCCTGATTGAATCAACTATTTATAATAGTTTAAGGCTATCGAACAGGTGTTGATTCGTTAAAAATAACTGGCTTAGCCGGCGTCTAGAGCCTTGTATAGCCAAAAATTACGATGTCTAGCCGAATTAAAGTCGAAACGTCTACGAATTAAGGTCTAAAACTAGCCTGTTTTGCATTAGAACATAATAGTGCTAACAGACGCACGAACGCGGCTGACCTCAACCGCCGTCTGACCAATGGGAGAGAAAGAGAGGGAAATATGATATTCTCACTCTTTCTCTCCCGTTGGTTGGACGGCGGTCCGTCAGCCGCGTTCGAGCGTCTGTTACCACTATAAGGCACTTCGGGGGTTAATGAACAATATAATTTTATTAAATGTAATATGTATAAGAAATTATTTAAATTGGTTAATAAGCTGAGATATAAGCATTCAAAGATTATGATCGGATTAGTAAGGGATGCTCTGTCCCCTTTCCGCAAAGTGAGTTTTATTATAGCGTACTTACAAGTGACGTCATTGCTAAGTATAGTGCGCTCTCTGTCTAGCAAGACATTAAGTATGACATAATTTAAGAAAAGTTTATTATATTTTGTATCATTAATGTGTTTATATTATTTTGTATCTACCTTATCTAATTAGTATATACTTATTATAGTATCTAATTAGCAGCCCCCCGCGGTTTCACCCACTATCCTTCAGGGACCATGAATTTCCATGTTAAAAAGACTACATGCTAATCCAAAGTACAATGCTATCTCTATACCAAATTTCATTCAAATCCGTTCAGCCGTTACGGAGTTGACTGCAGAGAAACATACAATAATTTTGATTTTCTGATATTAGCAAGGGGTGTGTCACTCCGCAGTTTAGGTACATACGGCCGGCACGCCTTTCGGGCAGGCGTATGGCAGGGCAGTGGCCACTCGGCTCTCGCTCGGCTCGCACGCTAGCCACGTCGCGCATAATTTAGCATCTTTTCTGTAATTTTTGCAATGAACAATGACTTCTATGCAATCTTATAATACGTATAAAAGATACTGGTATGCTTACGGGTGTATAAGTAAAAGGACGAACAAAGAATCGAAATTATTATTTTTTAAGATGACAACCCTAACGTTTCACGTCCCGCTTCAGGAGAGATATAGTTACGTGATAGAAAGAGAGCGGCTCTCTAGGTAAATATAGCAAGCGGTATCCAGCTCTGTGCGAGTTGAATTGCTACTTTATTGTCACGTAGATAGAGTCCGTATTTATTCAAATTTCTTTGCGGAGTGGATTTTCTGTTATTGTACTAATAGCTACCTATATTTACTTACTACGTCGCCCAGTTATAAGGCGGTTGCAGACCATGCGCACCAAGCAGAAGTTGTAAGTAGCTAATACGCATCGTATGCAACGTTTTGCTTAGTGCAAGTGGCAGTGGAAGTAAGCACTGCCACTTGCACTAAGCAAAATGTTGCAGAATCAGAAATAATTTATTGTAAAACTGTGTACAGAAGATGGTAAAAACATAATAGTATCAACAGTCTGCCCTTTACGAGCGTACAATAACTTAAGATAAGTAGGTATTATGCTAACTTAAAATAACGCTATAAAGTTTATAAAGTTATTCTAATTATAATATTAACAATAAAATTGTAATTAAAAATAAAGTAAATTAATAAAATTGTAGTATTAACAATACGATTGTAATTAAGCACTAAAATATTCCTTTGACTTGTAATAACCTTTGGAAATAAGCCATGATTTTAATTTCGTTTTGAATGTGTTATCGTTTAAGAGCCTCTTATACCAAATTTGACGTTTTTAAATCAATTTTTTTCAGTTAAATTACAATATTTGAGCTGGAAAAAAATACATGTCACAGATACATCTGTGTTAGAGTCTGTGATTTGGTTCAAAACACGAAAGAATAAACTTTCCTCGATAAAAAAAAAAAACTGGAACAAAGTCTATTCAGTTTATTTTTTTCGTTTTATGCTCTAATGAAAGCTCGTAACAACCTGGAAATTGCATGTACTGAAAGGCAATTTTATTAATTTTTTTTTTAAATGGATAGAATTTTGATAGGGACTAGTTTAGTTTTTTAGTGAAATTAAAACCGTAAAAAGGTTCCGAGAATTTGTGCGCGCCGCGTTCAGTGCCGCGCCTGGCGTCATCGAGGTCGGACCTATGTTCGTTTTTGTCGTTGCACTCCTCCCGCGGGCGTCCTGAATCTAGCGCGGCAATATACATTGTCGCTATAACTTGGCGGGGGCTGAGGGAGCATTTTGTTGCCTACGCGACTCGGATAGCCGGCCGTTAACACTTTCATATCAGTAGGTAACTTATTAGAAATTTTGACAGCCATTACTTATATTATGGTATACAATTATAAATTTGTGGCATGAAAATATTATATTTTTGTTTAGTTCGTAAAATATCAGTACGACTCGATTTTGTTTTAAAGATATAATGTTCGTTACATTTTACAAATATGCAGATTTCATAAATATAAATGCAAGTGAGTGTCATGATATTATTATTTTTAAATATGTCACGCAAACTGTACAAATTTTCAAGTTTAAATATATTTTTTGTGAAATGAACGTAGACGTAGACGGCTCTTGCTACTTCATGGTCTGCAACGGCCTTATAGCTGCGTCGTAGTAAGTTAATATAGGTAGCTATTAATTAAAAGTATTGGATTACAAATATTTATTCAAGTGTTGATATTACGCCGTAATAATTTTCTTTTATATTCAACATTATACCATTATCTTAGCAGACATTTTGGTAATCACTAACTAAAACCATGTTTCGACCGGCTCTCGTTTTTTTAAGTTTAATTTTAGTATCTTCAGCTAATATTTTATTCGACTTTGGAGATAACAATTTAGATTCTGAACCAAAAAAGAATTACTTGACCGATTTCCATAAATCTGAGAACAAAGAGAAGATCTGGGTTTTGGAGCTGAATGACGAAGGATTGGACATATTGAAGCTGAGGGAAGCGAATGGGGAGGATGTAGAGGATTTTGAATTTTATACGGAACCCTTAGTTAAAAAGTAAGTACTGAGGACAACACTATTATCTAAATTGTATAATTATCTATGCCGTGGTAGCCTATTTGGGAGACTACAATACGACATAACTCATTGGCATACAGCAATCTTATAGAAAAAAAAACACTCAAATTTTCCCGAATTTCTGGGCAAATTATCCAATATGTATATCACCCCCGTAGGTATTAATGCGAAAAAAAAGGGAAAAAAAACTGGACGGTACCCACGAAGCACGAGTCCAAAAAATAATAATGAAATATTGAAAGACAAACTTAACTTTGTAGTGCACAATAATGTGCTTCCATACATACCAACTACAAAATGTAAATTTGTAATAGCATTTTTTATTTTATTTTATATAACTTCAAATTAACAATTTTCGTAATTTTCCCTTAATATGTGCTGTGAGACCTTGCTTCTTGCAAAATTTCATGGTTCTAGGTAAACGGGAAGTACCCTATAGGTTTTGATTACCTTGTAAAATCACAAAATATGCTACATAAACGTTCATCTCTTGATTGAATGAAACCGTAGTTTCAAGTATTTGATATAAATTTCAACTTGATACCTTTACGCGTTCCTGAGAAAAAGGGTCTTGACAGACGGATAGACAGACAACAAAGTGATCCTATAAGGGTCCCGTTTTTTTCTTTTGAGGTACGGAACCCTAAAAACATCTCGGTCAAGCATGCATTTTCGAGACGTAACGCAAGGCAATTGAATTGTGTGACGTGGTCTCTCACTATGGGCCTCGTAAACAAACTCAAAGTCTCAAAACGAGGTATGGAGAGGGCTATGCTCGGGGTTTCTCTACGAGATCGAATCAGAAATGAGGATATCAGAAGACGAACGTAGTTACCGACATAGCCCACCGGATTAGCAAGTTGAAGTGGCAGTGGGCAGAGCACATATCACGCAGAACAGATGGCCGACGGGGCCGAATGGTTCTCGAATGGAGAACACGGATCGGCAAACGCAGAGTAGGACGTCCACTCACAAGATGGACAGACGACCTAAAAGAGATCGCAGGGAAATGCTGGTTGCAGGCCGTTTCCCACCGGCCCTTTTGAGATCGATGGGGGAGACCTATATCCAGAAGTTGACGTCCTACGGCTGAAATGATGATGATGATGAATTGAATTATATATCTATGTATCGATTTCACGGTAGATTCCGTTGTAAAGTTATTCTTAATAATGAGTAAGTAGGTACCTACATATCAATGACATGTCGGCTTAGAACCACCTTTCTGTAACGCTAGTAACTGGTAATAGCTTATTATCGCAATAAGGCGCATTTGAACTTACGTTATGCTTGCCTCAGCCCACATTTTCATATTCGCCTTAATTAGCTGTGCTGCAATAATTTCGTATTTCTGACGCAGTCTACCTTTCACTAAACCTTGTCATAACAAAACTCGTTGGAAACAGATCTGAAATTTGGTCCACCTTCTCATGCCTTCGATAGCTCAGTTGGTAGAGCGGTGGACTGTAGCTGGTAATAACTGATATCCATAGGTCGCTGGTTCAAATCCGGCTCGAAGGAATCTTTTTTACTTATTAGATATGAAAATTATATTACACTGTTTTAAACTATCACGGTTATTCACTAAAGTTATATGATTATTTACGGGATATTTACCGTGGTAAGGTTGTGGAAAGCCGTGGTAGCCCATTTGGGAGACCGATAGACTTGAAAGCGTGAGGTCGCGGGTTCAAACCCCGGGCCCGTACCAATAAGCTCTTTGGAGCTTATGTACGGATTTTCATACCACTGGCTTTTCGGTGAAGGAAAACATCGTGAGGAAACCTGCATACGTACGGAGAAAGAATTCAATGGCGTATGTGAATCCACCAATCCCCACTGGGCCAGCGTGGTGGATATGGCCCAATCATCCTTTCGGGGGTAGGCTAAAAGTCCAGCAGTGGACTATTAAAAGGCTGATTATGATGAAGGTTGTGGAATGAGCTCCCGATATTTCGGCGCAGTTACATGCACCATGCAACGTGTATGTGTGTGTAAATTATATTGTTAGAATTTTTAGTAAGTGTATTTTATTGTTTGGTACAGACTTCAAAATTAGTAATATTCGAACAAAATGTTTGAAAGTATTGCTAAATCAACAGGCGCACGGACAAAATTATTCGTAATTAATAAATCATTTTTAAAGCTGTTCTCAAATAGCGAAATACCTATGTTGTTCATAAACAAATAAAAAAAAGAACGTCTATGCTCGGGGTTTCTCTACGAGATCGAATCAGAAATGAGGAGATCCTGTGAGGAGATCTGTAGACGAACGAAAGTCACCGACAAAGCCCAACGGATTAGCAAGTTGAAGTGGCAGTGGGCAGGGCACATATCACGCAGAACAGATGGCCGATGGGGCCAAAAGGTTCTCGAATGGAGACCACGGACCGGTAATCGCAGCGTAGGACGTCCACCCACGAGATGGACAGACGACCTAAAAGAGACCGCAGGGAAATAGGAATTGTACCTCAATGGGTAAATGACATACAAAATTTTGAACTCTGCGTTAACTGAATAGAGTTTTCAACGGTTGCTTGTACCTACGCTACGCTTCAGTGAGCGTTTGGCTTTACATTGTCGTCAATCCTGTGCGGCAATGCACTACATAAGTAGCTATTCACATATCTTAATTATTTTTCTTATTTGTCTAGCTACAACAGAGAACATGGCACAGTAAAGAAGGACGCCCCAAAACCTGCCCCAAAACCTGCCAAAGCAGAGGTTTTGGATAAGAAGAAGGTTACCACAAAAACATCTGTCTCCATGAAGGATATCTTCAAATATTTGAATAAGTTTGCGTAAGTTTATCGCATACATTTTTCTTTATAAGTATTGGCTCCAGACGTATTGTCTATTCAGCTCATTTAGCTATTGTCAAGTTTGATTATATTTTTCGAAGTCTATAACTTCCAAAGTTATGTGTCGTGACTAGAGATGAAACGGATATCCAGTATACAGCCTATCTAGCCTTTTACTGTGACCTTTAATCCTCTGTAACCATGACAATCTGTGAAAATTTCAACTGGCTATCTATTACGGTTCGAAAGATGCAGCCGTTTAAAGTTAGAACGGACAGACAGACAATGTAGGCTTAGTAAGCGGGTCCCGTTTTGACCCTTTGGGTACGGAACCCTAAAAACAAATCTTTATAAATACATAATGTAGGTAGGTGTAATTACTGTATGGTATTTTTGTACTATTGTGTAATCTGTGGTAATATTAGAATTATATATATAATTATATACTAATATTATAAAGAGGAAAGATTTGATTGTTTGTTTGCATTGAATAGGCTCCGAAACTACTGAACAGATTTGAAAAATTCTTTCACTGTTGGGAATCTACACTATCCCCAGGTGACATGGCTATATTTTTTTTTAAATAGGGATCCTTACTGAAACTCCAATAATGTAACCCAAGGTGTAAAAAATAAGACATACACCCATGTGAAGCCGGGGTGCGTTGCTACTATATTGCTATTTGTATTGTTGCTATTATATAAGTAGGATATAACTGTTTTTGTTACAGGCTGTATTCCAAAACAGAGGCAGATTCTTATCTGTCTGATTCTCATGAGACTGATGATCCATCCATAGCTGTAAGTATAATTAAATATATTTTTTTTTAATCTATTGTTTATATTTTGAGATTCGCTAGTATGCATAAGCAAAAGGCATGTCGTTCAGTGTGGAGGTTAAAGGGGGAGGCCTATGTTAAGCAGTGCACGTCTCCTGGCTGAAGATGATGATGATGATAATGATGATTTTGCACAACAAATTTTGGCGCTAATGTGAAAATAATATGTCGTCTGATTTTATTTATATTACACGGGAATTACTCACGTAAGATTAAGCCGGTTACTCCGACTATAGATTTTTTTTTCTCTACGCATTAATATTTGGCTTGTGTTTGACCGCTAAATCGTCTGATGTTTTTAAAGCATCGGTGGTGCCGAAACCAACACAAAATAGGCCATGATGAATATAAAATAAAATTTTACTATAGGGTGTGTGAATGGTAATTATGATACTATTGTACAGTCAAGGGCGGATCCAGCTTTGGTGCCAGGGGGGAGGGTCACATAGTCGTGGTCAAGTCACAAGCAGTTATAATTTTATTTTTATATTAATTAGTGGTCCACCTAGGTCTTGGACCCAGCCCAGGGGGTCATGACCACCCCTGGATCCGTCCTTGTGTACAGTAATGACCTGGGCTATTGTTAGGAATTCTTGATGGCGATGAAGTAGTCTGGTAGGTATGGGATGGGGTACGGCACCCGCCAATTAATTTTTTCTTTTTCTTTTTTCAGTTATATTTCAAAGGGCGTTTTACTTCTCTCATAGTGAATCAAGGCATTCGTCAATGGCACTATTTTATAGCGCCACCGTCGATCCTGCCCGCCTGGTTCTATGAAGATCTCTCCTCCAACGCCTCTGAAGGCGTCATTACCGTGCCGGAGGATGTTACTGATAAGTTCTATCCGGCGCTGTTCCGTTTGCTTCAAGTGCTTTTGAGATATCCCCTTTAGCACTGTCTACGAATAGAATACTATAAGTGATTGTACTATTGAAAACTCTGTGGTAGAAATATATTCGAACACTTTATTATACTGTTTAACATGAAATAAAAATGTAAAGTACCAAGATCTATTATTGGTTTCATCTAGGTATATAAATGTTAGTTAAACCTAGCAAAAAATAAAAATGCGAGACCTGTAGGTATCCCCAGTATACGACTGGCCATAATTATCTAAGCCAATCTAATAGTGCTAACAAACGTATGGATTTGGTTGACGGACCGCAGTTTCCGCACATTTCCCTCTCTTTCTCTCTCGTTGGTCAGACGGCGGTTGAGGTCAATCAAATCCATATGTCTGTTAGCACTATAAGGACCCCAGATAACTATTACGAGCCTGCTTAGATCATAATAATTATAGCTTGCTTGGATTTTACATAAACGAGCTAGTATCGTTCGCAATAAACTGAATGTAAAACACGTATTGCACTGTCATTATTCTTAGATCTACAAACGCATATTTCAATATTGAGCTACAAACAACTGCAAACTAGTCGATCAAACAGTCGACCAAGAAGTGTGTAAGAGGCTAAGAGCTAAAGGGGAAACTCTAGAACATTTACATTTAGTTTTTACTCATGGGCATGATGGTCAATGCGCTGGCCTGGCTAAATCAAATGACGCGCAAGGCCAAAACGCTGTCGAGTTGTCACTGTCAGTAAGTGCACACGTCAGTGTCATTTCATGTATTGTGGTAACGCTAAAAGTGATGTGCTATACTATGACTTTTAGACTTCAAATTCGGCATCATACTATCTAGTCCCGCGTAGGTAAATATTAGAATTAGTGATTTACTGACTCTAAAAACTTCAGTATAAATGATCAATAAAATTAATACTATGGCAATTTTAACACTACAGCAAATCATCCCTCATCTACGCACGTCGTTGACGACGTCTTCTTTAAACGGTCCAGTGTGAATGGTACAGTGTGGTGTGTCGTGTGAGGAATATTTCATAACCTAATAATTATAATGTTAAATGATTAATTACAATAAATTATGCATTTTTTTATAATTTGGCTTGCGTTTGACCTGGTGGTCAAACTGGTGGTGGTGGTGATGGTTCACGCCTGTGATGATGGTCAAACCCAGTCAAAAATGTTAAGCGATGATTAATTAAACAACTCAGTGCGATATTGTGCAACTGCTGATTGAAGTGTTAAAGTGACACGAAATTAATGAATACATTATCCGTGATTCCGTAACTTTAACATGCACGTTACGTTTTTTAAATTGAAGTTCTTGTTAATTTTTTCATATCAACGTTATAAAATCAGCATTTTGGCTTTTTCCCGAAATAGATTTAGGTAGTTTCTATTTTGTAAGTTTTTTTGTGTTGGCAAAATAATAAATTAGCAGTCTTGCAGACAGTCTTGAAATAAAAACAGTTTTACAAGTTAATGTCATTTATGACATGTCTGTTTTGCTTGGTATTTTCCCATCACTTGTCGTGTTGTCGTTGTCATTTGATGATTCACGAAAAGTTGACGTTACCGTAATTTCGTGTTTTTGTGCTGATTCCATTGTTTGCGCAAAATACAATAATTCGCGAAACTGATGAAGAATTACTGTAGTTAAGATGTCTTACAAGTATTTCCAAAACGTTGGTTCGTTTATACGCGAGTGCAACGATACCACACTGCGTCACGATCGCGCTTGTTTACAAATAATAACAGATGAGGCAGTCACTTTTTTGAGCCAATACGAGGAATGTGAAGGTTGTAAGCTTGTGAAGACTGCGGAGCTGTCGTCTACTGGCGAGGTAGAGCTGAAGACCCTAAGTGCGCTTCAGTACGTCGTCCAAAATAGCACGGGACAGAATATTATATGCAATGGTAAGAAACGTGCCCATGACATCATTTTGCTGTTCATAACTGCATGAACATTCATTGGGTAGGATTGGGTATCTTTTATTGTCATTTTCAGTATGTTATACTCATCACATAATTTGTATTAACACACTTCTTGGTAGCAAAACAGGATAACTGATATTATTGTTACACGAAACAGGTTTGTTACCTCAACTAACTTCTTACGAAGTTTCTTTACATGCTACTGAAAATCCTTGTAGAACACACTATCAACATATGGCTATGTCTACAGCCATATCATAGAGTGATGAAAACTCTTTGTGCCCGTCAACCTATTTCTCTCTACATCCCTTCTTATTATGAATCTATCAGGCAAGGGCTAGATATTCATAGCCCCATTTTTTTCCCTATAAGTCTGCGTTTGACTACCAACACGTCTGTTTGTAAGCAATGCTGTGGTCGAAGATGGAGCAGACTTAAAATACCAATAAAAAACCTATATCATATCTCTGGAAACAAAGAAGCTGGCAGGTTTTTCCATTCCATGTCTGTATGGATTAGAAACATAAAACTAAAACATTCTTCTACATATTGGATTTTTTACTTCGCTCCAAACCATCATCATCATCATAATCAGCCTTTTAACAGTCCATTACGAACTTTTAGCCTACCCCCAAAAGGGTAATAGGGCCATATCCACCACGCTGGCCCAGTGCTGATTGGTGGATTCACATACGCCATTGAATTTTTTCTCCGTACGTATGCAGGTTTCCTCACGATGTTTTCCTTCACCGAAAAGCCAGTGGTATGAAAATCCGTTCATAAGCTCTAAAGAGCTCATTAGTACGGGCCCGGGGTTTGAACCCGCAAACAAATAAAAAAAATAGTTCAATTCCAAATCAATGTAAAGGATAATTTAAATTGTACTAGAATCCAGAAGTGTATTTGTATTGTATATGTATAGTGTAGTGTATTTGTATATAGTGTATTTTGACTGCCATAGAACTCTTATTTTTTTTAAAATCTTTATTTTTAAAATGGGGTTTAGTCATGAAATGACTATGCCACCCCGTACAGCTAAAGTACACATAATCACACAAACACTTAACTAACAACTTCCACACGGACAATTATAATTTATAAATAAACTAGCGACCCGCCCGCCCGGCTTCGCACGGGTGTAATTTACGTGCGAAGCCGGGGCGGGTCGCTAGTTATATAATTATTTAAACTATCCTATATCTCAAGTTGGATCGAACTGCACATGGTGTGCGAATTTTATTATAATCGGTTAAGTGGTTTAGGAGTCCATTGAGGACAAACATTGTGACACGAGATTTATATATATTAAGATGGTACATTTGCATCAACATTTTGGCTTCTCTGGAACCAGGTGAAGCCAAGATACTGTTGCAATAACCTACATTATTGCCATAGGGCGACAATGCTCGCTGCTGGACTTCGTACCGCGCACATTCCGACAACACATGATGTACATCCTCCACTGACCCGCAGATAGACCTCTTAGTACCAGCCCCTCCCTTCTTAGCTCCACCATTTACTGAGAACACATTTGTGAAACTTATTTACTCACACATGACTTGGACTTGACCTTGATGTACTTTGCTAGACTTTGATCTGAGACTTGTTTGATGAGTTTTATTAACACAAATGTAAATATTTAAGTAATTACCCTGTGCCACTCTAATCCACTAAACAAATCCATTACTGGATTTGATTCTACATTCACTAGGTTTATGCAAAAGATGTGCGACATCAAAATCCTAAAAGAAAGACAATAAAACCATTATATAGCTAGGTAAATAGAAGGTCATTTCATTAGAAAACAACAGCTAATCCAATAAACTGCAAATACCCCCTTTATCTATAACATGAACTGACATATGACTCACAAATCTCATAATAACTAATCCCGTGAGTGCTGTAAAATCAATAAATAGTCTAGAAAAAGTTTTGAAACCGCTGTTTTAGGTGATGGACCTTTATAAAAAAAAGTTAATTCATCAAAACAATACAAATATAAACGCGAGCAGTGTAAGATGGCTTGAGACTGAGACTCGATGAAGTGATGATAATTATACAGCACCGATTTTCATTGAACAGCAAGGGTTTTTTTTTTAAATTATAAATATGTTTGCGCTTGGCCGACAACTCGCTTGATGTTAAGCAATGATGCGGCCTACGATGGAGCACGCTTGCCTAGAAGAAACCTATTCACGCTCAACTTGAAGACATGCAGATTGTAACTATCGGGGAACACCCCACTCAGGCGGCGAATTTGAGTTTTGTCAATGCCCTTAATCCAGGGCTGTTGCATTCTAACTATCAAGGTTATCTCAGTGCTGATAAAGTTTGCGTGACTCTCCACACATATACAAATCTCCTTAATAATAATTCTAAATTGCTTATATTCAGATTGAGATAAGTTATCTGAGATAGCTTAAGATGGTTACTATTTGGTCCAAGCCTTATTTTAATTAACAGCCAGTTCTTTTTGTCTAGTTTAATTTTATTACATTCAAATAAAAAAATTCCCAAGATTTTTTTTATGTCATAAGTGGCAAACAAGCATACCAGCTGCCTGATGGTAAGTAATCACCATCGCCTATGGATATTTGTAACACCGAAGGCATGACAACTATGTTGCCCTTTAGGAATCTATTAATTCGCCTTTTGAGCATTTTTTATTGTGATATTCTTTGATTTATTAAGATTATGTAGTTTCTTGCATATGTACGGAGAAGGAATTCAATGGCGTATGTGAAACCACCAACCCGCATCTGGGACAGCGTGGTGGTGGTGGTGCTTTCGGGGGAAGGCTAAAAGTCCAGCAGTGGACTGTTAAAAGGCTGAAAATTATGATGATTTAGTTTCTAGTTATAAATTCATATTATTATTTAGAAAAATAATTGTTTAATACTGTTTTAGCAAATTGTCATTAAAGTAATTCCTGTTTTACAGTACTAATTAAAATAAAAATTTGCAGGTGTGAGGCACAATTTCTACTTATCATTGGTATCCTAATACTAATTCAAAGTGGGGGTGATAAGACCTGCACTGACATCCCGCTAGGAGTGTATTTATGCATTTGCCTGCCAGCCTACACAAACCAGCCGAGCTCCCTAAAATAACGAAGCATGGCTTTGGGTCGCTGACTAAACTGCTCTACTCCTATTTCGCCAGGTGTTGTGGTATTGGAGACTTGTTGTTGTTGAGTTCCTTCCAGGAGTCTCAACTTTAATCGTATATCTTCTGTGGCCTTGTAATGCAGTAGTACATGCTCCACAGTCTCGTTTTCCTATAAACAGTCTCCACAGAGCGCTGTCTGTGGCTCCAATTGGCTGTCTGTGACCCCAATAGGTATCCTATAAAAAAAGTCATGGCATCCAGGTCAACTGAATGCATCATACCCACTCACTGATTGACTCATCACGAAATCTCTTAAACTTACTAGACCCACGAAGCTGAAATTGTGCAAGTAGATTCCTTATGGGGTGTAGAGAACTGCTAAGAAAGAATTTTGTCAAAGGGCCAAAGGTTATGGGGATTAAGAGGGGCAAAAGGGGGTTGAACAGCCAGTTATAAGTATTTGTATATTAAGTAGTGTATTTCGTTCATTTATACTTGGTAGATGTGACAAAGAAATTTAGTAAAACTTTAAGTACACAACAAAGTTTATCTGTGGATATCAATGTGGATATAGTTTGTACCACATCCTAAATAAATGAGTAATAGAAGTAAATATGTATTTAAAACCGTATTGCATATCAGTGAGTCACTTTATTGGAATCAGACACTATAATAATGGCACTGGCAACTAGGTTTAATTGATAAAAATTAAATACTGAATAAACACATTGTAATTCAACAGCCGTCTGCTTGTTTGCCACCTATTGCATAAAAAAAATACTTTCAACGGATTTATCGCAAAATCTTCTAATCCTCGCCAATGAGAGCCATTATTTAACATAATTAAACCATATACCTACCAAGAATGCTTACGCGAGCCTATTAAAATTTAAAAACACCGAAATTTTAATAGAGAGGTTCTTTTATTTTTATTTCATAGTTGGTAAACAAGCCAGCGGGTCGCCTGATGATAAGCGATCACCTACTTATGGATCTATTAATAAACTTGCGTTTGACCGCCAACTGGCCTGATGTAAAACGACGATGCGGTCTACGATGGAGCACGCTTGCCTAGAAGAAACCGATTCACTCGTGATTTGAAGACACCCAGATTATAACCATCGGGGAACACCCATTCAAGCAGCGCATTCCACAGACTAGCAGTACGCATAATAAAAGTGGAATCAAACCTGTTATAGCAGGAGCATCACAGATACGTTGCCAACCTTTATCAACTACCCTTTTGAAGAACCCCATGTTATAGTTACTCGGAAATGGCGCAGGAAGCTAGCTCACTCCACATATTGCAGGTGTGAGGCAAAAACCATCGCGTAAAACGATCTACGTATAATATATTCATTGCATAAAACGTACATTGTGCGATTTCCACAGATCTGTAATCATAGAAAAATGGGCAGAAGGGGGAAATACCGTACAATAATAGGTACTTGCAATGTTTGCATATATATGCCACTGCTGACTGCCCCGGTGGCTCAGTTGGTAGTGAACCTATCTTCTGTGCTTGGGGGCGTGGGTTCGATTCCCATCTAGGACAAACATTTGTGTGATGAACATTTGTGTTTGTTCTATGTCTGGGTGTTAATATCTATTTAAGTATGTATTTAAAAATATATATGTACGTATATCAGTTTCTGGCAGCCATATTACAAGCTTTGCTTAGTTTGGGGTCAGATGACCGTGTGTGCAATACTGTCCCAGATATTTATTATTTATTATTATATCTGAATAAATTATTGCCAAAATATGCGTTAAGCCAGTTTTGCATGTTACCTGAATTGAAGATAGCTTGTGGAACCGGGTTAGACCGGTTATTGTGCACCAAACTTAACGATGCGCCTGTGAAGTAGTCTTGCGCATAGTAGTTCGTACTCCGTGACCAGGGGCCTTACGGCTACTTTTAAGCGATTCTGTTTAGGTGATGAAAAATGTGAAATGAAATTTTTGTTTATAGTGACCAAAATAACGGAAAAACGGCCAATTCATCCAAGAAACCATTCATGTCATACCTGCGCCGTCAGATTGTTTAAAATAGCCAATTTATAACAAAATCACACTAATCTCTATCTCTATCTCTTCTCTATCTCGACATAGTACACATTTTAGTTGCTTTCCGCGTCTGTCTGTCTGTATGTCCGCTAACTCCTCCTAAACTACGCAACGGTTTGAAAAAAAAATTCACTGACGGGAAGCTACACTATCCCCGGGTGACATGGGCTATAATTTATACCCGTGCGAAGCTGGGGCAGACCGCTAGTCTATATTAATATTATAAAGAGGAAAGATTTGATTGTTTGTTTATTTGTTTGCATTGAATAGGCTCCGAAACTACTGAACCGATTTGAAAAATTCTTTCACTGTTGGGATGCTGCACTATCCCCGGTTGACATAGGCTATATATCCCGGCTTCGCCCGTGCGAAGCAGGGGCGGCCTACTAGTAAATTATAAATGCGAAAGTGTGTGTGTGTGTGTGTGTGAGTTTGTTTGTTACTCCTTCGCGCGCAAACGGCTGGACAAATTGGGATGAAATTTGGAATATAGATAGCTTATGTCCTGGGTTAGCTTAGCACATAGGTTACTTTTTCATCATCATCATCACTATTTTTCATCACCACGCGGGTGAAACCGCGGGGCGCAGATAGTAACAAAATAAAAACATGCACTGGGCCAGCATGGTGGATCATGGCCCATCTTCTTTGAGAAGGCCTGTGTCCCGGCTGTGAGAACATGATAGGCTGTTAAAGAATACAAAATAAAAATGTGTGAAAACCACTTCAGTTTCCCTAATATTATTATACTAGCTGACCTGACAGACGTTGTCCTGTCTTAGAACTGTCAAACACGCAAAGTTAAAATTGTAAATCTTATTGTTTTACACCTTGGGTTACATTATTGGAGTTTTAGTAAGGATCCCTATTTTTTTTAAAATATAATATAGCCTATGTTACCCGGGGATAGTGTAGCTTCCCAACAGTGAAATAATTTTTCAAATCGGTTCAGTAGTTTCGGAGCCTATTCAATGCAAACAAACAATCAAATCTTTCCCTTTATAATATTATAGTCATCATCATCATCAGCCAGAAGACGTCCACTGCTGAACATAGGCCTCCCCCTTTAACCTCCACACTGAACGACAGCCTGCCTTTTGCATCCACTGGAATATCACTGGAATATTATAGTATAGATGTATTATTCCAAGATATTTAGTTCACGATATTAGCTACCAGGTGGAAGGACGACCTGCGAAAGGCAGCTGGTGGAAAATGAAACCGTAATAAATATATAAATAAATTGACTGATTGTGATTGATAATTAACTACATCTACTAAGCGCCTGGTTAATGCGACGCATGCTGGCGTGTTTCTGGCTCAACGCATAAGCATTGCCATTCAACGTGGTAATGCCGCCAGCATGCTGGGTACGCTGCCAACTGGTAGTGGGCTTGAGCATTTGGATTGTCTTTAGACCTTCAACGGTCATAGACTGTTATACTGCCCATAGGCAGTCTAACTGTATTTGTATTGTTAGTTTTAGCCTGTATTTTGTTTAGTTAATAAAGGCACTTCTACATACATTTTCGTCTAAATCCATTCAGGCATAACAAAAGTTCCCATTCATTTTAATCTTATTGCCTTTTGTAATTAAATTCCAGGAACATACCAATTCGGCGAATTCGGCCAGTACAGCCTCAACCTCACAAATGGCGCAAAAGACTGCACTGTTCGCATGACCGCCGAGCCCGATGCAGCGTACCTACCGACGCTCACGGCGGCTGTTGTGCTGCTGTCTATGGCTACACTGTGGTACATAGTCAAGGGAATAGGGAAGAGGCTCCAGGCGAGCAGTATCTACGCGAGATTTATTGCTAGGTGAGTGTAAATGACGCTAGGTGAATGTAAATGTTGCTTTGGTAAGTACCAAATAGTACCAATCCAAATGTAAATGTCGCTTTGGTAAGTCCAAGATACCACAGTGCCTCAAGACGAGGGTCTTTGACCAGTGTGTGTTGCCAGTGATGACATATGGTACTGAGACGTGGTCCTTAACTGTTGGCCTTTTGGAAAAACTCAAGAGTCACTCAGCGGGCAATGGAGAGAGCTATGCTCTGAGTTTCTTTGCGCGATAAAATCCGAAACGTGGATATTCGCCAAAGAACCTGCCAGCTTCCCTGTTCCCTGAGAGATATAACCTGGGCCTTTTCAAGGCCAGAGTGAATAGGTATCTTCTAAGTCTGCGTGCTTCATCTTCGATCACATCGTCGCTTGCCAGCAGGCGAGTTGGTGGTCAAACGCGGACTTATCAGCGTTAAAAAAAAAAAAAAAAAAAGAACTAGAGTCACCTACATAGCTGTTAAAATTTGCAAGCTGAAGTGGCAATGGGCAGGCCACATCGCTCGAAGAACCAATAACTGATGGGGAAGAAAGGTTCTTGAGTGGACACCACGAACCGGAAGACGAGCCTAGGGAGGCCTCTCACTAGATGGACCGACGACATAGTGAGAGTCGCGGGCATCCAGTGGATGCAAAAGGCAGGCTGTCGTTCAGTGTGGAGGTTAAAGGGGGAGGCATATGTTCAGCAGTGGACGTCTTCTAGCTGATGATGATGAGTGTCAATTCATATGCTTCTTCGAAGGTAGGCTTAAAGATAAATATGACCAAGACCAAGGTGACGTCGAACGTTTCTGGGACCTCAAACTCAATCATGATAGGGATTGAGATACTAGAGACGGTTGACAGTTACGTGTTTCTTGCTCATGCTCTATCTTTTGGCATAGAACGTCAAAAGAAAGAGGTCTCCAGGCGCATACAGCTTGGATGGGCAGCATTTAGAAAACGGCATCCTTAAGTCACGCCATATTTGACTGCCCCGGTGGCTCAGTTGGTAGTGAACCTATCTTCTGTCCTTGGGGGCGTGGGTTCGATTCCCATCTAGGACAAACATTTGTGTGATGAACATTTGTGTTTTTTCTATGTCTGGGTGTATGCTGGGTAATATCTATTTAAGTATGTATTTAAAAATATATATGTACGTATATCAGTTTCTGGCAGCCATATTACAAGCTTTGCTTAGTTTGGGGTCAGATGACCGTGTGTGCAAAAATGTCCCAGATATTTATTTATTTATTTTATTTATTTAATATGCCACAATGTCTGAAAACTCGCCTCTTCCAACCAATGCGTTCTGCCCACCATGACTTATTGTGCCGAAACATGGACTCTCACACATGAGGCTGTGCACAAAATCAGAGTAGCACAGAGAGCCATGGAGAGATCCATGCTAGGCATCAAACTCCAAGACCGAGTTAGTAATACCGAAATCCTACAACAGTGAAATAATTTTTCAAATCGGTTCAGTAGTTTCGGAGCATATCCAATGTAAACAAACAAACAATCAAATCATTCCTCTTTATAATATTAGATAGAAGATAGATAGATAGATAAACTCTTTATTGTTCACACCGCAAATTTCATACACACGGTAAAACAGCTTAAAAACTAGTCCAACAATCGGCGGCAAATTATCATAGTATAGATTAAAAGAAAGCGTGGGGCACGTTTTCGTGGATTGAGGACATCTGAGAGGATTCTAGCTCAGTTTAAACTGTAACCGTTGTTTCAGAGAGGACAACGAGCTCGGATCCGAAACTCGCGTACTGACGTCTGAAGCAAGCGTGCCGCGCTCGCCGACGCGCTCCAGGCTGCGGTCGCTCGACATCTTCAGAGGGACTGCTATCGCATTAATGGTATCGCTATCACTACATCATCATCATCATCATCATTTCAGCCATAGGACGTCCACTGCTGGACACAGGCTTCCCCCATCGATCTCCAAAAGGGCCGGTTGGAAGCGGCCTGCATCCAGCGTTTCCCTGCGGTCTCTCTCAGGTCGTCTGTCCATCTTGTGGGTGGACGTCCTACGCTGCGCTTACCAGTCCGTGGTCTCCATTCCAGAACCTTTCGGCCCCATCGGCCATCTGTTCTGCGTGATATGTGCCCTGCCCACTGCCACTTCAACTTGCTAATCCGGTGGGCTATGTCGGTGACTTTCGTTCGTCTACGGATCTCCTCATTTCGGATTCGATCTCGTAGAGAAATCCCGAGCATAGCCCTCTCCATAGCTCGTTGTGTTACTTTGAGCTTGCTTATGAGGCCCATAGTGAAAGACCTCGTTTCAGTGCCGTATGTCATCACTGGTAACACACACTGGTCGAAGACTTTCGTCTTAAGGCACTGAGGTATTTTAGATTTCTATCATTACATAGTATAAAACAAAGTCGCTGTCGCTGTCTGTCCGTCCCATGTAGCTTAAATCTTTAAAACTACGCAACGGATTTTGAAGCGGTTTTTTTTAATAGATAGAGTGATTCAAGAGGACGGTTTATATGTATAACTATTTTAGGAAAAAAACTAAAACTACGACCAGCAGGCCTAGCATGGGCTGTGGATAAATAGTCTTTCCATCGTTTTTATCCACGCCTAGACGCGACAAAGCTAGAATATGGATACGTTTGTCTTTTTCTCGCGAGATAAAAACGGTGGAAAGACAATATGTCCACGGCCCGTGCTAGGCCTGCAGGGGGGTTAGGCAAGACCCACTTTCTGTTAGCGTTAACGCATTGGCGGATCCAGGGGGGGGGGGAATGGGGGCCATGGCCCCCCCCAAAACACCTAGCAATTCCATACATTCGACTCAGTTTTTCGATTTGATTCAGGTGCACTTTTACACAGCATACTCATATAGGTTCCTATACTTGTCAGAATGCCCCCCCCATCATCATCATCATCAGCCAGAAGACGTCCACTGCTGAACATAGGCCTCCCCCTTTAACCTCCACAGTGAACGACAGCCTGCCTTTTGCATCCACTGGATGCCAGCGACTCTCACTATGTCGCCCCCCCCCCTCAAATGAAATCCTGGATCCGCCCCTGCGTTAACGCCTGCGGAAAGTTGAATTTATATGAAAATTACATTCGCTTGAGATAACATCTCTCAAGCTAGTGTCATTGTCAATGTCATTTTAAATAATAATATCACAATAAAATATGAGGCGCCTTTTATTTTCTCATAGTGGGCGATGAAAAGTATAGTGTTTCACTCGGGCAAAATATTTTTTTGGCTCGGGTGACGTACTTTGAATCCCTCACTTCGCTCTGGATTAAAAAAAGCGCCCAAATTCAAATTAATTTATTTCAGGCTGTTATATACCCATAGTTTCAGTTAAATTACACAAAATTTTTTGTTTAAACAAATAAAATATAAAATGTAATAATTTAGATGTCAAAAAAAAAAATATATAAACACACAATTACACATCCAGTATTATAATCATGCCAGGTACACTCACTAGTAATTTCTCTCCGGCATTGGTACCGGTACATGTCTCTCACAACAATGCCGGAGGAAAGCACAGTCCAACCTGGCCGCAATCATTCTGAAGATGGTGTTAGAGCTGGCTCCAACTCTGCGCACCAAGGACGCTGCCCGCGACGCATGACCGAGTGAAAACAGGCATTTGTGCGTCCGCAAAAACGTAAAAATATTATTTTGCTCCCTTATGTTACAATCTACTATTTGTGGACAGATATTCGTGAACGCGGGCGGCGGTGGGTACGACGTGTTCACGCACGCGGTGTGGAACGGCATGACTGTGGCCGACATGGTGTTTCCTTGGTTCGCGTTCGCGATGGGAGAGGCGCTCGTGCTGTCTCTGAACGCGAGGCTCCGGACCGCCATGCCGAGGAGCTCTGCCCTCGCTCAGGTAACTCATCACTTCAGACACTTGATTGAAAAGTAGCCATTGATTGAAAAGTATAAGCCTATGTCACTCTGGCTCTTGAACTATAATCCATGCAAAAAATCAGGTCGATCCGTTGTTCCGTTGCAGCGTGAAAGAGGAACAAACAAACACACTTTCACATTTATAATATTAGTATGATGCTAAGCCGAAAGGGATCGTTATACTTATCATTATGAACAACTTTTACTATGGGACAAAACATAAATCGCGAAAAAAAAACTGTTGTTACATACATTTTGTATTCAGTCAGTTATCGGAATGGGTACAACACGGACAGTAAGAGCCAGTTGGAACGGCGTCCTTTTTGCAGAAAACAGACACGTCTGGGTATTGTTGGGTTTAAACAGTCTTGAAATTTCAGGTGGCCCGTCGCTCTCTCCTCATGGCCTGCCTCGGTGTAGTGCTTGGCTCGACGAACGCTACGTGGATGTCGGTTCGACTCCCGGGAGTGCTGCAGCGACTCGCGGCTATGTACTTCATAGTCGGAGCCGTGGAGTGTGCTTTTATGAAGACAAACCAGGATATACAAGCCGGTGAGTTGAAAAAAATTGGCTTGCGTTTGACCGTAGAACGCATCACGCTTAACATCAGGCGAGTTGGCGGTCAACGCAAGACTATTATAGAAAAAAAAAAACAAAAAAACCTGATGTTAATTCACTCGGCAAAGAAACTTAAAAAAATAAGGACTATTCGACAAAGAACGAAGGGCGAAGACGTGGTTAAACGGATCACGAGACTCAAGTGGTCATGGGCAGGACACTTGGTTAGAAGGGAAGATGGACCAAAGCAGTCACAGAATGGTGGCCGCGGAACGGAAAGCGACCACCGGGCAGACCACCAGCCCGCTGGTCGGACGACATCGTTAGGATAGCAGGAAAGCAGTGGACAAGGCTAGAACAGGACCGGAAAAGATGGCGCTCTGAAGAGGAGACCTATACCCAGCAGTGGGTGGAGAATGGTTGATGATGATGATGATGAAGGACTATCTAATAACAACCAACTAGAAAGTAGAACACACCTACATTATCATGTATTTTTTTATTATTTTTTTATAATTAATAGGCTTGCGCTTGACCGCCAACTCGCCTGATGTTAAACGATGATGCGGTCTACTATTGAAGCACGCTTGTCCAGAAGAATCCGATTGACTCGTGATTTGGAGACACCAAGATTTATCTGGGAACACCCATTCAGGCAGCGCATTCCACAGACTAGCAGTTCACACAATAAAAATACTACATAATATCGGCGTCGAAATAACGTTGTCGTTACATTGTAACGGTGTTGCCCAGGCAGACCAATAAAATTTTTACATCGATTAGGTCATATAGATCCGATGTACACTCTCCGAAGTGCCAGAATGAACTCTTTCTGAAATGTCTGAAATGAACTTTTCCTGAAATGTCCGAAATGAACTCTCTGAAATTTCCGAAATGAACTCTCTGAAATTTCCGAAATGAACTCTCTGAAATTTCCGAAATGAACTCTCTGAAATGTACGAAATAGGCACTCTCTGAAATGTCAGAAATAAACCCTGTCTGAAATGTCCGAAATTGACTCTTTGATATGCCGAAAATACTCTCTCTGAAATGTCCGAAATGAATTCTCTCTGAAATGTTCGAAATGAACCCATCATTATCATCATCAGCCCCAAGAAGTATGCTGCTGAACATAGGCCTCACCCTTAGATTTCCATACTGAACGACAGCCTGCCTTCTGCATCCACTGGATGCCCGCTTACGATGTCGTCGGTCCATCTAGTGGGAGGCCTACCCACTCTGCGTCTTCCGGTTCGTGGTCTCCACTCAAGAACTTTACTTCCCCATCGGTTATTGGTCTCTCTGGAATGTCCGTAATTAACTCTTTCTCTCTGTAATGTCGGAAATGAACTCGTTTCTCACTGAAATGTCCGAAATGAACTCTCTCTGAAATGTCCGAAGTGAAATCTCACTCCCTGAAATTTCCGAAATGAACTGTCTCTTTTTTTAACCTTCTTTTTAATACAAGGGTATCAAAGTTAGCTTATCGATATGTAGTAACATTTTTACCAAAAACATTAAAGTAAAACCTCAGTGTGAAAACGCTTAAAAAATAAAACACCGTTTTGAACTATCACGGTTGTTCACTAAAGTTATATGATTATTTACAGGATATTTTTCCGTGGTAAGGTTGTGGAATGAGCTCCCGATATTTCGCCGCAGTTACATGCACCATGTTCACGGGATGACTGAAGAATGCGGGTGGTTGGTCGAACAGTTAAAAAGCTAGGTGCAGACATAACGATCTACCCTCTTTCTTAGTCTTTTGCTACGGTTATCACTGGAACTCGAACTCGATCCTAAGCATTCGCATTCCGCATTCTTCAGTCTTCCCGTGAACGTGGTGCATGTAACTGCGCCGAAATATCGGGAGCTCATTCCACAACCTTACCACGGTAAATATCCCGTAAATAATCATATAACTTTCGCTTAAAAAATAACCAAGAAAATAGTATAATTTCATTAAATATGGCATCAGAGTAAATAAGAGTAAATTGGTTATTTTGTCGGCAGGTCGCTCCTACCTCCGTGACATCTCAGCCGGGTGGCCGCAGTGGCTGGCAACACTCGTCCTTGTTTCCATACAGGTAAGAGCTAAATTCGATAAATCATTATCAGCCTTTCATGTTCCCACTGCTGGGACCCAAGCCTTATCTCAGAGAGAGGATGGGCTAAAAGTCCAGCAGTGGACTGTTAAAAGGCTGATTATGATTTATGATGATAGTATAGTATGGTGTATGTATAACAGTCTCTGGCATCCATATCATAAGCTTACCTTAGTTTGGAGTCAGATGACCGTGTGTGCAAAAATGTGCCGAGTATATTCTCTAAATTAAACTGAATTTGTCATACAGGTGTGTATAACGCTACTAGTGCCCGCGCCCGGCTGCCCCCGCGGCTACATGGGCCCGGGAGGGCTGCACCTCTCAGCGCTTGGCAAGAATTTGACTAACTGCACGGGAGGCATCGCTGGATATATCGATAGGTGAGTAGCCTAATGGCCTAATCTATGTAACGTATGTACACTATATTGATCGCTCATTTCAAAATTTCTGATATATATAACATGAATGAAGCTACTTAAAAATCTAAGAAAAACCATACTGGTATTGAAAAGCCGCCAGCATGCTGGGTACGCTGCCAACTGGTAGTGGGCTTGAGCATTTGGATTGTCTTTAGACCTTCAACGGTCTATGGGCAGTCTAACTGTATTTGTAGTTTTAGCTTGTATTTTGTTTAGTTAATAAAGGCGCTAGCCCAGAAAAAAAAAATATATATTGTCTCATAATAACCTATATGAAGCTATGTGAATCTCTGACTCCTATGCTAGGTAGATTACCTGTATTATAGGAGTCAGTTCCTTCCAAGTAATGGTGACAGATATTGACAGAAAACTAACTAAATTTAGTATTATATGCATGCAGTATTTGTGAACCAAAAAACCAATCAATCAAATGAATGAACAACTTTGTTTTAAACTACCTAATCAATAACATGAACAAAATATTATGCTAACTAGAGGCTAACAAAATTTTGAGTTGGATAAACCGTATCAGTTTCCTGCGATACAGGCCTAGCCTAGTGCAGGAATCACAGTATAAACAATTAGTATTTCTCCTTCATAGATATAAGCCAGTGTGTATTTCTAGTTGATAAACAAAATGTGAGCCTATGTTTATGCAAATTATAATTTTTTTCATTTTCATTTTATTTCAATGACCAACAAATTATCAACCACCACCAAAACCAAAAATCACCAACCGAAATACCAAACACCATCACACCAACTAACCAAACCAACCACTACCACCAATAAAACCAGCCAACCACAACAAACCAACGCACAGAAAAGTTGTTTTTTTGTTTAAATTAGAACGGCTGTCAAGGCATTTTTGTAAGAAAGTTATAGCCAGTAGCACACATATAAACGAAACGTAAGTCATTCGAAATCAGTTAGCAACTGTGATGCTGAGTTCGACGCGTTAATCTAAATAAGAATGTTCAATCAAGGTTCTGTCATAATGCCTGGTAACAGATTTTCCTTCTCATTTCCGTTCTATTTACTACTCTTTTCTGTGAACCAACCAAAACAATCATCATCATCATCAGCCAGAAGACGTCCACTGCTGAACATAAGCCTCCCCCTTTAACCTCCACACTGAACGACAGCCTGCCTTTTGCATCCACTGGATGCCCGTGACCAAAGCAATACCACCAGCCAACCTACCAGATAATAATGAACCAATATGAAATTTTTGTTGAACATTTGTATCTAATGTTTCTGAGATTTTTGTAAGTCTATTTAGATTAAAAAAAAAAAAAATTAATTGTTATAATTTATTTTTCAGGCTGATCCTAGGTCCGAATCACTTGTACCAAAGAGGTACCTTCGTTGACTTGTACCACACGAGTCTCCCACACGACCCTGAGGGCATCCTGGGAATATTGTCGGGAGTCCTGGTGGTGCAAGCTGGCGCACACGCCACCAGAGTCATGCTGGTCTACAACCACGCCAGGTGAGATAAAGAAAAACGGGCCAAGTGCGAGTCGGATTCGCGCACTGAGGGTTCCGTACTATCACAAAATTCAATAACGAAATTACCAGTTATAACTTAGTAATTAACAGAAATTTGTCACCGACTCGCACTTGGCTATTATTTATTATTTTTGTTATACTTTAGAGTGTATACTATAATCATGCCAAGTTTGACGCTTGTACGTATTACCGTTTTTACATTAGAGCTAATACAATAATACGTTAAATAATACGTTTGTTGTATGGGGATTGGGGACCCCCTTTTGTTTCAGGGGGTCCCCTTTTGTTTTGACTTTTTTTATTATTTCTTAGTTAATCTGCCGTAACATTACATATTTTGTGAAAATTTCAACTGGCTATCTAAAACGGTTCGAAAGATACAGCCTTTTAAAGTTAGGACGGACGGACGGACAGACAGACAGGCAGACAGACAGGCAGACAGACAGACAAACATACAGAAAGACTGACAAACATACAGAAAGACTGACAAACATACAGAAAGACTTGACAGACAGACAGCGTTGGATTAGTAATAGGGTCCCGTTTTTACCCTTTGGGTACGGAACCCTAGTAAAAATAAATCGATGGAGTATATAATTTTGTTTTTTAGTGAAAATTTGTGACGTTGATGAGCATGTTGTTTTGTTTGATGGTAAATGGCCATAACAGTTTCATGCCATCCGGAATGCACTGGTCGTCCCTAAGATATTGGTGTCAATTCTGTTTTACCATTATCAAAACTAAACTAAATTTGACATCTCTAAAATTGATGCCATCCTTCTCTCACACATTAAAATGAAAAGAGAGGCAGATAATTTTAGTCCTGGCAGATTGGTTTAGTTTAGTGAGTGGTAAGACAGAATCGACGCCAATGTCGGCCATTTTTTTTACGAAAACAGTAAAAAAATACAACCGATCTGAGAAACCCTTTATTGAAGTCGGCTAAAATCCTAGCAAAAGTGATCCGCGTCAGCAATTTTGCAACCCACTGCACTGCTTAACATCAGCAGGCCTAGCACAGGCCGTGGACATATTGTCTTTCCACCTTTTTTATCCCGCGAGAAAAAGACAAACGTATCCATATTTTAGCTTTGTCGCGTCTAGGCGTGGATAAAAACGGTGGAAAGACAATTTATCCACAGCCCATGCTAGGCCTGCAGGCGTGATGGTGGACAAACGCAAGCCTATTATTTACAAAAAAAAAAAAAAACAGTCATAGAAATGATAATAAATCAATATATGTTCCACAGAGCTCGCATAATGCGTTGGGTGTTCTGGTCCCTCGTATTTGGAGTCATCGGGGGAAGCCTATGCATGTTCTCCAAGAACGGAGGCCCCATCCCGCTAAACAAGAACCTCTGGTCGGTGTCCTACTGCTTGGTTTGCTCCTCTACGGCCTTATTCGCTCAAGCTGTTCTATACTTCATTGTGGATCTGAAGAATCGGTGGGGAGGCAGACCGCTGTACTATGCTGGTGAGTTTAATCATCATCTTCATCATCATAATCAGCCTTTTAACAGTCCACTGCTGTTTTTTTTTTATAATAGATAGGCTTGCGCTTGGCCGCCATCTCGCCTGATGTTAAGTGACGATGCGGTCTACGATGGAGCACGCTTGCCTAGAAAAAACCGATTCACTCTCCACTTGAAGACACCCAGATTGTAACTGACAGGGAAAACCCATTCAGGCAGCGAATTCCACAGACTAACAGTTCGCACAATAAATGTGGAATCATAGCGCTTCGTACGGGTTCTCGGAATATCAACCATAAAACGATATCGATTTTTTGTGCCCGCCCTGGCGGTCCGATAGAAAAAAGGGCAGGAGGGAATTAAATTAGCCTACCCCCGAAAGGGTGATTGGGCCATATCCACCACGCTGGCCCAGTTGCGGGTTGGTGGATTCACATACGCCATTGAATTTCCCTAACGATGTTTTCCTTCACTAAAAAGCCAGTGGTATGAAAATCCGTACATAAGCTCCAAAGAGCTCATTGGTACGGGCCCGGGGTTTGAACCCGCGACCTCACGCTTTCAAGTCTAGCGGTCTCCCAAATGGGCTAGCACGGAATTTAATGTTAAAGAATAATATACCGGTCAAGTGCGAGACGGGCTAGCGCACGTTTCCGTACCACCACAATATATAAAAAGTAGTGCAAAAAGATGTTGCGATCTCAGATCATTCAACTAAACTGGCCATATATAAGTATTATAATTGCCAATGCTCTTAGTAAGTTTGGACCGAGTTTTCAGCCTTATTGTCAGAGTTTTTAAGACTTGAAGGCCTTTGAAACTCTTGTTTTAGGATAACACCTGGGACCTACAATTTTACGTGTCAGTTGTAAATGCCATTCACGGTCACCCAACCAAAGTATGATTGATTAGTAGATTGCTTGATTATTCTGTTTATTGTTAAATAAATAACTTTTTCTCTCCGCAGGCCAAAACGCACTGTTCCTTTACGTCGGAAGCGAGTTGCTCAAACGTCATTTCCCTCTACACTGGGCGTTAAAAGCACCCACACACTCTCAACTGCTAGCCACTAATGCAGCGGCTATGTTAGTTTGGCTGGCTGTAGCCATCGCATTGCACAGAAAACGCGTCTTTATCACCCTGTAACAAAGTCCATTATATTGTAACATTGGTCTGACTTTGCAGCCTAGCCACTTACGCAGCGGTTATGTTAGTATGGCTGGCTGTAGCCATCGCATTGCACAGAAAACGCGTCTTTATCACCCTGTAACAATGTCCATTATACTGTAACATTAGTCTGACTTTGCAGCCTAGCCACTTACGCAGCGGTTATGTTAGTATGGCTGGCTGTAGCCATCGCATTGCACAGAAAACGCGTCTTTATCACCCTGTAACAAAGTCCATTATACAGTAACATTAGTCTGACTTCGTAGTCTAGCCACTAATGCAGCGGCTATGTTAATGTGGCTGGCTGTAGCCATCGCATTGCACAGAAAACGCGTCTTTATCACCCTGTAACAATGTCCATTATACTGTAACATTAGTCTGACTTCGTAGTCTAGCCACTAATGCAGCGGCTATGTTAATGTGGCTGGCTGTAGCCATCGCATTTGCACAGAAAACTCGTCTTTATCACCCTGTAACAATGTCCGTTATACTGTAACATTGGTCTAAGTTCACAGTCTAGCAACTAATGCAGCAGCTATGTTACTGGGGCTGGCTGTTGATGTCGCATTGCATGGAAAAAGCGTCCTTATAACTATGTAACAAGATTCATTATACTGTAACATTGGTCTGACTGCACAGCAGCTATGTTTACTTGGTCTGTTGGTATCGCATTGCATGGAAAACGCGTCCATATCATAGTGTAACAATGTCCATTATAGTGTAACATTGATACGACTCTATATAATGAAGCAGCTATAATAATGTGGCTGGCTATTGGCTGAATACAATTCAATTTTACGGTAACACTTGTGTATCTAGCTTGTAACATTTGGGCCGACTTCGCAGTAACGTAATCGCTATGTTACTGTTGCTTGCTGTTGAGATTGCACAGAAAACGCATCTTTATTCATCATCATCATCAGCCTGAAGACGTCCACTGTTAAAACATAGGCCTCCCCCTTTAACCTCCGCACTGAACGAAAGCCTGCCATATGCATCCACTGGATGCCCGCGACTCCAACAATGTCGTCGGTCCATCAAGTGGGAGGCCTACCTGAGCTGTGTCTTATCACTCTGTAACAATGTCCATTATACTGTAACATTTAGTAGATTCAGTATTGCCAGCCCCTAACGCAGCGGCTAATAATTGTGGCTGTCACTGTGCAGTTGAAAAATGCGTTCAAAGCACCTTACAATAAGGCCTATTTTACTACCATCTTTGTCAATACAAAATATTTGAATGAAATATATTATATTCTATCAAAAAAGGCCAATGTATGTGATAATTATCTTGCTTTTTTACGATTATAATGCGTTTAATGTGAAGGATGAAATAAGAAAACATAATAACTAAATATTTTTATCAATTAATTGTTTACTTCGGGATTTATAATTTGTATTAAATAATTGTAAATGTACGCTTACATTTGATTATCTTAGCTTTTTATTTACTTTAAATTATAATATGTCTAAAGGCCGATTCATATTACAATGGGACTGGGCCCCATGTGAGTCTTAACGGACATTTGATTAAAATGGACTTGCAAAAAGACCTTAGTTAAGATTGACCTTAGAGCAAATAGACTTAAAATTGACCTAATAACAAAAAGACCTATTATCATAACACATTTAGCAGTATATCCCATTAGCAAAACGACATATGAGTGAAAAAAAATATGCAGTCAGATAATTCAATACCCGTTAAGGCTCCCACGAAGCCCGCGCCTGGCGAAAAATGAATCAAGGTATATTTGAATTACCAAAATATTTTTTCAAATGTGAGCGTAAATAAAAAAAAGATCTTATATAATTGCTCAAAGTCTGAAGCAATTACTGTATATTTTATTATTATTTAGAGGAGAATTTAACATTTAGTTAAATGTATAACAAAATTTTTATAATGGGTCCGCGGGCCGGGTGAAGATGTTGACATTGACATCTGGCAATGTCAAAAGCTGACCAAACGCTTGACAAAGTTTGCCTGAGTGAAAATGTTCACTCAGTTTTGAGGTTTGACAGCTCGACATGACACATTATAAAAATAAGGTTATATTGGAGTTTAGTAAAGAGCAAATGTAATAAAAATTATTATTAGTAATTATTGTGTACCTACTAAGCAATAAACTTCTGTTAGGAAGTTTGACTGCGTATTTTTACTTCAAAACAATACAACTCGTTCGATTAGATGACGGACATAGTTTGGTTTTTTTTTCACGATTCTGAACCGAAATATGTAAAAAAAAAAACAACTTAATATTTGTCATAGCCTCTGACCGACTTGCCGAGGCAATCCCTGATAGGGTCGGATAGTTGTAAGATAAGTGACCTAAGCTGCTGTTACAGGTATCCACAGGCGACGGTGATTGCTTACCATCAGGTGGCCTGTGGGTCTAGACAAGAGCCACTTTCTGTTAGCGTTCACGCCTGCGGAAAGATGAAATTGTATGTAAATGACATTAGCTTAAGTTTTTTTTTTTAAATAAATAATAGGCTTTCGCTTGACCGCTAACCCGCCTGATGTTAAGTTGTATGTTTCTCTCTAGCTAATGTCATTGTCAAAAAAAATTGGTGATGATGATGAAAAGTAGCCTGTCACTCTTCCCCTTGAACTATACCTATGCAAAAATCAGGGCAACGGATGCCCTGTTGCTTCGTTAAAGAGGAACAAACAAACACTTTCGCGCATTTATAGTTTGATTTCCGGCAGATTTTGAAGTGAGAATAATGTCGTGGCAATCCACAGACCTATATCTAAGTGTGTGGCAATCTTTTATCTACTTTCATAATTATAGGGCTGCTGCAGTGGGCTTTTAAAGTTGCTGGTTCTTTGGCCATTGTCGTTACTAAATTCTTTAGTATTTCTTTTATATTTAGCCTTATAAAAACACTAACACTAAAAACAGACATAGGTCAGAGCTGAATCTATTTATATAATATTATGTTAGGGGTTTTAGTTACATTTGTATTAGAAAAGCTCAATAATTTATTATTGATATAAACATTGGTTGGTCAGCATGTAAGTCTTGATTATCCAATAAAGTTTATAATAAATTGCTGTTTTTATTTAGCTGGTGATCCAGCTAATGATTTGCTATTATATCATGGTAGAAAAGATTGTTTGATTGTGTTTTAGGTAGGTAGCACAACAGTAGGCACAGCGGATCTTTGTGTTGTGTCTCTGGAGTTGGCTGCAAGACCTGCGCAGATTTTATTTATGTGTCGCAAGGGATGTGCTACTTGCGTAATGGGAAAGTAAAAATATAATTTTACGATGGTAATGGTTCGCAGATTCGCTGTGCCTACTGTACAAGGATAGGTAAGTGCTTTTTCTCAAGAATATTTATAAGGCAAATGATGCGCTGCGTCTGGGCGACACATAAAATCCCCGTGAGATGGGAGCATTGGGAGTAATAAAATGGGTCAAGTCAGTAAAATACATAGGACGAGGCAGCATGCATGGCTTTAGCTTGTCTAGTATTGGCGAAAACAAAAAAAAAAACAACTGGAATGCTGCCATCATCTATTTCTTGTTTTCGGACTTACACACAAAATCTCTTTTATGCTAGCTATGTACTTATACATAGCTACGTATATTGTTACTTGGTAAGTAGCTAACCTGCGAGCGAGGCGGACTTGTTTGACGGACGCCGTCCATCCAACGGGAGAGAAGGATAATCTCTTTCTTTCCTATTGGTCAGGCGGCGGTCCGTCAACCAAATCCACACGTCTATTAGATTAGCACTATTTTAAGTTTATTATCTGTTTTTTAAGTTGTGCATAATAAAATTATAAAGGTAGTAGAAAAAAAACACCTTGTTGGTGAATTTCAGATGATGAACCTGGCAGCACCGTAACCTTCACTTATCATTGAAATGTCAAAAAGACATTTGTTATCAGCCACTGCTCAGTTGCGGTCGTGCCGGAGTTTAAAAAATCGTGTAATATCAATAAAAACTATGGAACCGAAAGTGAGTTTGAGGCAAGATCCTGCTTTCCAGAAATTGCAGGAGCACTACAATGCGAACGGTGCCAAAATCAATATACAACAACTATTTCAGCAAGACGCCGAAAGGTTTAACAAATTCAGGTAAATAGCCCATCTATATTGTTACTTTTCCTGTTTAATTAGCATAAAATATCACTTTCTAGTAATTTTATAATTAATAATAAAAGTTAGAGTTCCCGTACTACCTGAAAATTTTGTGAAATCGATGGTTTTTGTCATAATTTTTAGTTGATAAAAGTAAGGTGTCATGATGAACTTTCGAAAGTTCTTGTAAAGGTCACCCAAATATTACTGCCCGTATAGCTTCTTTTAAAGTACGTGCGTGAGTTCAATTGATAATTTATCAATAAGATACATCATTAAAATTTTGCATGATGTAAATGGGTACCAATTTGTTCATGCATTGTGAAATATTATCATCCCAATTTTTTACCTACAGATACTAAGACATAATTGTAGCATAATTAGGTAGGTTTAAATCCTGTCACATTAATATAATCAATAGAAAAGTTGCTCTGTTATTCACACGAAAAAACCGCTCAACCAATGTCAATGAAATTCGGCAATCATGCTTGCTTAATTACTTAACATCAGGTGGACTAGAGGTCAAATACAAGCATAGATAAAAAAAGCGCCATAGAACTTTGGCTGTACATTTCTGAACAGTCATCCAGATTAGTTCTTTTTGGAACTGGGATAACTTTTTCTTGACTTTAGGATGAAAGAAAAAAGACTCCACACTCAGTAAATCACAGCCTCTACATATTAACGGCCACGTCATATTAAGGCGAGGTTTTCCCGATTTTAAACAACGCTTATTACTACAGATGACCATAATCCTTGGTTTATTGTATTAAAGACACATTTAGCGGAACAAAATCATGGCGCTTACATACAGTCGTGCGTTTCGCTACTTCTGTTTTTGGGGTTTTTCTAATATTTTTCGAAAAGTATAGCTGTAATGTAAAATGTACCTCACCGGTTTCCTTCATAATTATGAAATCTATATATCAAGATATCGCAGACATAATTGAATAAATAGGTAATTTAATGAATCCAAAAAAACAGGGATAGAAGCGAAAATCAGTCCTATTTTGATATATTTTTTCTATAGAGCGATATGTGCTTAATCGTGTTTCGGTCTCATGGGTTTCCTAGATAAAACATTCAATTTTGTAATGACACCATTTTTATAATTTTAAGCTCACCATGGAAGTAGGCACACTTAAACTAGAATGACCAAAATTGCTATAAGTTGGAAAAGAGTGTCTTAAGCCAATGTTGTCAGATCAATCACAGTATAGTGCACAATCGTGCATGACTCTCTGCTCACTTCTCGCATACTTACAATCTTAAGCATTCCGATCCTGGCATCCGCGACCTGTGGCAACACTGCTTCGCGCGACCCACTGCTCAGTATGAATTTATACAGTACCGGCGTTAGGGTAGGGCGCGGTAGGGCTACTGCTAGATATAAAGGGGCGCCGCAGGGGCCCCATTATAGCCATAAAACCTCATGCATAAAAAAATAAACTTTGCCTTTTTTTGGTGTAAATGGCAGATTGGGGTTTTTTTTTTTTTTTTTATTTATTTAAAATACATTGTACTTTACATTTCGAGTTAGTAAGTTGCCTTAAAACCTATGTTAGATTTATCCAGACAACTGGTTCTCGGTATAGTATATAATTTTATTTTGCGCTGTAGAAATCTCATCCAGGGTGGTAGTGCTAAAACCTGTAACCCTGTAAAACCGGCACTGAATTTATATGGAGTGCTCAACAATGCAAGCGATCCACACGTTGCATGACGCGGTCGCTTGCATTGTTGACTACTCCATATAAATTCATACTGAGCAGTGGGTCGCGTCAAGCTGCCGGTCTTGGTTGCGAAGATCGGAATGCTACCTTAAGTGTCTTCAAGTCATAAGTGAATCCGTTTCTTCTAGACAAGTGTGCTACATCGTAGACCACATCATCACTTAAAATCAGGGGAGGTGGCAGTCAAATGCAAGCCTATTTAACTTTTAAATATTCTGATTAGTGTGACAAATTATTATTTTTAAATTATTTATGTGGCAAGCTTGTATAGGTAAGCCAGTATATGTTGACGTACGTAAACATATCACCGCTAAATTGAAGACCTTTTGAGAAAATGCCTCTTAAAAAGTACCCGTAACCAAAAAGCTCGTATGAAAACACTCATGAAAGTCGAAGCAAAAAAATATGTATCAGGATCGTAGCAAGTGTAGAGATGTGGTATCTGCCTACCCCAATAGGAAAGGGTCAAAGAAGTCATCTGTCGGTTCCAACGGAAGACCAGCGCTGGTTGTTTACAACCAGCATTACGCTGAGTTGGCACCAGCATTACGCTGAGTTGGCACCGGCTTGTGACAGACACTATTTTCTTTTCTATTGTGTTTAACTTGTAATGTATTTGTATCTTTTGTTTCTGTCATAAATAAAAAAAAATCTTTCTATCAAGAGGTTTGACTATGTATGTATGGTGATGAAATCTATGATTTCAGTCTTCGTATCCCTACGCCTGCTGATGGAGACATTCTCTTGGACTACTCCAAGAACAGGGTAGACAGTGCTACTCTTCAGCTCCTTCTGAACCTTGCCAAGAGCCGCAATGTCGAGCAGGCAAGAGATGCCATGTTTTCAGGTATGCAATTACTCCCTTATATATATGTATTGCCCAATGTACAATACATAACTAAAGTTATTGAATCTCAGACTCAGTTCAAAAGATCTAAAACTCAGAGGCACACAGCAGGCAATGGAGAGTGCTATGCTTGGAGTTTCTTTGCACGATAGAATCGGAAACATGGATATTCACAAAAGAACTAGAGTTACCGACATAGCTGTTAAAATTTGCAAGTTGAAGTGGCAATGGGCAGGCCACTTCGCTCGAAGAACCAATAACTGATGGGGAAGAAAGGTTCTTGAGACAACGAACCGGAAGGCGCAGCGTAGGTAGACCTCCCACTAGATGGACCGACGACATTGTGAGAGTCGCGGGCATCCAGTGTTCAGTGTGGATGTTAAAGGGGAAGGCGTTCAGCAGTGGACGTCTTCTGGCTGATGATGATGTAGTACATAGACTCCTTTAGGGTGCTGCAACAGTGTGGAGAAAAATATTATCCTTGGTTATATCACAACGTAACATAAAAAAATAAAGAAAAATATAATGTTTTTTCACAATTTCATATTTTACAGAGTATTTATTTTTGAACTTATTTTAATTTTGTTTTCGTTGATGGGCTTTATTTATGATCAGCTTTTTTATGAGGTAATAAAAATATTAGTCATCATGCCTATTATATCTGACTAGCGGTGCGCCCCGGCTTCGCACGGGTATATATAATAATATAGCCTATGTCACCTGGGGATAGTGTAGCTTCCCAACAGTGGAAGAATTTTTCAAATCGGTTCAGTAGTTTTGGAGCCTATTCTATGCAAACAAACAAACAAATCTTTCCTCTTTATAATATTAGTATAGACAACAGTAAAATTATAAGTGACAGACTAGCTCCCACGAGCGTTTGCTAGGTTTTTGACTAGCAGGTAATATACTTCAGAGAAATAACAAAATTGTTTTTTTACAGCTGTCATGGAAAATAAATACTTGGACTGAGATTTTTTCCCATCATTTGTATACTCTATTTTTAGTGTAAAAAAAATTGTTTCATTATTAATTTAATTTGCAGGCCAAAAGATCAACTTCACTGAAGACCGCGCGGTCCTACACGTGGCGCTCCGCAACCGACAGCGGAGGCCTATCCTGGTGGGAGGGGCAGATGTAACCCCAGATGTGGAGGCTGTGCTGGCCCACATGAAGGAATTCTCGCAACAAGTCATCAGTGGCGCTTGGAAAGGGTTCGTGTTGCAAAATACAACATATTTATTTGTCTCTAAATTATTCATTATCATCATCCAGAAGACGTCCACTGCTGAACATAGGCCTCCCCCTTTAACCTCCACACTGAAAGACAGCCTGCCTTTTGCATCCACTGGATGCCCGCGACTCCCACAATGTCGTCGGTCCATCTAGTGGGAGGCCTCCCTACGCTGCGTCTTCCGGCTCGTGGTCTCCACTCCAGAACCTTTCTTCCCCATCGGTTATCGGTTCTTCAAGCGATGTGGCCTGCCCATTGCCACTTCAACTTGCAAATTTTAACACCTATGTCAGTGACTCTGGTTCTTTGGCGAATATCTACGTTTCGGATTTTATCGCGCAAAGAATACAACATAAGCACAACATATTTATTTGTCTCTAGATTATTATATGGGCTGAATCTCTAGATGACAGTGATCTTCAAGGATATCATTGTATTCATCATACAAGGTTACGCAGAAAGGGTGTACTAAGCCGAAAGGGATCTAAAGTACTCATCATTATGAACAACTTTTACTATGGGACCAGCACTGAAAACGCGAAAAAATATCAGCTGCTTCATAGAAAAAGGTCATTCACACTCTACAAAATGTATGGAACAGCCTTAGACCAAAATAAAATGAATGGATGGGCCCAGAAGAACCGTATTTTTGATGATCACAAAATGAACGCCGGCGCTCACTTCGTTTCAGTCGGTCTCTAGCCGTAGGAAGTGCGACACGCGTCTATTGTTACACGATAACGAAACATCAGACAAAATTAGCACACGAAGCTTTCCCGAAGTGTAAATACACAACAAAAAACCGCTATCTATTTTTTGTATCCGTGGTAGCCTATGTGGGAGACAGCTAGACTTGAAAGTTTGAGGCCGCGGGTTCAAACCCCGGGCACGTACCAATGAGCTCTTTGGAGTTTATGTACGGATTTTCATACCACTGGCTTTTCGGTGAAGGAAAACATCGTGAGGAAACCTGCATACATACGGAGAAGAAATTCAATGGCGTATGTGAATCCACCAATCCGCACTGGGCCAGCGTGGTGGATATGGCCCAATCGCCTTTCCGGGGGTAGGCTTTCCCCATTTGGCTGGACCCATCCAGCAGTGGTCAATATCAATAATTTTGTTTTGAGGGCTTACTAACTGTGAAGTCGGGTTTCTAAAATTGATCATTACAGCGTTTTAATTTTTTTACAACAGTTACACGGGTAAGGCAATCACGGATGTGATCAACATCGGCATCGGCGGCTCCGATCTCGGCCCGCTTATGGTCACTGAAGCCCTGAAGCCCTACGCGAACCATCTTAAGGTAACTGCATGACTTGAAGGAAAGGGGTTTGAAAATGTTTGCCATTGTCTCGGTCCGCCTTTTTTTTGTCATTGCTTGCTTGTTCGATTCTTACCTAGGACAATCATTCATGTGATGAACATTTGTGTTTGTTTTATATCTGGGTGTTAATATCTATTAAAAAAATATGTACATAAATATATATGTATGTTTATGTGTCTCTGGCAGCCATAGTACAAGCTTTGCTTAGTTTCGGGTCAGATGACCGTGTGTGCAAAAATGTCCCGAATAAGTATTTATTTATTCATTCAATAACTAAGATTGTCTTTCGTTATTTTTTTTGTTAAAATTTCATGAGCGTGGATTCAATGTCCTTTACTTGTAATATTAAACATTTTTACATTGTCTTATTAGCGTCTAACAAGTCACAGTCAGAGTCAAGCTAAGTAAGTCACGGTCAAGTCAAACTCATGCCCCTGTAAAGTGGTGAAGACTTTACTAGAGGCTCCAATGGAGTTTTGGAAACAATACGAAAAGACACGTTTCACCTCGTTATATCACTTGACCACACTCGAGCACGTTTACGAGCACTTAATGCATATTAATTCACCATTTAGTACACATTAACACTCGAAAATACACAAGTTTAGGAAAATAATCCAACGAGCCGACACGTTTTTTCCACGTTGGCGCCAAAACCCATTGTCTTTCGAATCGTAATAGATAGCCAGTTGAAATTTTCACAGAATATGTAATGTTACGGCTGATAAATTAAGAAATAACAAAAAAAGTTAAAACGAAATGGGGGTCTCCATACAACAAACGTATTTTTTTAACGTATTTCTGTCTTTGCTCTAATGTAAAAACGGTAATACATGCAAGTGTCAAACTTGGCATGATTATAGTACACACTAAACTACTCTAAAGTATAGCAACAAATAATAAATAATGGCCAAGTGCGAGTCGGTGTCAAATTTCTGTTCACCACCGGTTCTCGTAAAGTCAAAATTCCCTTTTGCAAAAGGATGCCATTTCGGTCGCGGGGGGCAGCTTGTGATTGGAGACTCGACGCGACTGATTGGAGAATCAAAATTCAATTCGCTCCTAGGGTTGGGCTCGAAATAGTTTAGGTTGACATGTTAGAACCTTTGGCTTATGCGGGGTAAAGGATGAGCAGTCAAGTATATTGTCATTGGGTATAAGTAAAGGTAAACTTTGTTCTAAATTTTTTACCGTTTTTACTCTAGGTGCATTTCGTATCAAACATCGACGGCACGCACTTGGCCGAGGTTCTGAAGCGGCTGAACCCTGAGACTGCTCTGTTCATCATCGCCTCCAAGACCTACACCACCCAGGAGACCATCACCAACGCCACTTCAGCCAAGAACTGGTTCCTCGAAGCTGCTAAAGACGTAAGTTATCATAGTCTTTCCCTCAGACTTTTGTAGGATACCGTGAGTTCATTTATGTACTTCGCATTTCAGTAGCCTGTAGGCGAAATGGTAGAGAACGTACACTTGTTTGACGGTATTTTTTATTTTTTTTATTTTTTACAACTCTGCCAAACTGTATAGCAGTTTGTAGGCAGACATCTACTCTCTTTACAGCATTTTGTCATCAACGAGTAGGAACATATTTTGGAAATATTAGTTATATGCCTTTATTATAATATTGCATATAAATATATGTGGCAACAAAGAGTCATTATGGGAACACCAGTAATGGACAGCGCCAAGAACCCGCAACAAATGCTTGCATACTCGGCGTGCGCGCTTTCAAATATTTTCAATATTTATTTTTTCTTTATTTTCTACAAAATATTCTTACGCTTTGACAAAAAACTGCGATCACTGAAGTATTTGAATGATTTTTAGAATAAAACACATTTTTTTTTTATAAAAGTATCTTATATGGAATCTGAATTAAATTGATTCCATCCATCGAAGAGAACGTAAAAACGGGTGTCTTTTAGGAAAGTTTACGATTTTTTTCTGTCGAGCCAAATTTCTTTAATCGTGTATCGGGGAACACATCCGAATAAAATATTTCAAGAACATTTATTACACATAAAGAAATAATGTCAAATAATCGATTTTAAAGGTCTACTTTTGAATAACTTAATCGCCTTAATCGCCGATTTGTCCCACCGTAGACTCTTAGACCTCACTTCGCTTGGTCAAATATTTGGAACAACGAATTGTGGCGCCAATGTGAATATTATCTGACCTTGGATCTGAAATAAAGATATATTATTGTTATAACATTTATTCAAATTAAGTTACGGTTCTAGCCCGGACATATATTATTATTATTTATCTTTATTTCTAAACATTCTCGGGTCCAGCCCGGACATTTTATAGGCATTGGTGGGGCCGAAGCCAACACGAAAGAGGCCCTCCCAAAGACTTCAGATGATCAGGGTTTCATCAGATGTCGGTCAAATTGGGGTTACGGACAGTCCCATATGTAGAGATGTCTGGAGACTGAAGAAACGGCCGCACATTTGCTGCTGGAGTGCAGCAGCGTGGCAGAACAACGAAACACTATCCTCGGATCGCTCTGGGAAGCCTGCGCCGGCATAAGCAAGCTGCTGGCTTTCCTGGAGGAGACAAGGGGGTTAGATAAGATCCACTTTCTGTTAGCGTTAACGCCTGCGGAAAGATGAAATTGTATGAAAATGACATTAGCTTGAGATAACATCTCTAAAGCTAATGTCATTGTCAATGTCATTTACATACAATTTCATCTTTCCGCAGGCGTTAATGCTAACAGAAAGTGGGTCTTGTCTATCCCCCCAGGTGGCTGAATTAGCTGCAGCCGGGTGACGCAAAATGGGCCAATGAATGGCCTAGTTGCGGAAAATGCCCACTACACAAGTAACAAGTCAGATGTCGGTCTGACTACGTTGCTGTTATTGCAGCTGTCAGAACAAATAAATGCTTGGAGCGAAGATAGTCATCATAATCAGCCTTTTGACAGTCCACTGTTGGACTTTTAGCCTACCCCCGAAAGGGTGATTGGGTCATATCCACCACGCTGGACCAGTGCGGATTGGTGGATTCACATACGGCATCGAATTCCTTCTCCGTACGTATGTTTCCTTACGATGTTTTTTTTTAAATAAATTCATGCGTTTGACCATCATCACGCCTAATGTTAAGCGATGATGCGGTCTACGTTGGAGCACGCTTGCCTAGAAGGAACCGATTCACTCGTGATTTGAAGACACCCAGATTGTAACCATCGGGGAACGAACACCCATTCAGGCAGCGAATTCCACAGACTAACAGTTCGCATAATAAATGTGGAATCAAAGCTCTTCGTACGGGTTTTCGGAATATCAACCATAAAGCGGAGACTATTTTTCGTGCCCGCTCTGGCCTTCACCGAAAAGCCAGTGGTATGAAAATCCGTACATAAGCTGCAGAGAGTTCATTGGTACGGGCCCGGGCTTTGAACCCGCGACCTCACGCTTTCAAGTCTAGCGGTCTCGCAAATAGGCTACCACGGCGAGCATAGTACGAGGTGTGATAGTGGATTGTGTTGTTGCAGCCGTCAGCGGTGGCGAAGCACTTTGTGGCGCTGTCGACGAACGCGGAGAAGGTGACGGCGTTCGGCATCGACCCTAACAACATGTTCGGATTCTGGGACTGGGTCGGGGGCAGGTAACTATTTTTTATTATATAACTAGCGGTCCGCCCCGGCTCCGCACGGGTATAGTTATATTGCCTATTAAAATAGCCTATATTAATCAGTGATAATGTAGCATTCAAAAATTATAGTATACTAGCGACCCGCCCGCCCGGCTTCGCACGGGTGTAATTAACGTGCGAAGCCGGGGTGGGTCGCTAGTTATACATATAAACCTCCCTCTTGAATCATTCTATCGATTAAAAAAACCGCTTCAAAATCCGTTGCTTAGTTTTAAAGATAGGGACGGACAGACAGCGACAGCGACTTTGTTTTATACTATGTAGTGATATTAAATTCATTTATTATATACTATACCGAGAACCAGTTGTCTGGATAAATCTAACATAGGTTTTAAGACAACTTATTGATTCGAAATGTAACGTACAATGTGTTTTAAATAAATTATTTAAAAAAAATGGTGAAAGAATTTTTGATGTCGGTCCAGTACTTTTTGAGCCAATTCGTTACAAACATAATACTTACCTACAAATCTTTCCTCTTTATAATATTAGTATAGATTGGCTTGTGTTTGACCGTATACTCGCTTGATTATACGATATGATGCGGTCTACGATGGAGCACGCTTGCCTTAACGGCCGGTTATCCGAGTCGCGTAGGCAACAAAACGCTCCCTCAGCCCCCGCCAAGTTATAGCGACGATATATTTTGCCACGCTAGAGTCAGGACGCCCGCGGGGGGAGTACAACGACAAAAACGAACATAGGTTAGTCTTAAACCTCACCACGTATCACCAAGGGGGAAAAAATGCAAAAAAAAACATCACGTGATTAATGGACGGTCCCCATCCATATAAACGAAACGTCAGTCATTCGAAATCAGTTAGCAACTGCGATGCGGACAAAGAACTTTGAGACCTAACACATAGGCATAGTACTTTATTGATAACAAATTACAAGTTCACGTCACAGAAAATAATTGATAATTAAATAATTTAAAATTACAATAATTATAAAAAAAAACATTTTCAAACAAAACAGGAATAACAATAGTATATTAATAGTCAAAAATAAAATAATCTAAAATTAATTAATTTCATCACAAAAAAGTAAGGTCCAAGTTCTTTGGATGCGGAGGTCGACGCGTTGATCTAAATAAAAATGTTCAATCAAGGTTCTGTCATAATGCCTGGTAACAGATTTTCCTTCTCATTTCCGTTCTTTCATATTTACTTCTGTTTTCTGTGCATGACATGATATGATAAGATAACATATGGCGGTAACATTATGTCTTCTTTTCAGGTACTCGTTGTGGTCTGCGATCGGTCTTTCTATTTCTCTATACGTCGGGTACGACAACTTCGAGAAGCTTCTAGAAGGTGCCAACTTCATGGATAACCACTTCGCGACCGCGCCGCTAGAGAAAAACGTAAGAAAATCACACTAGGAATAGGTTTTTTTTTGGGACATTTTGGCAGCTATATCACAAGCTTTGCTTAGTTTGGGGTCAGATGACCGTGTGTGCAAAAATATCCCGGATATTTATTTATTTAAGTTAGTTACAAGTGGAGCAAATTCTTCGACCAAAATAAAATAAATGGACGGGCCCACAGAAGAAGGGCGCATTTTTGAAGATAATAAAATGAGCGCCAGCGCTCACTTCGTTTCAGTCGGTCTCTAACCGTTGGAAGTGAGACACACGACTATTGTTACATGATAACGAAACATTTGACAAAATTATGCCTTCGTGTGCTTTCCCGAAGTGTAAAAACACAAGAAAAAACCGCAATCAATTTTTTTGTAACAAATGTACTCTACATGATTATAATTAAGTTTTGAAGTATATGTCCGACGGTTTTGACTCATTTTTACTAAGCGAGTTCAATGGTTATGGCCCGTCCATTCATTTTATTTTGGACAAAGAGCAAATGACGATATTAATTATCCTTGACTGGAGCTCATATAAAGCACTAGCTGCGCCCCGCGGTTTCACCCGCGTAGTGATGAAAAATGGTGATGATGATGATGAAAAGTAGCCTATGTCATTCTCTGGCTCTTGAACTATACCCATGCATAAAATCAGGTCGATCCGTTGTTCCGTTGCAGTGTGAAAGAGGAACAAACATCCATACATACAAACTTTTGCGTTTATAATATTAGTAGGATGTAAAAATGTATTACTTTTTTTCAGGCGCCGGTGTTGCTAGCATTGCTTGGAGTATGGTATAGCAACTTCTACGGAGCGGAAACGCACGCTCTTCTACCTTACGACCAGTATTTACACAGGTGAAGATTGCATGTCTATCACAATTATCAGCATTTCATGTGCCCACTGCTGGGACTCTCAGAGAGAGAGAGAGAGAGTCGGCCCTAATCCACCATGCTGACTAAGATAATATAAATTGTCATTGATGCTGGCTCAGCGCATGTTAGAACATTATAGGCTGATAATGATATTACAGTAGCCTCACTAATCCGACACGTCCAGTAGTCCGGCACTCCCCCGCTTTCTCCGCCCGCGCCTTCCCTTTTCCTCAGCCGCTACCTACACCCACTTGCGCTCTTTCCTCCCAAATTACTTAAGTAAGATAGTTGTCATAAAGAAATTTGTTATCTGTATATACATACTACCCACATATGCAACGCTTTGTTTTACTTTGAATTTCCCCACATAATCCAGTAAATCCAAATATTCTAATAATCCGGCATCATCATCATCAGCCTCTAACTGTCCACTGCTGGACATAGGCCTCTCCCAATGCACGCCACTGAGCTCGGTCGGCAGTTCCTTGCATCCAGTTTTTACCCACCGTTTTACGCAGGTCGTCACTCCACCTGGCCACAGGGTGTCCTACACTACGTTTGCCTATACGTGGTCTCCACTTCAGAATTTTTCTACCCGATCGGTTATCGATCGGGCAATGTGGCCGGCCCACTGCCACTTCAGCTTGCTAATCCTTTGAGCTATGTCGGTGACTTTGGTTCTATGTCGAATCACTTCGTTCCGAATTTTGTCCCGTATAGAAACTCCAAGCATAGCTCTCTCCGTAGCTCGCTGAGTGACTTTAAACAATCCGGCATCTCCTAGTATTTAAAAGTGCCGGATTAGTGAGACTTCTGTATTTGAGTGCTACTGTATTTACTGTACTTAACTGCTAATCCTTTAACCCCGCCGTAAGCCAAATGTATAAATTTTCAGCGTACTATTTATCGAGCGGACAAATCTTAGGCGCGAATTGAACGAATGTCTTTTGAGTCTCCAATCACAAGCGCCAACGCTTGTGATTGAAGACTTCCAACATACATAAGCGACATTGTTGTTTGTTTGTGTAAACGGCTTAGATAAATTTCAACATAACGCCAACGCTGACGTCATTCAAGGGTAAATGAAGGTCAATCATATTTAATCAAAAATATTCGTCATCAGCGCTTAATCTTTTTAATAGAAATTGATGTATTTAGTAAGTCTTTTTCTCGACATGGTTTTGTAATAACAATCTATACTCCTACTTTTATTTAGATTATTTTGTTTGTGTTTAAATTTCATTATCGCAAAATAAACATTTCAGGGAGGTTAGACAAGACCCATTTTCTGTTAGCGTTAACGCCTGCGGAAAGGTGAAATTGTATGAAAATGACATTGACAATGACATTAGCTTGAGAGATATTATCTCAAGCTAATGTCATTCTCATACAATTTCATCTTTCCGCAGGCGTTAACGCTAACAGAAAGTGGCTCTTGTCTAGACCCCCTGTATTTTCTGTATAAACAAATATGAACAACCCCCATTGTGTATTCAGATTCGCCGCGTACTTCCAACAAGGTGACATGGAGAGTAACGGTAAATACGTGACGCGGTCGGGCCAGCAGGCGGACTACTCCACCGGGCCCATCGTGTGGGGCGAGCCCGGCACCAACGGACAGCACGCCTTCTACCAGCTCATTCACCAAGGCACCAGGTAACACTTCTACGAAAACTTAAAACTAAAATTAGGACACAAGCCAAATACTAAGTACATATTATGTTCGAAATATTTTATACATTATAATAAATACGAGTCGGTATATATCATTCAGGAACAAAAACACATCAAATTATATTTACAAAATGTATTTTATTATTCCAACAGTGCTCAAAACAACATGATTGCGAGAAAATTAGTTATTCTGTATTCCTGTGAGTGAATTAATTTTAAACATCAGATTAAAAATTTGTTTAGAAAGTAACCAATGACATTCGGACAAACTAATGATTAGTTTTACGAACTCTTCGCAATTATATAAACTGAAACTGACATAATTAAATTTAAATAATGACATTAGCTTGAGATAATTTATCTCAAGCTAATGTCACTGACACCGGAGGATGGGAAGCAGCGTCCTGTTAGTACACGGTGAATATACTGCGATCCCCAAGCCGCCTGCCAAGCGTGGGGATTATGGCAACACCCCTCCCTAAGACCCCTAAGGCCTTGTTCAGCAGTGGACATTTAATGGCTGATGATTTGTGTGTGTGTAAATTCATTGTCATTTCATACAATTTCAACTTTCCGCAGGCGTTGACGCTAACAGAAAGCGGGTCTTGTCTAACCCCCCAGCCCCCCGATTCTACTAAAGAAATTGTTCTTAATTTAATTTTTTTAATAAGTGCTATAAAATCTACAGTAATTTTTTTTTATACTAAGTTATAATATTAGGTGGTGGTATTTTTCTAGTATATTTTTTTTAAACTGTCAGTTTTGAGGCAATTATTTAAATATTAATTTGAAACAATTACAATTTAAAAACAATTTCTTTAGTAGCTCACTTTGACTTGGAATGTACATTTGTGAAATGTTTGCAGACTGATCCCGTGCGACTTCATCGCGCCCGCCCAGAGTCACAACCCGATCTCGGGCGGCGTCCACCACAAGATCCTGCTCGCCAACTTCCTCGCGCAGACTGAGGCGCTCATGATGGGCAAGACGGCGGACGTGGTATGTGTTATTACGTCTCAAAAAAATTTATTGAAGTGGTGTAAGGGGAACACTCTCGAAGCTAAAAGAAGGTAATTGTACTCATCATTATGAACCACTTTTAGTATGCAACCAACCCTGAAATAGCGAAAAAAAAACAGCTGTTCCATACATTTTGTCGAGTGTCAATGACAGTTTTCTATAGAACAGCTGATATTTTTTTCACGATTTCAGGGCTGGTCCCATAGTAAAAGTTTTTCATAATGATGAGTACAATTACCTTCTTTTGGCTTCGCACTTACACCCCGTATACTCACAGTTTCCCTTTTAGCTCTTACACCCCCCTTGGTCGTCCATTTGATCATCTCGTTTACAGTTGTGTGCCGCTCGATATTGAAGTGTGCGTTTGTAGAACTAGTAAGAATATGTCAGTGTGTGCAATACGTGTTTACCTCGCTCTCTTCAGTTTTGACAGACTTTATTCGGTCTAGCTCGAGTTTTTTAAAATTATAACTGAAAATGAAAAAAAAAAAACTTTTTGTGGTGTCTATAAAGTGTTGTATTGTAATTTTGATTATTATCTAATAAAAAATAATCATAAAAATCGAACTACAAAGTCAAAGTAAATAGTTATGCGGCATACATAAAATAAAAAGTAGACGGTCTTGCTTCATAGACGATTTGATTTGTTGTCAATGTGATTGACTCTCCAGTACGCTTAGTCCCAGATTTGATAGTTTATGAAAACTTTTTTCGTTTTCGTATTGTTCCATAAATTGTTGGGCTAAAAGGTATTCGAAAACTTTTTTCGTATTAGAGTGAAGCAATCTATACCGCCGCTTACTACCGATTTTAGTTCCTCCACGTTTCCGATAGAGGCGCTTTACTAAAATTTATGATTGATGATAATTAATTTAACAATACGTAAACAAAAAAAGTTTTTGTAAACTATCAAATCTGGGACTAAGCGTACTGTTTGTTTTGGTGGTTTGGATATTGGATCGTTAAATTACATATATTTTAATTGCCTTCTTCATAGTAAGGCATTATTTTATTCTACCATCACTAAATGTAAAGTTCCGCTTCTGTTACATATTTCTTCTCTACTCTCATTCCCAAACAAAAAATATTTTTTTTCATTAGCAAATTTTATTCAATCTAATAATATATAGTACATTTTATTTATATTACACGGGAATTGAAAAAAAAAAAAAAAAAAATACTTTAAAATGTGTGAAAACCACGTCAGTTTCAATAATAAAATATCTTAGTACATACTTCCGTTTTCAGTTGTCTTCAGCGAACACGAAAAGTGAAGCCACTTTTTGAAACATGTGTGCGTAGTCGAAGTTCGTGTCGTGTAATTCATCAAAATAAGTGATAATATAAATACTTAAGTGTGGAAATATTCCATCCTTCTTCTTATTTACTTTTGTGTTGTTTTTACAGTTCTTAACACTGCAAGAAGTCATTGTTTCTTTTTAAAACGGATGTTTTCAGTACGACGTTCTGACAAGAAATTCACGTAGTTTTGAATGCGTAGTCGTGTATTTATAGGGAATTCACATAGTTTTGGGAAGCGATTTTGGCGTCACTTTGGCAATGCGCCGTAGGGACTCTGTATTTTTATTTGCTCTGAGCTCTTCCCTCACTGATGGCAAAATTGTCCCAACAACAAATGGGGCCGTAGCCAAGTAAAAACTTTTTTTAGAATCTAATCGTAGTTCTTAATTTCTAAATTGTAGGCTAAAGCGGAGTTAGAGAAGTCGGGTATGGCCCCCGAAGCGGTCGCGAAAATCCTCCCGCACAAGGTGTTCCTCGGCAACCGTCCCACCAACTCCATCGTTCTCAAGAAAGTCACGCCGTTCACACTCGGAGCGCTCATCGGTAAAATAATTTTTATTTTTTAAAATAAGGTTGCGTTTGACCGCCAAATATGGGGGATAGAGCCACTTCCTGTTTATTTCATCTTTCCGCAGGCGTTAACACTAACAGAAAGTGGGTCTTGTCTAACCCCCTGGACATAGGCCTCCTGAAGAAGTCGACATTAGTTCCGCCACTCTGGCGTCTGTTCTAAGTGTTCTTGTATTTAGAGTTGCTATAAATAACCGTTTATTTTTGTATTTTCATTATACAGGGTGTAAGGGGAACAATCTCGAAGCCAAAAGAAATTAATTGTACTCATCATTATGAACAACTTTTACTATGGGACCAACTCTGAAATCGCGAAAAAAAGTCAGCTGTTCCATACATTTTGTCGAGTGTCAATGACCGTTTTCTATAGAACAGCTGATATTTTTTTCGCGATTTCAGGGCTGGTCCCATAGTAAAAGTTGTTCATAATGATGAGTACAATTACCTTCTTTTGGCTTCGAAAGTGTTCCCCTTACACCCCGTATTAGGTAATTTTATTATTTTTGTAAATGTTTATGTAAATTATTTATTCTGTTTTCAGCGCTGTATGAACACAAGATCTTCACCCAGGGCGTGATTTGGGACATCAACTCGTTCGACCAGTGGGGGGTGGAGCTCGGGAAGCAACTGGCCAAGGCCATCGAACCCGAGCTTCAGGACTGCACGCCCATCACGGCCCATGATGGCTCTACTAACGGACTCATCAACTTCTTGAAGGAGAACTTTTAAGTTTTTGTAGATGTCCCGACGCCCAAAAGCTTGTTTTGAAAAAGTATTTTTTAAATCTATATACGGAATGTAAGGGGAACACTCTCGAAGCCAAAAGAAGGTAATTGTACTCATCATTTTGAACAATTTATACTATGGGACCAACACTCAAATCGCGAAAAAAATATCAGCTGTTCTATAGAAAACGGTCATTGACACTCGACAATATGTATGGAACAGCTGATTGTTTTCCCCGCGATTTTAGGGTTGGTCCCATACTAAAAGTGGTTCATAACCTTCTTTTGGCTTCCCATACTAAAAGTGGTTCAATTACCTTCTTTTGGCTTCGTGTGTTCCCCTGACACCCTGTATGTATATTCTATATACAAATCCCTATTTACCTTGGTCACGCCATAACTTGAGAACGACTTTACCGATTTCATTCATATTTATTTCAAGTCCTCTAATGCTTTGTAGAAGGTTCTTATGGAAAGAAAAATTAAGAAAATTGCGCAGTAAATTAGAAAAAGTCAGAAAACTTAACGACGATTATAACTTCGCGTGTTTGACAGTTCTAAGACATGACGTCTGTCGGGTCAGCTAGTGAATAATATTTATTTTATATGTACGTACGTACATATAAAATAAATATTACGTACGTCCCTTGCATTTGTAAACCGATTTTGTGCTTCTTTTAAACATTATTTACTGGAACCTCTCGAAATGGTCCCACAAAAATTCATTATAACTTAGGTTCAGTAGTTTTCTAAACTAAATATAATATTACAAAAAAAATAAAATAGGATTGGTTTAGTTTAGAGAGTTGTTCAACAAAATTGATGCTGTGTTATGTTTGATGCTTTTTATCTCACTGTTTAGTTTTGTAGTATGTTGTATGCTTAGAGCAACCCGGAGGGCAATATTTTTTTTGCAAGAACATTCTCGCAAACCCGGAAACTTCTATTGATATAACGCAATCATTTTTATGTAAAGCGACACAATATGATATTGTTAACTACATGTGTGTAACGGGCATGCGTAGATGTGTACCTACTTTGACGGAATGCCTATGGTTAGAGACTCCCTTCCGTGTTGCTCTAAGGTTGTATGTAAGGAACAAAACATGTCCTTTTGATATTAGGTAATAGGTGAAAGTAATATTGTTTTATAGCTGCAAAATATAAGAAAAAATATTTAAAAGACGTTTATAATGCTTTTTTATTTATATGCTTGGAATTTTAATCATGTTGGTAATGTTATTGCTTAATATTTAGTTGTATGTTTAGAAAATAAACAATTTTATACAAATGAGAAGAATTTTATTTCCCTTCATTGAAAAATGTCATACAATATCTGAAAATTAACTAAGGACCTGCCACAACAAATTTCAGATTATTATTTCAAAAATTCAAATACAACACTAAATTCTTAAGACTAGATAATAATTAGTCAAAAACTCATACCAAGAATCTTATACCCAACTGGATTTCATAAAAAAATACTTCTTTATTAGACCGTTATAGTATTTGAATAAAATTATAGCTCAATATACAGTGTAAACTCTATACAACAACACTCGATTTAATGACAAACTCCCTAAAACGTCGAAATTACTTGACTAGTTGGGTTTACCTTGTTGTCCATACAATGACACTAGTATAGTATAGTGTAGCGTCACACACACTTTTAATAACGACAAATATTGTTAATTATTAAGCAATAAACAGTACTTTCTAATACCTCGTATTGTAATAAAACACTGGAGCAGAAAAAGCGTCAGACGAAGATAAGAAACTATACGCAATAAAGCGTTATTTGTATCAATATTAATGTTCGCTGTTTGTAAATTTTATACTTTACTAATAAATACACATTATAATAGTAAAATAATATTGATTTTTCTTCTTTCTATTTAACGACAACTCTCAATAACGCCATAAAATGCGCAGTTCCTTAAGTGACGCTTTATAAAGTTTACACTGTATACAGAAATAATAGAGAAAACTAGTCCAAAACAGATAGAAATGCCGGGAGCAGTCTATTCGTTTCTGAGAATCGTAACCGATACGTAATATCTCTACATAGTATAAATTGAAGTCGCTTTCCGCATCTGTCTGTCTGTCTGTATGGCCGCTAACTCCTCCTAAACCACGCAACGGATTTTGATGCGGTTTTCACCATCAGTTAGATACATTTTCAAGGAAGGTTCATATATATAACTAGCGAACCGCCCCGGCTTCGCACGTAAATTACACCCGTGCAAAGCCGGGCGGGCGGGTCACTAGTGATTGATATTTTGATGTTTATTGCAATTTTCTTCTTTAATGGAAAGTGCAATATTAGGGGTCGTTCATTACCCACGTGACTAACCCCACCATCTAAAATCACATGGATTTTTTAGTACAAAGTAAGAAAATATCTGAATATTAACTTCAAATACAGGTATCACAAATCAGTCATTAAACGTCCACTGCTGGACAAAGGCCTCCCTCTCAGAAAGGGGATATCAACGAAAAAAAAATACACGTGATATCTTACTGCTCTCCCCCGAGAAAAATCACGAACGGAAGGGAGAGCCCTTCCGTTCGTGATTTTTCTCGAACCCTCTCCCTCCTTTAGAGCCTCGCGTGATTAATGAACGATCCCTTACGAAGTAGACGGTCCAACGGGATTAAAGTATTTTCTAAGGCCATTCCTTAATTTGTTAATGCAGTAACAACAACATCATCATTAACATCAGGCGAGTTGGTGGCCAAGCGCAAGCCTATTTATAATAATAAAAAAAAAAAAAAACATTTTTCGCCACTTCAACTCTGTTTATAATTTTGCTCGGTATGCTTTGTTTGGGAGTTTCTTTATCATATTTCAACGAGTGCTCCTGACAAATTAGCGCTTAGAGTATGTCCTTATAGCTACCATAATGATTAGAAATGGTATTTATTTCGGTTTCCTGCCGCGGCCGCCACCGGTTTTGACCTTCTTCTTAGCTGAGTTCTTTTTGTCTTCTTCTGCTTTGCGCTTGGGGTTGGGTGTTGTTTTTAACTGAAAATTGAGGGTAGCTATAAATTCAGAATGCCTTTTTAGCTTTATCTACTAGCTGCGCTTTGCTCTTACAGGGATTTTTTTTCAGGATAAAAAGTAGCATGTGTTTATCCAGGATATAAGCTAGCCCCATGCCAGATTTCATTCAATACCGTCTAGCTGTAACAGATTTGAGTGTGGAAAAACATATAGACTTACACACAAACTTTTGCATTTTTTATATTGAATTGCATTTTTGTATGACATTGAATAATTTATTATTTAATTTGACTTACACATAATAATATTAAAATATAATTTTTATGTAAGTTTATATACATCGTTGTAGAAAGAGTACTGGAGAAGTTTGACTTGTAATTTCGGAGTTATTAATAAAGTAAATAATAATGTATTGATGATTGTTAGTTATAATACTGAAATTTGTAATTTTATTATTATTGGTCGCTCTATGAAATAGGGCTGCTCTTGACAGATGATGGCTGTTGGGGACACAGCTGGGTTCTTATTCGCGATGGGGGCGATAAGTCCTGCACTGTCGTCCCGCTTGGGGTGTATTGTGCATTTAACACATCATCATCATTTCAGCCATAGGACGTCCACTGCTGGACATAGACCTCCCCCATTGATCTCCAAAAGGGCCAGTTGGAAGCGGCCTGTATCCAGTGTTTCCCTGCGGTCTCTTTTAGTTCGTCTGTCCATCTTGTGGGTGAACGTCCTACACTGCGCTTACCGGTCCGTGGTTTCCATTCCAGAACCTTTTGGCCCCATCTGCCATCTGTTCTGCGTGATATGTGCCCTGCCCACTGCCATTTCAACTTGCTAATCCGGCATTTAACACAGCTGGGTCCTAAAGCCTTTGAGGAGCGTGTCTAAGGTATGTAATAATTTATTGAGGAATATAGTACTCACAGTAAAGAACCCGTCGAGCCTGCCCTGTGTGGTGCCGGTGCGTGCCTTCTTCAGTTTCTTGGTTCCATTACGCACTCGTTCTTCGTTGAACTGCCTGTCTCCGCAGAGGAACTTCACCAGACCTTCCTCGTCGGGGTCTGACCACTTCAGCTGTGAAGCATATTGTGAATTGATTGTGGACGCTTGTACGATAACACGAAAAATAGTGGCATTAAAACTTATACTATTCTCAGTACAAGCTGTCAGAACAAGGGGGCAAGCCAAGATGATCAATAAACCGGCCAAGTGCGAGTCGCGCTCGCGCACTGAGGGTTCCATACCACCACAAAATACAATAAAGATGTCCAAGTAACAGAATCACCAGTTATTATAACGCCTTCCAAATTGTAGCAAAAGCAATTGCTACGCAATTAATTACTTTGCTACAGGCGCTCGAGTATAACAATTATAACTTGGTAATGAACAGAATTTGACACAGACTCGCACTTGGCCAGTATTTATTATTTGTTCTTATTTTTTAGAGTGTGTTCTGTAATCGTACCAAGTTTGATACTTGTACTTATTACCGTTTTTACATTAGAGCTAATACTAAAATACGAAAAAATACGTTTGTTGTATGGTGACACCCCACTTTCGTTTTTATTTTTTGACTTTTTTACTAGTTTTTAGTAAATCCGCCGTAGCGTTACATATTCTGTGAAAATTTCAACTGGCCGTTATTAGGTAGGACAGACAGACAGACATCGTAAACTTAGTAATAGGGTTCCGTATTACCCTTTGGGTACGGACCCCTAAAAATGAGCCCGGCAGCCAAGTCCGCCGGGTTGAGCCGCTGGGCGCAGGCTTCGGTGTGTAGGCACCTAAATTTTATATTGGCTTACCTCAATTTCCTTAGCATCAGCGACTTCAGGTTGCAGAAATAGCTCCCTAGCTCGTGTAAAGTCCCAGTCCTCAGGCGGCGGGTACTTGGCAGTGTCAATGTTTTTCAGTATTTTCTCCAGCGAGCGATGCTGGCGGATCAGCTCGATGGCTCGCTTGGGGCCGATGCCGCGGATGGAACCGCAGTAATCGCAGCCCAGGAGTATGCATAGGTCTATGAACTGTGGAGATAAAAGGAGAAATGTAAGAAAAGGTTGTTAATTAGACATTTATTTTAACAAAAAAAAAGCTAGCCACGTGCGAGTCGGGCTCGCACACTGAGGGTTCCGTAACACCACAAAATTCAATAACGAAATTACCAGTTATAACTTGGTAATAAACAGAAACTTGTCACTGATTAGCACTTGGGCATTTTTTATTATTTGTTGTTATACTTTAGAGTGTATACTATAATCATGTAAAGTTTGACGCTTGTTAGTATTACCGTTTTTACATTCGAGCTAATACAAAAATACGTAAAAAAAATACGTTTGATGTATGGGGAATGTTTGCTTCGATATCTTTTAATTTGCCGGAATAAAATGACACGAGAAATAAAAATCACTTGTTACCATTTTACTGTGTCAAATTAAAATATATCAAATTGACAATTTCTTTGTTTGTAATGTTACGATAGACACCATGACATGATTTTGTTACTTTTTGGAAATTCACACTCATTGATTTTATATCTTCAATAATGTGAAAATGTGCGAGAGAGAAAGCTGCAGAGGGTATACAGGCCCCTTAATAGGTAAGACAGACAGACAGACATTGTAGGCTTAGTAATAGGGTCCCGTTTTAACCCTTTGGGTACGGAACCCTAAAAAAATGTTTGCTGTTAGCTCTGTAATGTACACTATGCAGACTTCCTTTGCTTTTAGTTATTGATAATACTTACATACAAAGATAGGTAGCCTCATACAGGGTTATACATATAGACTGTAATAATACGAAAGGAGGTCTTTGTACTCATCATTATGAAGTTCATAGTAAAAGTTGTTAAAAAGTTCATAGTAAAACTTATTTCAGGGTTGGGACCAACCCTGAAATAAGTGTCAGTGGTTTAGGCTGCCTGAAGGCTAGTGCTCCATCGTAGACCGCATCGTCGCTTAACATCAGGCGAGATGGCGGCCAAGCGCAAACATATGTATAAAAAAAAACATGGCATAACTCAACATAATAATCATCCACTGCTGTATATAGGCCTTTCCAAAGGCACAAAGTTATTTGCCAGATAACCAAAGTCAGAGACGTAGCTTAGGATATCAGCAAGCTGAAGTGGCATTGGGCTGGTCATATCTGTTGCATAACTCATCATGTAGTTTCAATACATACCTCCTTGTGCTCAAGCTCAAGTCCTTTCAGCACATCGTCCAAGTGGAACTCCTGGACGGGCATCTTCCTAGCCTCGGAGAAGGTGAGGTGTCTGAGCAGCACGCTGGCTCCAAATGTCAGGGCGTCCATATCTTCCGTGGCTGCCCCGAACACTTTACCGGATTTCACCTGATGAAGACTTGGTTAATCAGTGTGCTACCATGGCATGTTGAATTATTGGGGCTAGTTCCTCTTCCTAATAGGTCAAGAAGTTAATTGATCATTTGGATAAATGCGTCAAGATTGATATACAGGGGGATAGTGAACTTTTTTATTATCACTAGTGTCAAATTTATGTTTTACCTACTTTCGGCCGAGGCGACTGGGCCAGTTGGGTGAAATCACCCCAAATCGGTGAAGGCCCAACTAGCCTGATCAGTACAGAGGAGCGGACTTCGGCTGGTGTTGACATTCCCAGAACAATGTTTTTATTTATTGTTTTGTAATTTGACATTTTTAATTAAGCATTTATATATAATTTTGTAATTTTAATTTGTAACATATGAACATTGTCTGAAATAAATAAATATTATTATTATTTATTATAATGGCTGCGGAATGGCCATTTACAAACAGCTAACAATTTTGCATGTACGATGTGGCAACAGAGAGAGCAATCTCAATTTAAACGCCTAGACCAACAGATGGCTGGGACCACAAAGAGATCATCTAGGGTTGTGCTGTCTCACTCCAAACCAGCAAGCCAATCATGCACACAGTGGTAAAATTTGCTAACTCTTTTTATCGCGCTTAAACAAGTAATATTCTCACTTGACAAAGTGTCAATAAGATTTTGCCATGTGGAACAAATGCATGCTAGACTTACAGGAATGCCCAACCCGACTACAGCAGAGACAAGAGACAGTAGCTGTAGCTGTCTAGGCGCTTGGTGGCTGGGGAAAACTCTACAGTCTTGACGAATAAACTACAGTACAAGTGAAACCAAGAGTGACAATTGTTTTGTTTTTTTTAAAATAAATAATAGGCTTGCGTTTGACAACCATCACGCCTGATGTTAAGCGATGATGCGGTCTACGTTGGAGCATGCTTGCAAAGAAGAAACCGATTCACTCGTGATTTGAAGATGGGTGTCTTCAAATCACGAGTGAATCTGGGTAGATTGTAACCATCTGGGAACAGCCATTCAGACAGCGCATTCCACAGACTACCAGTTCGCATAATAAATGTGGAATCGAAGGGGTTTTTTTTTTTTTTCGGAATATCATCCATAAAGCGGTGATGATTTTTCATTGTAAACATATTCTTACCAAAGCAGCACACTGTGCCTCAGCTTCGCACGGTGCTTCTATTGTAGGGATTCCCATCAGCTTCAGGAGTTCCCTCGCCTCTTCACTGTGGCGCTTGGTCACTTTCACCAGCCGTCGGTTGAACTTCTCCATTTGTGCTTGGTCACCTGTCGACATCATTGTTATTATAGTTTTTGGTGAGGAAAACATATACATTATCGCTAGGAAATGCAATCTCGCATCAAATTCTCAGTCCCGCAATTCTGTTGGTCTAGGGTTTTCAGTCGAGATGGGGGCGATAAGTCATGCACTGACGTTCCGCTTGGGGTGGTTTGTGCATTTCCCCCTACCAGCACCTACCCGAGCCAACCCTTGATGAAAAAAGTTATGATGCCTCATGCAACCCGATATTGATTCTAGTTTCTTCTGTGGCTTTTCAGCAGTACATGCTCGATAGTTTTATTTTCTTTCATGCAGCCACGACACAGTGGACTTTCCGTGGCTCCCAGCTTAACAAGTGGCTATTCAAGTTGCAATGACCATTTTGTATAGACAGTTACACTTTTTAGCCAAATATTGTGGGGAGATTGGAATATTGCAAGTAAAACTTATGGAGCATCTTACCAGCTTCTGTGGCCTTCTGTAATTCTTTCTCAGCCTCCTCTCGCCTCTCCGCCCTCTTGTTCAACTGGTGAGCTTTCATATCGGGCGGTTTTCCATCAAACACATAGACTGGTTTTATGCCATTCTCAATCAGCCTGATGGTACGGTAGAATGTTCCCATAAGGTGAGATGTGGTCTCTCCATCTACAGATACTAACTGTGCTCCTGGAACGTAAAAATTGAAGATTAAAATATAGGTAATGTAGGGGCACACGAAAGGTAATCCAAAACAGCATAATATTGACAAGCATCGATGATATGTGTTAAATTAAAGATTGTATACCGTACCTTCACTTCTTACTGCTATTAGGAACTGGTACAAACTCATAGATGCATCAATAGCTATTTTGCGTCCTGGAAATAAAGAAAATCTGCTTGAAACTGAACGTGGATAAAATTTTAGAAAATTCTTTAATTAAAACTCACCGAAATAGTTCTTTATTTCCATTTCTTTCACAGCCTGCGGGGCTATATCGGCAATGAGTTTTGATAAGCCTAGAATACCCATTTTAATTTAATTTTAATAATGTTCACAACAAAAGCTAACGACACTCGAAATCCTAAAATTGTAAAATTCAACTAAAATTGGCGGGAGTAATTCCGGATGACACTTGAACATAAGTGACAGTTGCCAAAATTAATTTCTGTTGTTCAAATCAATTTGATTCGGAACGCGTTTACGAATGGTGTAGTGATGTGGGACACAATCGAGACATCGATTGCGAACAACGATATTTGTTTATATTCTTTCCCAATCTTGTTTTTAACAATTATTAAAAGATTAATTCGACTATTTATATTAAACGTGAAGGAAACCTAAATTATAAATATAAAACGACCTTAAATTTATAATATATTTCTTAATAATTTTGGTACCTACATGCTACCAAGGTTAACTCGGGATCGTGAAGCGAAATGTATATAGAAGACAGCAGTTACTAGAACAGCTGATTGTCAAGTGAAAAGGCATAGAGGGAAAGGGCGTGTGTTGTTATCTACAATCGTGAATCGATCGGATTCTTTGTTTGTGCAATAAGTGTTTTGGTTTATTTGGCGCTTTATTTTGGAAAAATAATAGAAATGGGAAATTTACTAAGTACAAATATGGAAGAAAATTTCAAAAAGAATCAGGAATTCATACAGAGTATGAATAAAATAAAGGTGGGATTTGTAATTTTATGCATAAAATAAATATAAATGAAATTATGCTTGTGGAAAACATGAATATTATAAAACATGAATTTTACAGATGGAGAGGCAAATACAATTACAATTTCAGTTGCAAGAGAGGCAAATGGCCATGCAAATAGCTAAAAATCGTGACATTTGCTTATGGGTTACTGGATTTTATGTAACTGCCGTTACTGGATTATTTACCGGGTAAGAGAAAAAAATATTTCAAATAAACAACGACCTATATGTACTACGTAATTCTTTGCAAATAAACAGCTACTTTTGTGATGGTAAATAAGACTAGTTAAGTAGTTAAAAAAAGGAATTATACTTTTTCTTTACAAAATGGTAATTTAAAACAAAACTTTTCTTTTTTTTCAGTTTCAGGAGAACAAAAAGACCCTACTTTTTGATGCCACTCATACCGTTAACATTCGTAACCCTATATTATTGGGATGCTGCATATGGAAATAAAGTTCACAGAATTAGAAGTAAGTAATAGTCTTATACTGTTGCATTCGTTAGACAAACATGAAAATCTAGACTGAGGCGAAGCTGAGGCACACATACCTTAGCCCAGCAATGATTCCTACTTTTCGAAAACATGACACATTCACAGAAATGCCACGAAATCTGTATAGAAACATAATCAAGCATGGTTGAATAAAGTAAATTTTTTCATCATCGAAATTACTTGTGGTATTATCAACTTGATATAGTAAATTACCAAATTACTTTGAGATAAGTGCTTAATTTTGTTTGAGAACGAAAGTTCAATAATGATAACAAACAGTCATTAAGATAAACGCTCCATTTGCTACTCAACAATGATATTATGTTAACCTATTGACTCGCTGAGAAAAGGTTTTAAACGGGACCCTATTACTAAGCTGTCTGTCTGTCCTACCATTTAACGGCTGTATTTTTTGGAACCGTAATAGACAGCCAGTTGAAATTTTCGCAGAATATATGTAATATTACGGCAGATAAAATAAGAAATTATAGTCAAAAAGTAAAAACTAACAGACTTTTTTTTAGATTATTTGTATTTGTTCTCGTGTAAACGTACAAAGTTGGAATGATATAGTAGGTACAATCTGAAGTGAAACAACAAATAATAAGTACTGGCCATGTGCGAGTCGGTGACAAATTTCTATTCACCACCAGTTCTCGTACGATCACCGAACTGAAGCAACGTCGGGTGCGGTCGGTACTTGGATGGATAACCGCCTGGGCATGATGTTTTTTGCAGTCCTTTTTTGTACTTTAGTAGTTAACAATTTATGTGGTGGTACGAAACCCTCAGTGCGTGAACCCGACTCGCACTTGGCCGCTTTTATTTGTATATGACTAAGATAGAATGATAGCTCATTTAACATAAACAAAGTAGTTCAAGCAGTATATCAACTCTATTGGAGCTGATCTAAAAGTATCATGTGGCCTCTATTCAGAAGAATTTTTAATTGAGTTGAATGTTAAATTTAACATTGGATTCAGAGCACCCACAAGTGATCAACGTTCTGCTTGTGTCCTGCTAACAAATAAAATTAAAAACAGCCAAAATCCTTAGGAGAAACAGCAGTTTATTACTCAAAAAATAATTCACAAACTGCGAGCAAATGCTTTCTACGATGAAAGATGAAATAAAACAATATTAAACAAATTATTTTGGTTTTTCAGTGGAGGCTGAGCACATCATGACCCATGAAGCTGACTCTCTCGAATGGCCCTGTGGCCTTCCCACCCCATCTTCTGTAGACTTGGGACGACTTGACGTAGAAGAGAAGAAGAAGATTCATCCACCGCTGCTTTAAGTGAAGTCTTTACAAGTCTGTGATCGCATTTAAATGAAAACAATATTTTGATCAATTTTCATGTTCAACTAGCATTGGCAGCGCCGGTCCTGGGTTAAAGCGGTCGGTCTAGGCCTCAGATAGCAAGGGGCGCCAAAATATGAAAAGCGAAAAAAAAAAACTATACTCCGTTCACAAATCTTAGCTATTATAAGTAAACAAAGAAATGGCACGAAAAGTCACTGTCAAAGTGACATGCCAGTTGCTCAAAACATTTTTCACTCATGAAAAATGTTTCACTCTCTATTTTCCTCGGCTTGGCTCTCATGGGGGATATACTGACAGTTCAAAAAATTAATGAAAAACATTATTTAAAGATTGTAATAGATGGCGTTATAATAGAGGCGTTGACTATTTTGATAGAGGAAATAGAGGGCAAATCAAACGTTGGCCAGAAATGTTTACTTCTACTGTCCTACCAGTATGATAAAATATTTTCTATCAATTTTTTTTAATCATAAATTTGTATAGAACAGATATTACGTTAAAATAAATAGTAAAAAAAATATTTTTATTTTATAACTGTTCATATTACGACTAGAAAAACATACTAAAATACTTTTTTGTTCAAATATTGTAAACTACCATTATGAAAGATATTTTTTGCACTGGTAACCCCTTTGTTAACATAAAATATCTAAGATTAATAAACGGAGTATAGCTTCTATTTTGATGGCGCTACGACCGCTCCGTGCCTTGGCGCAGGCACGCGGAGTGGCAGGTTGCCCTCTTGTGTTGTTTATAGATAGCAGACAATGTTGATGTGGAAATTGTTTATGCCGGAATCGATTCTTGTACGATAGTTTTTAGAAATGAAGCGCGCTGAAACACAATCTCGCTATACCCTGATCAAACGCTATAGGGCCGGCGCTAATTGACTGCAATGGAAGATAATCATTAAGAAAAAACTCATTTATAGGGGTGCTGTTAATTAGCCATTTGCATAGAAAGAAACTTGAATTTACTTACTTTAAATGTGGCTTGTATGTAAAAAAAAAACTATCATCTAATCATCAACTAATCATCATCATCATCATCATCATCATTAGTAGTATATAATTGGGGTTTCTGGATCAAAAGTACTTCAAATAGGCCCAGTTATAAACAACTAAATCTATTCACGCCATCTATTCAAATAGATGAATAAAGTAGTTATTGAATAGAGAAATAATTTATAAAAAACGATAGTTTTCGATAAGAAGTCATACCTGGCGCAGAGAAGCGCCGGTCTTCTTATCAAAACTCTCGTTTTTTATAAATTATTTCTCTATTCAATAACTACTTTATTCATCTATTTGAATAGATGGCTGAATAGATTTAGTTGTTTATAACTGGGCCTATTTGAAGTACTTTTGCTCCAGAAACCCCAATTATATCCATGTGATGAGAAAATACTACTTCGCCAACAGCAAACAAATCGGAAACTGATGCATTTTCATCAACGGGTAGGGAACTGGTGTGTTTCAGCACCAGTTCAACATAGCAGTTTACCATGGTTGTCTACATCAGTTCATCATATTCATCTAGAGTTATTTATACTCTGTATGCATTTTTATGTTCTGAACAATAAAGATATTGTATTCAATCAATCACCAACTTGCTAACTGTGTCTTTTCATATAGGTATTTATTTTAAGTAGCCTCCATTATTTATAAATAGTTCTTTTCAAATTAATGAAATTATTTATGTATGTATAAATTTTCGAAAAAAAACAGGAACCCCAATTATATCATTTTTTTTAATGCTTCAGTATAATTATTTAATATTTAATAAGCTAACAATTATAATCTAAGTTAATTTGTAACATTGATTTTATCTTTTATAAGGGATACTATATCTCTAAATGATCTATATACATCATCCATGTATAAGTTTTTGACGACGTGTTGTACACATAGATCAGCATTACATTTGCATGTTAATAATTCTTCAGGTATTGTTTCCACGTCATATAACTCTATTCGTATAATTTTTGTTCCTTTCGACGGCATTCTCACGCAGGAGTAAGTCATGTCATCTCGGTGTGGCCTTTTTCTCGATTTCTCTTGATTGTTCGGCAAGAAGTTGAATAGGTCTCCAGATTCCTGAAACAAGCAGCTTAGTGAGTTATTTTAACGTATTTAATTAATTAAACCTATTCAACACAGTGAACTACTATTTACGTTAAAATCATGTCTAGGAATAAAATTATTTGAGTATGTAAATAGCCAAATTAATTTATTATACTTAATAGGTAAAATAATTTAAACTTACCGACATAATCCGTTAGTTGTGTTCTTTGCAAAGGTCGAAAAAATAATAATTTCACAATATTAATTTATCTGTCTTTTATATAATTGCTTAAAATGACTTTAAGGTCTAAAATTAGACAATTTTTTAAATGTCTAACCAAATAATTCCGTTGTTTTCCTAAACGGGAGGAATGCATTGAGCGAGGCGCCGGGCGTCAGATGATCCGTCTGTGTTTATAGTAATGATTATCAAAACATCTCAATTGTAAATATCGGTAGGTACAATACTGTTTTCTATAGAGTAGTAATAAAGTTGCATATTGATTAAATATTTTCGGAGAACTATTTAAGTATGTGTCACAGATTAAACAGTCCTGTTAATGCGGTAATTGTCCTTACATAAAAATGCAAATACTAGTTGGTTTGTTTGTCTTTAAAATATCAAAATAGTTGAATTGATTTCGTAAGGTATTGAGGTATTGTATTGAGACCTAGATCATAATGTATAACAGGTACCATTTTTAACCAAAAAGTCGCAAGTGAAACTGTAGGGTGCAGCTAGTTTAAAATGTTTGATTTAGCTCGATATGGAAAAATTGCTGACAAACTATTTTTGTTTAACACTAACGTCAATGTGAACGTACACATTGACATCCTTAATATTTATATAAAGCTTAAGAAAACCTGAGTCAGTACAGTAATTGCTTCCTGAAGGACAACAGGTGTAGAAAAAGTATTTTGTGCGTGTTTGTGCTAGTGTTACGATTGCAGTCTGGTCTTCTATTCAATCAATTGTGAGTATTATTATTATTATATATTTACGTTTTGATTAAGAAATAAAAAGAAAATGAACGTCTATATAATTGAATTAGTGATTACTCTAACGATTCATTAAAATGTTCTCATTTTTGAAGTTATAAATCCGTTAAACTTTTGTATTTGATTCATGCTGCCCTAGTATTTTATTCATTGATCATTTGTATCTTGATAAGACTTTGAATGTTTGACATCAATTTGTTAGTTCAAATTGCATATTCTCTAAAGAACACTTTTTTATTTAATTGTTATACATATTTAAATTTATTAAATGTTTTTTTCAGTGTCATCTTCATTCGTGTGTGGGTGCGTGTCAGATTGCTCGGTCGGATTGAACTCAAGTCATCTATTCAATAAATTGTGAGTATCATTGCATATTTATGTTTTGATTTTAAAAACATAAAAAATAATAGAAGAAAATTTCTTTATGTGACTACTCTGATAAGTGAAATATCCCATGTTCTCAACATATTAAAATTTCAACTTTTTACATAGGTATTCCGAACTTACTGACATCCTTATTTTTTTATTTCTTCATTATTAATTGTGTCTTGATAAAGTTGTACTGTCTTGAGTGAATGAATAGCCAAAATAACTTATTCCTAAATAATAAATAGTAAGCTCGTATTGACAACTGAATAAAAACATATTTTTTTTCATTTCAGCCCTATACGCTGCACTTCGTTTTTCAATCATCAGTGCTGCGTGATTCAATTCCACAAATTATACAAAATGTAAGTACTTCAAGTCTGATAGTTTTTTAAAAGAGTCAAATTAATGTGACCTTTTTTACTTAGGTATCGAGTTATTAAATAATAATAATACCCTAGTAACCATATTATGTACATAGACGTACAGTACCACATACCATAGACTGATTCAACTCCATCTCACTCACCACAATAGCAAATCAATTGTCAATCCTATTATGTACAATAGTTTTATATCCATTCACATTCCATAATAGTATTTTATATTGAACAGAGCCTCTTGTCCTGTTGGCTTCAGCCCCACTGTTGCATCTCAAAACTAAAGGCCCGTGAATCAATTGAGTTTATAATAATTCAAAGCAAACGAGCATTATTAGAAGTGGGTACGATCTTTTTGTAGTCATGTCGTTACAATTTATTTCATAGTATTAAAATTTTATATGAGTGTAAAAAGAGAATAACTATAATATAGTTTAAAAATCATTTCATAGTTTATTTTTCTTATTTTCAGGTCAAAATCATCGAACGCTGACGACCTTTTTCCTTCAGAAGAAGAAATTGAAGAGACACGCCATTCAAAAAAAGCAGTGAAACGATCCAGGGATGAATCGCGCTCTTCCGATGAAAGCATTGAAGAGACTCGCCCTCAAAAGAAGGCGACAAAGCAACAATCCCGAGACGAGTCTCGTTCTTCATGCTCAAGCATGCCGCCTTTAACGGAGGAGCCAGTAGAGAAGCCAAAACGGCGGGAGGAAAAAACTGCAAAGGATTCATCACGACGCCTTTCGGACCCACCAGTGCGCAGCGCGCAGCGAGTTTCGAAGAAAACGAAAACCCAGATTCACCCTGTCTCCCGGCCGACGGCTAGGGAATTATTTGGTACGGATAGTGAAGATGAAGCGCAGGAAGCGGCCTGTGCTTCATCTTCAAAAAAACCAAACGCTTTGGTATCTACTATAACGAGAAGGTTAGCCAACGGCGTCTCTCGACAAATTTTTCCCGATAAAGAGGGGACGCATTATATCGAATTAAAAGTATACAAAGTCTCGGATATTGAAAAAATTGCTCCTATGAATAGGTGGCGGCAGGCTGTGATGTCATTAAAATATAAAACTAATGACAACACAGAAGTCTGGAGCAATTTAACAAAATTTATATGTTCTAGTAGAAAAGAGTTTAAAAACATATCACCCACATTCATATCAAATTATTTTTAGTAAAAATAATAGATACTTAATTTTTATACTTCATTTATCATTTTATAATTGTATACTCATGTAATCAAAATGTAATCGTAGTTTTAAGTTAAATTGAATAAATATCATTTCCTTGTCTTAATTATGTTGTATTTTTTTTTTATTACAGCGAGCCCAACCAGTGATGTCGAGTATCAGTCACAAAGCAATGAAACCATATTATGCCACAAATGTAAACAGATTTTACGAAAATCTGAATTCAAGTATCATTTGAGAAGTAATGTGCATAAATCAAATTGCTTGTTAAAAACTGTATTTAAAAATATTGAGATTATTGCAACAGCATTTAAGAATCGAATCCTTACATACCGATTGAATCCGTATGAAGTACACTTTGAGACACTTGAAGCATTTTTATATGACAGTATGAAATATGTGACAAAACTAGTTGAAATGATTCAATCAAAACATAGCTGCTTAAAAGTGAATATAGAGTTGTTTGCTAATTTTATATTACCACATTCAGACCAACAGCAGCTCAAGTCTTTTAATACTAAAAATACTGTTATTTTAAAACATACGGATCTAAAAGAGAAATATATGGATGCATTAAGCACGATAAAACAGAAATTAACAGAGTTTGAGCACTGTGAGTCCGGGTGGTCTTTTTTATCAATAAGTCATCTAGAAATCAATATTAACAAATACTGCCCTATGCGAGGTGGTTCTTATATTGATTTACCAGCCAAAGTTAAAAACACAAAAAGTTGTATAAACATACAGAATAATGATAATCACTGCCTGTTATGGTCTATAGTGGCTGCCTTACACCCACGCGAGCGAAATGCTTGTAGGGTAAGTTCTTATCCACACTATAGTAACGTATTAAATATCGAGGGCATGAATTTTCCTCCCACATTAAGTGATGTAAGAATTTTAGAAAAAAACAATTCTGATGTGAGTGTAAATATCTATGGATTAAGTAATAAGTGTAATGTAACTGGGCCTCTGTACAAGTCTGATTCAAGAAAATCTAATCATGTGAACTTGCTGTACATAGAAAAAAGTGGCAAGTTTCACTACTGTCTCATAAAAGATCTTTTGAAACTTGTACGAAGACAAATTTCCGGACACAAAGGCAAAATGTACTTGTGTGAAAATTGCTTGCAATTTTTTTCCAGTGTTTCTAAGTATACTACACATTCTTGTTCTGAAGTGTTATCGGTTTTACCGCCAAAGAATAGCGTACTAAAATTTGAACACTACGAAAGGCAACAGAAAATAAACTTTGTAATATATGCGGATTTTGAAAGCATTCTAATTAATTGTCCAGAAAATAATGATTTGAGTATTAATACGAAAACGATTAAAAAACACGAACCTTCTTGTTTCGGGTATTACATATGCTGTTCACATGATTCAAGCCTGAATAAATATGTAACGTATAGGGGTTCCGACTGTGCCAAAGTTTTCATAGAGTATCTAATCAGAGATGTGACAGAGATAAGTAGTATTATACAATGTAAAAAATCGATGTTAAAATTATCTAAACACCAGCAGGAAGAATATCAAAAGGAAAGTGTATGTCACATCTGTAATAACTTCCTCTTTGATGATAAAGTGATGGATCATGATCATATTACGGGTGAATACAGAGGAGCAGCTCACAACCAATGTAATCTATTGTATAGAGTTTGCCCCTTCGTACCAGTGGTCTTTCACAATTTATCCGGTTATGACAGCCACCTATTTATAAAAGAATTAGCTAACTATAAGGGTGAAATTAAAATTATACCCCAAACAAAGGAAAAATACTTGAGTATAACAAAGTATTTGACTACGGAAAACTCACCACAGACCATTCAAATAAAATTTTTGGACTCTTTTCAATTTCTCAGCTCGAGTTTAGATAATTTGTGTAAAACCTTATGCGAGAAAGACTTTATACATTTATCTCAAGAGTTTACAAAGAAAGATCAATTTGATCTAATGCAGAAGAAAGGAGTTTATCCATATGATTATGTAGACTCATGGTCAAAGTATAAGAATGATAAACTCCCAGAAAAAAATATGTTTTTTAATAGTTTAACACAAGAGCATATATCAGAAGAAGACTATGCTCGAGCTTTACATGTTTGGAATATATTTAATATTCACTCGCTTGGAGAATACACAGATTTGTATTTAAAAAGTGATGTCTTAATTCTTTGTGATATATTTGAGAATTTTCGAAATACATGTTTACGATATTATAAATTAGATCCAGCTTATTATATGACCTCGCCTGGTCTTAGTTGGGATTCAATGTTGTTATGTTCAAAAGTACATTTGGAATTAATTAATGATATAGAAATTTATCAGTTACTCGAGAAAGGTATTCGTGGAGGTTTAGCTCAGTGTTCACTTAGACATGCAAAAGCAAACAATAAATACCTTCCCCATTATGATGAACGAAAAGATTCTTCTTTTTTAGTATACCTTGATTGTAACAATCTATACGGATACGCTATGACAAAAAAAATGCCTATTGCAGAGTTCCGATTTTTAAATAATAGCGAAATTAATGATTTTGATATTATGAATACACGAGAAGATGATGATTATGGATACATTCTTGAAGTTGATTTGAAATATAGTGATTACTTACATGGTTTTCACAGCGATTTACCATTCGCAAGTGAGAAACTCATACCGCCTGGTGGTAAAAATCCCAAACTGATAGCAAATCTCTATGATAAATATCATTATGTAATCCATTATACACATTTAAAAGAATGTATTAAACATGGATTACTACTAACAAAAATTCATAAAATTTTAAGCTTTCGTCAAGATAATTACTTAAAAAAGTACATAGATTTGAATACTCAGTTACGTCAAAAATCTTCGTCTGCTTTTGAAAAAGATTTCTTCAAATTACTTAACAATGCTATTTTCGGCAAAACTATCGAGAACAAAAGAAAGCATGTAAATGTGAAGTTGGTCACCCAATGGAGTGATAGTAATAACAAAACGAATAAAGTAATCGGCGCAAAGGTACTTATTACAAAGCCAAACTTTCACAGTGCAACGATATTTTCTGAAAACTTTGCTGCAATCCAGCTTAAACACGAAAAAATAAAGCTAGATCGCCCCATCTATATTGGGTTCAGTGTACTGGAATATGCAAAGACTCACCTTTATCAGTTCCACTATAATTTTATAAAAAAGAAGTATAAAAACAACGTAGAATTATGCTACACCGACACAGACAGCTTACTGTATTTGATTCACACCAATGATTTTTATGAAGACATGAAAGAAGATTTGTCTGTATTTGATACTAGTAATTTCAAACTTAATAATCCTTTCAATATACCCATAGCTAATGCTAAAGTTCCCGGTCTGTTCAAGGATGAATTAGGCGGTGATGTGATTGCTGAATTTATAGGACTAAGAGCTAAACTTTATTGTATAAAAAGCGTAAAGGTTCAAATTAAAAAAGCGAAAGGTATATCAAAAACTGTAACTAAAAAGCTCAACTTAACAGATTATCATGAAACACTCGTAAAAAATACAAATTTGAGATGCAAAATGAACATGATAAAATCCATAAAGCATGTTTTATATACGCAGGAAGTTAACAAGCTAGTCTTGAATAGAAACGATGATAAGAGACAAATTCTTCCAAATCAAGTTAACACGCTACCTTGGGGACATTGTGACACTGTATTTTGAAGGTGTGTTCATCAGCAACATCATCATCATACATAATAACACATTTTTGAAAAGGGTAGCTGTTGATATTTTTATATCATGGACTAAGAAAGTTACGTTTTAGACCCAGCTACCCTTGAACGTGGTAGGAGAATTACCTATCAGAAAAAATAATATCGATTAAAATCTAAGATGTATTGTATGGATGGAGATGTCTTGATTCTGTAGTTAAAATATTTTATAAAGTCATAATAGATGAGTGCATTACATAATAAGCGTGTAAAGTGTACCATATATTTTATTAAGCTTGATAATAAATAAAAAAATTATAAATATCTAAGAACATTTTATTTATTCATTGCCTTACCGAACTATTTAGGAACCATAATATTTCTTTATATAAAGGATGGCTTTTTTTAGTGTTTCACACGCTACCATGAAGTTGGTTAAGCAACCTCTGTCCTTAGAAGTACAAGCCATTGATTTAGATTTCTATCAATTATGTAAACCATAGTTTGCTTCTACCCAACCGGATTCGATGTATTATATGTGGACCATCCAACTGTGGGAAGACTAATGTAATGCTGTCATTACTAATGCATGAAAATGGGCTGAAATTTCGAAACGTTTACTTGTATTCAAAAACTACATTTCAACCAAAATACCAGTTCCTGAATGAAGTATTGAAAAGAGTTCCAGGAGTTAGATATTTTACAATCAGTGATGATAAATATGTTATTCATCCTAACGAAGCTTTATCACAATCTGTTTTTATATTTGATGACATTGCTTGTGAAAATCAGGCTAACATTCGTAATTACTTTTCTATGGGTAGGCATAAGCAGATAGATTGCTTTTATTTGTCTCAAACATATTCCAAAATTCCGAAACAATTATTAAGAGACAATGTAAACTTTCTGATAGTATTCAAGCAGGATGACATTAATTTAAAGCATATTTATAGAGAACATGTTAACACTGACATGAATTGGTTACAATTCAAGAACATGTGTTCTAGTATATGGCATAAACCACACAATTTTTTAATAGTTAATAAAGAGTGTGAACTTGACAATGGAAGATATAGAAAAGCATTCGACACTTTTATTTCTTTTAACTAATTACACTACATAGTCTGTGTCATATCTCATTGGTACATATAAGTCGAAATATTTTTATTTTCTCATCACTGTTAGTTACTTCTAACATACCAGTGGTTTCTACTTCTGCTAAGATTGTAAATCATGGAACACAATATCAAAAAACAGCTAATTAAATCGGTTAATTCAATAAAACACAAGATGAAACAAATGCGAGATGAAGAACAAAATACAAATTTAAAAATGAATAAAATGTTAAGCCTATAACAGCACCTTTGCAAGTTCTGGTGGATAACAACCATCAAATGGATAACAACGACAAAATGAAAGTAAAAGCGTTGATAACACATCTTTTCCATCATCTGAATTTGAAGATGCTGTGGATTCGGATGAAAGTATTTCATCGTTAAAGAGCTATGACAAAGAAGATGTTGATGAAGCGTTTAAGTATAATAACAAGGAGTTTATGGAAACATCACTAAGTAAAAATGATTTAGCCGATTTATATGAAAATATGAATATACCTTTCGGAGTAAGAAAAAAGGGTCATGAAATTTTTATCGGAAATTCAATAGCAAAATTTACTGTTAAAGATGACGATTATGAAAAGACATGTATAACAATTGATGGTGTGCCATATGAATTAACTCCTGGCTTAAAAGAGGTTTTATTACATAAAACACCAGATTTAAAATTAATTACTGAGGAAGATAAACTTATTTACAAAGATATTTTGGTAAATACGAGTGTTCATAAAAGAAATTATAACCCTAACGAACAAATAAGGGGTGATAAAGGTGTAAAATATCGTGAAATTATAAAACCAATGTTTTATGAAATTACAACGAAATCTGGAGGTAGTTTACCAAGTCTGAAAATGTATAAAAAGAATACTGATTTAATTTATTGGGATGATCCCAACGAATTAGTTGAAAGACTTAAACTTTTGGTTGCTTCAAGAGACGCTGGCAATTGTAATCATGACAATGAAATTATTTCAATAATAGAAGAACTGAAAGAAGCTGGTATAATAAAACCATAAAAGCAGTTTCAAACGATTGACGTACTTAGTAGTGATCTGTTTATCGAACATGGATGTTGATAAATTCGGGCTAAATATATTTAAACGAAAAAAAACTAATGAAGTACCAATTACATTCCCATGGTGTCACTTTAAGTTGTCAGAGAGTGATAAGTGTTTAGATGTACAGCATAAAAATATAAGAAATCTATTGGCACCCATTGAATCATTTGATGCTTGTACAAAAGAGTATGTAGACAGCCAACTTGCAGATTATACAAGAAGCTATTCGTCTCTAAATGAACGAGTTATAGCAATGAATGAGAGATTAACAAAGCTTGAAAAAATATGTGAATTATTAAAGACTAAACATGAGCAAAAAGGACGTAGTAAATGAAATCCATAGATATGCAAGAATACATTTTCCCAGAAGACATGTTATTTTAAAAGATATCGATGATTTGTGGCAAGCTGATTTAATAGATATGCAATCTTTTTCGGAAGAAAACGCAGACTATAGATATGTTTTAATTGTGATTGATTCATTCTCTAAATTTGCTTGGGCTGTTCCTTTAAAAAATAAAACCAAAGAAATAGTCTCCAATGCATTTAACTCTATATTAAAAAGGGGGCGTAATCCGAAGAACTTGCAAACGGATTTAGGAAAAGAGTTTTATAATAATGAATTTAAAAAAATAACACAACATTTCAATATAAATCATTATTCTACATACTCTACAAAAAAGGCTTCAATTGTAGAAAGACTAATAAGAACATTGAAGAGCAAACTTTATAAACAGTTTAGTCTTCAAGGGAGTTATCGATGGATTGGTGGTATATTAGAGTCTATCGTAAATAAATATAATCACACAGTTCATAGAACTATAGGAAAACAACCTGCAAAGATAAGCGAAAAGAATAAAAATAAAATTTTAAGAAGGTACATAGCCCTCGCTCAATCAAAACCAAAATATAAAAATAAATTTAGTTTGGGAGATTTTGTTCGAATTAGTAAATACAAAGGCTGTTTCGAAAAAGGGTACACACCTAATTGGTCAACAGAAATATTTAAAATAATTCTCTTACAGAATACTAATCCTGTAACTTATTTATTAGAAGATAGAAAACATCAACCTATTTTAGGCGCATTTTATAAGCAAGAACTTCAAAAAACTAAACACCATGATGTTTATCTCGTAGAGAAAGTTATAAAAAGACGAAAAAATCAAGTTTTTGTAAAATGGCTTGGATTACCAATTACGGAAAATAGTTGGATAGATAGCACTAATATACTTTAACTCGAGAAATGTATAAATTATATGAAAATGTTTTGACTCAATCATTCTATGTGTGGTTATGGTAAACGATAGACTGTTCAATAATTTAATAAACAGGTTACCAATTGAACTTCACTTGCCTGGTTATAATTTTTGTGCAATGAAAAATGTAACCATGTTAAATAAGTGGTATATGGAAAATATAAAGTTAAGTACATAATAAATTGATTATTTTAATTATACCTACCCGCGCCTGTAAGCTATAATTAATTACGAAAATTTATACATACATAAATAATTTCATTAATTTGAAAAGAACTATTTATAAATAATGGAGGCTACTTAAAATAAATACCTATATGAAAAGACACAGTTAGCAAGTTGGTGATTGATTGAATACAATATCTTTATTGTTCAGAACATAAAAATGCATACAGAGTATAAATAACTCTAGATGAATATGATGAACTGATGTAGACAACCATGGTAAACTGCTATGTTGAACTGGTGCTGAAACACACCAGTTCCCTACCCGTTGATGAAAATGCATCAGTTTCCGATTTGTTTGCTGTTGGCGAAGTAGTATTTTCTCATCACATGGATATAATTGGGGTTTCTGGAGCAAAAGTACTTCAAATAGGCCCAGTTATAAACAACTAAATCTATTCAGCCATCTATTCAAATAGATGAATAAAGTAGTTATTGAATAGAGAAATAATTTATAAAAAACGAGAGTTTTGATAAGAAGACCGGCGCTTCTCTGCGCCAGGTATGACTTCTTATCGAAAACTATCGTTTTTTATAAATTATTTCTCTATTCAATAACTACTTTATTCATCTATTTGAATAGATGGCGTGAATAGATTTAGTTGTTTATAACTGGGCCTATTTGAAGTACTTTTGATCCAGAAACCCCAATTATATACTACTATCATTATTTACGAACTTAGTTCTTAGCTTATTTCATACCATTGCTGGGCAAACGCCTCCGCCATGTCTGTTGTAGAATTATTGGTCAAAATATTTGTTAATAATTATTTAAAAGCAATGTGCCTTCACGCCTTGGAATTAGAAGGCCTGGTAGAAACGCACGTGCTATATCTGCTAGATTAAAATAAATAAAAATGCATTTAAAACTGTTCTACGTGAAACTTTTGGAAAACTGCAGTATTAAACTTAAATATATTCCTTAAAAAATTCAAACAAATGAGCGGTTTCCAAGGTGTCGTTTTAGCATTATTTATCTCTCGCTAGATGGCGTTGCCGATAGTTTTGGTACCAATTTTTATGTTCTCTTACTCAAAGGTTCTCATCAACTTCTTTTAAAAATTTCCATGACCTGACATGTCAGACAAACATCTGTCATTAAATTTTTTATTAGACGACTGAATGAAAAGTTTGGTTGGATGGAAATGAATTGTACGTAAATATTTCAAAATACGTAACTACCACAAAGATGTTAATTATTACATAATTTTAAAGGATTTTGTATTTTTTTAAACTATTTACGTTGGCTGAATAAAGTTCTCCACTGCCATGATAAAGTTTAAAAAGTAAATACCAAAAGTTATGCGAGCGCCATCTCTTGACGATGAAAGAACTATAATGACAATGCCGGAAACTGCTCATTTTTAAATGAAAATATAACATTCTATAGAGGTCAAATTGTTGATTAGGTACGTAGTTTGTAAAGCACATACAGCGTATCATACACTGATTAGTATCAGTAAGTATCTTTTACAAAGAACTTGTTAAATAATAATATATTTTTTTATCTACTAAGTAGTTTATATACCTACTTAGTAGATAAAATAGATAAATAGTCATTTAGGCAAAAGTGGAGAAATGCATAAGAGGCCTGTGTCCATTTTTTTTATTACCTCATAAAAGAGCTAATCAAAAAAAACAAAATTAAAATTGTTCAAAAATAAATAAGCTATAAGTATTTTAATTTCATGCTAGACAGAGTACACTATAGCACGTTATGACGTCAGGCCGTGCGGGCGCCATACGAATGCTATACTAACACACGCAAGAGAAGGATAGAGCATCAAAAACTTTAATCGCCTAAATCTCAGAGATTTATCAGCCAATTTAAATAATATTTTCAGTATGTGTAGTGTTTTTTTGTTATTATTATTATAAATAGGCTTGCGTTTGACTACCACCACGCCTGATGTTAAGTGATGATACGGTCTACTTTGGATCACGCTTGCCTAGAAGAAATCGATTCACTCGTGATTTGAAGACACCCAGATTGACCCAAATTATATCCTTTGCTATGCCTGTTAATTGTAATAAATGAAATATTAGGACACATGCCTATTATGTTACTTGTTAACTAAGATACTGCTTGTTAATCAATATTTTATCAAAGATGAATTCAATCTATATTTTTTAAACTTTTATTTACTTTTGTTAAATATATTAGATTCCAAGTTAAGAAAATGATAATAGTTGTAGTAGATAGAATTATTTTAGAGTTTTAATAAATTTTAAATAGTTGATATAATTATTTTTACATATATTGCGAATCAAGGTTTTTATTTTGTTAATATTTTTACTTGTAACAGTACTTAATCAAAGTCATTATCGTTATGGTTATTTACAAAGTACTTATGTGATTCGATCTCAGAACTATTGTATAAAAAGGTAAATGGTTATTACTTAGAGCAAATAAAAATACAGAGTCACTAAGGCGAACACGAACAGTGAAACCACTTTTTGAAACATGTGTGCGTAGTCGAAGTGTTGCCTGTGCAATTTTCTGACGAGAAATTCACGTAGTGTTGAATGCGTATGTCTGTGTGCGTGAGTCGTGTATTTATTGGGAATTCACGTAGCGCGATTTTGGCGTCACTTTGGCAGTGCGCCGTAGTGCCTCTGTATTTTTATTTGCTCTGAGGTAATAGGTGCAAATGAACTTTGACTTATATGTGCATTCCTTTAATTTTGAAATTTGATAATAATTATAACAACAATAATTATAAATTTAACTTTAGGTATTTAACTATCAATTGTTATTCCAAAAATAAAGTTGTCTAGAATGTATTACGCTATTGATGTTTTCTTTCGCAAAGGTGACGTTTTAATCGTTAAAAGGTCCTCATGATTTTATCAAAACGGTTAGCCTTAATAACTGGGTCATAATCATAAATCAAGCATTGACATTGGCATGAATTCGAATCGTTACTAGCATTTTGCACTATCAACAAAAGCTCTAATGATTTGAGTTTTCACAGAAATTATTTTATGAATAATAACGACTAAAACAACGTTGTCATTGTCATTATTATTTTTATGGATGCTCGATTGGAACAACTATAATCGATAATCGCATTAATTTCTAATGTTTTATCGATTACACAAAAGTTAGGTTGTCCATTACTAGAGAGTAAAGTTGTCAGTGATGGTAACCATGGCAACTGACATTTTGTTTGGGCGCCGTAAACAAATGAAATCCGACAAGCAGAGCGAACGTACTGTTATTTTCTCGGAAAATTCTACGAAATAAATTGTTGAGAATATTGTTGAAAATGGAATTTGTAAGGCATTATTGCTGTTTTGTACGTAAGTATTAGAAGTTTCAAATAACCACTGCTTATTTTAACTGCATTTTAAATACCTATTTGCAATCTATCGACGTATTTTTGGTTGCTTAGTGTAAAACAATCAATATTTTACAATGTCCCGGGTCACGCTCGCATCAAATATTCAAATTAGATGACTATAAACCTAGAATTTGCATTTTCGAATACATTTCTGCATAGTTCAACATATAGATTTACTAAATTTTCATTTACAGAATTGAATTTTTCCGCTGTATAAATTTAAAAAAAGCATGAGTCAACCGCAGATAAAGAAGGATGAGAGAAAAAAGGATGCACAGAAGCAGGTGCAGAAAAAGAGTCCCGATAAGAACATGTCAGAAATAGATGAACACATTTTGAAGAGGTTTGAAATAAAGAAGAGACTGGGGAAGGGGGCTTACGGGATAGTTTGGAAGGCGCTAGACAAGAAGAGCAAGGATGTTGTAGCGATAAAGAAGATTTTCGATGCGTTCAGAAACCAGACGGATGCGCAGAGGACCTTCAGGGAGATTATATTTTTGCAGTCGTTTAGGAATCATCCAAACATCGTCAAACTACACAGCATACACAGGTTGGTTTTCATGTTTTAATAATACGTATAATCCAAATTCAAACGTAGCTCTGTTCCGTTATTTGGTAAGTAAACGGCGGAACCGATCTTGATGAAATTTGGCAAGGAAATAGTGCGCATCGTGGGTTCCGCGAAGAAGTTTGTGTATAAATAATTCATACACTGAAAATGAAATGAAAATGAAAAATTATTTATTGTAGCAAACGTGGTACATTGTGATGTTACAAACTAAAGTCCCTCACGTTCGGACGTTCCAAGTACGTCATACAATATTAAATCTACATGTAATACATGGTGTCAGTTATTTTAGCACTACAAAGAGCAAGGAAACTCTCAAGTGATTACAAACCATAAAAGGCCTTCTGTCACATAGTACGTAGCCTTTGGAGTCTTTAACAGGTCTCTAGTATATGATTTTTTTTCTACAACCACAAGCAATAAAGAGCATAGAACCCGTCACATTATTTACAAAGCGTACAAACAGACAAACAAACAGTTTGCCTGACACTGCGCCCCGAAATAAAATAATAAAAGCAGTATATTTGTACTTCTGCCGTGGTCGTCCCATTGTAACGAAAAAACCTCCCTTCCTGATGTCCACGGCTGAAATAATAATCATCATCATCATCAGCCAGAAGATGTCCACTGCTGAACATAGGCCTCCCCCTTTAACCTCCACACTGAACGACGACCTGCCTTTTGCATCCACTAAATAAAAAATTATAAATAACTAATAATAATAAATAATTTGTACCTACTTGTTCTTTTTGGTTTAGCTCAGGCTTCTTCCATTTAATTTATTCTCCCAACATAACGTTATATTTATTTATTAATCATAATAATACATTATATTATATATATTAGAGAAATTATACGAGCCATTCAAAAATAGAGCATCAATTCAAAAATAGTCTGATATCCGAATTTGTGGCGGTTTTTTCATACAACAACGGACTTTTAATAGTGTTAGTTTGTACATGACATATATAATCTTAAAAACTTTTTTTTCCTATTTTTTTGATACCTATATCCATATCAGTGCGTAAAAATAACTGGCCCGTCATCTTTGGGAGTTCGCCATATTGGATTTAGAGTGACGGCCATCCAAACTAAACGTGTAGGTATTCAAAATTTCAGTTTAATCGGTTGGAGTTAAATGTTTTAAAATTGAGTTGCAAGATTTAACCCTAACTAACAAGGCAAGTTAAATAAATGTCGATTACAGCCACCTTTATGAGGGTACTAAGGTAAGTACAGGCAGAGCCGGATTGAGCAAGCGCGGGGTCCGTAGCAAATTATTTTAAAGAGCCCTTTATCTACTATAGGCTGATGTGCTAAAAAAAGTTGGTAGGAAAAGTTGTAATGTTTCACGTTTTTGTGACATGAAGTAAATTCAATATACTACGATATTATTCGATATTATATTCGATATTATATTCGATATTATATTATATTATATTCAATATAATTCGATATTCAAGTTTCAGCCAAAAAATTACGCTCAGGGGCCTTACGGACAACAGCTAATTGCGGCACCTAATCCGCTCAGTTGGAAAATCACGCGACCGCAAACCGTATCTGGGCGCGATAAGGTTCACGTTCGCGTGATTTTCCAACTGAGCGGATTAGGTGCCGCAATTAGCTGTTGTCCGTAAGGCCCCAGGCAGAGATGATTGGGTTTAAATAAGAGGGTCCCTTTCACGCGGGGCCCGTAGCAATTGCTACTCTTGCTACGTGGTTAATCCGGCACTGAGTACAGGATGTAGGTCGCTCGGTACGGGCACCATCGATTAATGTTTATCTACATTAAAAAACAGCCGTTTATCTTTCAACGTCGCGTACTGTCGTTACGAAGGCCGGGGTATTCAAATGCATGTTTATTTCCATACTTAAACTTTGTACAGGGTTTCAAACAAATTCCATTAGAAAGATTTTTCCTCAATCACATACTTTTAGGCTGAAGTGAGAAGTGCGTAAGGTCGTGGTGTGGACGCAAAGCGTGCAGCGTTAAAGCTAGCGCACGCTAAGGAACTATGGTTCATATTTTTTTGACGTACGTTGCAATTGAGAAGGCCAATGGCTGTAGGGATGATCGATGTTACAAAAACAGCGCTCGATCGATTTCGTTCGCTAGGTCAGATAGCGCCATTCTTACAGCACGTATGTGCTCGCTCGATTCCGTTCGCTAGGTCAGAAAGCGCCATTCTTACAGCACGTATGTGCTCGCTCGATTCCGTTCGCTAGGTCTGATAGCGCCATTCTTACAGCACGTATGTGCTCGCTCGATTCCGTTCGCTAGGTCTGATAGCGCCATTCTTACAGCACGTATGTGCTCGCTCGATTCCGTTCGCTAGGTCTGATAGCGCCATTCTTACAGCACGTATGTGCTCGCTCGATTCCGTTCGCTAGGTCTGATAGCGCCATTCTAACAGCACGTATGTGCTCGCTCGATTCCGTTCGCTAGGTCTGATAGCGCTATATTCACAGCACGTATTCGTCGTTCGTTAGGTCTTACAAATACACAGAATAGGAAATCGAAACATCCAACCTATTAAAATAATGAAAAGACGAATGAGTCACAAACAGAATTTAGCCTTTTTTATTTTATTTAGGCATCTCCTTGTATAAAAGCTAACCTTAAATCAAGGTCGCACCGTGTTCAGCCTGTTTGACTTTACGTTGTTAAATAGGTCGTAACTTAGTTATGTCTTCCCTTCAAACCAATAAGTGCGACCAATTTAATACAGGTGAGCAATATGAAGAACTACTAAAATTTGCGACGAGCGTTAGCAGTTTTGTTTGGGAAATACGATGGTGGTTCCACTAGTCGAGCTCTATAGACAAGTTTGTCGTGGTCCTAGTAGGAGTTTCGTACTCGTGTCTCGTAACTGCGCGAAGTAAATAAGAACTGACAGGAATAGGAACTGGCTTTCAAGTGAGGCTGCTGGATGGAACACACTGCTTGAATAACCTGGCCAAGAAATCAACGAGAGAATCTATACATTTTTATAGAAATAATAGAAGTATTTCGAGTGAATCGGTTTTTTCTAGGCAAGCGTGTTCCACCGTACCTATAGACCGCATCATCGCTTAACATCAGGCGAGTTGGTGGCCAACGCAACGCCTATTATTTAATAATAAAAAAATGGACGAATGTATATGGACGTATATGTGAGTCGAGGCGTAGCTGAGGCCGACATACGTGAGCTCATAAATGCTCAGTTGCCGTCAGGCTAGTATTGTACTTGTATCAAACATTGCGAGAATTTTCGCGTTGAAACTCATTTGATTAAATAACATTGCCTATAGCAAAAAACATTGAGGGAAAAAACCCAGATGGCTCTGACTTGAACTATGAGCCAATAACAGGACGCCCAGCCATCAAATGCCTCCCTCTTTTTTTGCTTGTGCAGGTGGCTTGGAGATCGCAGTTATTCACTGTGTACTAATAGGACGCTGCCGCCTATTCTCCGCTGGTTCTGGTCGTAGTTTTAGGAGATACACCATAGCTAGAAAGGTCGAGACTTTTCGTTGAAGTGGGTTCTTTATATAATAGTCACATTTAATACCATGTTTGAATACCTAATTGTTGCCAGGAAGATATACTTTCCTACTTCCTTTACTACCATAAATTAATTACGGTCTTCATCCAATAAACCAGCTATTCTAAGTCGTCAATACAAAAGGTTTCCAATGAGGTATACTTTACTTGCCGCTCCTGCAATGACATAACTCGAAATGTTTAGAGGCAATCAGCTTCCTAGCCCGGTTTACTGCTTCAGTTGAAAACCTCTTTAACCTTGGCCTTGCCTTTGTAAGCTACCTCAACGTACTTTGTTATAGGATGCCTTTGAATACTAACAGCAAAATTATTATTGGTCTAGGTTTTTTGCAAAATGTTTATAAAACTTTTTGTTGAAATATGCCTGTACACGGTTATACGGAAAGGTGGTACTAAGCCAAAAGGAGGTAATTGAACTCATTATGAACACCTTTTACTATGGGACAAACATTAAAATCACGAAGCAAATATCAGCTGTTCCATACATATCTCACTTATGAAATTTTCTATAGAACAGCTGATTTGCGACGTTACCCCAAACTCGATGGGGTTACGTAGTTTCGTTTAGGAGTTCCTCTGGTTATCTTCTGTCTCCATCATCAGACCAGCTCGATGGTACCATAACATTGAATTGTCACCAAACTTATGTAAGTATGTCAAATTTCAGTTCAATCAGTTGAGAATTGTGAGAATAACTGGCCTAAAATTCAGTTGCAAAATTTGTCCCACATATACGAAGGTACTAACAGGGCAAGTTGAATACAAGCTTGTAATAAAATAGGTTTATTGGGTTTACGTCAAACGGGATCCATTCTACTTTGATCCAACAAAAAAAGTAGCTTTGGACAGCACGTGTGGCGTGTTGATGGCAGTTGAAGAACTTATAATTATAGCCACAGAAAGGTAAACAGTGCCCCAGAAGACCTACGCAAAGATAGCAAGATGATATCCTAAACTATCCGGTAATCCTCATCGAATGCATCGATCTATCATTACGCAAAATAGTAATGGCCCCTGTCCTAGAGAATTCTATGTAAAAATTTAACATTCTTGTCATCAGGGCCTTAAACAACCGTGACATCTACCTCGGCTTCGAGTACATGGAGACGGACCTGCACAACGTGATCAAACGCGGCAATATACTCAAGGACATCCACAAGCGATACATTATGTACCAGATGTTGAAAGCTACAAAATACATCCACTCAGGAAACGTGATCCATCGTGACCAGAAACCCAGCAATGTGCTCATTGACAGCGCTTGCAGGTAGGTTCCGCTACTTTTGAATTTGTATTATAAAGACATTTTTGAAGAACCCTTAGCAATATGGATACAAAAGAAAAGGACAACATAATTAGTGTGGTATATTTCTGGTATCTATAACATTGTATTTAGATGGTAACTGCTAATTGGCCGACTGCTTGTTGTCACCAATGCCATAGAAAAGCTGTTCATGGTTTCGCCATCATAGACAATTCCACAGGCTTAGGGACTGTACGTCTCTGCGTGAAAAAATACGTTAAGCGATTGCCAAATATTTCTCCTGTCACCTGTGGCCCTTTAAACACTAGTAGCCAAGTCCATCATCTCAAAAGATTGTCAATGGTAGGTCTTCTAGTAGCGTCTCCATGTTCCAGGGTGAAGCTAGCTGATTTTGGTCTGGCCCGCTCCGTATCCAGCATGTATTCTGGTGGTGAAGAGGGAGCTGACCCGTGCCTTACTGACTACGTCGCAACCAGGTGGTACCGAGCACCGGAGATACTCATCGCAAGTAAGAAGTAAGTGCATAGCATAGTTGGCTGATTTGCCAGTGGGGTATACTAATTATCTCGAATCATTGATAACTGCTGGGGTAGTTGATGTAATAGACAATTTGGGAAGGATATCGCGTGTAAGTAGACGCTAAATTATGACGATAGAACGTTGGTAATATTTTTACTAATGCTGATTAACCTTTTTTGGACATGACTTTGAGATTCTGATCAATTTGGTCCTAGGATAAGATTTTTACACAGCCTGTACTGGCTAGCCACAACATCTAAGTATGGTCAGAATGTTCTGAAACCTGATATTGCGTCGTAATTTTTATCTTTTAATATAGATCTATAATAACTTCGTGATTTCTGTCACTAGCTACACCAAAGGTATAGATATGTGGTCACTGGGCTGCATTCTCGGCGAGATGCTGACAGGGAAACCGCTGTTCCCAGGAACTTCTACCGTCAACCAAGTGGAAAGGATCATGTCTGCTCTGCCAAGGCCCTCGTCTGAAGGTAAGACGATAGTTGTTAGAGGTCTACATAATTTGGAAGGATCAACCAGGTAGATAAGATATGTGCTTTATGCCGACGCCTGAAAGTAATCCGGTAGTTCTTAGGTGGCATACAGATACATTGGGAGTGTGCGGCTACAGCAGCCATTGTTTCAAGCTAGCTCCACCGTCAACCAAATATAGTGGATCATGTCTGCTTTACCCAGACTCGTCTGAAGCTAAGAGACATTTTAGGTGATAATGGTTCGTGAATTCACACGTTTGTGTAGTCTACATTAAATATATTTTTAGTGTGGCTTTGCTGAAGTTGAAGTGTCACTATCAGACAATTAAAGGAAATTTGTGCAGCCGTAAATGAGTGATGGTGGTCGAGAGGTAGCATGAGCGCTTTACAATCTGACGGCACCCGGTTCGATCTTCGGCCCTGCATCAATCATTTATTTAGTACCCAAATAAATTATGTGCAGTTTCGATCATCACACCACATCGTCAGCCATTAAACGTCCACTGCTAAACAAAGATAGCCCGTTGGTCCAGTTGGTAGTGAACCTGCCTTCTGAGCTTAGGGGCGTGGGTTCGATTCCCACCTAGGACAAACATTTGTGTGATGAACATTTGTATTTGTTCTATATCTGGTTGTTAATATCTATTTAAGTATGTATTTAAAACTATATATTATGTATGTATATCTCAGTCTCTGGCAGCCATATCACAAGCTCTGCTTAGTTTGGGGTCAGATGACCGTGTGTGCAAAAATGTCCCGAATATTTATTTATTTATTTATTTAAAGACCTCCCTTTTAGAAAGGGAGTTTCGATGCCATCGCTCAAAAACGGTGAAGGACACATCACGAGGAAATGCTAGGTCCAAGAATCTTAGGGATTAAAAAACTTTTCAATTTAAGTGTATTAGCCGAAAGTGGATCTCTAAGGAACAGAAGCGAAACTTTTCTAAAAGTGTCTGTACGGGGAAAGTGTATCTCTGGGGAATAAATCAAAAATTCAAAGACATAATATGACATTCACCAACATGCACTGGGTCAGCATGATAAATTAGTGCCCATCCTCTCTCTCTAAGAGAAGGCCTGTGTCCCAGCAGTGGGAACATGATAGGCTGAAATGATGACAATGATTATTTAATGATTTGAATGATTTGAATTTGAATTTGAATGAGTATTTAAAAAAAAGCTAACAATTAATTATTAATTAATGGGGCCGAAAGGTTCTGGAATGGAGACCACGGACCGGTAAGCGTAGCGTAGGCCGGACAGACGATCTAAAAGAGACCGCAGGGAAACGCTGGATGCAGGCCGCTTCCAACCGGCCCTTTTGGAGATCGATGGGGGAGTGGACAGCAGTGGACGTTCTATGGCTACAATGATGATGATGATGTTGATGATAAACAATTAATTTAGTAGGGACTTGGATTGATGGAGTTTAATTTCTAATTAATTACTGTTGAGGTTCGTAAATATTGTCTATTTTTCAGATATAACAGCAGTATGCAGCGGATACGGTTCCGCACTGATACGCGACCAGTACACGAACACCGCCAACTCTAACGCGACGCTCACTTGTCTACTGTCCTGCGCTCCTCGTGATGCAGCAGACTTGGTGCAGCAGCTGCTGATCTTCAACCCTGCCAAGAGGCTCAGTGCGGAGCGAGCGCTCGATCATGAATATGTTAGCAAGTAAGTGAAACTGTTGACATTGAGTGACGATGATGGCGATGGATGATGATGATGATGGATGATGATGATGGTGGATAATAATAGATGGTGATGATGATGGATGATGTTTATGGGTGATGATGATAAATGATGAGGATGGTTAGCGATGACATACCTAAAAATTAGTCGCGGAGGACGCTAGGAGTCGCGGGAGTCGGAGTCCAGTGGATGCAAAAGGCCGGCTGTCGTTCAATGTGGCGGTTAAAGGGGAAGGACTGTGTTTCGTCTTCTGGCTGATGATGATGACCTAGAAATTATGAATGCCATAATGATGACCATGAACAACGACATAGGTCAATTTGTGATACCTTCCTTGTACTGAAAGATGACAATAAACTATCTCCTTCCAGGTTTCACCGCGAGCGAGATGAGCCAACACTTCCTTCAGACGTGCTTTTACCTCTAAGAGACGACAAGCAGATGTCCATAGACGATTACAGAAACAAGCTGTACAGCATCATGTCTAAAGGCTCACATTCTTACAGCGGGGTGCAGAGGAAGAGCCACTCCAGGTCAGTCATTGGAGGAATCATCAAGAATATCCTAGAACTTCCAGTCTCCAAGAAGTTTCCAGTTAGCGGATAGTTTTGATTAAACATAGTAAATATTTTTTGTTAAAAGTTCAAAAGATTCTATGAGGTTAGTTCATCACCTGGGTTTAGCAATCCAAATGCTCAAATTAGAATCTTTAGAAACATAACTGAAAAAAATAAAACGTTTCTTCCTATAAGAAATTTCTATTTTGTTCTAGCTCCAAATCTCACACCCTTCCTGCTCCGCCTACCAAAAGCAAGAGCTACCACGAGACAGATGCCAAATACAAATCCAAACTGAGCGTCTCAGCAGACCAAAAGAGCAGACTGTGCAAGCCAGAGAGACCAGTGAAAGAATACAAATCTGACCACAATGTAACGAAACCCCTCAAAGCTACCAAGTTGTTTGAGCATCGCCATGAGTGGACAGAGGCTAAGGGCCATGGTGACTACTTCCAGCCAGTTACAAGGTAAGTTTATAGTGGTCTTTTCTAGTGTCTTAGCACTCCAAAATATCCGAATCTTCTCTAAAGAAACTAATAAATTAAATACCCTAGAAAATCAGGCTTTCCAAGCGAAACCGATAAAATATTTCATCTTATTGATTCAGAGAAACTCATAAAAATCCTTTAAGAACAAAATGTTGGCAGTGAATTTGTTTTTGTGATCAATACTGACATCTAATTTTACTTTTTAGCTGGATTTTGGCCTATTTATTTCCTTTTCTGCCAGATAGCCAAAAGAGTGCAAGAATCGGCCTTCAAAGCCTGCTGTGATATTAAAGCATCACCATTTTTGTTTCGTACTAGATCGCGAATTTAGAGTGTCTAAAATCACTCAATAAAAACGCAAGCCTCGTCTCCCAATATTTTTAAATTTCTGTACGTAAATTTGATTTATGTTCACGATAAATTCTTTGTAAATTCAGGCACAGTCCATTAGAGATGGGCGTGATGAGTGGTGGAAAGAAAAGCGTGCAACAACGTCGCAACTCAACGTCTTTCTCAACAGTCACCATTGGTGGTGACGCGGAATATTTGGGTGAGGGACGGCAGAGAACCGGCGTAATCACCGCCAGCGCTCTAATGGACCTTCGAACCAGCATCCGGTGAGTCCGTTGGACTTTAGGACTGCATCCGGTGAGGCCATTGGACTTTATGTTTATTATTAGTTGACTGGGCTTTAGATTTTTGAATCCAATGGGTTCACCAAATGATAGTCCTAGAGTTTAATTGAATACATTTAGCTTTAGGACTATCATGAAGTGAGTCCGTTAGACTTCAGAAATGTAGCCAACGTCTTTTGAGTACAGAACTATAAGAACTTTAGGGAACTATCATTAGGTAAATCTATGGAGCTATAGGATTTCATCTGGTGAATCCACTGAACTTTAGGACCGCATCTGTAGAGCTAATTGGAATTTAAGTCCATCATTAACTGAATCTATAAGATCCAAGGGCTTATGGCTTTAAGGGATAGCATTCAAAGTACCCATTGAACTTTTGGAAACTTTGTGAATCCTTTGGACAAAAATACACCTGATAATTTTGTTGGGCTTCAGGACTTTATGCGGTGAATTTATTGCACTGTATGACTACTAACCAGTGAGTTAAATGGACTTTAGAGTTGCATCTGATGAGTTCGTTGGATTTTAGGAGTGCATCTGTTGGGTCTATAGGACCTCACCCGGACTTGATGAGTCCCTTGGATCTAGTGACTCGGCATCCTATAACTTTTGATCTATATGAAAAAAAAATTGGGACTCGGATGGGTTGAACCGCAAGTACTCATACTTTCAGACCGGCCAACTTGATTACAGAGCTTTCTCTTATTGATGAAACAAAAAAAGACGAGCCACTACCAGTTTTTCGGTGCCTCGCTGTTTCTATACAGATAAGTTGGTCGCTCTTAACTGGTAAATGTTTATATTTTTTGTAGAATACACTTATTACTGTCTACTTTTCGTTCATTTTTGTTGAAGACAAGTTATTGTAGAATAATTTTGTAAAGAAGGCCAAATGTAATTGAGTTAATTTTTGAGAGTTCTAAACAAAAATTTGTTTTTTAGGTTTTTAATCTTATGAGGGTCTCCAGATATGATGCAATGTGATTGCAACTGATTTTTGACTTGAGTTTCTACGACCCTCACGGTCGGTGCTCTTCAGCATTGTCTTTTATAAAATTTGTTTTCTGCCGCCATTTTGTAGTGTGATCATAAAAGCGCATGAAAATAAACTTAAATTCATAATTTACTGTCATTATAAGGAGGTATGACTATGGTTCATTGAATCATTCAACATATAAGAGCTTAGCTCTTGTCGCTGGAGGAACTTCCAGGCTGGACGGCCTTTTCACCTGTACTAAATAAAATTTGCAGTGTCTTTTATTTGGTCTAAGAATACTCTTCTTGGTCTTCCTGGTCCTCTCTTACCTTCGGCCTTTCCCTCTATGATAGTTTTCATTGATTTGTCATGTCGTACCAGGTGGACAAACATCTTGCCTTTGCTAGTCTCTATACTCGCTAGTAGACTTACTTTCTCATCGACAATATCTAATACTTCCTGTTTATTTTTTCTTCTGTCCTGTTCCTGTTTTTTTATTCTTTCCATATGTCTCCAACACCACATTTCAAATGCTTTCAGCCTACTTTGATCTTTCTTAGTACCTGAATCGTTCTCGTCTCACTATGACCATGGGTCATATGGGAAATAGCTAATTTCGGTTGTTAACGCTCTATCATGATTGAAAGCTGTCCAACCTCGGTTGCACGTGCAACTCAAGTCAAAAACCAGTTTCAAATGATTACACCATGTTTTTCCGACTTAAAGCTAGTCACAAAGTTGATATTTAATACAATTATCATAAGAATTTTCTTTAGAAGGTAGCAATGGAGTGTTTTTTTTTGTAGAAAATTCCTAAAAGTTTCAAAAAAATTTTTCGTGAATTTTTCCTGTTCATTTCTACTTGTGATAATTACTCAGTATGATTTTAATTATCTAGTCTTTTATTTTACTTGTGCAATAAATAATATATACTGCATAATTATTAACCGACTTTAAATATTGATGGAGCTTCTCAATTAGATCCATTTTTAATGTATGTACGTGTTTTTAATGTGTTAATTACTCCGACATTTTGTGAACCGATTTGTTTATTTTTACAACCTTTTAACTTGCCTTGTTAGGTTTGGGTCAAATCTTGCAACTGAATTTTAAAACAGTTATCCTCAACCAATTGGTCTGAAATTTATCATTCACGTTTAGTTTGGATGACAATGCATGGTCAGCTAAGTGACGTCATTCTATATCCAAGATGGCGGACCAGTAATTTTTTATACACCCCCATGATATAGGTGTCAAATGAAAGTGTTTGCTGAAAGCAAAACGAAAAGTGAAATGATGTCACACTAAATTCAATATGGCGGATGTCTAAAAAAATTGTTCTTTAAAGGATATCAAATAAACTATCTGTCGGCTACGTCGATTAAAGTTTGTTAATTTGAATTCTGCTTTACGATATATTACATTTTATTGTTTTAAGCGGCCTCTACTGCGACTTGGTAAATTAGCGGAAAACCGAAGTAATTTCAAATCTTTTAGTCGTTACTTATATTACGAAATGAAAATATGATGAATTGGAAATAATAAAAAACACATTTTTTATCACGAGATTAATTGATATTATCTAGTCAGTATTACGAATGTGTTGTAAATGAAATTAAATGTAGTGTAAGGGTGGCTGCAACGAGGTTTTTAAAGTAAATTGCGTAATTTATGCAACTAATTGGGTCTATTTTGTTATTGTTTCCTAAAATATTAAACCAATCCGAGTTATTCTCTCTTTTCATTTTTATATGCAAGAAAGAGATGGCAACGATATTTGCGATGTTAAATTTAGTGTGAAATAAGAAAATTTGTCAGAATTTTCAGTATACAAACGGTAGCGATACGGTAGCGATCTGAAAATAAGTAGCCAAAATTTAAAAATATGCCCGAAAAGTCAAGTACACACTTCACAAAAGCTGCGCAAAATTACGCAGTATAATCAAAACTATTACTGAAATTAATATAAAGGTATTTTTTGTATGAAACTATAGATTAAATACTTGAATAGAGTATTATTTCGTGTGGACGGACACTTTTAGGACTGCATAATGTGAAGATTATAGCTGCAAACAAACTACCGGACGCATTCGTAAGCCGTGGCTGACGGACGCGACTGATCTATGTGCACAGTTGTTTAAATTATTTTTTCTACGGCCTTACTTATAAACGTTACTCAAAAGTTAAGCAATGCTTAAAATTGCTGTCAACTTCTCGTTGACAGAAATTGTCACAGGTGAACACGAGACGAGACAGAGCAATTTTATGCTTTGCTTAACTTAAGTAACGATTATAAGAAAGGCCGCTAGTGAGCCAGATGGCCTAAGGACGTCTGATCGTTTAAGGTCGGCCAAAAGCCACGTCCGCGACTTAACACCAGTCCAGTACCAATAGTAGGTATGCATAGTTTATTACGAATTTATTAAAAACATCGACCTTTTCCATCTATCCCCACAAGCCTCCCCTAGGGGAAAATAATGTAAAAAAAACTTCTACCTGGACCCCTTAGGGTAATAGATGATTTTTTTTATTCCACATTGCCCACCTGCTCAAATTTACGATGGATATGCAAATATATTTAAAAACAACTTTAAAATTATATTTTATTGTTGCCACCACCTACCGAACGGAATTAAAATTAACAAAAATGCATGATCGCTTCGGTCGTGGCCGAAGTATAGAAGATTTTTTTTAAAATTGGAACGACTGTCAAGGCATTTTTGTAAAAAAATTGTTGTAGCCAGTTGCACCCATATAAACGAAACGTCAGACATTCGAAATCAGTTAGCAACTGTGATGCGACAAAGAACTTTGAGACCTAACCCAAAAAAGGTAAGGTCGAAGTTCTTTGGATGCAGAGTTCGACGCGTTGATCTAAATAAGAATGTTCAATCAAGGTTCACTCATAATGCCTGGTAACAGATTTTCCTTCTTATTTCCGTTCTATTTACTTCTCTTTTCTGTGCTTACGGACGCGTACGGATTTGTTTGCAGCTTAAAGCTTTGAACTGTCGCTTACTTAAACATAGTGCGGCCAACTTTTCTGCAGAGTTGGTCAAATTAGTGAACTGAAACTTTTCTACGAATGGCTGTCAGTTTTTGCAAAAAAAAGCGATGGTGGCTCTCTTTCAACTCTACAGATAGGATGGATCTAGATCGCTATCGAAACGTGCTTCGGCGTAGGAATCGGTTCTTGCTCAAAATCATATTACTTATGATGTGACGTCAAGTGACCTTATCTTAAATATATACCTATTAGAAATAAACTGGCACAATCCGTGCACACCCACCAGTTAAAACCACCAGTGGGATGAGGATCCCTCTTCATCCCACTGGTGGTTTTAACTGGTCCGTCTCTCAAGACCCGTTCTGCCACCAGTGGGATGAGCTGGTTGGTGCACGGGTCGAGCCTGGAAATAAAAAATAGACCTAGCTCACTAGGAAATAGAGTACACCCACTGGTGGGTGTACGGGCCTTGAGGGATTCCCCCTCAACACACTGGTGGGTGTACGGGTCTTGAGGGATCCCCCCTCATCCCAATGGTGGATGTACGGGTCTTGAGGGATCCCCCCTCATTCCACTGGTGGGTATACGAGTCTTGAGGGATCCCTCCTCATTCCACTTGTGGGTGTACGGGTCTTGAGGGATCCCCCTCATTCCACTGGTGGGTGTACGGTTTTTGAGGGATCCCTCCTCATTCCACTGGTGGGTGTACGGGTCTTGAGGGATCCCTCCTCATTCCACTGGTGAGTGTACGGGTCTTGAGGAATCCCCCTCATTCCACTGGTGGGTGTACTGGTCTTGAGGGATCCCTCCTCATTCCACTGGTGGGTGTACGGGTCTTGAGGGATCCCTCCTCATTCCACTGGTGGGTGTACGGGTCTTGAGGGATCCCCCCTCATCCTATTGGTGGGTGTACGGGTCTTGAGGGATTCCCCCTCATCCCACTGGTGGGTTGAGCTAGTTAGTACATGGTCGTGCCTGAAAAAAAAACATACCCAGCTCAAACTAGTCGTTTAATCATAGTATCCTGCTCAAACTCACTGTAGTACAATGTTTTGTAAGACTTTAATATATTGTAGGTTTGTTCATAATGAAATTATCAATACCTTACCTATGTATTTAGTATTTCAGAAAAGTTGTAAGAAATTTTCATCCTTTAAATAATTACTATTTTTACTATAGGACCAATGCCGAAATCGCGAAAAAACAGTTGTATGGAAATGTATGGAAATATTTTGCAATTTTTGTGTTGATCCCGTAGCAAAAGTGGTTCATAAGATCTAATCAATGTTATACATCGAGATACAATACAAGAGTCATAATTGTGCCAAAATATGTCCGAACCAAAACTCGGCGCACGCTACGAATTGCGCAGACATTTTGGTTAGTTACAAGGTAACCGCGATCCGACTACAACGTCGCGTGATGCCAGAGCTACGATGACATAGCGGACAACTAACGTTGAACACAATGCAAGCGACATAACATCTAAATTGGAGTAAATGTGGCATTGTGAAGAATATAATTTATTCATACAGTGTATGTACTATGACGCTCGGACATTTTTTGACTGTTTTCACTGAGAGATTGTGACTCTATAGGAATAATATCTCAATGATGTTATGGCCTCTTCTCGTCTTAGTTCGGTGTAACATAGAATAGTCTGTTTTTTAACCGTCTTCAAAAAGGAGGAGGTTATCAATTTGACTGTTTTTTTTACATTCAAATTTGACGTAACATGAACAAACCGCAACAAATTTACCTATACAGAGATATAGACATACTTACGTTCTATATTACGATCATGAAACGTATTTATTAATATTTACAAGTTAATATTTATTAAATAAATAAATAAAAAAACATAGACCTGTTCAATATACAACGTGCCATCGAAATAACGCAAAACCTGTAAATAGTTTGTCCAGTCAGCAGTGCAAGTACCGTTTTTATCGACCATCAAATTCGATAAAAAAGCCATAGAATCGATCATAGCAAGTATTGATCAAATGGTATTTTATCGGATTTGACGATCTCAACTGTCAAATTTGACGATCGATAAAGAACGGTACTTGCACTGCAGTATCGGGAGTACAATCGATATAACTTTTATTTTATTATTTTTGATACACAAAACAGATTTCAAGCAATCAATTCTTAATTAAATAAATACTAACTTAAATATGAACAGGGGCCAACGGCCTTACGGCCAACTTCTAACGCGGTATCAAACGAACGTTAAATCAGCTCAGTTGGAAAATCACGCGAACGCGCTGGTACATGTTTTGCAATCCATAGCCCAGTTTTCTCACGCCGTATCTACGACACCGTAAATTTACGCGCATGTGACGTATAACTTGTGCATAAAATCCATTTTATACTCGACTTAAAATATAGCCGCCCTCGTCTTCGGCTTGGGCTGATAAACGTCTCGGCTAATATGACTTGTTTTATCTACTTGTTGTACAATCTTCGATTTATTTTTCATATGACTACATTTAAAAAAAAATGTGGTGTCTGAGGTTTTGCTTTATTTCGATAGCACTTATTTAGTAGATAGAGTTGCGTAGATGTGAAAGACTAATAATTATGGTGTATAATATAATAGTACATAATAACATGTTTGGGCACTTTTATAATAATTATACATGATCGAATAAATGATTGGATTTAACTTTGTGTTTTATTTCATATTTCTATTATTTTTAAGCTGGATTCTAACTTGACCCTCAGATCAGATAAATAAGGGAGATATGGGAATAGGAGCCGCGGCGGGTGCGAACGCATCCGACCTAAATCTTTCAAATAAGTCTTTCGAATTCACCCAGCAGACTATCTTGTCGACCTTTTTTTTTGCAAAGGTTAGGTAACAATATACGTTTTACTATACAGGGTTACGCATATAAACTGTACTAAGCCGAAAGGCGGTCATAGTTATACTCGTTATTATTAAAAACTTTTCGCCTTCGCGTTCATGAAACCAGTCTTTGGACTCTCATGAAGCTTAGGTGTCTTTGTCTTTATGAAGACCAGGAAAGGTTCCGTAATGAGGGTGCTGAAATGTATGGGGAACAAAACAAAAGCTAAAATGGCAGTATTCTTCCTAAAAAGTGACCGAGATAGCGAGACAAAGTCAATGTAAGGTTATTATAAGAATGTTTTTGAGATCATTGTGTATTTTTGGTGTGTAACAAAGTGATATTGCGGGACGGGATTGGGGCGAAAAGTGGTGTGGATTACGGGACGGATGCGGGACGACCGGAGAGGGCGGGACGGGAGTAAAGTGGATTAAGGAACGTAGGTGTAGGATTGGAGTGGAAAAAGCAGGACGGCGGAAGAGTGATTCAATACGCGAGCGAAGCCACGCCGGCAAGCTAGTCGTGAATATAAACTTGCGAGTAAAACCTCAATGCTGATATTTATGAATTTTCTTTTTTGTCAGAAAGAGTTGTCAAGCAAACATTAAATATTCTGTCAGATAGGGATAATTTTGTGAATGAAAAACCAACAAAAAAAAACAAAGATGAATTATTTATTTCTTTTACTACTTGATTTATTTCTTTTGAGTAATATAAATACAGCTGTTGGCAAGAACGTAGTGCCCTATCTCGATTTGAACCCAAACGTGAGGTTTGCACGCAACTCTTTGCCAAATGTAAAGGAGCCGAAGGTAAGTTAACTGAGATTAACTGCATTAACTGCTATAAATTACTTTACTCTATGGTTAACTGAGTAGTAAGGTATAGTAGTAAGGTAAATGTAGGTAATAGCCGTGGTAGCCTAATTGGGAGACCGCTAGACTTGAAAGCGTGAGGTCGCGGGTTTGAATCCCGGGCTCGTACCAATGAGCTTTTTGGAGTTTATGTACGGAATACCACTGGGTTTTCGGTGAAGGAAAACATCGTGAGGAATCTTGCAAACGTCAGGAGATTAAATTCAATGGTGATCGTATGACTCCACCAACCCGCCACTGGGCCAGCGTGGTGGATACGGCCCAATCGCCATTTCGGGGGTAGGCCAAAGTCCAGCAGTGGCCTATTCAAAGCCTGATTGGCCTGATTATGCTATGTAGGTAATAGAGGAGACACCACACTAAATTTCGATATGCCATTTAATTGTAGCTACTGTGCCACACTTCACTCAGTCACTAGCTAGACGCCCGTTCTGTGATCACGTGTTGCGTTTATAATCTATACATCTATACAATATTATAAAGAGGAAAGATTTGTATGTAAGTATGTTTTGCAACGAATTGGCTCAAAAATAAATGGACCGATTTAAAAAATTCTTTCACCATTTGAATGCTACGTTATCACTGAATAATATAGGCTATTTTAATAGGCAATATAACTATACCCGTGCGGAGCCGGGGCGGACCGCTAGTTATTTATATAATAATTATCAGTTGCAGGCAATCAGAAAATCGAGGGGCTCTGGACCCAAATCAACTGAGGTCAGTATTTGAAACAACCAAACTTCTGACAGAACCAAACTTACGGAAAAACTTGCTTAAATAAAAACCTACTTTTTTAGAATGGTTATAAGTTCTATGTTCCAAACTATAGTGTACGTGTATACCGTGAACCTATTAGAGTGTAAGGGGAACACTCTCGAAGCCAAAAGAAGGTAATTGTACACATCATTATGAACCACTTTTAATATGGGACCAACCCTGAAATCGCGAAAAAAAAAATCAGCTATTCTATACATTTTGTCAAGTGTCAATGACCGTTTTCTATAAAACAGCTGATATTTTTTTCGGGATTTCTGGGCTGGTCCCATAGTAAAAGTTGTTGATAATGATGAGTACAATTACCTTGTTTTGGCTTCGAGAGTGTTCCCCTTACGCCCGGATAGTGTATTAGTACTGAAAAGGGAAAACGGAAATTCATACAAGGTTACAAGGATGCAAGGGACGGCTGAAAACAACAAGTGGTTGATTGCCTGGCGCATGCTTTGGCCAAAAAATTGCATTGCCATCCAGCGTGGCAATACTGCCAGCATTCTGGCCAGTTTTCCCACCACCGAGGCTTTTAGATTAGTATTTTTCAAAGATTTTTATATATATTTTATTTTAATTTGGATATAATAATTAAGTAGTAATACTTTTAGGATTTAAATATTTTTCGTGTAAATAAATATATAACTAGATACTTAGTGAAAATATATTTAAAAAAAAACTGTTATATTATGTTTTTTTATCTTAATGTTTTAGCGAATGAAAATTATAGGGAAAAAGATAGTGAATAAGGCAAAATAAATGAAAAGGACCTGCGCCACTAACAATATCTACCTAAATAATAAAATGTAGTAGGTGAATTATAATTCAGACTGCAGTATATTCCGAAACAAATAATTAAATTACAAAAAGTTAGCACTCAGTTTCTCTCTTTCAGTACCTGCCCTTTGAAATGCTGATAGACAAGGACAAAGATAGAGACACGAGCGAATACTGGAAGGAGACAGAGATAATGTCCCTGGTCAGGGACAGGGAAGCTGGTATAGACTACGACAAATGCGAGCAGGCCCCTCAAAGCAGTATCGTGCAGTTTGCGACGAGGAGGATGGTCAGGCCAATTTGTAAGAATAGCATAGGTAAGTCACCCCACTCAATGAAGGGTTCGGAAAACTTTGCGATCTATATACCACAGAAAATATTTTTTTTTTTTTAAATTAGAACGGCTGTTAAGGTGGGTCGTTTCACAAATGGCGGGAAATTCAAATTTCAAACAGTTTTTTGTCCTTGTAGCTAGGCCGGGTAATTATTGTAAACAACCATGATGTTTGCGCAAATTGATTATGATTCTTTACAAAATCATGTAAAGCTATTTATCTCTAATGCACATTATTACTTACAGTTGTGAATAAACTAATTTTTGCTGTTTCAAACGGTTTATTCACAAATGTAAGTAATTTGGTGCGTTACTGTTATAATTGTACATTATAATGTAAAGAAAAGCCAAAATTTTGCGCAAACACTGTGTTATTTAAAAATAATTACTTGGCCTGGCTACTAAGACCAAAAAACTGTTTAAAATTTGAATTTCCCGTCATAGGTGAATCGTACCACCTTGAGGCATTTTTGTAAAAAAAAAGTTATAGCCAGTTGCACCCATATAAACGAAACGTCAGTCATTCGAAATCAGTTAGCAACTGTGATGCAGACAAAGAACTTTGAGACCTAACCAAAAAGGTAAGGTCCAAGTTCTTTGGATACAGAGTTCTACGTGTTGACATAAGTAAGAATGTTCAATCAAGGTTCTGTCATAATGCCTGGCGACAGATTTTCCTTCTCATTTCCGTTCTATTTACTTCTCTTTTCTGTGCTGTCGACTACAGGTAGGTTGATACAACGTGCCTTTTTTAATTTCCTTTTTATTTTAGATCATCAGATCTGTCCCCAATGTCCCCGTTTCAGCAACTTTACAGAGTGTGAGCTCTTCCGGGATTCTTGCAAGTAAGTGCACTATTTCCTTTTTAGGGTTCCGTACCTCAAAAGGAAAAAATGGAACCCTTATAAGATCACTTCGTTGTCCGTCTGTCAAGACCCTTTTTCTCAAGAACGCGTAAAGATATGAAGTTGAAATTTATATCAAATACTCAAATCTGCGGTTTCTTTCCGTTGTGAAAAAATGGAACTTGTAAGTTTACGCGATCAAAAGATATGACCGTTTATGTCGCATATTTTGCGATTTCACAGGGGAATCAAAACCTATAGGGACTTCCCGTTGACCTAGAATCTTTAATTTTGTACACATATAAAGGAATAAATCTGAAAGTTGTTAATTTGAAGTTATAACATATATAAAAATATTGTTTTACAATTACATTTTGTAGTTATTATGTATGGAATAACCTTATTGTCAACTACAAAGTTAAGTTTGTCTTTCAATATTTCAACTTCAGTTACCTTTTTTGGACTCACGCTCTAAAGGGTTCCGTCCAACGGAACCCTCAGAGTACGAGTCCCACTCGTACTTGTCCGGTTTTTTTAACTTCTTTGTTTATAATCTCCCTGGGTACTAACTTAGGTACTTGGATCGCAGGCAGGGGGTTTGGGGGGTTCAACCCCCCCCCCCGAATTGTCTCTGTCTGTAATGTCTAAATGTCCAACCCACCGCTTTTTACGTAGGTACTTACTTAATAGATATTAAACACGTCGAATGCGAATGCGGTTAGTGTTCCACTGGTAAAACCCAAAATTATTCCTAGCTATAAATAAATAAATAAATAAATATCTGGGACATTTTTGCACACACGGTCATCTGACCCCAAACTAAGCAAAGCTTGTAATATGGCTGCCAGAAACTGATATACGTACATATATATTTTTAAATACATACTTAAATAGATACTAACACCCAGACATAGAACAAACACAAATGTTCATCGCACAAATGTTTGTCCTAGATGGGAATCGAACCCACACCCCCAAGCACAGAAGATAGGTTCACTACCAACTGAGCCACCGGGGCAGTCAAATGGTCTTGATGGACCGACGACATAGTGAGAGTCGCTGGCATCCAGTTGATGCAAAAGGCAGGCTGTCGTTCAGTGTTGAGGTTAAAGGGGGAGGCCTATGTTCAGCAGTGCACGTCTTCTGGCTGATGATGATGATGGTCTTGATCTAGGTTGAAAAAAACTGTTTGTGAATGTCGGTCTTCATTCGTGATCAAAGTTGAACATAGTGTTGTGGTTAATTTGATGATTTTAATATTCAACTTTATACAGGGAAAGGCGGGTTAAAACATCTGAGTATCGGCAGTACTGTGACCAGAAGTACGGCAAGTTTCGTACCATGTTCATACCGGCTGACTACTCCGACTGCCGTTGTTGCGATGAATGTATAACATACAGAGGTTTGTTTGTGTCCATAAAGCATTAATACTGTCAAATCTCGCAATATTAGCTTGGGCAGAAGGACTGGCAAAGCCATGTCAGGTAAATTACTTAAAAGTTTATCACAACTTGGGTTGCATTTTATTTATATTACACGGGAATTACTCACGTAAGATTAAGCCGGTTACTCTGAATATAGTTTCAACCGCATTAGGCGCCTAATGCGGATGAAACTATACTAGTTCGGTGGTTCCATATAAATTTTATCGAAATTGATTTGAACTTTTAGAAAAAAATCAACAAAAAAATATTTATACACATAATAATATGACGTTTTGGTTTGTGGTTCCCTTCAGAAAAAGTTTTAATGAGGTTTTTTAATCTGTTTTAACTGCTATTTTCTACTTTTTTAGATTGTACATGTAGGTATATAGTCCAGCCGGTTTTTCTTTTTTTTTCTTCTAAAATTAATTAGGTATTTAAGCTGTTTTATCGTGTGTATGCAATTTGGGGCGTGAAAAATAAAGCGTTTATCTATCTATCAAGCATTCGTTCTATCCAAGGATTAGATAATAATGATGATGATTCAATTCAACCAGAACTGCCTGCTGTGAGATACATTCCATAATGTTATCATCATCATCATCATCATCAGCCATAGGACGTCCACTGCTGGACATAGGCCTGCCCCATCGATCTCCAAAAGGGCCGGTTGGAAGCGGCCTGCATCCAGCCCTTCCCTGCGTTCTCTTTTAGATCGTCTGTCCATCTTGTGGGTGGACGTCCTACGCTGCGCTTACCGGTCCGTGGTCTCCATTCGAGAACCTTTCGGCGCCATCGGCCATCTGTTCTGCTTTCAGAATGTTAACCTCTGTGTAATTCAGTGCATGTTTATTTCAGAGATGGACCAGTCTTGCATGAACGATGAATACATTTTCGACACAGAAGAGTTCTTGCCAGTCACTACTATCGGTGAGTTTTAGAGCCACTTACTTAAAAATTACTTTAGAAATAGGATAACATAAAAATTATATACCTAATTTTAGTGAGATGTAATTTACAAAAAATATGCTACTACTATTATTTACAACATTTTAAATAACACTCTTTTATACTATAAAATACTTTGAATAACAGCCAAATCTAGGCTTGAATTTTGTCACTGTTAGTGACTTCAACTCCAGGTAGGTGGTTATATGATTTTTGGACAGATTCCATCAACATGCTATCTCCGTTTAACCAGATTTCCGAGCTGGCTGCAATCCTTACTGGGGTCATCCAGACCAAGAGCTGAAGGCGTTGAAATGTCACAAGGTGTTGCGGAGATGTAAGATATCTCATAATTCTTAATAACACCAGTATTATAATCTCAGATTCTTGATACGTTTAGAAATGAAATATATAGTAGATTGTTGCATCGAGCGCAAAGTGAGTTATTAATGCACGACTTACAATTATTTTCACCAAGTCGGTTTTATTCCGCCGATTTTTATTTTCAGCCAGTATCTTTTTGGTCTAATGCATAGGTACATATACATTATACTAAATGTAATGGGAGACATTAAACATCTGTGGTAAAATAACAAAATAAAAAATAAAAAAGTGCGTTAATGAATAACTGTGCAACAATGACATGCCATATAACATTTCTGCACTGGTTTTGGTTCTAAGCAAAAAATACGTCCTTTGTAATTGGTTTTGTAGTGATTAATTTTAATATATCTACGTAGTTAAAAGAAAAATAATTAACAACATTTTATTCGATCTATACAGGGTTACACGAAAAGTAGATACTAAACCGAGAGTACAATGACCAATCAACCATTGTACTCATCATTGTCAGCAACTTAAAAAAAATACTTGTCTATAGAAAACAGTCAGTAACACTCAAAGAAATGTGTGGAATAGCTTATATTTTTCGTGATTTTAGGGTTGGACTATCTACTATAGAGTAGATATTCAAAATGATTAAACGAACTTATAAACTGAAGTTCGATCAATGTTATGTGACCTCATTTATGTAATGAACCAACTGCAAATATATACAATGAAACATGAAGCTAAAAATGTGTATCAAAATGTATTAGTTTATTAGTATGTAGTATGTATTTATTCCAGAATAAATAACACATGTATTGTAAAAAACACATCAAATATTCTCGTTAGGATCGGCCCGTGAGTTTTATGAGTAATCACGAGTGAATCAGTTTCTTCTAGGCATACCTATTTATGATGTTGTCCAAAAATAAGCATTTTCTATTGTCTATTTTAAAGCATGAAGGTACGAATTATTAAATTAGATATAATGAGTATAATGACATTCTTTCGGCTTAGTAGCATCGCTCTGTGCAACCCAGGGGCCTTACGGACAACTGCTATTGCGGCACCAAACTAACGTTAAATCCGCTCAGCTGGAAAATCACGCGACCGCGAACCGTATCCGGGCGTGTTCGCGTGATTTTCCAACTGAGCGGATTTAATGTAAGTTAGGTGCCGCAATAGCAGTTGTCCGTAAGGCCCCTGTACAAACAGCATTATATTTTTCAGGTGTCCCTATCAATATTCCTACATTGCCAAATGAAACGATTACCCACATGCAGTAAGTTTTATAATTAATATAATTAGAATGATAATATTAAAGTAACTATTAATATTAGCTCCTACACTCAAAAACATTTACAAACATTTTATAAATAGTAATTCATCATTATCACACATTCATCATCACCATTTCAGCCATAGAACGTCCACTGCTGGACATCCCCCATCGATCTCCAAAAGGGCTGGTCGGAAGCGGTCTGCATCCAGCGTTTCCCTGCGGTCTCTTTTAGGTCGTCTGTCCATCTTGTGGGTGGACGTTCTACGCTGCGCTTACCGGTCCGTGGTCTCCATTCGAAAACCTTTCGGCTCCTTCTGGCATCTGTTCTGCGTGATATGTGCCCTGCCCACTGCCACTTCAACTTGCTAATCCGGTGGGCTATGTCGGTGACTTTCGTTCGTCTACGGATCTCCTCATTTCTGTTTCGATCTCACACACATTCGAAAATACACAAGTTTAGGAAAATAATACAATGACATAGGAACAATAAGAGGCGACATGTTTTTTTTTCACGTAGGTATCAAACTCCTTATTAATCGACTTCAAAAAAGGATATGTTTGAGGAAGGCTCAATTTTTTTTTCAATTATCCGTTCATTCGTTTGGTTTTTAAATCATCATAACTGGAAAATATAGTAATTTTTAAACTTTCGCGATTTGAAAAAACAAAAAATATGTCATACACTTTGCTTATGTATATAATCAAACAAGTACACAGGTCATACAAGTAAACCACTGGCTTTTCGGTGAAGGAAAACATCGTGAGGAAACCTGCATACGTATAGAGAAGAAATTCAATGGCGTATGTGAATCCACCAACCCGCAACTGGGCCAACGTGTTGGATATGGCCCAATCACCCTTTCGGGGGTAAGCTAAAAGTCCAGCAGTGGATTGTTAAAAGGCCGAAGATGATGATACAAGTAAAACAAATTGCGTATTTACAAATTTTGAAGTCAATTTTTTGTAATAATATTAAAAGTAGCTCTATTACAGTCGTCGCCACTATCGCTTCGAGACCCCAAGCAAGCGCAGCGAGTGTCCCGCGTCGTGCCGCGGCTACAGTTGTTTCGGAGGACTCGTGGGCGAGAAGCAGTGCCCACCCGGCGCCTTCCTGCCGCGCAGGGAGCACTGCAACTGCTGTGGAACTTGCAGCTCGTTCCAACGTAAGACTGGAGCCTTTCTGCTACCTGTTTTAAGTGGGCACATGGGCAGCGTTATGTCCATACAATTGTATTCTCGTGTTTCCTCCCTGGATAATACCGCTAGAACTGTAATATTTTTTAATTTAAATTTGATGGGTCCACTGCAATAATGATGAATGTAATTTTTTTTTAAAATCTGAACTAGTAATACCATTCTGTCACATGAAATTATATTTAGAAATCTTGTTAGCAAACTTAACAATATCGCTTGCAGTCTCGTGATATTTTGGCTACACGGCTAGAACGCTCAACGTCACCGGTGTTCACGACAATAATGATAGTTTTTTTTACACCGTTTTTAAATTTAAAACCCAATTATCTTAAAACTAAAGATAAAGGTCATTCATCATTATTGCAGTGGACCCTTCATTTATCTCCTCTATTGTCATGCTTATATCACTTATTTTTTCTTATAGGTAAGTTAACTACTATAAGAAATATGAGCCTTTAAATATCCCAAACATATTTTTTTTACTGCCATGTTCAGACGTCTGTCAAACAAATTTGTCGAGTTTATAAAACAAAAATAAATAATTGAAGCATAGTTCAATCCTTTTTATAACTATTAATTTAAAAAATTATGAAATCGGCCCAGTTTTGAATGAGGAAACAGAAAAATACGAGACGATTATTTTGTCTACTTTTCGTTGGTATAATCGATCCGAGCTGCAGTTGTCCCTATTGCGCTCTACGGGGAGAAGCTTGAGGTCAGGGGACAGCAATAGATTTGCTAAATACCTATTCATCAAATTTCTTGACCGTGGTACGCCCTCTTAAGCCCCTGTTCCGAAAAGAAATCATAGTTCGATGGGCGTGATTTAGCTTCACCGTGACGCGACGCTTTCTGTTTAGGTGATTGCGCAAAGTTGCGCGACCGCAAATCGTATCTCAATTTTCCGAATTCCGCTGTTTCGAGAGCAAGCCGTAAGACCTCTGCTACCCAGCTCGGCTAGATATTTCTAAATAACCACCGCTGGAACAACCCGTCAGTCTTTGGTTGTCTTTAATATTTACCTCATTTTTTTGCTATAACAACAATTTGTTAAGTCATGTTAGACTCGTTCAGGCGGCCTAAAAACTGACATTAGAGACAAAACGAACTTACTACCCATGGGTGGGTGGCGGTAAATCATTGAATCAGTTCAGTGCTGAGACGAGTCGGGTGTCTTCAAGATTGAAGACAGCTGAGACTGGTCAACATACAAACCATGATAGGTACATCTATTATGAAAACAAAGTAACGAACAATTAGACTATTGTACACAAATTTCCTATTTTTGGGCACAACAGTAACGCGCACATGAGCGAATAAAGTCACTATTTTACTTGGCTTTATAGATACTTGGCCCCCAAGTCTATTGCTACACTATTGTCTATTGGCTCTTCATTTTAAAGTTTGGAGATCAGTAGGCGAAACTTCTTGCGATTTCATGAAGCTTTCTTCAGATGCTGGTAACACAATCCGGTCCATTTCTTAATATCATCCAGCCAATTACGTCTCTGTCATCCTGGGCTACTCTTCCCGAGAATTTTATTCTCGAGGATCAATCTTCGGAATTCATAGTACGATGCAAGTGCGGATAAGGCGACTTTTTGTGTCATGATTTCATATAGATATCGCTTCTCTTTTGCGGTTAGCCTTTTCAGATATTAGCTTGGAGTTTGAGGTATAGGTAGTCCATGGATTATGTAAATTTTTCGTAGACTCCACATCCCAAACGCCTGTAACTGGCAACGACCTATATGTACTACGTGTAACTGGTTACAAATTGTGATCTACTTATTCAACTTTATTTTGAACGCTATTATGTTACAGAGTTGAACCAGAAATGTGCCAACTTCAAGAAAACTCTCCATGTTGTCAAAAATACTACGGAAATAGAGGTAAGAACAAATATATTCTTTTTTTTTTACTTTGGTCAGCCCCTCAAAGTTCACTCGAGTTTTCTTAAAGTGTTAAATCACACTTTTATCTTAGTTTTGTCTTGCTAACCAAGTTTGAATTAGCATTTTTCTCTTTCCTTGGCTTATACTTTTTTCAAGTTTCCCTTACTTCTTTTAGCTTTGCGCGCAATTAAATTTTTCTCATTCTTACCTCACGTTTGCTCATTTTCCTTTCAAATTTGCTCGTAGGTAGAAGAGGAGTTCCTAGAGCCAGGGTGCGATGACGGGCTGGTCTGCCGCCAGGGCTACTGCCAGGACATCCACAGTGTGCAGGTGGAAACTGGCAGCAGACGGAAGCGGGACGAGGGATACTTGCCTAATGGTTACATTGCAAGGAGCATATAATACAAATCCCCTGCTTTCTTTGCCAAATAAAATTTCCTTTGAATATTTCGATTCTTTCACGCAGTCGTCAGTATTTTGCTTAAGGCGAAATGGTAGAGAACGTACAATTGTTTGACGGTAATGCTTGCATACTCGGCGTGCGCGCTTTCAAATATTTTCAATATTTTTTATTTTTTCTTTATTTTCCACAGATAATTTTACGCTTTTACAAAAAACTGCAACTACTAAAGTATTTAAATGATTGTTAGGATTACACACATATTTTTTTTTATAAAAATATCTTCTAGGTATAGTATCTGAATGAAGTCGGTTCCATCCATCGAAGGGAACTTCTAGAAAAGTTTACGTTTTTTTTTCTATCGAGCCAAATTTCTTTAATCGTGTATTATTCGTCGGTGAACACATCCGAATAAAATATTTCAAGAACATTTATTACAGATAAAGAAATAATATCAATTAATCTATTTTAAAAGTCTACTTTTGAATATTTGTGAGGACGAATCGTTAAATTTGAAGCATATTTCGTCTAAATGTAAAGTGTATGTTTATTCCATAGAGCCTTGCAAGAAAGAGATGAAATATTTCAAGAAGAAGTACGGAGAGTACGGTCACGTCCACTATGACGCCCCTCAGTGCACGCCACTCTGGCTTTACGCACCAGTTCAGGTATAGGTATTCTCATGATAACACCCAGAGGGCATTCTCTAATCTAGATTAAAGGTGCTCATGTCTCCTCAAAGGTAGGCAACGCACCGCCAATGCCCCGGGTATTGTGTCCATAGGCGACGTGACGGTGACTACTTACCATCATGTGGCCCGTCGCTTGTTTGTCTATTATTATATTTTTTAAAAGAAGTCTGGCTGACCACCTAGAAAAATAGGTAGCTAATCGATAATAAGCCTTTTTTCTCTGAGAGAAGGCCTGCGTCCCAGCAGTGGGAACATGAAAGGCTGATAATGATGAATCGACAGTGTGTACTCATGAATGAAATTGCAAGCAACCATGATGGTGTGGCGCGATGGCATCGGTTAGTAAAAGACTCCAATCCTTACGCTATTGTGTGACCTCAAGTCAAAGTCGGTTTTTCTCTCTTCTTAGTTGGCTACTCTTGGCAGAGTGGTCGTGGTTGATAAGACGGTGGTACACGGTTGGTCTTTAACGTCGTCGGTCTTCTCGGTGGCGATCACTGATGTTTATATTATTTGATGATTTCTTTGGTTTTTGATTCCCGTTTTGTTAATAAGAAGAATAAGGCCCCGCGACCTATTAACTATTGTCATAGTAACTATGCTATTGTTTCCCTTTCTGCAATGCTTGTAGTGCCGTCGGTTTGTCTGCTACTGCGCGTTAGAAGACGGATCCATCATCGAAGGCATCAAGGTTCCGAGGGTTGAAGTCTCCAACATGAACTGCGGTGAGTAACAGAACGAAGAAAGAGTATATAGGAACAAGGAAGTATCCCCGTAAAACAACAGCAAAATATGCAATAAATGATTGAGTATTGACTATGTGGCGGATGTGCGTCGCCGCAACAGCTAGACTGCTTTTCATCATCATTACTACACTACCATCTACGCCACTGGAGCGTGTGTGCCAGCGCCCCAGAGCCTCACTCCGATATTTCAAGGAGTTGGGTTGGCTCGGGTAGGTGCTGGTAGGGGGAAATTCACAATACACCCCAAGCGGGACGTCAGTGCAGTACTTATCGCCCCCATCTCGAATAAGAATGTGTCGGATGTGTCTTCCCTAATTCGCGTTAGGTACTAAGTCCGGCCGCTGAAAGACAGCTTCTGACAGTTACCGTAACATTGTAAAAAAAAATTAACGAAAAGATTAAATTCTGATAATTTTGCCTGTCTTTTTGAACGTAAGATGGGCAAATACATAGCCGCTCAATATGCGCACTGATATTGGGTCGCATTTACTACGTAGTGTTCTGAAGAACTGTTCGATCTGATGCCTGCATCGCGGTTTTATCATCGCACTAGCCGCCACCGCAAAAAAGTTCATCAACAAAATCATGGAACTGTGGAAATCGCACGCTGTGCGTTTTACAGGATTTTGGCCTTACACCTGTAATTTGTTGAATGAGCTTCTGAGTAACTATAACATGGGGTTCTTCAAAAGGGCTGTTAATAGAGTCTTTAAGGGTCAGCAACTCAGCAGCGTAACTGTGGTGTCACAGGTATTCATGGGCCACGGTGATTGCTTTCCATCAGGCAGCCCGTTAGCTTGCTTGCCACCTATGGCATAAAAAAATGCTGTAGCCAGTATACTACAGTAAATATTAATAGAAAATATTTTCATTTAGATTTTTACAATATTATTGCATTTGTCAGACTCATTTTTTCAGCTACACTGTAAGTAAAAAGGTGATTATGTGTGTTCAGACCACAGATTTTTTTCTTGTTTAAATTAACGGCTGTAAAGGCTTTTTTGTAAGAAATTTGTTGTAGCCAGTTGCAAAGAACTTTGAGACCTAACTCAAAAAGGTAAGATCCAAGTTCTTTGGATGCGGAGTTCGATGCGTTGACATAAATAAGAATGTTCAATCAAGGTTCTGTCATAATGCCTTGCGACAGATTTTCCTTCAATTAACATTTTTTTTCTGTGGTTCAGATTGTGCTCGTGAGAAGTGTCGCACTGACTCTGAAATGAGTTGTGACGGGTACGGCAACTACCAAGAGGCTATATTTACCCCACACGTGGACGAGTGGGACACCAACAAAGATTCAACTGATGGTAAGAAAGAAAAAAATAGCAATTTGTTTTGAATAATAGTTATGTTTTAAATGTTTATCGGGACTTATCACGTATTATTTAGATAAAAATAGGTACCTACCTTTCGCTCGACGTTTCGACCATGTTACAATCTAAGGTTAAAATGGCCGTGGTCACGAGCTGACTGAAAACTGCGGGTAAGTCCGGCGAGAAGAGCGGGCATTTAAAACGTGTGTTCAAATCGCTAAAGCTTAAAAATTACTAATAGGTAATAGTTATAACAATAATTTTAATAGTTGCCTCACTTGTATCTCACAAGTCATACGTGTGTTGAGTACTGCTGCCACCGACGGAGCAGACAAGTACCAGCTGGAAGCTTTAGATTCGGTAGACCGGCGTGCTATCAGGCTGATTGGTGACAGAAAACTAGTCGCCAAAAAATTGCAAAGTCTCGAGCACCGGCGTAAAGTAGCTTTTTATTTATTTTCTATCGTATACATTTCGGCGAGTGTGCGCAAGAGCTTTACGACCTTATTCCAGCCCCCCCATTTATACTACAGGATAAGCAGAAGGAATGCACACTACCACCCCTTCCTCGTTGAAATTCCATTCAATGATTCGTACGTGCCAAGAATGGAACTCCCTGCCGTCCTCTTTGTTTCTTGAGAACTTACAATCTAGCCATCTTCAAGGCCAGAGTGAATAGATTTCTTCTAGATCAACTTGTTCTATCCTAGGCCCAGGGGCGGATCCAGGATTTCATTTGGGGGGGGGGGGGGGGGCATTCTGACAAGGTTCGAAAGAATCAAATCGAAATATTGAGTCGAATGTATGGAATTGCTAGGTGTTTTGGGGGAGGAATGGCCCCCATGCCCCCCCCCCTCCCCCGTGGATCCGCCAATGCCTAGGCTGCGACGTAGCTTACCATCAGGCGAGTTGGTGGTCAAACGTAGATCTATTTTATACTGCTATGCAATATGTTTGGTCTAACAATGTCTCCGGCAGGTGTCGGAGAAAGAATAGACGTAAAATAAATAAAAAAACAGGGCTAAAAAATGAAGTAACTGATTCATTCGCGCCACCCTGATTGTAACTATTGGGGAACACCCATTCAGGCAGCGCATTTCACAGGCGTAGCAGCTTGACCAATAAAAATGGAATAGCTGATTTTTTTTTCGCTATTTCAGAGTTGGTTCCGTAGTAAAAGTTGGTCATAATGAGTGTAACGGACCCCTTTGGAGTAGGGATGTCGGATATCGATATTTTTGAAAATATCAATATCGATATTTTTGAAAATATCAATATCGATATTTTTGAAAATATCAATATCGATATATCGAAAAGAAAATATCGATATATCGATATTTTTTCGACAAGCCTACTTTGGATTTAGTAGGTACATACTTTTGGCGGAATCCTGTATTACCGTGCTTGTTGGCAGGGCCCAGTAGATCGACTGGGACCGACAAGCCACCCCGTACAGACACGGATCAACTCACCACGCCCATGGACCAAGAAGCCGCGCAGCCAGCTTGAATACGTTTCCGGTTAATAATTTATTCAATAAACCTTATTATATTGTACATCAAGCATTTTATTTCTAAAAATCTGGATAGGTACCCTTGTTATTTTTGAAAACTGCAATAATATTTTTCAATAGATCAGGGGCCTCACGGACAACTGCTACTGCGGTACCAAACTAACATTAAATCCGCTTGGAAAATCTCGCGAACGTGAACCTTAACGTGCCCAGATACGGTTTGCGGTCGCGTGATTTTATAGCAATAGTCCGTAAGGCCCCTGGAGCCTTACGGTTAGGTATGTCTTACTAGTTCAATCAAATTATTTCATTGAACTAGTGAGACTAAAAAATCTCAGTAGTTCAATCAATTGAACCGTTGATTGAACTACTGAGAATAGACGTTTTAAGCGATTCTGCAGTGCAAGTACCGTTCTTTATCGATCGTCAAATTTGACAGTCGAAATTGTCATATTCGATATAGCGCCATTTGATCAGTACTCGTTATGATCGACTCTTGGCCTTGGATTCTCTGAGGCCGCCAACTCGCCTGATGGTAAGCGATGATGCGGTCTACGATAGGGCACGCTTGCCTAGAAGAAACCGATTCACTGTCGACTCTGCGGAATTTTATCTTCAAAACTGTTTCATTTCAGCCATCGATCACCAAAAGGGCCGGTTGGACGCGGCCTGCATCCAGAGTTTTCCTGCGTTCTCTTTTAGGTCGTCTGTCCATCTTGTGGGTGGACGTCCTATGCTGCGCTTACCGTTCCGTGGTCTCCATTCGTTAACTTTTCGGCGCCATCCGCCATCTTTTTTAAATTTTTTAATGCCATAGGTGGCAAACAAGCAGACGGGCCGCATGATGGTAAGCAGTCACCGTCGCCTATGGATACTTGTAACACCAGAGGCATTACAAATACGCTGCTGACCCTTAAGGACAGAAAATCTGGAAAAAAAACTTCCGAAATAAACACAAAATAAATTTATAGGTACACTTACAAGAATTGCTCGTTTAAAGTTATTAGATAGATAAAAAGATACAAATAATATAAATTTGCGGGAAAAAACCTTTTCTGTGGATTAGATGATGGTAATAATTTAAAAAAAAAATCAGTAACAAAAAAATTGATAATGTGAAAAAAATAGTTACTAAACACTGTTTTGTTTAGTGAATATTGGTGTATCAGTACAGAGTGACCATACCTATATGCAAAGTATATATTATGTAAATTGTAAATTTGAAAAAAAAAATGAGCGGGTGATCATCTTATTTTCTGAAGGGCTTTTGTGGGAAATTTTGGTTCTATCGTTAGGGCAACTCTACAAATAAGTTAGTTGGTCTGTATGCGACAAAAGAGCGATTCCATAACCTTCACCTAACAGCTGAAAGCGGGTATTTCAGGCTGTCCTTGTTACGTCACTGTCACGCTGCCGGAACTACCGGTGTTGCTACGCGAAAAATTGCTCCCTTTATGTTATTCAAAATTATAATTCGTAGGTACGATGAGACATACAAATACAATCCCTATTGTATTCTCTATGTACAAATATTTCATTTGGTAACTTTTGGTAGGTACGTATAGTTTACGTACTGTTTCTTATTTTTAATTTTGACGATATATATGCAGGCGATAGTTATAGGCCAAACGTAGATCAATTATATAAAAAAATACATTCAAGTGTTATTTTTAAACCATTGTCAAGCATCGGAATTTTTATAGCCTCACCTACAACTGCCACAAAACTCAACAAAAAATTCAAAAAACATGTCAAACAAAAATTGTTACCAAAATAAACATTTATATTCATAGAATAAATAGATATATTAAAACAGCCCTTGGTTCCAATACTATGATATTCTACCACCAGTGACTCAGTGCTTCCAAAAATTATTCATTCAAATTTAAAATAATCAAGTAACAAAAAACCCCTAACAAAACTATAAAATTGCCGTGTAGTACCTACTATTTATCTATTTATCAATTCGGGGAACAAGTTATATCTTGTAAATAGATAAATGAGTCTATTTTTCATATCATGAAATGGGAGGGATCTTTAATTTTATTACAAGCGACTATACATTTAAACAAGAAAATTACACTTAATTTGAAAATAATCAAAAATATAAACCTAAAACTTCTTACAAATAAATATACCATAAACTAGGCCCTAGTTACTAGGGGCATAAGACATACTAAAACAATATCAATGCGGGGGGAAAACGGAAAACGTTATCGATTCGGGGAAAAACTAAAAAGCTGTGATATATCGTGGGAGCTAGCTAGTCTAGCTACTGGCACCACAGAGTCAGCCGGTCAGTCGATAGCAGCGCGGGGAGGGGAGCGCCGCTTGTGTCTCACTAACTCCGTGTATTTTCCCGATTTTCCTAACCCAGTGTCCAAAAAAAACAGTCCAAAATGCCTAATATCATAAATGAAGTGAAGTTAGACTTCAAGGACGTCCTTCTGAGACCTAAAAGGAGCACTCTGAGGAGCAGAAACGATGTGAGTACGAAATCTACTTTTATTGTAATTCTGAATTTCAGAAGCGCTAGTCAAGGCTGGGTGGAAATGCCAGCTATGAAGCGGGAGTTCTAATTCTACGGAATTTTCTTTCCAATAAACAACTTTCAAACGATTATGAACTAGCTACAGTACCGTTCATGTTTCATCCGCATAGAGACACTCCCATAAGAACCGTAATTTTTACCCAACGGGTAAAAATGGGACCCTATTACTAAGCCTACGCTGTCTGTCCGTCCTATCTTTAAACGGTTGTATCTTTAGAACCGTAATAGATAGCCAGTTGAAATTTTCGTAGAATATGTAATGTTACGGCGAATTAACTAAGAAATACTAAAAAAGTCAAAAAGCAAAAACACTTAGAGGGGTCCCCACACAACAAAAGTGTTTTTTTAACGTATTTTTGTATTAGCTCTAATGAAAAACGGTAATACGTACAAACGTCAAACTTGGTATGATTATAGTACATACTCTAAATTATAACAATAAATAATAAATATTGGCCAAGTGCGAGTCGGTGACAAATTTCTGTTCACAAAGTAAAACATTAGAAAAAAAAAATGATTTCTTTCATATTTTATTTACAATGTTATTGTAAAAAAAAATATGTTAGACTATTTAAAAAACTGTTCTTTTTCAGTGTTAATTAGCAAGGAAAAAATTGTGTTCTTATTTGCTTACTGTAATTTTCCATATACAAATTTGTAGTATATAGCTAATTATGAGAATGAATAACATTGAAAACAGAGAAAATATTTATTTCACGTAAAATCATCGTAGAGTGGTAAGTTATTAATTTACAGTGTGTTACCTTTACATCTTCTTTTGATTATTATGTTCGAAAATAACGTTTTTATTATTGTAGTTTTCCATCTATACTAGCTGACCTGACAGACGTTGTCCTGTCTTAGAATTACTGTCAAACACACAAAGTTAAAATAAAATTGTAAATCAAATTATTTTTACACCTTGGGTTATATTATTGGAGTTTTAGTAAGGATACCTTTTTTTTGTTGAAAATATAATATAGCCTATGTTACTCGGGGAGTAGTACTGTTAGCGTAGCTTCCCAACAGTGAAAGATTTTTTCAAATCGGTTTAGTAGTTTCGGAGCCTATTCAATGCAAACAAACAAACAATCAAATTTTTCTTCTTTATAATATTATTATATATATATTATATTATATATAGTATAGATTACTCTAATGTAAAAATAGTAATACTTACAAACGTCAAACTTGTCATGATTATAATAAACTAGCTGCGCCCCGCGGTTTCACCCGCGTAGTGATGAAAAATGGTGATGATGATGATGAAAAGTAGCCTATGTCACTCTCTGGCTCTTGAACTATATACCCTTGCAAAAAATCAGGTCGATCCGTTGCTCCGCTGCAGCGTGAAAGAGGAACAAACATCCATACATCTATACATCCATACATACAAACTTTCGCGTTTATAATATTAGTAGGATTAGTAGGAAGTAGGATAATGGCCAAGTGTGAGTCGGTGACAAGTTTCTGTTCATCACCTAGTTATAACTCGTAATTTCGTTTTTGAATATTGTGGTGATACGGAACCCTCAGTGCGCGAGCCCAACTCGCACTTGGCCGGTATATTTATAATGATGAGTTCCCTGGCTTGTAGCATTGTTAGTACAGTGAAATCCTGTATCAGAAGTATTCTATAACAATGGGTATCATTTTCAAAGGTTTAAAGGCCCTCATTTTTCTTATGTAAATTGGAGACGACGTAAAAATATTTTATGGAGACAAGTCACGACATGGTTGATACAACCGACCCTCGCGAGGCAAGGTCTCGATTTCCCTGTCAAATTATAACAAAACTAGCAACGCACCCCAGCTTTGCGCGGGTGTAAGTCTTATTTTTTTTACACCTTGGGTTACATTATTGGAGTTTTACTCAGAATCCCAATAAAAAATAAAAAGTATACTATAGCTTATATGATGTAATATACGGGGATAGTGTACCTTCCCAACAGCGAAAGAATTTTTCAAATCGGTTCAGTAGTTTCGGAGCCTTTTCAATGGAAACAAACAAACAATCAAATCTTTCCTCTTTATAATATTAGTATAGAAGTATAGATAACATAAAAATAAAAGTTAAGCCCCAAATCTTTATGAGGTTAGATGCCCACGGAATATTTACTTATACTTGACTGATTATAGGTAGGTACATAGGTATGGAGCTTGTATAATGTCTTACAAATTAAATAATAATAAGTAAGTAGAGTCTGTTCAGAAAGAGAGTGGACTTGGATTGTAGTTGAATGGACAAATATCTCAATAACAAACACGCAAATTCACTCAACAAAACAACACGTTGATAGGACATTTTTCAGACGGCAGAGGCGACGTGCCATTTAAAATTCTCTTTTTGTACAGACTAGTATCCAGTGTTCTACTTATTTACAATTAGTAAGCAGTGGTTCCCAATTAGTTTTTCTTGCGTACCACTTCAAGAAAGACCTCAAACTCGCGTACCCCTCGAGCTCGGCTCAAGCACACCAAATCCATTTGCAGTCCAGTCCGGTTAAATTTGTGAGGACCAATAAAGTATGAAATTCTATGAAAGACGAAAAGACCACACGCTGTGTCCAGTCCGTTGGATGCAGACGGACTACAAACGGACTGCATACGGTGTGACGTCTTTCATAGAATTGTGTACTTTACTGGTCCTCACAAACTGCGTCCGCACCGGACTGCAACTGGATTTGGTCCACTCCAGCCTTTATTGCAGGAATTATTTATATATAAAAAAAATTATAATGGCACCGGGATATTGACAAAATTATCCTAGTCAAGATATTAAGCGTACCCATTGACCTATATGTACTACATTTCTTTGCGCGTACCACTAATTGGGAACCACTGCACTAAAGAAATTACTAAATACTTCGTAATAATACGTACCTACTTCGACCACCGAATGAAGTTTACCTTACCTTTACTTTACCTATACGAACTGTTATCTCCTAAGAGATACGTAAGTAACTTGTAAATAGCAAGATTGTATTGTTTCCCAAAATCAAATTTCTACAGTCACCTATTGGTCTGAGTTATTTCCCAGACAGTTTTTTATTACCGTTGTTCAAGGGCGCTTCGCTTGCCAAAGTTTTGGCCTCGCCACGATGCGGCAAAGTGCGGAAGTGGTCACTGCGAGGCGGTACTTTCTGGTTTTTGCTGCTTTCTATTGATGCAATAAACATCTATAGGAGAATCGTTGATCAACAAGATAATACCGGGCCATTTAATTTTAGGGCTGGTCCCATAGTAAAATTGTTCAAAATAAATATGACTTTATTCAGTAACCATTAGTACAATTACAGTTTTTAGCGTGTCTCATAATTTTGCATGATATTTTCGTGCGAAATCATACGAGCAATAAAAAAACCGAACAACAGGGATACTGTAAATTCAATTTAGCTGACTGCGAAAAGTTCGCGTCCGCAAACCGTGTATACCTCGGCGCGTTGAGCTATACACGGATGTTATGTAATTTCCCAGGAAGCGCGAAAATTTTCAGCTATTTTCTATACAATGAATCGGTTTGTTCTAGGCAAGCGTGCTCCATCGTTAGCTGCATCATCGCTTAGCATCAGGCGAACTGGCGGCCAAGCGCAAGCCGAGTTATAATAAAAATAATAAAACCGGTGATTACCTACGTGACAAGTTGTGGGCACACCGTGGCGGGGAAATGTTTGGTTAATTTAGAACAATTCATCGATTGAGTAACAGTGTTTACTAGAACAGATCAACTAATGAGGGGTTGTCGAAAAGAAAACGTATATATAGCAGTATCTAAGAATTTATTTATTCTTTATATTTTGAGTTTTCTCGAGCGGAAAATGGGATTTATTCCCCAGAGATACACTTTCCCCGTAGAGACACTTTTAGAAAAGTTTCAATTCTGTTCCTTAGAGATCCACTTTCGGCTAATAGGTACCTACACTTAAATAGAAACGTTTTTTAATCCCTATATAATTTTTGTTATTTTTCCCTAGAGAAAAAAAAACTAGACTCCACCAAACTAAAACTAATTTTCTTTAATACGTAGCGATGACCTGCTCGTATGAGAGCTTCTTTCCCTTTTTTAGTAAGGACGAACAGAAGTTCTTGTACACGTGCACCAGAATTCCCAGAACTTTCCGCATTATCCATTCCCATCAATTGGTAGTCAAAATTGGTGGTTAAAATCCGTCTATTCCACCTTAATCACCTGGGTGATAAAAGTCGACTCTTTAGTCGACTTTGATCTCCTCGAAATATAATCCAGAGCGGAACGGAACATTACATCATCATACACAGCCTTCCTTATCCCACTGCTGGGTATATGCCTCTCTCTTGCTATGCCATCTGCCTCGGTCCTGTGCTAATCGAGTCCAGGTTCGACCCGCGATAGTAATAATATCGTCGACCCATTTTGCAGCTGGACGAACAACGCCTATTATGTCTTCTGTACCAACGCTCCGCTTACCTTGCCTCGGTCACCAGTCATCAGTGCGCCTAGCAACGCGTCCTGCCATTTGACCTAAATAAAATGTATGGTATGGACCCGGGTATGTCCTAAAACTGCGACCAGAACCACCGGAGGATGGGCAGCAGCGTCCTGTTAGTACACGGTGAACGTACTGGACATTTAATGACTGATGATGTATGTATGTAAAATGTATGGACGGGCCATAACCATTGAACTTGCTCAGTAAAAACAAGTCAAAACCGTCGGACATATACTTCAACACCTAATTATAACCATGTACAGTACATTTGTTACAAAAAAATTATAGCGGTTTTTTGTTGTGTATTTAAACTTTAGGACAGCACACGAAGGCATAATTTTGTCAGATGTTTCGTTATCATGTAACAATAGACGCGTGTCGCACTTCCCACGACTGGAGACCAACTGAAACGAAGTAAGTGCCGACGCTCATTTTGTAATCTTCAAAAATGCGCTTCTTCTGGGCCCGTCCATTTATTTTACTTTGCTCTAGGCTGCAATACAGGCTGTATTAGGTACCTACTACAGCAACGTATTCATATATCTAGGAACACGTAGTTGGTACGTCATGTAACGCTTACTTATTGACAATGTACTTACCAAATTTAACTATTTACGAAGTAAATTATTGCTAACCTTCATCATAACTTATAACAAACCTCTTTTTGAGTCGAGGATTTAAAAAATCTAATGGCCGCCGATCCGGCCTAGATATCGCTGGATAGATGCCGTCTAGAATCGGACTTGCGCGAGCTCCAATTCGCCAGTCGCAAGCAAGTGGTGAGAGACAACGTGAGAATGCGGGACCGATAGCATTCTCCTGTGTCGGAATCGGAAGCCGACCTAATTCGAGTCCCCAGCGGTCTAATTAAATTACCTATATTGTTTATTTTTTATTTATTTTTGACGTGACAACGTCTAATAAATCGATGAACGCCGGCTGCACGCACGAAAGTCCTGTTACGCTCATTGTGTATTTGTTATGACGTTGTCACGTTAAACTATCGTCCGTAAACCGACTTTACAGACAACCAATTTTTTTAAACCTAATAATAGGATTGCGTATGAGCGCCTACTCGCCTGATACGGTCTATGTTGGAGCACGCTTGCCTAGAAGAAACCGATTCACTCGTGATTTGAAGACACCCAGATTGTAACTATCGGGGAACACACATTCAGGCAGCGCATTCCACATACCAACTAGCAGTTTGCACAATAAATGTGGAATCAAAGCGCTTCGTACGGGTTTTCGGAATATCAACCACTAGCGACCCGCCCGCCCGGTTTCGCACGTGTGTAATTTACGCGCGAAGCCGGGGCGGGTCGCTAGTTATACATATAAACCTTCCTCTTGAATCACTCTAGGTATCTATTAAAAAAACCGCTTCAAAATCCGTTGCGTGGTTTTAAAGATTTAAGCATACCTAGGGACGGACAGACAGCGACTTTGTTTTATACTATGTAGTGATAGTGATAGTGATAAAGCGGTGAAAATTTTTCATGCCCCCTCTGGCAGTCCGATAGAAACATGGGCAGGAGGGAATTAGAATGCAGATCCGATGCACACTCTCCAAAATGTATCTGATAAAAAACCGATAGACTAGCAACTTTGCGCCGATGCTCAAGACTATAAGACCAGACTCCTGGACCAGGGATTCGTTGCTGATGAGCCTCTTGACATGTTTCTAGCAAACGTGCTAAACTAGCAAAAGGTGGGAACCTACTTTCCCAGGCTGGCTCTGGTCGAAGGTTCCTGCTACCTATTCATATTCCAAATAAACCATTGTTTAGTATACACCTGACACTGGTATACATCTGATAACCAAATGACGGGTGCAAATTCTGCGAAAAGGACGGTTGCCCCTCCTGTGCCATTTCCTGTTATTAGAGCCGCTGTATATCTAAATCGTAATTGGGCAACAAGGGAACCATTGTTTTACTGCTTGTAATAATTATTCTAAACCAGATTTTTCCCACGGCTTGCTTAGCCCTTAGGCTTTTGTTTCATCAAAGTATAGCCAAGATCAGGGGTGTCCAACAAAATTTTGTGGCAGGCCGGATTTATTAACTTTGTAACTATGGCGGGCCAAGAGATGCTTCGTAACTGAGCAATAATTATATCTATTTGGCGGAATTCACAGCAGATTTCACTTGTAACTGCGTGCACAGGCACACCTGACACCACTGGCTGGCTGTACGTTGCATGCGCGGAGGGAGTGGGTGGGTGAGAGGGACGGTAATGTAACGTTTACGCACACAGGTGTTGTTCCAAAAATTAAAATGTCATTTACTTTATATTTTTTAGTGTCTCCAGATATGCTCGTCCACGTTTTCGCAGAGTCGTATTGTGATCGATCGACGTAATTTTTTTAAGAACGGCGTTTCAATATTTTACGAACACATGAATCGCCGTTCTTTACAAAATTTCGTCTAAAAAAAGTTAAAAGTTACCCATCTTTTGACTCGTTCGCGGGCCTGATTAGGAACCTTGGCGGGCCGCATTGTGGCCCGCGAGCCGTATGTTGGACACCCCTGGCCTAGAAGATCAGAAAAAAATGGAAGTGTCACTTATTGTTTATCTTTTAGCACTTACAATTGGTCGTCAATTTGATGACTTTTGAGTCGTTTACTTACACTTTACACTTCAATATTGAGTGGCACACAGTTGTGTTTGTAGAACTAGTAAGAATATGTCAGTGTGTGCAATACGTGTTTACCTCGCCTTCTTCAGTTTTTGCAGTTTTTTCGGGACTAGGAGTTAGGATCCAACCTATGTATTATCAAAGCCTAGATATTACTTTTTTGTATATTTTTGATGACTATATAGATACAAAGTCCTACAGGCGTAATATTAAACAAGTTTACATAGTATTAAATAGCGACAAAAAGTCATAGTCACAGTTAGAGTCAAGCAAAGTAAGTCACGGCCAAGTCAAACTCATGCCCCAGTAAAGTGGTGGAGGCTTTACAAGATCTATCACTATCACTATCTATATATCACTTTCCCATGCTTGAGCACGTTCACGAGCACTTAATTAATAATAATCCACCATTATTACACATTAACACTCGAAAATACACAAGTTTAGGAAAATAATACAAGCCGATTTTTTTTCCACGTTGGCGTCAAAACTCCGCCTAGATATTATTTGGGGATAGGGTTACCAGATGGACAAATAATCTCCGAAAAATTCGATCGCATAAAGAAATTTCCAGGCATTTCCTTCAAAGTACACATATCGCGGTATAATAAACGCGTGTGGCGGTCTTTTTCATTTAATTTCTAGAATTCCAGACGTTTTGGAATGCCCTCCGCATTCCGGACTAAAGCCTAAATTCCCGGTCTTGTCCGGAAAACTCCGGACGAATCCCAACCTTACTTGGGTATAGTGTGGCCTTCTAATATCGACTATATTTGTTTATATCAAAGTATTTTCATTGGTTTACATTGTTCTTTACGTCGTTACAAACATTAGATTGTTGCATCGAGCGCAAAGTGAGTTAATAATGCACGAGTGTTATGTTGGTGCCCGAGCGCATACGAGGGCACTAAATTAACACGAGTGCGCTAATTACTCACTTTAGCGAGGTGCGTAATCTACTTTTCTTTCAACTACCAATCTACCTACCGTGATAAAATATACTTACTCAAAATAAAACCCCAAGATATTTAATGAAAACAAAGTTTAATTTATCTTCTCCTCAATCATCTAAAACTTACAATTATTTTCACCAAGTCGGTTATATTCCGCCGATTTTTATTTTCAGCCAGTATCTTTTTGATTGCATACCTTTTTTATTAAACTTAATGGGATACATTAAAACTCTGTGGTAAATTTATATCTAAAAAAAATAGTGCAGTAATCAAAGAGAATAGCAGTAATGAAAAACTGTGCAACAATGAGATTACTGCACTATTTTGGTCCTAAGCAATAAATACGTCCTTTGTGATTGGGTTTCTAGTGATTAATTATAACATTACTATGTAGTTAAAAGAAAAAAAAAAATTTTTCCATTTGTTTGAAACGGCAAGAATTCAAGCCAATGACATATCATTGAGGGGAAAAAAAGTTAATTGTCATATAAGTCATAGGAGGTTGCTGTCGCTACCAAGGAGGTATAAAACGGGAGTGAAACCGCGGGGCGCAGCGCAGCTAGCTTATTATATAAATGCTTAGACCGAGCATAGGTAACTACTGCAGAAAAAATATTTTTTTGTTTAAATTAAAACGGCTGTAGAGGCATTTTAGTAAGAAATTTGCATGGACGTTTTACCTATTTTTAGGGTATAATTATAAGATCCTTGGAAATTTGTTGTAGCCTGTTGCAGCCATATAAACGAAACGTCAGTCATTCGAAACCAGTTAGCAACTGTGATGCGGACAAAGAACTTTGAGACCTAACCCAAAAAGGTAAGGTCCATGTTCTTTGGATGCGGAGTTCGACGCGTTGACATAAATAAGAATGTTCCATCAAGGTTCTGTCATATTACCTGGTGACATATTTTCTTTCTCATTTCCGTTCTATTTACTTTTTTTTTATTTTTTTTTATATAATAGTATGCAAACAAGCGACGGGCCACCTGATGGTAAGTAGTCACCGTCGCCTATGGACACCTACAATACCCGGGGCATTGGCGGTGCGTTGCCTACCTTTGAGGACTCTATTCATTCTTCGCTTGAAGCGATTGAGGTTATATGTTGGAGGAAAAACCGAAGGCGGTAAGCCATTCCACAACTTACAGGTGCGTGGCAGAAACAATCGATCAAATCGAACAGTGCGAGACTTCCACGCATCTATAATATGAGGATGGCTTTTTTGGCTTTTTTTTTACTTCTCTTTTCTGTGGTACCTATACCTATTTTCTCAAGAGAACTTCCCCAGACGGGCTCTACAAAAGAGTCCGAATCACTAGGTACATGGTATAATAATATACTCCGCCAGGTATAGCCCTCCGAGAAAAAATGTCACGTGGGTGTCACGCAATGATTTCATCAATGTTATGGATATACGTACACGTGCGTAAGCAAGAGCAGAATAAGTAACTTACAACAAGTTCGAGAGAGATGACGATACACGAAACAATGGCGGACTCTCTGTGTTAACAGTAGCGTGAAATTATAACTCCCCAATTTCCGTATATTAAGTACCTGTGGGAATCCAATAAATCAATGTGGTTTTGACAAATATTATGTTTAATATATTCAATATTGCTTTGCTTGAGCGGACAAACCAAATGACAATTGAAATGCTTTTTGTATTTTATTTAATAGATTATTAACAAATTTGTTTTTCAATATCTGTGTTTGTTACAATAAAGTGGCAACTGGACAGTGACGTAATTGCAGGACAACCCCCGGAGTGCTAGACCTTGTTTTCTTGGATCATGACTAGGTATATACGTTAGGTACTTAAATTGGACTACTCAGTATCAATTTTCGATATCTGCACACTCAAAGTCACTAAATATTCTTATCACAACGTAATCTTTACGGCACCGTGTTTATATCACCAAGCACCAACGCGGATGCGTCTAAAATCGCCGATAAAAATATCTATTCGCGTACGTTTTCGTTTACCGACATTGTTTTGGTTCGGTAGTTTGGCACTGAGCCATTATCCACATCTACAATTTTACATGTCTATCTTGTGCTGTAACAGTATTTTAAAGAGAATATTAATTAGCATTTGCATAAATCTGTTTAATTGACGTACCTAAGAACATTGAGACAATGTCAAGAGGTAAAAATAAAGAATTGAATTGATTTGAATTGAATTAGACCATCGCGGCAAACTTGCGTAGTAGCGGTAGGATGAGAGCTCAAAAAATCATACCAATTTATGTGAATGAAAATTTGATGAAAATGAAATGAAAGTGGTGCAAGTGAAAATTTGAAGGGTGGCAAGCATCGAGATACAATTCCCATAGAGTCACAATCTTTCAGTGAAAACAGTCAAAAAACGTCCGAGCGTCATTGTACATGCATTGTATCAATTATTATTATTAATGCCACATTTACTCCAATTTAGACATTATGTCGCTTGCATAGTGTTCAACGTTAGTTGTCCGCTATGTCATCGTATTCACCATCATGCACTGGGTCAGCATGGTGGATTAGGAACCACTATCTCTCTGAAAGAAGGCCTGTGTCCACTGCTGAGACACATGATAGGCTAATGAAGATGATCAGGAAACTGAACTTAGCTGCGTAACTATTATAATTGTACTAGCGACCCACCCGGTGTAATTTACGTGCGAAGCCGGGGCGGGTCGCTAGTTATATATATAAACCTTCCTTGATAATGTATCTAACTGATGGTTAAAACCGCATCAAAATCCGTTGCGTGGTTTAGGAGGAGTTAGCGGCCATACAGACAGACAGACGCGGAAAGAGACTTCAATTTATACTATTTAGAGATAAAATTCTCGGCATTTAGTTCCGGATGCTTTGATCAGTTCAGTACTCCGTCACTAGAGGACATACCCATATACCCCGTATATAAATAACTAACACCTACGTCTGTGTGCAAACTGCAGAGCTATTATAAACTTGCGTTAGGGGTGTGTCTATCTGCCGAGTTATTTTTAGCCTTCCGTACGCGTGGGAATACAAGGCCTAAATAAAGTAAAAGAAGCCCTGATGCAATCAAGACATTGGTGTAATGAGAAAGGAAGTTCGAGATGAAATCAAATACAGGGCTTATATTTATACCAACGACAAACAATTTTGAGAGAATGCCAATTACAATCCGGCAACATGCACCCGGAAAATGTTTGGAGCGTTTCTCTTCCTTCCTTCTAAAACAGTTCTCTTCCATGAGTTCTTGAATTGAGAGGTGAGATCCCCAAATCAGAACATCCACGAACACAAAGTTCCTCTGTTAATCAACTTTTATGATAACCGAGAGACATCTAATGTCTCTCGGTTATCATAAAAGCTGATGTAATCTAAAACACTGTTTACAACTATCACGGTTGTTCACTAAAGTAATATTATTTACGGGATATTTACCGTGGTAAGGTTGTGGGAATGAGCTCCCGATATTTCGGCGCAGTTACATGCACCATGTTCACGGGAAGACTGAAGAATGCAGATGGTTGGTCGAACAGTTAAAAAGTTAGGTGCAGACATAACGATCTACTCTCTTTCTTAGTCTTACCACGGTTTTACCTTACCACGGTAAATATCCCGTAAATAATCATATAACTTTACTGATATAATCTATGAAATAATAAGGATATATAAGAAGGAAAAGGGTAAATGGTAGGGGAAGGTTAAGGGTAAGGATAGCTTAGGATGTCTTCTAAAGATGTGTTCGAGAAGTTTGGAGCGCATCATCGTTGCTAGAGAAGAAATAAACAACAACAAAGAGCAGTTGAACTTAAATAAAATAAAATAAAATAAACTTATAGCCAAAATACAGACTAGATTTATGACTACTAGCCGTGTACTCAATAGGATTCCCATCGCCAACTTCGAGGGTACCAAGTTTTTCACGTTTCAAAAATAACGAACATCGATATAAACTTTAATTCCCCATTATCCAAGTTTCCAAAAAAAAATATGCAACTAAATTGTACCTATGAACAGAAGTTTAAATACCAACTTTAATATTTCTAATTTCAAAAATAATGAACTTTTATACAAACCTTCAATCGGCTTTAACCAATTCACAACATATGAATTCACAATTATAACATAAAAAAGCCTTCAATATTACTAACTAACATACGATAGATTATTAAAAATCAAAAACAAGGTGTTGTCCGTATAGTAAAAGTACCAAGAACGCTGGCAGCATTCCCGCGTTGAATTGAAAAAAAAAACTGCGTGATGAATGAGCCAGCTCTCTTATCACTAGCGGCGTCGACTAATTGTGGCGAAATTTTATTATATACTTTTTGGTACATGGATCAAGGACCAAAAGTTTCGACGCCTAGCGGCACATATATAATTACTAGCTGAAACCCGCTACTTCGTAAGCGTAGAGCTCGGCCTTCGGCCTCGCTACTACAACCCGTTAGCCTATGTGTTATTCTAATGTATAAGCTATATTATTGTAAAGTTTCATTAAATCCATTCGGTAGTTTTTGCGTGAAAGAGGAATAAACATCCATACATCCATCCATTTAAGTTTGTACTTTCGCGTTTATAATATTAGAAGGATATTCACTTGAAAGTTATTCATATATAATTTAGGGCATACATTTTCAATATACTTCCTTTGTGTTAATTTTAATTATATATAAGGAATACTTGTTAAATGAAATATGTAAATGAAATAATGAGAATAGAATGTCTAGTGAAAATTTCTAGAACCAGCGAGTTATTGTGCAATACTGTTGTGCAATGTCTGTCAGTGAATTTAATTATTTTAATCTAGATCTCAACCTGTAAATGTCTGATTGCAGGTGGACTTATACAGGGAGATCACATTCCGAAACTCTGGTCAGACTTATCGAGGAGTACCTGTCATGGCGAGCAACATGGACACCGTAGGCACCTTCGAGATGGCTGCCGAACTATCTAAGGTAATGATCAATTTTCCACTATCTACTGAGTATGAGTCTCCTCTTTTGCGAGCCATCTGTTACGTTCCATAGAATGTATGCAGGATTACGCTGAAAGGGTGTACAAAGCCGAAAGGGGTCCATAGTACCAATAATTATGAACAACTTTTACTGGGACCAACCATGAAATCGCGAAAACATCAGCTGATTCATATTTGAATGACTGTTTTCTATGGAACAGCTGATATATTTCCCACGATTTCAGAGTTGCTCCCATATTAAAAATTGGTCATAATTATGGGTACTATGAGCTTAGTACATTCTTTCCGCGTAACCCAGTATTGTGATTGTGTGGAGATGGACCATCCAAAATGTAAGTACCCTTAGCTACAAAGCTCTTCGGTACCAAATTCTTTATACGTACCGCGAAGCGACCAGTCTACCTATTAGATACCAGCAGGGCAATCGCGCTAAAAAAATACAGACGAATCGTTGACGAATCGCAACCGCTCAATTACTTTTGGTCGATTTCATATCGCGCTAATGATTTTAACCAAAGACGAAACGCAACCCGATCACAGTTGGAACGTAGACGCTATCATACGAACGTTTGTGATAAAGTTAGAAAATATCAACTTTTTCGCACCGATACAAAATCGACCAAAAGTTGTGGAGCGTTTGCGTTTCGTAAACGAATCGTCTGTAATTTTTTAGCGCGATTGCCCTGCTGTGTTTTCCGAAAAGTATAGAGGGTTACACGGAACGGTGGTACTAAGCCAAAAGGAGGCCTTTAAATCTAAGTTTGTCTTAGATTTGAAGCCTTGGTTTCTTCTAGGTATGCGTGCTCAATCGTGGGCCATAATTATGTCAATAAATTAAAATGTATTTATTTCAGGTATAAACCCATATACAGCGAAACTAGTTCAAAAATCATATTCAAGTCACAGAAATCATATAATAAAGTCCCAAGTAAAAAAAAAAAAAAACAAGTATTTCAAAAAAAAATATAATTAAAACGAATTCAACAAAATAAGTACGATAAATAATTTAAAAGAAACGAGCGGATATTTTACTAGTTCATCTTAAAGATCTTTTGATTTCTCTCGGTAATTCCAAAAAGCGTAGTCATATAACAAGTATTTTTTTTCTCTTTACAGCACGGTCTATTCACATGTATTCACAAGTATTACTCTCTAGAGGAGTGGAAGAAGTTTGCAGCAGATCACCCCGAATGCTTAGAACAAATGGGTACGTTATATGCCAATATGAGCACCTATGAGTTTCTAGTCCAGTTTCTATAGACACTTATAATTAGATTTCATAAAACGATGATGGCTCAGTAGTTAGCGTAATTGGACACCACACCACATGATGTGGGCCCGAATCTCAATCAAGATTTTGGCAAAGGAAAACATCGTGCGGAAGCCATAGCATGGTGGTTGGTGGGTGTTTTGTAGAGCTTGCCTGGCTAGCTAACTTAACACATTATCAGTTAAATCATAATGGATTTAGCTTGTAATGTGTTCGAAAATAGTCTAAATTTTAACACTTGCGATCATAGTAAAAAATGGTCATAGCCTAGCATACCAGTAGTAAAGAATCTTAAAATATTTCCTTATTTCTTACTGGGTGTTTCTTTTTCAGCTGCTAGTTCAGGAACAGCAGAGGTGGATTTTGAGCGCCTCTCAGAGATTCTGAACCATATAACGGATCTGAAATTTGTCTGCCTCGACGTAGCCAACGGGTATTCGCAGCATTTTGTCGAGTATCTACGGAAAGTACGGGCTGCATTCCCTAGTCACACTATTATTGTAAGTAGCTATCTAATCTATTTATTTAATAAGTTTCTACCCACTGCTGAGTATAGGCCATCTGTCGTCTATTTAGCTACTCTTTCTACTCTAGAGTAAGCCTAGGTAACGATACCGTATGACCATCTGACTTATGGCCTGCCTCATGTGGTATAACATTCCACAGGAACCACTAAGAAAGATGGCAACGCAATTATAAATTTAAAAAATAACATTAATAATAATTGTCCTAGCACTGACCCTTGTGAAACTCCCAACTCGATATCTCGATATGTTAATCGAAAATGTTTTATTTGTTTTAAGTTGGTATTGTATTAACAGTGTAGTGATTCGGCAGTAAGTAAGTTAGTAAATCATTTTGTTTCACAGGTAATTTAACTGAGTTGAGGTGAAGTAGAGCCCAGGTCGATGAGGTCAAACGCTTTAAGCACATATAGTTTTGGAAATTCGAAGTTCTAATGATGTATCTTGTAATTTTCAGGCAGGCAACGTAGTTACTGGTGAAATGGTTGAAGAGTTAATATTATCTGGTGCTGATATTATTAAGGTAAGAACAATACTAATCCCTGACCCGCTTAAAGTATTTTTTTTAACCATAAGTTTGATTATGGCACTTGTAACGTTCCTTGCATAGGCTGTGTAGCCGTTCTTATAAATCCGCAAAAATATTTGGGTAGCTTCAGGTGCACACTCACAACTCTATAAGGGCTACATTTTGCCTATTTCAAAAGAGCGAGACAACATAAGAGGGAGAGATAGGTATTATTAGATTATCTGAAGTTCCTTGTAATCAGGTGGGCATCGGGCCAGGGTCTGTGTGCACGACACGCATCAAGACTGGCGTCGGGTACCCGCAGCTGTCCGCCGTCATCGAGTGCGCAGACGCAGCGCACGGACTTAAGGGACACATCATATCGGTGAGTCATGACAAAACTAAATATACAGAATAGATATCATATAATTGTTAGATGCTAATGTATAAACATAAACATGATGGACGTCGTTGTCACCCCAAGAACCAAACTTAGGCATCCATAGTAAGCCGATGTGTCCTTAAATAAACAGTTGACTTACAATAAAGGTTGTAAAGCGAATCTAAGCGCGACCTGAACAAGGCAAACGAGACAAGGTTTTAAATGAACGTAGAAGAGGGCACTGTACAGGACACAGGTGCTGTTACTTTGTGTCTCTCTATATTTAATACTCAATAATTTATTGCATATTATGAAATTCACATACCGATCTTAGGTAGCATGTTTATGCTAGATATCACATAATAACCCAGATAAGGCATGACAACAAAGTGCGGAGCGGATCGATTTATTCCATAATTGTTATTTGTTATACTAACATTTTGCGAACAGTATGTTTTTTTGACCAGTGTGTGTTGCCAGTGATGACATATGGTACTGAGACGTGGTCCTTAACTGTTGGCCTTTTGGAAAAACTCAGAGTCACTCAGCGGGCAATGGAGAGAGCTATGCTCGGAGTTTCTTTGCGCGATAAAATCCGAAACGTGGATATTCGCCAAAGAACCAGAGTCACCGACATAGCTGTTAAAATTTGCAAGTTGAAGTGGCAATGGGCAGGCCACATCGCTCGAAGAACCGATAACCGATGGGGAAGAAAGGTTCTTGAGTGGAGACCACGAACCGGAAGACGCAGCGTAGGTAGGCCTCCCACTAGATGGACCGACGACATAGTGAGAGTCGCTGGCATCCAGTGGATGCAAAAGGCAGGCTGTCGTTCAGTGTGGAGGTTAAAGGGGGAAAGAAAGAATGAAAGAAAATAAATTTTATAATATATAATAAAATTAATAATTTAAAAATTAAAATTAAATAATAATTAATTATTTAAATAATAATTAATTAATTATTTTAGTAATTTTATAATTTTTTTAAGGGGGAGGCCTATGTTCAGCAGTGGACGCCTTCTGGCTGATGATGATGATGATGTTTTTTTTTAGGTTATTTGAACTGGTAGTAGTTTATTATATAGTATGATGGCCATTCATTAACACAAATTAAAAAATATGACGGCATCTACTTTGTTCTACTTTGGACGACATTCATCAAAAGCCTCACAAACGCTTGCGTTGTCGCCATTGTAGTGTTTCTTTGCTTCATTAACTTTTTTCTTTGGCTACGCAATTCGTTTCAAAATCACCGCCAATGCCCCGGGTATTGTAGGTGTCCATAGGCGACGGTGACTACTTACCATCAGGTGGCACGTCGCTTGATTTTCTACTATTATATTTAAAAAAAAAACTTCTCGTAAAAAATCATGTAAAAGTGGAAGGTGCAGCTAGTTCTAACGTTGCGGACTATGGTTGTTCCAGGATGGTGGCTGCACATGTCCCGGTGACGTAGCGAAGGCGTTCGGCGCAGGCGCAGATTTCGTGATGGCGGGTGGCATGTTCGCCGGACACGACCAGTGTGGTGGCGAGGTCATCACCAAGGCAGACGGGAAGAAAGTCAAGCTGTTCTACGGCATGTCCTCGTCTACTGCCATGTTGAAGCACTCTGGGGGTGTTGCAGAGTATAGGTCTTCAGAAGGTAGGCTTTTCTGCTCTAGCAGTACTTAGAATCTAAGTACTGCAGCTATAGTGCTATAACTGATTATCTAATTGGAGTACGTAAGACATTATTGTTCTACAGTTCTAATACTACCTTCAATTCTTTCTCCAGGCAAAACAGTCCAAGTAGATTACCGGGGCGACGTGACGGATACCGTTAAGGACATCCTTGGAGGCCTACGGTCCGCCTGCACTTACGTCGGAGCTGCACGACTTCGGGAACTAACTCGAAGAGCTACCTTCATCCGCTGCGCTCGGCAGGTCAACGACGCCTTCTCTTAATCATGCCAGCCTAGTAATGTAGCTAGTTCGAGGCCTGCCTTTATCAACTGTTCCTAGATTAACTTATTTAGGCATACTGTCAATTTATGATGCTTTGGTACATAAAAACTATCAGTTGATCTCTTTTAAAAAATGTCGACAGCACCTAAGAACAAAATCATGACAAATCTCCACCCCCACGAAGTTGTCTACATTTAATACTTAAACAAGTGAAAATACATCCACTGTTTCATATGCTACACATACAATAAAGTCTGCCCTCTGCGTACAAGCACTCGAAAACCAACTGATTCAATACTTAGAACTCAAATTCTTGGACCAGAGTTCTCAAACAATGTGCAAGATATTAATTGATTTTAAGTCCTTCAAAATTACTAATTCATTGTTTTTAACTTTTTCATGACATTAATGTACCTCTGATTGCTGTTGGTATTCGACTAACTTCATAACCCTCTTCCTCCTTCTTCTTTATAGAGGGTAGGCAACCAATGGTCAATTATTGCATTTGAAGAAGCTTTCGAGTTTCAAAGGAAGCAGGCAGGCCTATAGTTAGTGGTTTAAATCAAATCTGCTTAGAGAAATGTGGAGACGATAGTTTTATTAGAATATTAAATACAATTATGAGCATGGTTGATAAAAATTTAAGAATAATCCGGTTTTTAAATGTTTTGAGTTTAATTACTAAAATGTACTTTCGACGGATCGTCCATCTTTGCTTAGGTATGTTTTTGCCAGTGATTTTTCCTAAATTATCAGATTGTCTCGTACCTACTCACTATTTATTCTTACAAAACACAAAAAACAGACACGTCAAGCTTTGCTATTTTAATGTCGATTTCTACTGGACTAAATATACTTTTGATAGGAATACTACTTCGTGGTTATGACAATTCAAATAAACGCATTTGAATTGTTATAGTCAAGAAGTGGTATTTCGTTTTATTCCTAGATATAATCCCCGTTGCACATAATGCTCCGTGGCTGGTATCCAAATTATAGTGTCATTAATACGTAGAATTAATTTAGGCTTTTAATCATCGAGATACAATACATAATAGAGTAACAATCGTACCAAAAAAATGTCCGAGCCAAAACTGTGCACGCTACGTATTGCTCAGACTTTTTGGTTAGTTACAAGGTAACCGCGATCCGACTACAACGCCGCGCGATGCCAGAGCTACGATGACATAGCGGACAACTAACGTTGGACACTATGCAAGCGACATAACGTCTAAGTTGGAGTAAATGTGGCATAGAGAAGTATATAATTGATACAATGTATGTACAATGACGCTCGGACGTTTTTTGACTGTTTTCACTGAGATATTGTGACTCTATAAGAATTGTATCTCGATGATTTTAATCATCTGATAGAGTTGAGCAAAAAAAAATTCTCAATGAATGAAAAAGTTGATCAATCAATCATTTTATTGGGAAATTAAAAGTAACATTACATATCTATAGTGAAATCGGCGTGAACATAATTATACCATTATAGTATACAATAAGTGTCAATATTGTGCTAGGTATCTTACTGCTGGTGCTAAAACTTCTGCAAAATTTTATTTTTAGAAATACTGCAATGTAAAATATTTTGGTTCCACAATTTGCCAAAACAAAAATGAGTTTGCCAAAAGATTATGCACCTTATTTTATTAAATTTTGGGAACATCTTTAGTCTGCAATTAGTTTTCCATTTGTTTAAATAATTCATAATTCTAGTATTATTATAATGATAGAATAGCCTAAATTCTCGAATTACGAAGTGCACTTGCTTTTAATGTCGTCTTAAATATTGACTTTATTTAAGACACTAAGAAATTATGAACATTATTTAAGAGACACAAACTAAATTATGTCTTAATTATTATTATATTTCTTGTTATTTTGGGAGAACATGATGATGAATTAAAAAAATATACATGCATGTACCTATGATCAAAATTTTATGTATTAAGGGTGGATTCGACCAAACTTGAATTTATACACAAGTCAAAAAAGTTATAGTAAGTCATTCGTCGTTTTTCCACGCAATACAAAGTATAGCTACGCTTAGAATACACGAATAGCGGAACGAATCAATTACCCAGCAAACAATTAATGTTCTGCATCGCCACGGAGCTTATGTCATATCAACTCGCTTTTTGTCGTGTTATAGTGTAGGAAAGTAAATGTCAAAATATATCAAGTGTCTAATGCAAAAACAAAAAAAAAATACTACAAAAAACCAAAAATATATGTATACATATATTTTTGGTTTTTTGTATAATGTATGCATATATATATGTATGTTGTCTATATCAAATTTCACGCATTACTGATGCACGTAGTGCATCACTGTACTGAGTTCCCATTGAGTTGATATGACAACACAAAAGAGCACAGAAACATAGTGCGCTGCCGCCAATATTCTAATATATAATATTCTCGGAATAACCCTGTTATTTCACCAAAAACAGTGTAATTGTTCTCGAATCGGCTTGCTATTTTTAGAATTATAGATGGTATAAATTTATATGAAATTGAGTGCATCACTGTGCTGAGTTCGCATTGAGTTGATATGACAACACAAAAGAGCACAGAAACATAGCGCGTTGTCGTCAATATTCTAATATATAATATTCTCGGAATAACCCTGTTATTTCACCAAAAACAGTGTAATTGTTCTCGAATAGGCTTGCCATTTTTAGAATTATAGATGGTATAAATTTATGTGAAATTGATTTACTCTCGAATACTGCCGATAAATTCAAAGATATTTTTTTCGTTTGGTCGAATCCACCTTAAAGGAGATATTTAATACTTAAAATCTTATTTAAAAATTTCTCAAAATTTAAGCACAACTTGGTCCGTCCGGGAGACGTGACGACCAATTAAGTTAAGTTTTCGAAATGTTTTATTTTTCGACTTTTTATTTTTTATTACTCTAATTTAAATAAAAGACGTCTTTTATAAGTTGTTTTAACAGTTGAATTAAATATATTACAAGAATTTTTGTTTTTATTTTAAAAAAGAACAATTACTACACTAGCTACACTAGGCTGAACGCATTAATCATATTGCCCGCCAAAGTATAATAAAAAAGGTTAATTTTGGTTAAAAACTGATGTTGGTAACATTACTAGCAATACAAGTACTTGCTTAGGTGAACAGTGGGTACTTTTAGGATCACTATACCCTGCACTAGGTTTCGTCAGAGCCTGTATTGTTAGCCTGTATAGCCTTCTGGCCTTCTAGCCACTTTATATTGTAACTATTTAAGCACACTAATACAAAAATATACCTACTTAATTAACACAAAAACATTAACTTGTCTTAACTTAACTATATACAGGAATATTATCAGAAGTTAGTAAAGGAATAACAAAAAAAATCTCCCTGTACTCTATACCCCTATCTTAGACCCCTATATATGACACGAAACTCACGCGACTACTTTGTCGTCTTACCCCACCATAAACAAATTAATATTTGATTTTAAAAAAACGTCGTCGTCACAGAATGCTAGCTGAATAAGCCAACGTCGTACGCGTAAACAAAGCGTGGGTTCATCCCACGTTCCCTCCAGAGCGACTTGCTTCCACAAGGTATCGAGTTTAATTTCCAATCGGCTAGATGTGAAATTATATTTTCAGCTTATCTGGAGTATGGGTAATAGTTGTATGAGTTGTATTTGTCTTTGTGCGTGTTCCATGGCATTCCTCACAGACCCTGAGACAGGGAATCTTGAGAGAGCTTTCTCAATTTGTCACTTTCCTGTAGCTTGTAGCTTTCCTTCATTATTTCTGTCCTATATTGTTATTTCATTTCTTTTAATTCCGTTTTCTAATGAACAAACAATTAAATTACCCACCCTAATTTAATGTGATGATGTTAAAGTTGGCATGTTGATCACAAGCTCTTTTTGGTTTGAGGGTCTTGGTTCTGCATCCGAATCCGCATTAATGCCTTTTCTAAATTTAATATTATAATCTTTACCTTCAAATCATTCACGAGTTTCTTTTGAGTTTTAAAAGCACAGGGTTTCATGCACAGCGTCCAGTTGTTTCTTTATTTTATCAATGTCATTTTTAAATTCCCTAAATTCATTCAGCTGCATTAGACTTTCAAAACTAATGTGTTTATCTTCATTCTTCTCATGTGCGATAGCATTTTTAAAAATAGCGTCTCTAACATGCTTTGGTATAGCTCTGTTACTATTCCGTGTAGGCTCATAAGGTTTGAAAATAAGTTTATCTGAGAATTCCAGCCAATTTGTTGGTAACAGCTTCATAAAAACTCTTTTGAAAACCAGAGTCTCAAGAGAGCAACAAATACTATTCACTAACTCAACCTGCTTTTCTAGTTGCATTATACGGCCATGGACTTTAAGATCGTTGAGGTCATTTACAGATACGCCGACCATCAGGTTCATTAAAACTATAGCAGCAAGAATCAGGAAAATGAAAAAAACGGCTACGGCCAAGGGCTGAATCTGTGATGTATTTTTGTCAACTACCAAGTCATCGTAGTCAAACTCTGAGGTCATCATGACCATGGTTTTGACGAACGCTGTCCAAATGTTAGCGAAATGTTTTTCGTGGTGGAACTGGATCATGAAGCTGAGAGCAAAGCCGAACACTAGGCAGGCAAAGGTTACCAGTATCTGAAATTTGAATAATATTTGTCATTGTTGCAACTGGAGTTGCATTAACGTAGGTTTTAAGAGCCGAAACAATAAATACGTCCTTTGTCTAGCTCGCGCATTTTTATATTTATGGACATATAAAATTATTGGATGTAGTACCTACTTATGTAAAATTTAAGATACGAATGATGAAAATAACAGTACAATTAATGTTCAGTAAAGAAAAATATTTTGACTAAAAACAAGTTTTCATACTTGTAAATAAATTCTAGTGCATTTTTATATAAGTTTATAAGTTTGAACTAAAAAAAAGTTTATATTTGTAATATTATTTTCTTTATGTGTACAGCTTCGATTTTCCATCAAATAAGTACATCAACCATTTTATTAACGCTGACGCAAAAAGAGGTGTGCTATGAGATAAACGTCTGTCTCTTGTGTAAATCTTTATGTGTTTGTCTGTGGCATTGTAGCTCCCGAACGGTTGAATCAATTTTGATTTAGTTTTTGTTTGAAAGGTCACCTTATGTTGAAACTATGATTCAAGAAAATCTGTTTAGCCGTTTGAAGTTTCTCTACTCCATCGTCGTTTTACTTATAATTTTCAATGTATACTTTTATAGCTCCACGTTGAAATGAGCGAGCGAGGTAGATGTTGCGCGAAGTATGGGCCCTTAAACAATAAACAATCTTACCTTCAGCACGTTTTTCAAAACCTTGCGAAACATTAAGACGTAGCAGCCCCATTTAGGGAATCTCGATAGAAGAAAGATCAGATGCAGCCAACACATCAAGATTGCCGTGGTGGCTGTATGCCTGATCCAGTCCACAGAGTCTGATGATGGGGGTTGAGTTTTGGTCATCAGCTTAGGAAGCATCATGGCTAGAACAACAGAAGCAAGCTTCACCCATGTCTCTATCTGAAGCACGTAGTGTTTCAAATTGACGGTTAAGAAAATCACCTCCTGAAAACAAAATGGATTTTTTTCTATCATAACATGCATACCTACCTACAGATAAGTTTATTTGTTTATGTCATTTGTACAAAATAAAAATTACGGGCCGAATTGAAAACCTTCCTCCTTTTCGAAGTCGGTACAAAAACCGACCAAACCAAACTTAACACCGTTTTAAACTATCACGGTTGTTCACTAAAGTTAAATGATTATTTACGAATGAAGGATATTTACCGTGGTAAGGTTGTGGAATGACCAAACTTATGACACAAATAATCAAAGTGAGTTTTCGTGAAATATTCAAGACGAATAAAAATACTAGACAACTAGTAGACATACTAGACACTACACAAGCTTAAAAATTATAATCTGTCAAAAGTAAGTTTTTATTAAAATAAAAACCTACTTTTGACAGATTATATTGTGTTTTATGAGTACCACATAGTTTTTCATACACATATTTTTTTTTGGGTTTACTCTAAACAGTACGAAAAAATATCTAAAGAGTAGTATGACAACAGCGTAATGTTCAATCTTATTTTGGGATTCCCCAAAACTTTAGTTTTTCGGATTGAATCACTACTGTTCTAAAGGTGTAATGCTTAAACTTTAGATGTCAACCATCTTCGCTAATAGAGATATTAAGCAAATGAACAAGTACCTATTAACTTCTCTTACCTGTAGTAAAACCATGACAATTGAGGCGTATAAAGCGTATGTCCAAAATGTGGTATTCAAAACGGAAGGCTTATCTTTCATTTTATCCTTATAACCAAAGTCTATCATTACAAAGGTTGTAAGTGTCAAGACAAATAGACTATATATAAACAACATCACATAAAAAAATGGCACAAGCGCTTTCCATTTTAGGCATATGAAGCTTTCCACCAATGGATGAACCAGCAATCGTTTCTGACCAGAACTGTTACCTGTATCTAACAGGGCATCAATTACTTTCAATTTGACGTTACCATTTTGGGTTTCGCTTTTTGGCAACAGGATACTATAATCAACTATAACTTCTACGTCAGGATCTCGAAAACTTAATTCATTCGCTTCTTGTACAGAATTTGGTCTGTGTGTGCGTATGCACATGTCAAAAATAGATTCTAGAAACTCCGTTGGCTTTGATATGTTGTTCATTATCATTTCTATAGCCGTCTTGTTGTTCTTTTTTGGACCTGTTGTGCGTGCTGATAGATCCGCACCTTCAAGCACCAGAAGCCTGGTAATATCTCTTGCTCTGATGCAGCTCGCGGTGTGTAATGGCGTCCAGCCCATTTTATCAACATTGTGAATCTGAGACGGTTGTGATTTTAATAAGAATTTTACAAGCTCCAAGCTATTTTTACTCGCAGCAATATGCAAAATCGTTAAATTATTTCCAGTCTTTAAACTGATGGAAGCATTTTTGGAAAGTAACAGATTGACACATTCAATGTGGTTGTTCTCGACAGCAAAATGAATTGGTCCATATTTTCTAGAATCGGTTGTCAGGGCATCCACGTTTTTCCTTGTGAATTTTTGGTCATGGTCGAGGAGTACTTCGAGTGTATCAACATGCCCTCTTTCAGCGGCAACGTGGAAGACTTTGTATTGCCAGGATGAGGTGGTTTTTATCAATGCTCCTTTCTGAAGTAGCACCCTGACGCATTCAGTGTGGCCGTTTTCTATGGCTTTGAAAATTGCTGTTTCTCCGTCATAGTTTTTTTTATTGATCATATATTTTGATCTTACATATCGCAAGACTGCTTCTAAAATTTCAAGATTTCCTACTGAAGCTGCTGTGTGTAAGGGCGTGTCACCATTATTTGCCTAAAAGTTTAGAAGAAAATTAATGTTTCGTCTTGTCTGTCTGGCAATTTTACTCGTAGGATTGAAGATGTCTATCATGGTGTGGCCAATAATGTATGGCCATATCATTAACTCCACAATCAGCTACGACAGACACACCAATAAAATAGTTAACAAGAAATCTAGTGTAATCATCATTCTTAGGTTCGATGAAGTGGCAATATACAGGCAGTCAGCAGTGACTGAAGCAAAAATCCGATATCAGTCAAGTTGAGTGGCGTGCCTTGTGAGAGGCCTATGTTCAGCAGTGGTTGATTATGATGATAATGTGTGTACTCAACGCCTAACAGCTAAACGGATTTCAATGAAATTACAATCAGTTCCTGTAGGATGATGGAATGTGGAAACGAATTGTGGAGCGCAGCTTAGAGACAATGAATTCAATGTACGTATTAAGTATAGATAGTACGTATATACATTATATAGATAGTACGTACATCTATGCATATAGATAGTACGTAGTACATATATAGATCACAGAGATGTATATTTTTCATTCCTCTTACCGGTTTCATATTTGCACCAGCTTCTGCTTCAAAGCAAATACGGACGCCTTCTAGCCAGTTCATGGAAACAGCATAATGTAATACTGTATAGCGGTCTCTGCATTGAGGAGTATACTTCGGAGATCTTAATTCTTCAGCATCAACATAGTCCAAAAATACCTGGAATTTTAAACTTTTCATTTAAGTGTCTTGGCGTCTTCTTTGTTTCTGGAAAACTACAATCTAGGTATTTAAGGCTAGTGAATAAATTTCTTATAGATCGACGTGCTCCATACTTCAGACCGTACGTTTAACATCAGGCGAAGTTGGTGTCCAAAAGGAGATTTATTAGTTACTATGATACGCCTCACGAGAGGTGCAGTAGGCTTACGTTTGATCGCTAATTTCGCAAAGTTTCATGCACTTACCTTAATAACTATAGAAGGTTCTAAAAGACGGACGGACAGACGGATGGACAGAATCATTAATAGAATACTACGCTATCACTATGTAACATAATTATGCTGTTTCGTTCACAACGTGAAACCGCAAACAAAACTTGCAAAAGATTTGCTTTCTAATACGTAATAGGTATAAGTAGCAAAACAGCTGATGGCACCTACTTGCAAGAGTTGCTTGTTTCGTTTCTTAATGCATAAATGAAACGGCGTGAGTCCGGATTCATTCATAATCTTCGGAGATACACCAGATTGGAGCAGAAGAACAATATCTTCTATACTTTCAAGTTCTACAGCTACATGTAGAGAGGTGTGTCTTTGAACCAACGAGATATGCTGTAGCGGGGGGCGGGCTCTTTCCTTCTCACCCCCGTCCTTTTTTTGCTTGTTGGCAAGAATATTGATGACCTCTGAAAAGGTAGTTTTGACCGGGGTAGACCCAAGGGGCCTACCTTTGGTGAATAAATTTTTATGAATAGATATCACACTAAATAAGACAAAGGATTAAGGCACACATAAAATAAAATAAAATTATTGATAAAAAAAAATTGGTTTTAAACCAAACTTTTTGTATTCTTCTCAGGAAACCCTTTCATTGATACCCATATTTTGTTCACCATCCACCATATTGCATTTAGTGTAACGTCATTTTATTTCTCGTTTTCTTGTCAGCAAACCTTTTCATTTGATACCCATATTATAGGGGTGTTCTTAAGTGGAGACGACGAACAGGAAGACGCAGCGTAGGTAGCCCTCCCACTAGATGGACCGACGACATTGTGACAATTGCGGGCATCTAATGGATGCAGATGGCATGCTGTCTATCAGTGTAGAGGTCAAGGGCCTATATTCAGCAGTTGACGTCTTCTGGCTGATGATGATCATGGGGGTGCTTAAAAAACAGGTTCGCCATCTTCGGGAGTCCACTGGATTAATGTGTATTATTTGGAATGATGCATTGACATCTAAACTAAACCTGTATGCCAATCAAAATAATAATAAATTATTAATTCTGTACATACATCATCATCAGCCATTAAATGTCCACTGCTGAACAAGGCCTCCCTCTTAGAGAGGGGTGTTGCCATAATCCCCACGCTTGGCAGGCGGCTTGGAGATCGCAGTACGTTCACCGTATACTAACAGGACGCTGCTGCCCATCCTCCGGTGGTTCTGGTCGCAGTTTTAGGACATACCCGGGTCCATAGTGTGATTAATTGTGTAATTTCAGCTAAATAAAGTTATATGATTATTTACGGGATATTTACCGTGGTAATATCCCGTAAATAATCATATAACTTTAGTGAACAACCGTGATAGTTTAAAACAGTGTTTCAGCTAAATAGGTTGAGGATAAGTGGTCTAAAATTAAGTTGTGTTCTACACATACCTACATTATATTATACTAACTAACAGGGAAAGTTAAACATAAAACATTAAACATAAAACAGACATATATTAAGGGGGGATTAGAGTGTGGCAGTTTGGGGATCGATATAATCTGTATATCGATCGACATTATTTGGTTTACCAAATCGACCACTAATGTCGTCAATGTGTCGAATTTAAGAAATTAAGATATATTTGAAAATCGGTAAGAAAGTTTTCTTTGACATATTTTTTTAATGGTGATTATGATGGATAAAACCAACGAACGAAAATAGTCTTCCGATATTGCAGTATTTGTCAATCCCCTAATTCGTCTTAGAGTTTTCCGAAAGCGGTCCAACTGAGCTGTGTGCACTGTGCAATGCGCTGGAGTACTACTTTTGTGGAGCTCTGCATCGAAAGATAAACAGTGTCCAAGAAAAAAAAATAATGATCAACCAGCTCCAACGGCAACTTTTCACTTTTAATTCTGTACTCCGTTAAATAATAATCTTTGCCTATAACCAGACCTGGCGCCTTACGGACAACGGCTATTGCGGCACCTAATCCGCTCGGCTGGAAAATCACGCGAACATGAACCTTATCGCGCCCAGATACGGTTTGCGGTCGCGTGATTTTCCAACTGAGCGGATTAGGTGCCGCAATAGCAGTTGTCCGTAAGGCCCCTGGATTTTGTCCAAGATTAAATTGTTGAAGATTCATGTTTTGTTCGAGCCCAGGTTTCGAGGGTTCGCCTTAAAAAAAGGCGAACAATCAATCTCTCTCTCTCTCTCTCTCTCTCTCTCTCGTCCTTGTGAGTGTGGGTGCACGTGTAACATAATGTTTGTGTGCGAGCATTAATTTTGAGATAATGTTACAATTAAAGTGGTCTTAAGTAGTTACTTACTGTTCTTCATAAATACCAGTGCCAGCTACGTCAAGCGGAGTCAGACCATCTTCATCTTTTATGCAGAGATCTGCCCCAGCTGCCAGCAGCACCCTGCAGCAGAGAGCGCGGGCGCTGGATGCTGCAGCATGGAGCGGCGTCCAGCCCCAGGAAAAGCGCGGCAGCTGTGGATGGATCCACTCAACGCAAGAAACAACAAGTATATTTTATTAAACCCCTGATAGAAGAGCTGATAATCTTCATCACGGTGACGATAAACGGCTGAACAGATTTTCTTGAATCATAGCTGAAAACATTCTCAATCAAGCATTCTTTCAAACAACAAAAAACTAAATTAAGATACGTTAAAAATTTATTCTCAATGAAAATGTTCATAATTTCTTGGACTAGTTTCACCTCAACGTCAAGGTGCTTGAAAAGGCTAACCGCAAAAGAGAGCTGATGTCTACAGTCATGCGACGAAAAGACGCCTAATTCGGACATAATACAAAAAGGATTACTCTATGATTTGCCATGGTTGATTCTCGTGAGCTGACTTACAGGGAAGAGAAGCTCAGAACGACAGCAACGTAAATGGCTGAATGATATTAAAAAGTGGACCGGATTGAGATACCAGCTTCGTAAAAAGTGTTGCCTACTGACCTCCAAACCTCATTATGAAAATGGCACTTGATGATGATAAAAATTGAGATTCGACTACTTACAGCAAATTGTCGTTTATATTACAACACCACTATGATTTTTCCGTTAATAACTTTTGAATGTCATTGGAAAAGAACCTGCTATACATCATTGAATCAATAGAGTTCAAGAAAACTAGCCAATCAGAGGCCAGAATTCAAAAATTGTATCACCGCGAACGTCATTCATTGGTTGGGTTGCCATGAAAACAGCGCTAATTGATACATTTTTGCGGCGTCGGTTTTCGGTAAGAGTGTTGTTTATATAGATTATTTGAATTATTTGAAAGAAACAGTAGGTACGTACTATAAAATGCTCATTAAATTTTAACACAATCCATCTTATTGTAGTGCTAATATTTATTACTGTAAACGACACGCTCACACATTCGCGGTGTTATGTTGCCAACTTCTCTTCATATTCGTAGGTTCGACATCGACAAAATATAAAACTACGTTTTCTGGCGTCGATATACTTAGTATAAAGTGACTCACAAGAACTTTCTCGCAGCAGTGGTCGATATTGTCACGCAGGAGTTTCGGAATCCTCAAGTTCTTGTAATAATTATTTAGGCATATCACGGCAAGCATGTCCTTCAAGCTTCTACTTTCGGCAAAATTCTTAATATCCTCTTCAGCTTCTGCAGTAACTCCTCTAACTTCCAGCTTATTTTGCAATTCTAAAAAGAACACCCGTTAGAGTTATCAACTCTGCTACAATACGTAACACCAAATAATATAATTTATTAATATCCTGATGTGCCGCGATGTCACTCTAATGGCTATTTAAAGTAAACTACTGTACGATATATTTTATCATCATTATCATAATTTCAGAGTCACCAACATAGCTGTTAAAATTTGCAGGTTGAAGTGGCAATGGGCAGGCCACATTGCTCGAAGAACCGATAACCGATGGGCAAGAAAGTTTCTGGAGTGGAGAACACGAACCGGAAGACGCAGCGTAGGGAGGCCTCCCACTAGATGGACCGACGAGATTGTGAGAGTCGCGGGCATCCAATGGATGCAAAAGGCAGGCTGTCGTTCAGCGTGGAGGTTAAAGGGGGAGGCCTATGTTCAGCAGTGAACGTCTTCTGGCTGATGATGATGATCATAATTTCAGCTATAGGACGTCCACTGCTGGCCACAGGCCTCCCCCCATCGATGTCCAAGAGGGCCGGTTGGAAGCAGCCATCATCCAGTATTTCCCTGTGGTCTCTTTTAGGTCGTCTGTCCATCTTGTGGGTGGACGTTCTCCGCTGCGTTTACCAGTCCGTGTTGTCCATTATAGAACCTTTCGGCCCCATTGGCCATCTGTTCTGCGTACATATATTTTATAGTGTTATATTTTTTTTTGTCTATGCAACAAGTTTTAGGTATTTTATTTGGAGATTTGTCAGATCACATGTTACGTCACTTAGATATCAGCCTGCAGCAGACGGCACAGGCCGTGGACATATTGTCTTTCCACCTTTTTTATCCCACGAGAAAAAGACAAACGTATCCATATTTTAGCTTTGTCGCGTCTAGGCGTGGATAAAAACGGTGGAAAGACAATTTATCCACAGCCCATGCTATAGGCCTGCAGCAAGGACTTTGTATACCCTGCCTGCAGTACTATCACAAATCGAGTATGTAGTACAGACAATAAAATATTCTCCAAAATATATATTTATATAAAAATTTAATACCATTCGTTGATAAGCGCATCACTTGAGTACGGCTGGGCCGATTAAGCAATTTTTTTATGTTGGTCCAAATTAGATTTATATGGAAAGAAATGTAGAGAAAGCTTCCCGGTATAATTTTTTTTTGGGAAAAACTGAACATCAATTTTTCTGTCGAATTTTTGTATGAACCATAACCATCGGACAAATTTTGACAGAAAAATGTTTTTTGGGTCAGCTAGTTCTACATAAAAAATAATAGGTACCTGATGGAAGCCCCAGTAATGCAAAGAGCGGTCTTAGGTTGCCTGACCAGGCGGCAATATGCAGAGGTGTGCGGCCAGAATTATCAACCCTGAATCTGTTGACTCCATGCTTGAGTAAGATTGAAATCAATTCATTGTCGTGCAGCGCTGCAATGTGGCTCGCAGAAAAATATCTTGTATGGCACATCGCATTCGGTTTGGCCTTATGCTCAGCTTTATCATCTAGTAAACTGACAAAAAAGGCTAAGGATAAGTTGGCCTACCGAGACAGTGGTGCCATCTAGTGTTTTATTAAAATAGCTACAATTTTGTCCTAAACTTTCCCAAAATCACAGCCGAAGGCCAATGTGAGACGACGGTGCATATCCATTGAAATAGCTCAGAGTAAAAAAAATCGTCAAGGGTACATACCCTTGACGATTGACGATGACGAAACGATAGAACATGTCGATGGAAAACAAAAAACAAATGGAAATTGGAATAAAAATATGAAAATCAGAAAAAACCGGAGCCAAACGAAAATTAAAAAACACATATTATTATATATCGAAAAAACATGATAAAATCGAATAATGCAGTATGGTCATTGATGAAGATTTTAAAACTATGGTGGTGAGTTTAGTGGACCAATATCACAATTAAACAAAATTTTACAGCTCTAAAGTTATCACCATTCTCTCTGATGTCTAGAAGAGATGCCGATAATTTTAGTCCTATTAATAAGCTTAGTTCAGAGAACGGTACAACAGTCTTGACGCCAATATTTGTCAAAATATCGCCACCATATAGTATTTTTTCTATATACATAATTATATTTTATAATTGTATACTTAAATATTTATAACGCAAACTTAAATAAATTTATATTTATATTTTTTGTTTTATTTTATTACATTTTTTACATACATTTTCATTTCATTTTCAATTTATTACATTATATTATATTTTTGTTTTACCAATTTTCAATCGTGGGTAAAAAGTTTTACTATAATAATAGTATGGGTCGCGCCAGAGAGCGATAAAACGCTTTTGTTATCGCCAATTTTTTTATATATATTTCGGAACTCAAGGGTTATAAAAAACCACTGTATGTATGTATAGGTACTATAATAGTGCACTTTCGCTATCGTACGCCTACGACATTGAGCGGGGACCCCACCCCAGGAACGAATTGAAAATTTATTCTATAAAATAATTCTTGACCTATAAAAGTCATTAATCTTATATGATATTTATTGGTAATAGTTAACAAAAAAAGTATACCCGTAATTCCGCAGAGTTATTCCGCACTACAAATTAAAAAAGATGATGACGTATTATAAGATAGGATCTTTAAAAAAAAATACAGCCTTACGCTTCTGACCCTTGGAAAAGCCATTCAAACTGTTAGGAGAGAGATAGATACCTTTTGACTTCCTCAATGTCTCCGCGTATGACAGCTCGCATTAGCTGAGTGTTCAGTTTACGAACAGTTTTGCAAAACCGAGCTTTATTTGTCAGAAACCTTGAACTTTTTTTGCTACTGGATGTTGGGTCCCTCCGTAGGGCCTTGCGTATGGCCTGCCATATCCTGGAAGGAAGGAGAAAACTTTGAATAAATTACTAACTATATCCGGTTACAAACTTCTAATGATCAACTATGGGAGCAATCAAAGTATCAATTCTTATCATAGTATCCCGCCAAGGATCCTCTATACAGGGTTATGGAGAAAGGGTGCTCTAAGCCGAAAGAGGTCCGTTATACCGTCCGTTACCCGGAAATTGCGAACAAAATATCAGCTGTTCCATACATTTTGTCAAGTGTGTATGACCGTTTTTTTCGGGATTTCAGAGTTGCTACCACAGTAAAAGTTGTTCATAATGATGGGTACTATTATGGATCCCTTTCGGATTAGTAGGTACACCCTTTCCGCGTAACCTGGTATAAAGAGGATCCTTGCTATATAGTTTTTTTATATAGAATAGGTCTACGTTAGGGATCATCTATATAATAATATAGAGGATATATTATATAGCGGATCCTTGCTACTTTCCAACTACATGAAATTTTCACAGAATATGTAACGGCGAATTAACTAAGAAATAATGAAAAAAAGTCTAATCTAACTACACATCCCACATCAAAATCTGTCGAGCTGTATTGGCTATAAGAGGTATTATAGAAAAAAAAATAGAAACATACATACAAAAAACCTTGGCACGTAGCTAGTAAGAAATAAATGGTAGATACTTACAAACAAGGGAAGCAGCAAAAATAAATGAAACAAGAATAAATATCAATTCTCATCCGACAATGTATAGGTCGTACACCTTTATATTCTTGCTTTAAGGTGCTTGCTTGCTTGCTTTTTCTTGCCTTTGAAGGCAATTTATGTTTAAAATGAATATCATCTATCCCTTTCAGGAACTGATGCATACTAACATCCAGGGCCGGATTTAGGCGAAAGCACCGGGGCCTCTGCAAACGGGGGGCCCCGGTGCTTTTGCACTTTACTTTATTTGGAAAATAATTTGGGGCGAGGGGGCCTCCTCCGCTCCTTTGTTGCCCCGAGGCCTCTGGACCTCTAAATCCGGCCCTGCTAACATCATCATCTCCTGATATTCTATATTCGCAAAGATTGCTACTGCCTTCATCAGAGGAATCCGAGAAGCATGAAGAGTCTGCAAACGACGACTCATCAGTAGAGGCCTCCATCTCAATGTCTACATCGACGCCAGATGAGTTCGCACTGTCTGGAAATAAAATGTATTAATCATTGGTGAGCTACGGTGCCGAGACGTCTACAAGTTTAAAGTCTCTTGGACTCGGAGTTTCTAAATGGAACCGAATTCGAAACCAAGTGATCCAACCACTAAGTTACCGACATACCTCAAGGGATTAGTTAACAGGTCGGCCGGTCACATTGCCCGAAGAACCGTTAACCGTTGATCTTGTAATTTGACCACAGAATTTGACGGAATAACATGACGAGAAATAAAAATCACTTGTTACCATTTTACTGTGTCAAATTAAAATATTATTATATCAAATAGACAATTTCTTTGTTTGTAATTTTACGCTAGACACCAAGACATGATTTTGTTACTTTTTGGAAATTGACACTCATTGATTTTATATCTTCAATAATGTGAAAATGTGCGAGTGAAAGAGCTGCAGACGGGAACAGTCCCCTTAACCAATGGGTTAGTTACACGAGATCTAGAGTGGAGATTTCGTTTAGGTATTTAAACGTAGTGCAGGACATCATGTGGCCAGGTGGAGTGATAACAGAACGGCAGGTAAAACTGGATGCAGAGAACTGCCGACTGAGCTCAGTGGTGTGCATTAGGAAATGTCAAACAAAGTCCAGCAGCGGACAATAAAAGACTGACGATGATGAATCATTGGAGTGATCCAGAGAAATCTCCCTTAAGAGTACCCAATGGCGCTTCTCTGAAGGCTGGGTCATTTTTAATGAAAAAAGGAAGATGTTATCATGTCGATGCGTACCTATCATTTTTGTGTAGTTATGACCACGCATAATTTTTTCACTTTTTATTTAAACGTAGTCTCATATTTTAGCTAATAAATAAATAAATACATTTTGTTTCCATAAAAATACATTTCCTATGTGACACAGCAGATAAGTAGGTACCTAGCTTCACTTGTAACTACAGTAATATACTTGATTGAATCAGGCGTCATTTTAAACCACAGAAGAAGAAAAAAATGGCCTTTAAACGCTACATTTGTTAACATAATATGTAAATAAATGTTTGGAAGTCGAATTTAATCTAGTACTTATAATTATCGTCGTTTTTGATTTGAAACTTTACAAGTATCTTTAATTTGAATGATATTGTCATTCAGATCAAAGATACTAGTATAATAGAAAGTATAATAATTTGGTATAATTTAACTGATATGTAAATTTTAATAGCTATATCGGTGACTCTGGTTCTTTGGCAAATATCCACGTTCCGGATTCTATCGCGCACAAAAACTCCGAGCATAGCTCTCTCCATTGCCCGCTGTGCGAATCTGATATTTTCTAAAAGGGGACTACGTTTTAGTACCAAATGTCATCACGTGGTCAAAGACCCTTATGTTTAGGCACTGTGGTGTTTTTGACGTAAAGATGTCACGTAATTACCCGAACGCTGTCTATTCGAGTTGGAGTTCTACATTACTAGAGTCACCGATATGGCTATTAATTTGCAAGATGAATTGGCAATGGGCAGGCCACATCGCTCGAAGATCTGATAACCGATGGGAAAAAGAAAGGTTATCGCAAAAATTTCGACCGAGATTAGCCCCGCAATTTATAAAAAGAATTATAAATAGGCTTGCGCTTGGCCGCCAACTCACCTGATGTTAAGCTATGATGCGGCCTACGATGGAGCACGCTTGCCTAGAAGAAACCTATTCACTTTCGATTTGAAGACATCCATATTGTAACTATCGGGGAACACCCACTCAGGCAGCGGGATGTAAATCAAATTGTATGCCAGTATCCCGGGATTGCATACCCTGCCCCTAAGGCATATCTCCCTTGTTAGTCTAATGTATAGCTCGCTTTGATCTACAGAGTTCGCTGGTCAACATACCTGGGTTTTCTTTACGTATTGCGGTGTCGCTCATCTCCATTCCCAACATAATTATCACAATTTAAAATTTTATAACACGCATGTGTTATACGCTGTCCCTTTTAGGAATGTCAGCTTTTCCTTGTTGTTCCGATATTGCAATAGGATTTCCTTGTTACAATAATGCAATAATATTAATACGCACTGATGAATCACTTAATAGGTAAAATGAACTAAAAATAAAAGCAGAAACATGAACATGTACGAAAAGCTGGGGCCTTACGGCTAGGGTTTTTTAAATAATTTATTTAAAAAAAACACGTACGTTATACGTACGTTGTACGTTACATTTCGAGTTAGTAACTTGTCTTAAAACCTATGTTAGATTTATCCAGACAACTGGTTCTCGGTATAGTATATACTTATTTTTTTTTTAAATCTAATTACCTACATTTTACAAAAAAAAAAACGCGCGAACACACAAAACTGCTGTTGTAGGCATATGCTTATCGCGGAGTAAAACCGGTTGTGAAGAGCTGTTTTAAGCAATTCAGTTTAGGTTATGAAAAAAGTTGGACGCGTTAAGGTACACGTTCGCGTGATTATCCGAACTGCGCTATTTTAACGTTGGTTTGTGACCGCGTAAGGAGTTGGCCGTAAGGCCTCATCAGGCCTTAGGGGCCTTACACGGGCGTGAATTAGCGCTGAAACCAAGATACGGTTTGCGATCGCGTAACTTTTCACAGACTAGCTGAAAACAGTAAACGGTATGGCCCCCAGTTGTACGCGCATGCTTTTTACGTCCTCTACCTCGCTTGCGTCTTTAAATTTTTTTGGTGTCATAATTTGATTGAAAGACGACCGACATATTCAAGGACATCATTGTACCTACTCATCATTATAAAAAAACTTTTATTATGGGACTAATATTGATATCACGCTTGGACGATGGAGCACGCTTCTTCCGCATCCGCATCTTCGCTTAACATTAGGCGAGATGGCGATCAAGCGAATGCCTATCTTCTTTATATATATAAAAGGCGATGTGTTAGACATGTGGAGACCATAGGGAACATACATAATGTTCCCTATGGTCTCCAAAATGGCTAAGCCGATTTTGACGGGACTTTAACTGGCAGGTAGCTGATGATATAACGAGTAATCCACGCGCTTGTCCAGCAGGAGGCCTATGTCCAGCAGTGGACGTCCTACGGCTGAAATGATGATGATGATGAAATGCACAGGACGTGCAAAGCCCAAATCCTCTTAGGAGAAAAGAATTAAAAAAAGATTACGACAAAAACAAAGAAAGAGAAAGCAGTTTATAATCATTTATACTAAATTTATTTATCTACATTCTTCTGTTGTACAGACGACATCCCCGTTCATCAAGCAGAAACACATGTTGCAATCTATCTTAAAAGCCGAGCCCTTCTCGCAAGAACCAGTGTCTTTCACTATCGGTACGATTTCCACTGGAATCGACTTCGGAATATATTCATCCTCAATGTAAGTGCTTTTCTGGCAGAGATTTGCTGTACAACGCGTAGTCTTTCCATCGGAAAGGCACAGACAAGTGTTGCAATCTTTCTTGTAAAGATGTAGAGGCTCACAATAGCCATTCAGGTCAGTTAGCTGCATCAGCTCTAAACCAACCCGTTTTCTACATTTAGGATCTTCCTGACAGACCTGCATCTTTTTGCCATTATAATTGCCGCACTGGCATATGAGGCAGTCCATTTCATATATAGAACCTTCTACGCAATCAGTGTGGAAATTGGGTTCGGAACAGTTCTCCAAAGTGCAGCCATACTTTTTGACGCCAAACCTTTGAAAGCAGTAGCAAGTGTTACAGTCTTTCTTGTACATTGTTCCTGGGTTGCAACTTATGTCGTTCATAGGAGCGTCTATGGGTTCAAATTCTGATTCGACGATAGTTTCTCTGGATCTTACATAATTTTTAAGGCAGCGTTTCACAGTGCAGTAGACCAGACCTTTCTTATCGCACTGGCAAATATTACAATCCATGTTAAACATTTCACCTGGTTCTTTATTGCTGCAGATGGTTTCTGAGTTGGTGCTTGTGCAGTTATCGCAAACGAGCCTATTGTTTCTGAGACAGACGCAGTTTTTGCAACCGAGTTTGTATTTGGAGTCTAGATGACATTCAACGTAGACATCACTAATTTCGGCAATTTCTTTCGGTGTTTCAAAAACTGGGTCGTCTTTGGAGCATTTTTCTCTGGTGCAGAATTTTGGGTTTGGTAGACCATCGGCAGGGCAGAAGCAAACGTTGCAGCCTATTAGGTAGAGTTTTCCCGGTACACACTGCTGGTCTTTGAAGGTTTTCACATCGGTCACAACTTGTACTGGATGTAAGACACGGAAGGTGTCTCGGCAGATAGGGCTAGGCCAGCTTCCGTCTTCGGTGCAGATGCAGAGCAGGTCTTCGCGCTGATAGTGCACGCCGGGCTGGCACGCTGTTTGACCGCTTCTCCATACGCCGCGCCCTTCCATGCCAACGTTTATATCTTTGATGGCATCTAAAAATAGACAATGTTTCCAGACTAGTACATAGGTATAATGATTTGATAAACAAACCATGTTCAAAATTAAAGACGTTCAGTGTTAAGAGCTATTCATGTACGTAAGTAATCAAAGGAGCTATTATGGTAAATAATTTCTGCTGATGGGCTTACTTCTTTGGCAGAACTAGGAGAGTGAAAAAAGTAGTTTTTCTTCCATGAAATATTTATGTACAATAATTAAGTTTCTAACAATGAATTAAATGCACCATATTTCTAAACATATTATCAATAAATTTTTTGTTGCGAATAACACTGAACAGAATATAATTATATTGACAACACAGAAGGTGGGATAAAGAAGTGGGAAGGAATGGGTAGGAAGTGTGTAAAGAACCCCCTTATTTTTTTTTTTTATATCTTTTTAACTTTATTTGTTTTTAACCTTGATTAATTTATTTTTAACTTTTATTATTTAACTTTTTTATTAAATGTTTTATATTTGGTTGCCTAAACATTAGCTGCGTATATTAAACCTATATTGGAGTATGACTACTATGTTATTCGTATCTTTAAAATATTACAGTATAACTGCTACTCCCGTTCGTGAAATCTAGAATCGTAAAAGACCTACTAACACCGAATAAGTTACTTTACCTAATGTATGCCTACCTACTCGCGGATTTAATATTTACCTACATGTTTCGTTTTGGCCAGGTGATTGTCTAGTGGAAGAACCCTACTTTGTGATCATAGAACCCAAGTATACGAATAGGTATGAGCTGTGTGACGAGGTCCTAATCTAATATTATGATTAAAATGTTATTAGGTTTACAATATCCGTACTACTGAATAAATTAATGAAGATGTAAGAATGTTGTGGAAAATGACCTAAAACGAAGGTAAGTAGATAATATTAGAAATAGAAGTAAAATAGATGATGTGTATATTAAATGCGGATACTAAGCATATCACTAAGATATTTGTTAAGTGAACTTTGGTTAGTATTTTATGTATCGTATATATTAATTGAAACAAACTCGTATGGGGCTAAGGATCGGCGCCCCTCCTCCGCGTCGATCGATTGATTTCGTCATCCTTACTGGTCATCACCTCCCCCATACGAGTATAAATACTCGTTTAAATAAAGAACTCTAATAGTCAAAATTCGGAGTCAGTCTGTGTGTCTAACAAAAGGTGGGACAAGAGGGCATAATCTTTTAGCAACCCCAGCGAACCCCAGCAAAAGGGTCAAATAATGAGTTCCCAAGATTAGGAAATCAAGGTACTCTTTAGGCACACGCCCAACCCTACCTAAACCTGAAACAGAAGATCATCCTGAATAATGTTATCTTATTCTTATGTGACTGCATAACTTTATCATAATTTTGATGATGCAGATTTCGGAATAATTTACCGAATACTGATGAACTATACAATCAAGTCATACACATTCTTAGTGTAATGAAGTTAATAACTTTTCCCGTTATCTCTTCAAATTGGCCATCTCAAACAGGACCTTCCTTCAAGTGAGATTATATTAATTAGGCCAGTATCACTAAATTCAGTGACATTAGTAAAAGGCGCCCTTTGTTGTTTTTTATAACTAAAGGGGTAACCCAGAGACAATCGCTCCATGTATATTTCAGCTATACTTAGCCTAAGGTTCCTTCTATGGAAGCCATAATAAAGTGTGATGTTGAAGTAAGCCCATTATATTGACTTTCAACTCGAAGAGACAAATCAACTTCTTTCGTCATCGTCTCGGTTCTGAGAACTATATTTTCTCTTGATAGAACCTGTATGACCTGGCAGCCCAGCACAATCAGCTCAAAGCAGTTAAATGACTTTAATAATTAGTTACGGAACCTCTTTGTCCATTCGAACCTTTATTTATAAAACAAGTTGACCTTTGCAACTGAATTTACTTTATGTTAATATAAGAAAATAGCAATGACTATCGTCTGTAATTCAATTAGGAACATTTATCCATTCGAACTATAACCTCCTCTTTTTTAGAAGTCGGTTAACAATTACTTTATGTAAGTAAATAATATCAAATAATAAAATGACTACATTGTCTTCAATTCGATTAGGAACATTTATCCATTCGAACTATAACCTCCTCTTTTTTAGAAGTCGGTTAACAATTACTTTATGTAAGTAAATAATATCAAATAATAAAATGACTACATTGTCTTCAATTCGATTAGGAACATTTATCCATTCGAACTATAACCTCCTCTTTTTTAGAAGTCGGTTAACAATTACTCTATGCAAGTAAATAATATCAAATATCAAAATAATCATAAAGCTTACAATTGGTCCTCGCGCCGGCTTCCACAGACATCGCCCCACTCTGCCCGGGACAACTGAAGCAACTCTGAATCCAGTTACGATGGTGACACAATGCATGATGTACCTTCCCGCAGCTCCAGGAAGATCGTCCCATCGCCATAGGAAAAGAAGTATACCCCCGAAGGTGACGAAGGCCAAAAACCCACAACGGAGTGAGCACATCGACCCCGGTGGCGTCACAATCCACCGACATATTTAAAACCCACAGGAAAAACGCAACACCACTCGGAGAGTGACTTTACGCCGGAACTTGGTTGCTTATGGAACCACCATTCCTTAAACTGCAGATGTTGTGTTCTCTAAGCCCTCTCCTCCTTCTAGCCTTCCCCTCGCGATAAAGGTATCGTTTCAAATCCATTCCCCCGCAAAAGCCGGGACGGTGGCACTAGTCTACCACTAGGGGTATGACCACCATCCCAATGGGTGAATACGTCCAAGCGCATACCCAAACTTTTAACGGAAAAAAGGATCCGAATCAACACTATAATCCAAAACGAGTTAAATGACTCTATAATCAAATACGGTTCCGTTCCCAGACATGCAACATGAGAATGGAACCGATGCTCACATAAATTCACACTAAATCACTATTTACCCACAAAAAGATCCTAAAACGTTAAATTATTTCAGAGTTATTTGGTAGTACAAATTGACTGTCGAATAACTCCTTATAAAATTAAAACACGCGTGAATTTAAATCGCGGACATACAAAGGTACTCGAACGACACCGAAATTCGTAGACGCGTAACCATCTACAAATCTAGGCTAGTCCAGGCACTAAAATTTTATAAAATAAAATCAATTTTAATTTTAAAACGATTGAGCAAATATATGAACACAAGTCACTGAATTTACCTATCCAAAGTACTCGTCCGCTCTCGACCGATCCCTGAGAACGAATCCCCTACGCTTCTCTACGCCGCCCGTTTTCCGCACGCGCATAGAGCCTTCCCACTCCAACATCAATTTTCCGAGAAATTTGTCGTATGATCTCAATCTATTTTTCTACCTACCTCCAACTTATTATTCGCGCGCGTATTGTTTTAGATAACCAATAAAATTACCGGTTGATGTAGGTACTTATTTGCAGTCTAACAAACTAAATCTAGAAAACCCCAGCCAAGCAATGATCTTATATTTATTAAGAGTTGAAACATTTGTCTTTAGTGATTTTGTTTATGAGATGAATTTCGCTGATATTTCCGATTAGTTCGATACAAAAGTATTACCTTAGATGTAGAAAATTCCGGGTTTTATTACTATTATAATATTTAGAACTAATTTATAGTAGTAAAGTTGTTTTAAAGCATTCTTTCTTAACGCCTGACTCAATGCAAACATCGGACAATGTGCATAACTTGCTGTACTGAAGGTTAACTAAAAGAATCCCTGTTCTCCATTTAGCTAGGCATGATGGAGTAAGGATACTATTAATCCTATTTTATTATCATGTAGTTACCAAAATCCTTTATAATATGAGACAGCATTTGATACTCAATCTTTATTTTAATTCCTGACCCTCTTTTCATTGCAAAACTTTGTTTTTATTTTTCCTTGGTTTTTTAGATTCGCGTGATTTAGGTATTTGCCATGCACCATGTACAAATTAATAATGTGTTAGAATTTTAAACGAAACATCTATTTATTTAATTATTTATTTATGAACGATGAACTTGGTTCTGTTACATTCGACCCCATTAAATTTAAGAAGATGACCTAAATCGGAGTAAATTTAATAATATTAAATGAGTTCCCAAATAAATAATTCAATAAAGAAATTAAGAATTGAAATTTAACAACCCCAATGATATGTCTAATGTGCAAGATCTTTGTTGTCCATATTCAAGTTTCAACAATAAAATTAAACGTGTAATAGAACTGTTTGTGTATGCGCCCTAATTATTATATGTGTAGTTTGTTTAAACCGGTCATGAAATAATCATCTTAGAAACTCAATCCGACAGCAAACCCGTGTATCATAAAAGAACTTTTTTCGTCCACATAGTATATTGACTTCTACGAGGAACTCGGTTGTGAGTCGAGTCGTTAGAAGAACAGAAAGATTGCTTTCCCCGCCAAATTCAACCTTTCAATCGAGGGGGTTTGCATTCATATCTCCTCGGTCCGCTCTCAACGTCCTGTGAACTACAAAAATCCACCTATGACCTCTCAGGGTCCTATAAGCTCTCGAAACCGAATTAAAAATCTGACTACCTCCGATCGGTGAATGTGAGTGTAGGAAATATTGCGGTTTACCCTTCGCATGAAGGCTGCGTGTGAGTATGAGCTCAATATAAACTCAATGTTTAATATTGACAGGGATAAGCGTCCTCCTGACTTAACCTAGCTCCTAGCTCCCCTTTTATATTGAGCCGGTTGTGTAGTGTTTTGCTAAACTTTGAAATAGACAACTCGCCTCTAGCCTTGGTGTCGCTACTACCCTGAAACCTCTAAACATACTTATAACTCAAAATTTCCAACTTCCTTCCACAATTCATTCCTCATTCGTTTATTCTTATTATTCAGATACAGAGCATATCTTTCATTGCTGTTCAATCCATCCCAAGGAAGTATCGACACCTTTAAGAACTATTGGCGACCAAGTTTCTGCACGCCTATCCCTAGGTTCATAATCTCAAATAAAAGCAGTAACATCTATCAAGATCAGATACTACTAACTTAGGAAACACTAAAACCCCCCCAGCTACTAATGAACTACAACCCACCAAAATACTAAATATCTAGATAACAGTATCAAAACCCGTTCACGTTCACATTGATATATAAATACTTCGTTCACGTTAATTTTTATGAAGTTCCATCAAGTATATAATTTTCCAAATTAAAACTGTTAAATAATTTTTTAATTTAGTAAAATTTTATTGTTATTCATTTTTCGAAGTGATTATTAAATACAAATTACATTTTCCGAATAGTTAAACTATAAATAACCTAAACTTTTAACTACCCTGCATGAATTTATTCCGATTGCTTTTTATCCATCAACATCTATTTATCGCGCCTATGGTTAGATCTATTTAGCCATTCTAAATCCTGCTATTTTACCAACTAATAATAAGTACCGTAGTTAGCTAGCTGTTATGGATTATTTAGAACTGTGAATCGACCCCAAAGTTTTAATTTACAGTTACTTCGCTATCAAATATTTAGAAACAAGAAAGTCAAGTACTTAATTAGATGAAGTAATATTATTAGAATACCTTCTTCTAAAACGCACTACATTTTTTTTTTCATCCAAAAACGTTCTATTAATTTACTACATCCTTCTACTAGTCAAATTAATTGTGTATGACTTAGCAAATTAAATAAGTTAATTTTTACTATGTGAGCTATATAATTATTCACGGGATATTAAACAAAGACATAACAAAATTATATGTGTGCAAAATTATACTACTATGTCATAATAATATAACCCTACACACAAATATATCTTTAGTAAACAACCGCGACAGTTTGAAACAGTGTTTTATTTTTACTAGTTTAGTTTTAAAATACCTGGAAATAGAGAGTTTATTATGTGTTCTTTTAATTCTACCTTAAACAATCCGAACCCGTTTTAGTAAGCAATCATAATCCTTTTTACCAATTAAATAAACACCTTAACAATAGTAACAAAGTGAAAGTAAGTATAGTTAATAGTAACAAAGCTTAAGAAATAATTAAGAGTTAATTGTTTTAAGATTTGACACGCGTGTTGATTTCCCCTCAAAGAATTATAGCACCTAAAATATAACACACAAAATGATCGTGGGTGGCATTTTGTAGATTTAATTGTTACCCAAATACGTTAGAAGTCATAAATTTCATGCCCCAATAACAACGACAAAAATTTACATAAATATAACAAATACTAAATTGTGAGAGTCATATCAGTATTTCACTAGCTACGCCTATGCACTTCACCAACTGTCTCCGTCTTATACACAGGTGCCTTACTTCCCGCTTACTATGTGAATTAACTCAACCAACAAAAGATTATATCTGTACCATGTCTATGTTTGAATTAGAAACATTAATAGTTGCGCGTCTTACTTCACAGAACACTAAATTTAAAGCTACCGTCCCTATATTTTTAAACCGGCCTTATTCGTGAAAACCAAACCAGAATTATAATCGTAATTTTTAAACTTTCGCGATTTGAACACATGTTTTAAATGCTTATCGGGACTTATCACGTATTATTACAGAATTATAATTTCGGTAACATCTGTCCTGGCGGTAAGACCAAAACAAACGTCACAATCGCCCACCTAAAACTACCCCAATGAACCTTAGTAAAATGTATATGCAACCTTTTCATCAATAATACTACCAAATTCGATAAATCCAAAATTCAAGCCTATTTAAGATAAAACCACACTTCTACTCGCGAAATGTCACATCAAAGTTAATGATTTTATAAATGACACATCATAGTTATAACGATAGTAGGTCAAACTGTTTACTTTGCAACTATAGACGTGTTCATCGATTCATTAATTATTGAAATTGTTTCGAGTATTTAGTTTAATTCAAAAATATTTACATAAATAATACCAACGGTATTTCTATGTCACCTCTATTATATCATTACTATTTTTTAGTACACTTACTAACCGGGCTAACAAGACAAAAAGTGACCAATATATCAACCGACCTATTGTGCAAATAAATTATTTTTGAAAATCCATAGATAAGACTTGGCATATACTTAATATTTGTAGCAGTAGCATTCCAATGAAGATTTCTTTTCTTCTAAGAAATGCTTGTTCTATCGTAAAGACATCAACGAGATACCACGTGCCACAATCCCTATTTTAAAACCTATTGAGAACCTACTTAACCCTGATTTGTGACATGCTAACACACAATATTTTTAGTTGGCTATAGTGATAGGTTTTTAGACCTTACTTGTACGAAATTCACAATGTTTAATTTTACAACGTCATTTAACATCATTACAATACCCTACTAGAAAGATGTGTACAAAGATAAATAGCTACCTGTTAATTTAAGAGCATTTAAGAAATTTACTATAATTTAGATCAATCCGATTGTAACTTTAAATATTGCAGTTCCTAAAACCATTATGACTTTTGATTAGACTAAATATTGCATTATCAGGGTCAAAATTATGTCCTAGTTATAGAATAGTTTAAGATTTTACATTCCCTTTAATTTAACTTATTTGTTCATATTCCTACTAATCATTATATTAAAGTATTTCACACTGTGTGTTCAAGTTTTGATTTACCTATTACATTTAAATATGCATATTACTATCCAAGTTAACATTTTAGTTCCCTAGTCAGCCCATTTATATTTTCGTAATAATATTTGACATTTATTTGGAGCAAAATTTTCTAAAGTTTCTTACGACCCCGTTTCTTACGACCCCGTTTCTTACGACCCCGTTTTTTATGAGTATTTTTCAACCCCAGTGGAAACCCATAATATAAAACAATATTACACAACAATGGAAACACACGGATTATATACATTAGGTTTTCCCATTTTTACAAATATTTTCAAGCCAGCGTTAGCAATTTTTAGAACAAATTTGGAATCTATGATAAAGGATGTAATATATAAGATTAAATTCACATTTTCTATTATTTTTGAACCCATTTACCTTACCACATGCGTTACCCAACCTATTAACCTACTACGTTAGTACCGAATGTAAGAAATTCTAATGACCTTACCTTGATATTTTTGATGATGGTGATGAATATTTTTGCACAGCTCATACCAATTCTCGTCTCCTTTGCACGAACAACAAATTGTGTTCAAGCGAACTTGAACACTCTTAAATATAATCCCTTTCTAATAACTAATTTAATTCTAAACGACCCCATTTCTTATGACGGTTCTACGCGTTTAAGCAAAACAAATACTATACATAAATTCTAGTGAGAGTATTAAGAAACATCGATCCTGCATTGACCTATATGTACTAATGTAGTTAATCCTAACTGTTATCTACATAAACATCCTATTAGAAATTACCATCGTTGTACGCGTTTTTAATTACAAAGTCACTACAAAGTTAAAATCTTGGCTGATGATGATGATGATGATGATGATAATGATCCTGGTCACTACGGCATACCATATTGTAAAAACCCCCCCTATTTAAGTTTTTTATATCTTTTTAACTTTATTTGTTTTTAACCTTGATTAATTTATTTTTAACTTTTATTATTTAACTTTTTTATTAAATGTTTTATATTTGGTTGCCTAAACATTAGCTGCGTATATTAAACCTATATTGGAGTATGACTACTATGTTATTCGTATCTTTAAAATATTACAGTATAACTGCTACTCCCGTTCGTGAAATCTAGAATCGTAAAAGACCTACTAACACCGAATAAGTTACTTTACCTAATGTATGCCTACCTACTCGCGGATTTAATATTTACCTACATGTTTCGTTTTGGCCAGGTGATTGTCTAGTGGAAGAACCCTACTTTGTGATCATAGAACCCAAGTATACGAATAGGTATGAGCTGTGTGACGAGGTCCTAATCTAATATTATGATTAAAATGTTATTAGGTTTACAATATCCGTACTACTGAATAAATTAATGAAGATGTAAGAATGTTGTGGAAAATGACCTAAAACGAAGGTAAGTAGATAATATTAGAAATAGAAGTAAAATAGATGATGTGTATATTAAATGCGGATACTAAGCATATCACTAAGATATTTGTTAAGTGAACTTTGGTTAGTATTTTATGTATCGTATATATTAATTGAAACAAACTCGTATGGGGCTAAGGATCGGCGCCCCTCCTCCGCGTCGATCGATTGATTTCGTCATCCTTACTGGTCATCACCTCCCCCATACGAGTATAAATACTCGTTTAAATAAAGAACTCTAATAGTCAAAATTCGGAGTCAGTCTGTGTGTCTAACAAAAGGTGGGACAAGAGGGCATAATCTTTTAGCAACCCCAGCGAACCCCAGCAAAAGGGTCAAATAATGAGTTCCCAAGATTAGGAAATCAAGGTACTCTTTAGGCACACGCCCAACCCTACCTAAACCTGAAACAGAAGATCATCCTGAATAATGTTATCTTATTCTTATGTGACTGCATAACTTTATCATAATTTTGATGATGCAGATTTCGGAATAATTTACCGAATACTGATGAACTATACAATCAAGTCATACACATTCTTAGTGTAATGAAGTTAATAACTTTTCCCGTTATCTCTTCAAATTGGCCATCTCAAACAGGACCTTCCTTCAAGTGAGATTATATTAATTAGGCCAGTATCACTAAATTCAGTGACATTAGTAAAAGGCGCCCTTTGTTGTTTTTTATAACTAAAGGGGTAACCCAGAGACAATCGCTCCATGTATATTTCAGCTATACTTAGCCTAAGGTTCCTTCTATGGAAGCCATAATAAAGTGTGATGTTGAAGTAAGCCCATTATATTGACTTTCAACTCGAAGAGACAAATCAACTTCTTTCGTCATCGTCTCGGTTCTGAGAACTATATTTTCTCTTGATAGAACCTGTATGACCTGGCAGCCCAGCACAATCAGCTCAAAGCAGTTAAATGACTTTAATAATTAGTTACGGAACCTCTTTGTCCATTCGAACCTTTATTTATAAAACAAGTTGACCTTTGCAACTGAATTTACTTTATGTTAATATAAGAAAATAGCAATGACTATCGTCTGTAATTCAATTAGGAACATTTATCCATTCGAACTATAACCTCCTCTTTTTTAGAAGTCGGTTAACAATTACTTTATGTAAGTAAATAATATCAAATAATAAAATGACTACATTGTCTTCAATTCGATTAGGAACATTTATCCATTCGAACTATAACCTCCTCTTTTTTAGAAGTCGGTTAACAATTACTTTATGTAAGTAAATAATATCAAATAATAAAATGACTACATTGTCTTCAATTCGATTAGGAACATTTATCCATTCGAACTATAACCTCCTCTTTTTTAGAAGTCGGTTAACAATTACTCTATGCAAGTAAATAATATCAAATATCAAAATAATCATAAAGCTTACAATTGGTCCTCGCGCCGGCTTCCACAGACATCGCCCCACTCTGCCCGGGACAACTGAAGCAACTCTGAATCCAGTTACGATGGTGACACAATGCATGATGTACCTTCCCGCAGCTCCAGGAAGATCGTCCCATCGCCATAGGAAAAGAAGTATACCCCCGAAGGTGACGAAGGCCAAAAACCCACAACGGAGTGAGCACATCGACCCCGGTGGCGTCACAATCCACCGACATATTTAAAACCCACAGGAAAAACGCAACACCACTCGGAGAGTGACTTTACGCCGGAACTTGGTTGCTTATGGAACCACCATTCCTTAAACTGCAGATGTTGTGTTCTCTAAGCCCTCTCCTCCTTCTAGCCTTCCCCTCGCGATAAAGGTATCGTTTCAAATCCATTCCCCCGCAAAAGCCGGGACGGTGGCACTAGTCTACCACTAGGGGTATGACCACCATCCCAATGGGTGAATACGTCCAAGCGCATACCCAAACTTTTAACGGAAAAAAGGATCCGAATCAACACTATAATCCAAAACGAGTTAAATGACTCTATAATCAAATACGGTTCCGTTCCCAGACATGCAACATGAGAATGGAACCGATGCTCACATAAATTCACACTAAATCACTATTTACCCACAAAAAGATCCTAAAACGTTAAATTATTTCAGAGTTATTTGGTAGTACAAATTGACTGTCGAATAACTCCTTATAAAATTAAAACACGCGTGAATTTAAATCGCGGACATACAAAGGTACTCGAACGACACCGAAATTCGTAGACGCGTAACCATCTACAAATCTAGGCTAGTCCAGGCACTAAAATTTTATAAAATAAAATCAATTTTAATTTTAAAACGATTGAGCAAATATATGAACACAAGTCACTGAATTTACCTATCCAAAGTACTCGTCCGCTCTCGACCGATCCCTGAGAACGAATCCCCTACGCTTCTCTACGCCGCCCGTTTTCCGCACGCGCATAGAGCCTTCCCACTCCAACATCAATTTTCCGAGAAATTTGTCGTATGATCTCAATCTATTTTTCTACCTACCTCCAACTTATTATTCGCGCGCGTATTGTTTTAGATAACCAATAAAATTACCGGTTGATGTAGGTACTTATTTGCAGTCTAACAAACTAAATCTAGAAAACCCCAGCCAAGCAATGATCTTATATTTATTAAGAGTTGAAACATTTGTCTTTAGTGATTTTGTTTATGAGATGAATTTCGCTGATATTTCCGATTAGTTCGATACAAAAGTATTACCTTAGATGTAGAAAATTCCGGGTTTTATTACTATTATAATATTTAGAACTAATTTATAGTAGTAAAGTTGTTTTAAAGCATTCTTTCTTAACGCCTGACTCAATGCAAACATCGGACAATGTGCATAACTTGCTGTACTGAAGGTTAACTAAAAGAATCCCTGTTCTCCATTTAGCTAGGCATGATGGAGTAAGGATACTATTAATCCTATTTTATTATCATGTAGTTACCAAAATCCTTTATAATATGAGACAGCATTTGATACTCAATCTTTATTTTAATTCCTGACCCTCTTTTCATTGCAAAACTTTGTTTTTATTTTTCCTTGGTTTTTTAGATTCGCGTGATTTAGGTATTTGCCATGCACCATGTACAAATTAATAATGTGTTAGAATTTTAAACGAAACATCTATTTATTTAATTATTTATTTATGAACGATGAACTTGGTTCTGTTACAAGTGGGGGTAAAGAAGAATTCAGACTATTCATACTTCAGAAGCTTGCTTGCTAAGATGCGCATAGAAAAGTATATGTAGGTACCAAGTATGTACTGGAAATGCTTTAGGTAAAGAAGACGGAATCCTATATTACATAGTCGTACGTCTTCGGTAAGAGGATATAGTTGCGGGAACCATGTATGTCATACTATACTATAGATATATAAAAGCGGAATTCATCACTCACTCATTAACTCATTAAACACGAAATCTCGAGAACCACTTGAGCTACGAAGCTTAAATTTGGCAAGTAGATTCCTTATGGGGTGTAGAGGTCCGCTAAGAAAGAATTTTACGAAAGGACCGAATTAGGGATGACAAAAGGGGGTTGAAAGTTTATATAAAAGTCTACGCGTGCGAAGTCGCGGGCAAGTATATAATAAATGCGAAAGTGTGTTTATTTGTTACTCTTTCACGCAGAGCAACAGAGCAACGGATCGCCCTGATTTTTTGCATGGGTATAGTTTAAGAACTGGAAAGTGACATAGGCTTCTTTTAATCATCGTCATCATCACTATTTTTCATCACTACGCGGGTGAAACCGCAGGGCGCAGCTAGTAATATTTTAAATGTGAAAAGTTTGTTGGTTTGTTAGATCCTCTTTCACGCAGCAATGGATCGACCTGATTTTTTGCATGGGTATAGTTCAAAGGCCGGAGAGTGACATAGGTTACTTTTCATCATCATCATCGTCATCATCATCACCATTTTTCATCACTAGGTGGGTGAAACCGCGGGGCGCAGCTATTCTGTAAGATGGTGGATAACACTTTGACAGCCACTATGGCCTCATTGACAAACTAAAGTTACCTACACACTCCAAGTGGGACACACAGGGAAGAAACACAGACCTATATCCAAGGAGACGCCACAAGTCAACCTATCTTGCATGTCATATTTTCCAATACAATTATGATTAATCCTCATAATTGAGTCCCGCTAAAATCAGTCTGCTCCATCGTTGCCGCGACAACACGTGTCAGTTTGAAACTAAAAAATACTGACTTGTAAGAATACCGCAAATAGAGTTGATCTACAGAATAAAGATATTTCTTTTCACTTTTAGGTAAGAATTTGATACGCTTAGTTTTCATACAGTTTGGACCGCTTGTGAAGTCTACTTAGATTTAGGTCTGTGGAAGGAAACAATATTGCGGATAAACACATTTTTGATTTGTGGTCCGAACCAATGATTCTAATTGATTGCCACAAATAAAAATCAACTTTTACCCTTGAAGTGTCCAAACATGTCGACCTCCCGACAGACCCTGGCGTCGCAGATGTACCGGCTCTGGTCACTGCAGCGGCACCAGTTACAATCATTCAGAATCCGCGAGTGCTTCGTGCATGGTTGCGACCATACTGAATTGGCGATAGCTGCAATGAAGATGAGGCTTTTACCCGACTGCTTTTCATGATTATAAATGTTTTGTGTATTTCTATTGGACCTTTTGTGGCCTAAACGGCTTGATTAATTCTGAAATGCTAGGTTATTATCTTCGACCACTCCACCACTTACAGTATCTGAAGCTTTACAGTAATCTCTTAATTCGTCATAATCAGTATTTTATTCATTTTCCACTGACAAACGTAGGCCTCTCCCAAGAAACATCACTCAGCTCTTTGGCTTTTTGCTTCCAGCTCCTGCCAGCTGTGTTTCGTACATCGTTACTCCATCGAGTCTCAGGGCGTCCTACGCTCTATTACACGCAATTCTCTAAGCTCTAATATACTCTCCACTCTAGATCATCTACACAAACGGTTATCGGTTCTGTGACAGCTATTAGACCAGGCCACTGCCACTTCAACTTGCTAATACACTGAGATCATGTCGGTGACATTGGTTCTCTGGTGAATAACTTCGTTCCCTTAGAGAAACGACAAGTTTCTTTCATTTATAGTAAGGTCAGGTTTCTTCTAGGTAAGTGTGTTCCATTGTAGACTGCATCATTGCTTAACATCAGACTAGAAGTTCAAAAGCAAACTTTTTGTTTTATTTTAAACGAGAGCTGTTAGCCCTTTGAACTTGTGGACTTGGTGGAAAAAACAAATGGATTTATCTTTAGAATAACATTGCAAATATTTTATTTTATTGCGTGTGTTATTTTAAAATATTATATCTATATTTTTTTTAATAATGGATAATTTGCTGTAGTGATTATGGTTTAAAGCCAAATTAATGAATTTAGAATTTGAAGTTTTTTGAATTTGAAATAGTACAGAGCAACCGTCTTGTTGATTATGTGGATTATTTATAATTGTGATGGTGGAGATGATATTTTTTTTGTGATCAGTGAGATACCCGCGCGCTTTTTGCTGCCTCTTCTAACCTGACTAACCTGAGCGATCATTTTTATACTATATAAGTAATCTTAAAAAGCAAAACCTTATCTAAATGCAAAATTTCATCCAAATGGTTAGAGCCTAAGCCGAGATAAGTACTTACGCTAAATAAATTTATATACAAGAATTGTTTGTTTAAAAATTATTAAATTTTTAAGTTGGAATATGATAGATAGATAATTATTATATAGATTATTCTTTATTGTTTACACCAGAAATCACATACATAACAAAACAACTTGTCAATGTTCGGGCCAATGTTTGCGAAGATATGAAGCGTCTCATACATACCGTTGATTCTGTTACGTAAATTCTTTCCATCATATGGTTGCCTGGAGGAGATCGTTTTTAGCGATAAGGCCGCCACTTGAGGCACTAGCTCGTAAGTGTTTTCTATCTGTTTATAATTTTTATTTTTCGTGTACACAATAAAAAGTTTCTATCTATCTATCTACATAGTTCGGGGCGAAATATAGTTATAGTGTGATTTTTGGAAGCACTTACGTTTTTCATGGTTATACATAAATCCAAACTGAAAATTTAAAGACACTAAAAATAATATATACTTCTTCATTTTTAACGACTTCACAAGGAATTTTTAATCATTGTTTCATATACGCCTTGAAAGCAATAAAATAACTCACGTAAGGACGGAAAACATTAATTGGGTTTTACTTTATGGCTTTCAATTTTACACACGATTTTCGAATTGGATTTGCTTTTTTATCATGTCTATTTAATTAACACCTTTTATCATGACAATATTTTGTAGTATGTGTGCAATTATATTCTTCTTTCTTTTATTTCTTCTTTTAGAGTATGTCTAGTTAATGCGACGCGTGACCAAAATGACTTATTTTAGTCTTCCTTGTAATCGGCCGATCGCAGTAACACGCGTCTGACGCACGCGTATAACACGCGATTTGAAAATTTATGGCGACGTCAGTCGTCGGCCGCACGCGTTTGACGCATACGTCGGAAGCGGGGCCATAAATTTTTATAGATTCTATTTCCAATCCTATTATCCTGTGCTAATTCTTTCCTATTTACTTGTTGTCATTGAAGTAGGTAAACTTGTTGTCTACTGATTTTACTATTATCAATTGTATTGGTTTGTGTGATATTTTAAGTTAAGAGTTGCACTGTAAATTGACTTGCCCAGTGTAACGAATGTTATAAGGCCAATAAATTATTCTATTCTATTCTAGTGCGAAGTAATTTCGCATCAGCCGCGCGCGTAAGACGCGTGCGTCAGACGCTTGCGGCTGCGATCGGCCACGATGCACGGAAGCAGTGAGATATAATAAAATATCTTAGCACAGAAGTCAACCTTTAACGTATAATAACTTTGCATGAATCAATTATAGGTCCCGGTTGTTTGTTCTATTACAACAACCGCTAGGACATGATAGAGGTCTATCGCGGTCTAAAAACTTTAACATTATCACAGAAAGAGAAGTAAACAAAAAAAACATATTTTCTTTGAACATTACGCTTATTTCACACCCTCGACACTAGTGCTGAGGGAAGTAGCGAGAAAAGTAGATCTCAAACGTCATAGCAGAGAAGTAAAGTGGCTGCGTTATTCGTTCTGCTGCTCGTTATGCTCCTTGCCTTGCGTACCAGTCCCTATGTTGTCGGTTTTTTGCGCTCGAGTCAAATGATCGGCAATGTGAGAGCAAGGCGAAAAAAGAAAGCTAATTGCGGAGCTTACGATGAAAATCGTGAAGAAAGGCGTTAGCAGAGCAGTCTGTAGCTGCTTAGAGAATAATCATGGCAACGCGAAAAGCAGGGTGGTTGCAGGGTTAGGATTAGCCATTCCACTTAACGTATCTTGATTTTGCTAGGAACGACATTTGATTCGGGTGCAGTTTAATTAGTCAGAATATAAGTACAAGATTGGTCCAGGTCCTTCACCTGATAGTAGGCCTTATAACCGGTCATTGCAACATGAATAGTCACTTGTATAAGCTAGGAGTCACGGACAGTCCACTGTGTCGTGGCTGCATGAAAGAGAACGAAACTGTAGAGCATGTGCTGTGGCATTGTGAAGCCACAGAAGAAACTAGAATCGCTACCGGGTTGCATGAGGCACCATTGCCTTCGTCACCACAACAGCGAGACTGCTTTTCATCATCATCATTATTTACACTACCATCTACGCTACTGGAGCAACCGTGCCATCGCCCGAGAGCCTCACTCTGATATTTCAAGGAGTTGGGTTGGCTCGGGTAGGTGTTGGTAGGGGGAAATGCCCAATACACCCCAAGCGGGACGTCAATGCAGGACTTATCGCCCACATCTCGAAGAAGAATAAGATTATTGGTCCAGGATTGATTAAAGGTTAAAATATAAAACGCATTAATACACCATCACCTTAAAAATGTTAGACCGTGATTAAAAAATAATTTAAAATGAAAGCTCATAAAAATAAAAATAAAATAACGCTTATAAATAAATAACGCTTCACACTCAAAGCTCACAACCAGGATTTCTTGTGTCGGAGATGCCATGGAGCACACACAAAGACACTCACAACTAACACCCAGACCCAGAGGAAATATTTAAATTTCATCAATGTTATCGGACCAATAAAGCAAACGCCGTACTGGTACTACCATTCATCAAAAACACACGAATTGGATTGTTTGAAACTTATATAAGCAAGGATATCATGCAATAGCTTTTGAAAAAGTGATCTTGCTGCGATCGTTGACATGGTAGTAAACATTATTAAAAGTACTCCAAGTTTTGTTTCTGTTCTTAACTTTGCTTTAAGAAAAGTGATAAATGTACGTAGAATAGTATAGTATATTTATCTATGGTAGAATATAATTACTTCGTGCATTAGAAAAACCAATCAATCTAGAAGTTATTTATTTGCATTCATTTTTAGTACACAATAGCTTATTATTCTTCAAGCAGTAGCATGCGTTACATTTAAATGCAGTAGTGGCACCAGGAGTACAATTGGAATGTGCATCAACAGATACCATAGATTTTCTCAAGGCCATCTGGAAAACCTTGTCTAACACCACAGGTAGATAAGGCTTCAATACATCTCGTAAATTAAACTCTTCACTGGGTACCTGCCCATTTTCTGACGCTGGACCTGTCCATCCAAAGTGTTGTGGGATGTCATATAGAGCAGGATTAGGTGGAGATCGAAGAAGATTCGGTGTATTATCAGGCGGTTTTGATGAATCAATTTCCATCGCAAACTCATCAACTGGAGCCTGATTTTCAGTGTCCGAATCTGAACTAGGATTATTCTCATCATCTTCGTATGGTAATTTCGTACTGGATCCTTCTCTCCCAATTGCCAATTTAGGTTTAGCTTCTTCAGAATCTGTATAGTATTCCTCACTATCCTTCGTGTTTTTCTCTGGTTGCTGTTTTATAGGCAAAATAGGTACTTGTTGCTCCTTAATTTGTTGTTGTACTATGTTATTATCGTTTTCGTGGTTAAGTTCTATCGAACTTAAGTTTTCTTGATGGTACTCAGTTGTCGTTTCCATGTCTTCTACTTCATTCACTGTCTTATTAATTCCGAATCTTAATACCTTGTCTCTATCAGGAATCAAATTTATGGCATCATTTATGAGTTCTTTACCACAAATGCTTAAATTATAAGATCCTAATTGTAGTTTCTTCGAATAATTATTGCCTTTGTTGCAAACTAGTTTATTTTCACTGATGCAGAAGCAGAATTGGCACGGTGCGAGAGAATACCAATTCTGAGCTTCACAGCTTCCGTAAACTTGATTCTGTTTGATAAACCTCCTTGACTTGTTTAGATCGGATGTGCACTTATTTTTGGTGCAACGTGTTTTGTTTATTATGCCGTCCGGTCCACATTTGCATACGTTACAATCAACGATAAATAGGTTATTGGGTTTGCAGCTATCTTTAGATTTGACTTGAAACGAATTGAATGCAGTTTTGCAATTATTGTGGGGCCAGAAGCCATCTTCTTTGCAAAGACATACCGTCGCATTCTTGATGTAAAGCATGCCAGCTTTACATGAGACTTTGCCTTTGGGATTTTTCATGACAGTTTGGTTGCATGGTTTAGAAGTACAGTTGAAGAAGTGATCAAATGTGCAGACGCATTCGTTACACTCGTTTTCAGCAACGGCGCCTGCCTCACAGGCCTTGGAAAGTGGTACAAGATGGTCTGCAAAAAAAATATTACTTGGTAAAAACGAGAATAATAAAGTTAAAGATGTCGTATTCGAAGCACTATTAGGACTAATGATATACTAGGTACATGGAGTAGAACCTTATGGCAAAGTTATTGCGCAGTTTTTTATATATTTCAATATCATCATCATTATCATTTCAGCCATAGGACGTCCACTGCTTGACATAGGTCTCCCCCATCGATCTACAAAGGGGCCGGTTGGAATATTTCATTATACTCTATTATAAAAAAAGAGTCTCAAATGTATGGTGGTTTTATTGTCTGACAACTATAAATTAAGAGGAGTCAACTATGGCATAGACTATCGGGCACACTTTAATTCTTCTATTTCGATAAAAAAAGGCACCCAATTAATATTTGCAAAGCCAATATTTATGTAGTCCGTGGGAATTGATGTTTTTAGTTTTAACAAATTTTAGAGCAAGCTTATTAATGGTTATTATCTTTTTATACTAACTTGTATTTGGCACTGCAGAGGTTTTATGTGATGCAATAGAACTTATAAAGGTACATATAATAGCGGCGTGAAAGACAGCCATGGTGTCAAAATGTTACTAAAACAAATATTAATCAAACCAACCAAATATATTTTCAGAAAATTAATTGGAACGTTTGGGAGAAATTAAAGATACAGTCGACTGGTCACGTTTAAGTTAATTAATTGGTTTAACGGTGCTTCATCTGGAGGTAATAACTTTCTGTAATTGGCTACTATTCCCTATGCCATTCATGAATAATTTAATTGAACTAATAGAAATAGCTCTAGTAGGTACTAGTTTTAACTAAAAAGGCATTTCTTTATACACCGTGTTATGTAAGACATGTCTGACTCGCAAGGGACATACGCCACTGATTATTCAAGCAAAATTCAGAAAGTAATAAACTAGCGCATATATAAATTATCTTTTAAAAAACCGACTTCAAAAAACCACAAAACACAAACATTTTAAGTTAATAATATGACACTACAAAGAACAAAGAAATATGATAAATTAATAAGACATTATTTTTTACACGGATTTTAAATAGAATCACTCATCCATACTGAATAAGCACCTTCGTAGGATGGACACGACTTTACGCTACTCATCATACTTTATTGATGCAGATATAACGTATTTGTGTATACGGAGTACGGACCGAGAGACCACATAGATCTCTGAGTTTTTTTTTTGTAGTTTTAGTGTGCTGCTAGCACTGTTTTATGCCTTTAGACCATTAACGAAATCATCTTTGCTTAGACTGTACGAAAGCTTCAAACGTTGTCATCAAAGAAAAGTTTCTAATTTTAGTGTGGTGCTAGCACTGTTTTATGCCTTTAGACCAATAACGAAATCATCTTTGCTTAGACTGTACGAAAGCTTCAGACGTTGTCATGACAGGAAAGTTTTTTTGTTTAAATTAGAATGGCTGTCAAAGAATTTTTGTGAGAAATTTGTTGTAGCCAGTAACATATAAAAGAAACTTCAGTCATTCTAAATCAGTTAGCATCTGTAATGCGGATTTCGACGCGTTGATCTAAATAAGAATGTTCAATCAAGGTGCACTCTAAATTCCTGGAAACATATTTTCTTCTCATTTCCATCCATTTACTTCTCTTTTCTGTGGTTGTCATAGAACAAACAACTTCTTACACTTTATCTACTTCTACGTTTCAAGGATTCTAACAAAACTACGCCAACTATCCTTCAGGTAGTTTAATTTCCATAAGAAACGTGGGCTTCGTATTGTTGGCGCATGTTTTTTGGTCGCTCTTAAAGCAGTGCTCCTGGATGATGACACCAGCCTCGCATTCGCAGATGAAGCACTCGTCCATCACGTGGCCAGGGCTGGAACAAGCCCATGCTGTGTGGGGGTGCTGGGGCATTCTGACAGTGGTTGCGGACGCAGTCGAGAGCGGATTAGGAGTCGTAGTGACGTTATCTAAAATTGCCAAAAAATATTATAAATACGTGAATGTTCCATTAAGAGTCAATATGTCGTCAGCTTAAATTCAAGTTTTGCCTCTGCGCGAAACAGGGACTAAAATATGTTATCTACGCCTGCAGGAAGATATACGCATGAATCGGCACCCGCCTCGGAACTAAATTACGGAAGCAACATAATATGCTAAAAACTTCAAATTACTCAAGAACAATTTAATTTTAAATAAATCGAGTTTTTATTAAATAACATTATACAAATGACCATAGAATATGAATAAATAAATTGTTACGAACTTCCAGACAAGGAGAAAAAATAAAACATGTTTTAGAAAGCCTGTTTTCGCCGAATTATTCTATCGAGAAAAGTTTCACCAATCGTGTTTCCAAAATTACATATAACTTACTTGTATATTTAACTATTTATAACCAAAATATAAATTTGTTGCTGTTTGCCATAACCGCATAAATTGATGCAATGCTACCCAAGTTCACGACATATAAACTCGTAGTTGAGAAATTAAAGATCGTTTGTACTATCTATAAGCCTTCGTTGCTTATAGATAGTATAAACGATCTTCAATTAGTTTAGTTTTTATTGTTGTTGTTAAGTATTATGGAGTCAATAAAATAAATAAATAATAAAAAAAAAAATAAGATAAGGTAAGGTAATCTAGGTACTATAACCGTAGTTGAGTAGTTTGAAGGTCATATCAAATATTCTTAAAAAATCGTAATAAAAATATATTATGTCGTGAGTGCATTGTTTACCAAGGGATGAAAGTAATCTTTTTCATACGATATGCTTCCTTCGCTTCACTCGTGCACCTACATATTTCGAATGTGAAATAAATGGTTTCTGCCGAAATCCATAATCTGCTTTTTTTTTCAAACGTGTGGACTAAACTGTTATTTTTATCACACCTATTAAAAAAAACTAAAATTGGCTTTAGAGAATAGCGGGAACCAAATTCAATTTTGTTCCTATGGGAGTCTAAGCTTTCTCAACTGAACGAATTTTCTGCCACTTTGGCGGACAATATTTCGCACAGCATACACTTGATCAAAACGTGATATATGTCATTAACCTTCATATCAAAAAACCTATGGAAAAATACCACATTCGAGGGGATGCAGCGAAAAAAAATGTATACCTACTTCCAATTTTTAAATATGGCCGCAATTATATAGCTTTGGCTACGGAACTCTGCTATATGCGTGTCTTGACACGCTCTTGACCAGTTAATTTCAGTTTGTTGTTCAGTTCAATTTGTTTACCTTTATCATCTCTTCGACTCTGCAAGTAGTTGATGCCAGGAAAGGCCTGCTCGCAGAAGAATTCCCTTGGCATCGGCCGGCAGAAGTGCATGATATTGCCCATATAGGGGCAAATACATTGCCTACATCTGGAACCAACCGCCTTGTTAATAACACTGGATCGAAGACAATGGGTTTTAGGGCCTGACAGTAATATGGTAACATAACTTTTCTCAAGCATAGTATTTAACGAGTCCATGTTTTGAAGAACCACTTGGACGAATATTGGTCTTCACGTTATTGACCTTTGCATTGACCGCATTGAAAGTACATGGATTGATCCAAAAGTAATAGGTAAGTATATTTTCTAGTCAATCAAAAATCTGAAAATTTTACCCAGGTTCCTCCCATTTTCCTACTGTTTCTACTTGCTGGCCAAAAAAATAATATATGTGGTCATTTCCGGGAGCTACATTTATATGATAGCGAATTCGGTTCTAGTGTCGGTTACTTTGGTAACGTCGGTCATCCAACGAATACCTAGTTTTAATCTTGAACATCGGCGAAGTTACTAGCCTGTCGATTTTGTCATCGAATACATTTCTGAGAGTGGATCTGCATGATCCAATTTCCTTCTGCTAGTTTTTTATTGAATGTCTATGGTGGGTACGTAACGGCAACACTGTTTTATGGTTGATATTCCAAAAACCCCTAATGAAGCACTTTGATTCCACTTTTATAGTGCGAACTGCTAGACTGTGGAATGCGTTGCTTGAATGGGTGTTCCCAGATAGTTACAATCTTGATGTCTTTATATCGCGAGTGATTTGGTTTCTTTTAGGACCCATCGTAGACCGCATCATCGCTTAACATGAAAAGAGATGGCGGTCAAGCGCAAGCAATCGATAGGAGAGCAAGCGATAAGGTGCAAAGTATGTACTGTTTTAAAGCAAAACTCAAAGAGTTTCTTTATGTACATCAAAAATGTGAAGAGCTCTTAAAGCAATTTAAACTCTATAATTATAATTTTCTTTTATTATATATTCTTTTAGTATTTTGTGTAATATGTTTTATTATCATAATCAGCCCTTTAACAGTCCACTGCTAGACTTTTAGCCTACCCCCGAAAGGGTGATTGGCCATATCCACGTTGGCCCAGTGCGGGTTGGTGGTGGTAATATGTTTAGGTTTGAATATTTGTAAAATTACTTTATCATTGATTTGTGGTTTTATAATATGTATTATATTGTGTATTATGTTTTTATGTGTATTACATTGGTAATATTATGGCGTTTGCAACGCACACCTAATGCTGTTTTTAAGTGAGTGACGTCACCTATCGGTTCCAACGGAAGACCAGCGCTGGTTGTTTACAACCAGCATTACGCTGAGTTGGCACCGGCTTGTGACAGTTTTTTTTAACGCGTAATTTCTGTGTATCTTTTGTTTCTATCATAAATAAATATGTTTCTTTCTTTGTCTTTCTTTCAATTCTCCAATAAATAAGTGGCTGCACAGGATAGAGCTAGTCTGAGGAGAGTCACTTACTTAATGATATACATAGAGCCAGGGGTGCACTCTTTAGCTGTTTCATTTTCGTCATCCACATCCAAGCAGTCTTCGGCTCTCCTTGTTCTGATAACTGGTTTTTCGACGTCACTTGTGATCTGTGAAAGATGTCAACTTGTATCGTTTATGGCATACCTAATGAATACCAACAATATATACCGGGCTACCGGTTATTTGGTAGACGGTTAGACGCCCAAATTTTTTAAATTATTCTTATAACGTTTTTCTCTATTTTTATATTTCTATTGTCTATTCTTTTTTATAAGTCTAAGATAGAATTTACGTCACCTCTTTAGTATTATTTTCATTGTCACAAAGCATTTGCGTGCAAGTTGCATAAACCCTCAGCCCCATATCAGGACAGAGGCAAACTTTGCAGCCAACCTCGAATTCTTCACCAGGAAAGCATAACTCCAAGTCCCTCGTAGTATCTTCTTTTTGATAACTCATTAGGCTCTGTGACAGTTGGAAAATCCTCTTCCAAGGAGTATCTGATTCATTGCACGTGTTGTTTGTACAGACTCGGTCAGCTTTGCCTCCATTTGGAGGACACACGCAGACGTTGCACTCTTCACTGAACAGCCTGCCTGGCACGCAGACCTCACTTCTCAAGAAGGTCTTCTCACAAGTGTTTTTGGTGCATTTTGCCAAGTTTTTGATACCGTCCTTTGGACAGTAGCAGATGTTGCAATCAACGCTGTAATAGTTTAAAGGTTCGCACGCTGCTTCGTTGGTGACCTTATTCGCTACTGCGGCACACATATTCTTGGTACAAGCTCTGTCTTTAAGCAGACCGTTTTCTGGACAGATGCAGAAATTGCATTCTTCTTTTGAGACAGATCCGGAAGTACATACTCCATTATCTGATATAGCTTCATTCTTTTCAGTTTTTTGTCTATCCATAATTACTCTTTTGCTTTCACAGTCATCGTAAGTACACCACTTCGGGTCTATACGTCCAGTTTTGAGACAGTAACATGAATTGCAACCGAACTCTACGAAAGTGTTGGGGTCGCATTTAATGTTAAAATCTATATCGATGACTGAGTTTTCTCTTATGCTAATTTTTGTTTTTTCTACATGCCGCTCCTCTATCACACCTGTACAAAGTTGGAAATTGACATTACCATTGTCTGGACAGAAACAGTACCGTCCTTGCTCTTTGTAGATAGAATTTGGTTCACATACCTCATTTGAATCGATTTGCTTAATAGCTTTTCTGTCGAGGAGGCGATGATTGTTAAAACTATCTTTAATGACATCTTCTAGTACTACAAGTTTTGTAACATCACTACATTCTTTAGTACAATATTTCATGTCTGTAGCACCTCCGCGTAAACAAAAATACTCAATGCATTTGGGGACCATTTCTCCGACACTACAGGTCGATTTCTTGAAGTTATACTCAAAGTTATCAATGGACATGCATTCCGATTCAAGGCATGAATCTTCATTGACATTCCCGTCTTGAGCGCATTCACAGTAGAAGCATTTTGGCCCAGTAAACGTCTGTCGTTGACATCTTCTAGTTTTGTTTCTTAAACTGATTAACGAGTCAAATTTTACCCGGTGACTGCAAGTAGCTTTCGTGCACAGTACATCATTCGTTATGCTGTTATCTGGACAAAAGCAAACGTTGCAATCTTTCCTGTAAAATGTATTGGGAATGCATCTCCTAGCTGTATCGCGGATCGCTTTTTGGCAAGTCTCCACACACTTGCTGACAATGAAGAACCCCTCATCAGAGCACAGGCAATGGAGGCAAGGGAAAAGATACATTACTTTCGGTATACAAACATTATTTTTGACAGCTGTCAAATAATCTGTCGTTCCTCGGAACGGGCACGAGGCGTCAATAGCACATCGAGCATCGTCCATTTTTCCTGAGACTGGACAAACGCATAGACTGCAGTTGACGTAATAAGACATAAACGGTATACACCATGGTCTTTGTATATCTACTTCCTTGGCCCTCTGACTTGGTTTGGATGAGGTTTCCTCCCCGCACAAGATATTTGTACACAGCATGTGTCCATTTTCTTGGCAGATGCATTGGCTGCAGTCTTCCCAGATGATCTGTCCAGGTTTGCAGGACTGGCGGCGGCTGACCTCACAGTTTGCTTCGCTCCATCGTCCCATCGCATCGCAGATGCACAGCATCCCATTCATGTGAAACTGGGAGCGCGGAATACACGTGCCTGTTAAAAATCTATTTTGAAATGTTTTGCAAGAGATAAACAAGAGTTAAATAAATAAATATTCAGGACTTTTCTGCATACACGGTCATCTGACCTTAAACTAACAAAATCTTGTACTATAGCTGCCAGAGACTGATATACATGCATATAATTATATATTTTATATACATACTTAAATAGAAATTAACACCCAGATATAGGACAAACACAAAATAAATGTTTATCACATGAACATTTTGCCTAGATGGAAATCGAACCCATGCGCAGAAGGCAGATTTACTACCAAATGGGTCGCCGGAGCAGTCTATTAAAGATTTTGAGCAACTTACGGAAGAGAGCAATTCCAAATGGCATCGAATGCAGCAAACTTAGCAACGTTAGTGACAGCAACATGCTCTGACTAACACGTGTTTTTTCATTATGTTGCCCATAAGTTCTAAATGTAATTTCATGGTTGGGAGCCGTCGGTGTCAATTAATATTGTTCGCTAAATTGGCCGTTTCTTTACTATGAAGTAGAAGATCAGATTGGCATTCGTCTTGTTTTATATTATGCATTCATATTCACTGTGTTTAAGTAATTATATCCTACAATGACAACTCCTATTACAAGATTTTAAGGTCAAGTAAGGGTAGATAGTATACAACACTCACTCTTCTCGCCGGACTCGGCCGTAGTTTTCAGTCAGCTCGTGACCACGGCCATTGTAACATGGTCGAAACGTTGAGTGAAAGGTACATATTTTTACCTATAGCCATTAATAGGTCTATAATAGTGGTAGTAACAATGTCGTGGAAAATCATTACTAAAAATCATGTACCTATGTAGTGTGTAGTCATATATGTGTGTACGCCCGAGCTGTGACCTCGCGACCCATCAATCTTCGGAATTTTCCCCTCGATTTGCGATTTACGATAACGTTTCGGGCCTAGGTTACGTCACATATTATTATAGCGTATCCATATAGCTCGCTATATATTTGATATTGTTAGTAGTAAAACGTTAACCAGTTAAAATTTCCACAGAATATGTAATGTTACGTCGGATTAACTCAGAAATGATATAATATAATAAATAAAAAAATATAAAATTAAAGGTCCTACAACAAACTTTTTTAGATGTATTTTTGTATTTGCTCTAATGTAAAAACGATAACACGCACAAGCGTCAAACTTGGCATGAGTACACACTTGACACTTTGAAGTAAAAAATAATAAATAATAGCCAAGTGCGAGTCGGTGTCAAATTTATGTTCACCGCCAAGTTACGCAACGTAGGGCGCGGTTCCATCTGTCCCTCTGTCATCTGTTTCCCATTGCCTAATTCCATTTCAATATCCTATGTAAAGCGGGGTCCGCTACGGCATGTTTTCGTGTTACCTAACACGAAAACATGCCGTAGCGGACCCTTTATACTTTCAATTTTATCTATTATTTTGGTCTTTCGTCTGATTTTATTTTTATTTTTTGATTAGGTATAACGCCGTATGTTTATGTTTCTTTGACCTCACTATGTAGGAAAATTAAATTTGTTAGTACTTCAAATAAAACAACATAATGAAGTAACTTATTTGCCTTTTATTGTTAGCATACAGTTGTCTACATTGAAATCAAAATTTGTAAATATAATTACGCACAGTGAACAGTAGCCACTATAAATTGGAAAAAGTCCAGAATCCGTACCGTTTTCGTCATTATAGTAATTGGCGAGGGTTTAATAATAATTGTGTCAGTTATAAAATCCCAGAGCAATAGGAAGGTCGTGGTTAAATAGTTATTTTTTAATACTTGAAATTTTTGACTATCTATGATAAATGCCAATATCCAGTACTTTATATCGCCCATGGGAAGAGCTGAAGAATTTACAAGCCATGTCTTTCCAGGTATTCTCGCTGTACTTCCAACAGTTTCACCTGGGAGTAGTTGAGACAGGTCTTCTGAGTGCAACGTAAGGAACCATCTACTTGGCAATAGCACTTGTTGCAGTCGATTCTGGAATATAAATCATAGTGAATTTAGGAAAGGAATAAAACCGTAGCTTAGTGGCTAGAGCAATCCTGTTTACTGGGATCGTTGTGCAGGTTCGAATACTAGCAGTCGTTATTAGTTTTTTATTATTGTCTCTAACATTGAAGTAAGTAAAGTCTATAACATTTAAATTGTAAAGCGGGGCGATGATCATCTAGATCAACGATCTAGATGAGTCAACTATTTCGTTATACACTGGTCAAATCTGGACAAAATTAGCACAGAAACAAGGTAAATGGCATAGCAAGAGAGAGGCCAATACCCAGCAGTGGGATAAGGAATGCTGTAGGATAGTGGTGAATCGAATGATCGTTCACCTAAATAATTGAAGATACTTGGGTTATCTTGCAGTCTACTAAAGATCTTGTATTATAGAAGAGTAAGAAAAAAGTCCGAACGGCTCAACTAGTTGAGCTTCGCAGTTGAGCCTAGGGTCCGAAACGGATGGTCGAGTGTAACAAAACGGACGTGACGTTGCCTGCGAAACTGCGAATGACAGCCAGCCAGCCGCCATGACACACCCCCTTACGGCATGCCACTGTCAAGCTCGCCAAGCTTTTGAGGGGAGTGTATATAAGCCAGCCTGCCAGCCAACTATCTCTCTGTTCATTTCGATTGCTGAATAAATGAAGTAGTCGCCACTCTGCGTGTTTTATATGTCATCCCGTTTTCAAATGATAATGTAGCATTCAAATGGTGAAATAATTTTTAAAATCGGTCCAGTACTTTTTGAGCCAATTCGTTACAAACATACTTAAATACAAATCTTTCCTCTTCATAATATTAGTATAGATATACTAATATTATAAAGAGGCTAACCTCGACAAGACTAGTCTAACAAGACTAGCCTCGCGGAACTGTTTCTTAGTAGAGTGCTCAAAAAATACCAATGTATATAGGTATGGCAAATTTTAGCATCATAAGGTTTCTTGACAGTTCATAAATCCAGCAGTGGACAGGCTGTGAAAAGGGTGAGTTGGCTGATTATGATGATGAAATAAAATAAAAATTTACTCATAAATTTATTATCATAAATATTACATATGATTGAATATTTCAATTATCTTAACATTATATTAATATATTTTCAATTATCTATGGGCCTCATAAGCTAACTAAGTCGCACAACGAGCTACGGAGAGAGCTATGCTCGAGGTTTCTCTACGGGATCAAATCAGAAATGAGGAGATCCGTAGACGAACAAAAGTTACCGACAGCCCAACGGATTAGCAAGTTGAAGTGGCAGCGGACAGGGCACATATCACACACAACAGATGGCCGATGAGACCGAAAGGTTCTCGAATGGAGACCACGGATCGGTAAGCGCAGCGTAGGACGTCCACCCATAGGATGCACAGATGACCACAGGGAAACGCTGGATGCAGGCAGGCCTCTTCCAACCGGCCTTTTTGGAGATCGATGGGGGAAGCCTTTGTCCAGCAGTGGACGTCCTATGGCTGAAAAGATAATGATTTCAATTAAACTTGGTCTAAATATTTATTTATTCTGACAGCTGCCATAACATAGTAAAAACCTGAATGAAAACCACAAATTGTGATAACTTTCGCTAGGCTTTTGAAAGAAAAACTGTAGCAGGTAATGAATAATTATATATTATGTACTTCAATGATTGATATATAAAAAAAACAGGCCTTTACAATGTTGTTGCAGCTGATAGAATAAATAAATACTTGGGCCCTTTTCATACACGTTACCACAGCAGCCGGACTGCTTTCTGATTTGAGTCTGAGTAGGTTTATTAAGGCACTTAATGGAGTTTATCACATAATATATATTTTACATTATATTTCGCACCATGCCGCACGCGCTTGGGTGTGTGTTTGGTTCCAGCCTGGGGCAGACATTCATGTGATGAACAATGTTTGTTCTGTATCTGGGTATTAATATCTATTTAAGTATGTATGTGGGAATATGTATTGTATATGTATATCGGTCTCTGGCAGCCATATTACAAGCTTTGCTTGGTTTGGGGTCGGATGACCATGTGTACAAAGGGAATTCTGAATGTGTTGTCTTGGCCAGATACGGGCGAGTCCATGAATTCGGAACGGAAACTTGTAACTACTTAATCGCCTACGCCACTTACAACCTATTAACTTAGCGTCACTTAACTTATTAACTCAACTTAACTGTTTTTTGACTCGCTAGCTCACTACTGTACTTGTTGAAGTGTGAATCGCGCTTCAGCAGCGTGTGACTGACCATAATATTATAGTCGAGGTGGCGTTTGCCCCAGCCCGCGCGAGTTTGGCTTACGGGCTGTCTTCCAGTCTCGGGTCCCGGGCTTGAGGGGAGCCGTGGATGGTTGATGGATTTGATACACGGTTCTGGCGGACACACATCACGTGAGAGTTTCCTTGTTCTTTGTAGTGCTGAAATAACTGACACCATGTATTACATGTAGATTTAATATTGTATGACGTACTTGGAACGTCCGAACGTGAGGGACTTCAGTTTGTAACATCACAATGTACCACGTTTGCTACAATAAATAATTTTTCATTACATTTTTTTTTTCAAATTCAAATACTTTATTTATTTAGTAAATAATATTACAGTTTTTACCAGGGCATTACTTACTTAATTTACGAATTTATACACTAAATCAACAAATATTTACAATATGACTGTAATTTCATTTGCAGCAACAGAGCAACAGTACTTCTTGATTTTGCATAGAAATAGGTAAGTAGTGGTTAGAAGGTGAAATAGGCATAGATTTTGCGTAGCAAATACAATGATACAAGATGTATACGGAAATAGGATAAGATAGTTTTTATCCCGGAAAAAAGTACGGTACTTATGGGATTGTCTATGCGGATGAAACGTGAACCGTACCGTAGCTAGTTCATAATCATTTGGAAGTGTTATTTACTGGAATGAAAATTCCGGTAGAAATCTATCGACCGCTTCATAGCTGGTATTTTCCACCCAGCCTTGACTAGCGCTTCTGAAATTCAGAATTACAATAAAAGTAGATTTCGTACTCACATCGTTTCTGCTCCTCAGAGTGCTCCTTTTAGGTCTCAGAAGGACGTCCTTGAAGTCTAACTTCACTTCATTTATGATATTAGACATTTTGAACTGTTTTTTTTTGACACTGGGTTAGGAAAATCGGCAAAATACGCGGAGTTAATGAGACACAAGCGACGCTCCCAGTAGTTTATATTCTCTCTCTTTGGGCGGTACCTTCCTCGCACTGCTATAGACTAGTAGGGGAGAGTGGGGGAATGGCGAACTGCTAAGGGAAAATTAAAATAATACAAAAGTTATTTGAGATAGAGTTGTTTTTAATACGTAATCAGTCGGTCCATTTATCCTACTAAGTAATCCTAAAATCAACATTGTTAAATTATTCAAAACAAAAAATATTTTCTAACATAAACAAAACCCTTGGTGTTCGCTTTTACCCGACACTGGTCGGGTAATGCCGAACGGTCACAGCGATAGCCCCCCGATGTTGATTGTTGGTCTGTGCACTTATCGTGTGCCCATTGTTGACATTCGCAACACATGATCCAATCTTCGGTAGGAGGGTTAACATATTTTTCATGCCAAAAAATACAAAAATAATCATCGTCATTGTTCTTATCATCCTTCTTTCTCTTTTTTCCACCTTTTCGGTCAGAATCTTGAAAATCTTTAATATCCTTAAAGTTTTTCACAGCTTTTGTCACCAGCTTTTGTGTTTTGTTTTTGTCTGCTCTTATGACCAGTTTTAACAATATCTGTTTTCTCTTTCTTAATTTGTTTTTTGACTGTGGTAGTTTCTCTTTTTTGTTTTTCTAATTGCTTATTTTGTTTTTGCTCTAATTCTTCTTTTAAAGGTGTACTAGTCAAAATTATTGAAAGTTTCTTTCTGATATTGCGTTTAGATGTTTTGATAGGAATATCAGGTATATTTACTATGTCAGATAGTGGAATAGACTGATAAAGAATATTTCCTGATGGAACAGAGTTCAGTGCGTCTAAAGATTGTGCAGCGGAAGTTAATCCATCGGTGTCAGCTTGGACATCTAAAAGATGGGCTTCAAGAGCAGGTACGTTAGTCTGATATGAGATATTACTACCAAGAACTTATGCATCGGGATAATGAACGTCAGGAGCTTGTGGTTCAGTTGCAGCTTGGATATCTGAAATATGTGCTTCAGGAGCAGGCACGTCTGCCAGATATGAGTTATCAAGAATGGGTAGAATAAGAGCTTGTGCACTGGATGATTGTTCAGCAGAATTATATGCATCTGAAACGGGGACAGGCGGTGCTTGTGTATCGGGAGCTAGAATACCAGGAGCTTGCACGTTAGTCTGGTTTTCTACGAGTATCCTTCTTGATTTTAAAATATGTCTGGCTCTGAGATTCTTCGAATTCTATAGGGCGGAAAGGGTATATTCCTGCAGTTCAGAAGCCGTTAGCTGCTTTTTCAAGATTGCTGCTTCGATTAAACGCTTTTGTGAATAATTCTATAATCTCGTACTGTGTAATGCCTCTCTCAGCTCTCTATCTGACATGTAGTACTTGTTGTAAAGAAAACAACACCTTACATTCTCGGTTATTAGCATTTTTAAGAGGTCCAAAAAATTTCAAATCTAAAGGTTGAAGTCTATGCGAGGTGTGTGGTGGTAGAGTCAGTAAAATTATGCCTGCCTCGCGGCACATTGTATAAGCCTGAAGACTGACATGGCTCTCATGATTATCCAAAATTAGTAATATTGGATTATCCTTGGAGGGTTTTGTGAACGAAATAAAGTGATGAAGCCAGTCAACAAATATATTTTCATTGATCCATCCAGAGTCAGATACGGTAGCAATCATGTTGGCGTTACCTCCTATTAATAACAGCTCATTCATTCGCTTTCTTATAAATATAAAAAATGGCGGTATGTACTGACCAGCTGCACTAAATGCACAAACCACTGTTGTAGTGGACCCACTTTCACCACTGGTTGCCTTTCCTATTTGTTTTTGACCCTTTGGTGCCAAAATTTTTGAGTTTCTTTACGTTTGTAATTCCTGTTTTGTCTATGTTGAAAATTTTGTCAGGCCCAAGGTGATGTTTATTTTGTATGGATTCCAAGTTTTCATAGAATATCTTAACTTCAGTTTCATTAAAAGCATTAATCATGTTTAATGAAGCAGCCTCAGGTTTTCTTAAAGAAGAATTGGAACAAAAACAAAATAAGAAATTAGAAAAACAAAAAAGAGAAACTACCAACAAAGTCAAAAAACAAATTAAGAAAGAGAAAATAGATATTGTTAAAACTGGTCATAAGAGGGTGATAAAAGCTGTAAAAAACTTTAAGGATATTAAAGATTTTCAAGATTCTGACCGAAAAGGTGGAAAAAAGAGAAAGAAGGATGATAAGAACAATGACGATGATTATTTTTGTATTTTTTGGCATGAAAAATATGTTAACCCTCCTACCGAAGATTGGATCATGTGTTGCGAATGTCAACAATGGGCACACGATAAGTGCACAGACCAACAATCAACATCGGGGGGCTATCGCTGTGATTTGTGTAGATATTAAAGCTATTAGATTAGTTCGTCATTACCCCATTTACCGTTCGGCATTACCCGACCAGTGTCGGGTAAAAGCGAACACCAAGGGTTTTGTTTTTGTTAGAAAATATTTTTTGTTTTGAATAATTTAACAATGTTGATTTTAGGATTACTTAGTAGGATAAATGGACCGACTGATTACGTATTAAAAACAACTCTACCTCAAATAACTTATGTATTATTATATTTTCCCTTAGCAGTTCGCCATTCCCCCACTCTCCCCTACTAGTCTATAGGAGCGCGGGGAAGGTACCGCCCAAAGAGAGAGAATATAAACTACTGGGAGCGTCGCTTGTGTCTCATTAACTCCGCGTATTTTGCCGATTTTCCTAACCCAGTGTAAAAAAAAAACAGTTCAAAATGCCTAATATCATAAATGAAGTGAAGTTAGACTTCAAGGACGTCCTTCTGAGACCTAAAAGGAGCACTCTGAGGAGCAGAAACGATGTGAGTACGAAATCTATTTTTATTGTAATTCTGAATTTCAGAAGCGCTAGTCAAGGCTGGGTGGAAAATACCAGCTATGAAGCGGTCGATAGAATTCTACCGGAATTTTCATTCCAGTAAATAACACTTCCAAATGATTATGAACTAGCTACGGTACGGTTCACGTTTCATCCGCATAGACAATCCCATAAGTACCGTACTTTTTTCCGGGATAAAAACTATCTTATCCTATTTCCGTATACATCTTGTATCATTGTATTTGCTACGCAAAATCTATGCCTATTTCACCTTCTAACCACTACTTACCTATTTCTATGCAAAATCAAGAAGTACTGTTGCTCTGTTGCTGCAAATGAAATTACAGTCATATTGTAAATATTTGTTGATTCAGTGTATTCGTAAATTAAGTAAGTAATGCCCTGGTAAAAACTGTAATATTATTTACTAAACAAATAAAAAATTTGATTTTGAAATATTTTTTTTATGAAAAATTATTTATTGTAGCAAACGTGGTACATTGTGATGTTACAAACTGAAGTCCCTCACGTTCGGACGTTCCAAGTACGTCATACAATATTAAATCTACATGTAATACATGGTGTCAGTTATTTCAGCACTACAAAGAGCAAGGAAACTCTCACGTGATTACAAACCATAAAAGGCCTTCTGTCAAATAGTACGTGGCCTTTGGAGTCTTTTACAGGTCTCTAGTATATTAAAAAATTTACAACCACAAGCAATGAAGAGCATAGAACCCGTCACATTATTTACAAAGCGTACAAGGCCCTCTGACAAACAGTATGTAGCCTATGACTTGATAATGGTGTACAACGCTGCTACTTTCCATCCTGTTAACAAAGATATCTGGATTGTACAGGGAACAATAATATTGGCATGTGAGTAAAGAAAGTAACATGTTTAATTCGTTTATGCTAAATTATCCCTACTTCTAAGCTTTAGTCCTACTATTGAGAATCTACTATTAATTAAACAGTCCTGCGTGGAACAGGAACAAATATCTACATACTTTTGCATTTGTAATATCCAACTCGGATTGGCAGCGTTCGGGAAATTGCGTGACATCTTCTCGTCCAAGATACCACAGTGCCTAAAGACGAGGGTCTTTGGCCAGTGTGTGTTGCCAGTGATGACATATGGTACTGAGACGTGGTCCTTGACTGTTGGCCTTTTGGAAAAACTCAAGAGTCAGCGGGCAATGGAGAGAACTATGCTCGGAGTTTCTTTGCGCGATAAAATCCGAAACGTGGATATTCGGCAAAGAACCAGAGTCACCGACATAGCTGTTAAAATTTTCAACTTGTAGTGGCAATGGGCAGGCCACATCGCTCGAAGAACCGATAACCGATGGGGAAGAAAGGTTCTTGAGTAGAGACCACGAACCGGAAGACGCAACGTAAGTAGGCCTCCCACTAGATAGACCGACGACATAGTGAGAGTCGCTGGCATCCAGTGGATGCAAAAGGTAGGCTGTCGTTCAGTGTGGAGGTTAAAGGGGGAGGCCTATGTTCAGCAGTGGACGTCTTCTGGCTGATGATGATGATGAATATCAGTAAGAAAGTGGGATAAAATTTGGTAAGGTGGTAGTGTATAATGGAATAACACATAGACAAATTTTTATCTCACAAAAATCATGATTCCTGTACGATGGCGGGTGAAACCGTGGGGCGTAGCATTTAGATATCTAACTAAAATACCAGAAAGTAAAAAAAAAAAAAAATATATAATTGAGGTCAGATATTTTATGTAACTAACACTAACGTCAAACTAACGTGTTGTCACTGAAATAATGCGTCTGACAGTTACCATCTTAATATATATAAATCTCGTGTCACAATGTTTGTCCTCAATGGACTCCTAAACCACTTAACCGATTATAATAAAATTCGCACACCATGTGCAGTTCGATCCAACTTGAGATATAGGATAGTTTAAATAATTATATAACTAGCGACCCGCCCCGGCTTCGCACGTAAATTACACCCGTGCGAAGCCGGGCGGGCGGGTCGCTAGTAATATTGTAAAAATCTAAAAGAAAATAGTAAATTCTGAACACTTTTTATGACTTCTTCATAAGATTGGGAATCAATATACTTACACAGTATGTTTTTTATATTATTGCAGCTGTCTGACGCATTATCTCAGCGGCTAGACTGTTGATTACGTATCTGTGCCCTTAGTCCCAGATTTGATAGTTTACGAAAACTTTTTTCGTTTTCTTCTTGTTCCATACATTGCTGGGCTAAAAGGTATTCGAAAACTTTTTTCGTATTATAGTGAAGCAATCTATACCGCCGATAACTGCCAAATTTAGTTGCTCCACGTTTCCGATGAGGCGCTTTACTAAAATGTATGGAACAATACGTAAACGAAAAAAGTTTTAGTAAACTATCAAATCTGGGACTAAGCGTACTGACTGTTCCTTTTCAGTGTTAATTAGCAAGGAATAAAACAACATTTTTACTACAGTAATTTTCCACCTTTAATGCTACTTTGTTATTAAGGCCATTTATTCCCACTTTAAGCAATTTTGGTCTTTCTTGTTTTAGTTTGTCTACTTCCATGATTAGCTTAAAATTACAAAAATGGTGGCATATCAAAATTGAATGTTTTATCTAGGAAATCGTAAAGACCGAATCCATAGACAAAAAAAGAGCAAAAATAGCGTTCTTACTACTGTAATTTTCTATCTATACTACTTTGTTTAACCTTTAACTTACCCTACATATACATATTTGGAATAGTATAAAAACAATTGGACAAGTACTAGTAGGACTCGCGCTCTGAGGGTTCCGTTAGATGGAACCGTCAGAGAGCGAATCCGAACAAAAAAAAACAAAAAATATATTGAAATATTGAAAGACAAACTAAACTCTGTAGTGGACAATAAGGTTCTTCGATACATTCCAACACAAAATGTAAGTTTGTAATAGCAAAATAATTATTTTTTAATGATAAATTTATGACTTTCGTTTTTATTCCTTTATATGTACTGTAAGAACTTGCCAAATTTCATGATTCTAGGTCAACGGGAAGTACCCTATAGGTTTTGATTTCCTTGTGAAATCGCAAAATATGCGAAAATAAAAACAATTGCATTGTCAGCGAAGGTTTAAAAATGATAATTTTTTTAAAGTGGCCAAAACCGGGGTTCCTATCCTACTTATCCATTGCAAAATTTTCTAAAATTTTCATTTTCTAGACCCAGCGGCTTAGGCTGGGCAATGTCTGTCAGTGAATTCAAGATAATTAACTTAGATCTATACAAAATACAAAGTAATTTATTGTTATGAAACATAGATACAGAAAAAATAAGTAACCCTGCCTGCTGCTTTAGCGTTATGATGCAGCAGACAGTGTCTTCCCAAAAATAAGAATAGCTACAATAAGTATAGTAAATAATAGTATACAATTATACATAGACAATTTAATAAAAACTAAATACAAAATAAAGGCTACATACACTACAAAGTAAACAATACGCACGGTCTAGATAAGTAAAAAAGAAAAGAAAAGTAAAGTAAAAAATAATACAAATATAAACTCAAGCTATTAATGTCTGATTTCAGGTGAACTTATACAGGGAGATCACATTCCGAAACTCTGGTCAGACTTATCGAGGAGTACCTGTTATGGCGAGCAACATGGACACCGTAGGCACCTTCGAGATGGCTGTCGAACTATCCAAGGTAATCATCATCCATTTTCGCCATCAATGAGAATAAGTCTCCACTTTTGGGAGCCATCTGTTCCGTTCCATATGATTTATGTCGGTATAAAGTATGTTGTCCATAATATGTAGTCTATGTATATGTATGATGTATAATATGTATATATAAGTAGGTATGTTACATTTATATGTAGTCTATGTATATGTATGATGTATAATATGTATATATAAGTAGGTATGTTACATTTATTTGTAGTCTATTGATTGTTTGTTGTTATTTGCATATTTACTTTTGTTTTTTTTTAGTTAAGGTCACAATTTTTGTTGTATAATTCCTTTTCGTGCACGGTTTCCTGGAAGAGATCGCTTTAAGCGATAAGGCCACCTGTTAAAAGCCTAGATAATATTTTTATTGTAATGTTTATGTTATTCTTGTTTTGTGGTATTTTTAATAGAGTCATTGTATTGTATTTTATTGATTTATATTGATATTGTGTGAAGATGGCCCATCCAACCATACGGTCAACATTTAAATACCAACAAAGTTCTTCGGTTCCACATTCTTTATGCGTACCGACATACCTATCACCACAGACTTAAAAACTATGCCTACCACAACAAGTGTTTTCAGAAAAATGTAGAGTAACGGTTGTACTAAGCCAAAAGAAGGTCTTCAAATTTAAGGCAAAAAGGTGTTTTCTAGGTATGCGTGCTCAATATTATAATAATTACGACGTGAGTTTAGGTAATAAATCAATTTAAAATTTAAATTTATTTATTTGAGGTAATAACCCATGTCATAATCATGTGATAGGTAAAATGCATTCAACAAAATAACTACGATACCTACCTATTGTAAAAAAAAAACGAACGGATATTTTACAAGTTCATCTTAGATTTGCTATTTTGATTTCTTTTGATATTTCCAATAAGCGTAGTCAAATAACGTGTTTTTTTTTTCTTTACAGCATGGTCTATTCACATGTATTCACAAGTATTACTCTTTAGAAGAGTGGAAAAAGTTTGCAGCTAAACACCCCGAATGCTTAGAACAAATGGGTACGTTATATGCCACTATGAGTTCCTATAGACGCTTGTCATTAAATTTCATAGAACGATGATTGCTCAATAGTAAGCGTGATTGGAAGCCACATCGCAAGATGTGGGTTTGATTCTCAATAAGGAGCTCAGTCAAGCTTTTGGCGAAGGTAATCATCGTGCGCAAGTAATTTCATGGTATGGATAGGTGTTTTGTATTATACTGGTGATGGCTATTTTGTCGAGCTTGCCTAACATAACACCATGTGATTTGGCAAATTAATATGCGTACGTTTTAATACGCTCACGCTCACTGTTTTTACAGTCCAAATTTCAACGAATGATATGAGTTTATCGCTCGCGCGATAAACTCATATCTTAAAGCATTGACATATTGACATATATGATATGAGTTTATCGCCCGCGCGATAAACTCATATCATAAAGCATTGACATATTGACATATATGATATGAGTTTATCGCCCGCGCGATAAACTCATATCATAAAGCATTGACATATTGACATATATGATATGAGTTTATCGCCCGCGCGATAAACTCATATCATAAAGCATTGACATATTGACATATATGATATGATATAGGATATGATGATATATGTCAATATGTCAATGCTTTAACTCTTTCTTGCAAATATAGGAGTTGAACTTGCAAATAAAATTCCATAAAAGAGTCGCAACCTATTGTTATCTGATAATAGACCAGATAATGGTCCAAATTTTTCACTATTTAACCTGCAAGAGTGGATGAGGTAATTAAAATAATCAACAACTTAGATAGAAACAAAAGAACTCTTTTTTTTTCTTTATTGTTTATTTAAGGATCAACAAACAGTATAACCAACAAAAACAACCAACAAAAAAACAACAAAATTTAAAACCGAAAGATACTTTTAAAAAAAAAACTTTGTTTAAAGATAATTTTAAACAAAGAAGTATACAGATAAATTACTAGTTGAAATACCAGCATCGTTGACCACGGATTAATAATAGATATTTATCTCATATGAACATGACGCAAGGAAGAGATCTTATTTAAGAGTTAAAGTAGTAGGTATACTTAATTTACGTCATAATATAACTACTAACTAGTACTTAACAAATATGTAATTTAAAAAATATATTCGGTAGGTAACCACTAAAGTTGACAGATAATAAGTTATGCATTATAATATCAACAGCCCGTTGCCAATTGAAAGATAATGAGTAGTGCTGAGGCAAACATAGCCTAGGTGTAATGAGAAATTAAGTCAGATTGATATATTATAAAGCCAGGTGATACATCATGAGGAATGCTTGCCGCCACCACCACCCAAAACCTCCAACACTGAGCTCCGGAAACCACTTATACGTATATGAAATATGTCGATACTATTAAAGAGATCGTTAAAACAATTAGTTATACGATACAATGGAGATCGCTCACCCGAGTTGGTGCGACATATTGAGTTGTAAAAAGTCTTAGGCTTAATTCGTGAGTTAATTTTTGATGGAACATTGTAACAAAGCCTATCCACCAACTCGGTGCAATCATAACGATTGTGACAAATATAATATAAAAGCATAGCACTAAGTTGCAGCCGTCTTGACTTCAAGTCGATTAGGTTATACTTTTAAGCAGATCATCATATCGTCGCAAGAAAGGCAGAATTACTGAAGCGCCAAAATAGGCATATTGAGTTATATAGATATTCGGAATCAGCGTTTTTTTTCTGCGTCGATCAGTCTGGGTCCCATAGCGATACGAGCACTATTTTGGCGTTTCAGTAAAAGGAAAAAAGGGGTTTTTTCATCAACCAGAGTCCTTAAACGACACTTTTTTGGCATTTTATTCGTGCCTGTCACCTAAGTAATTTTGTTTTCCTGCAATAAATTACAAGTAAATTTTAAGTAAATTTGGCTTCCAACAATTTAACAGCTAATATTTTAGAGTTATAAGTAATTTTGACTATAAATATTTGAATCAAATGGCGGTTAAGAAATTTTGCTTTACTGTAAATTGAAGTTATTTTTACTTAAGCGCCACTATATCACAAACCAGCAGTCCATTTATTATGGTTTGTACTTCTGGACATAGAAAATGACAAATTAATAAAAGTTTACCTTGACGTCATCGAAATTCTTGTGCTGGGAAAAAGTTATGAATTATAAACGAAAAAAAAAAACTTAAAACGGCTTTTTCTCGAAATGGTCATTTGGAGCTTCAGTAAATTTGCCTTTCCTGCGACGATATGACTTATAGCGTTGGTTACATTTAAAATTCATACATCGCAAAAATTTATTTTGTACCCTTTCAATATCTTTGATATAGCATTTATAGTAAGGGTTCCATATTGGTGCAGCATATTCAAGCTGTGATCGGACAAGTGACTTAAACAATATACTATAGGTAAGCTCATTTTTAAAAATAACTGCAGTTCTTATGACAAAGTTGTACATTTTAAAACCACGAGCAATAATATTCTGTACATTTATATCTAAGGTTAATTTACTATCCAGAGAAGAAGAAAGAAAGAAAGAAGGAAAATAAATTTTATTCGACACCTTTACAAAAAAACGATCTAGAGGATACAATCAATGTCGAATGGGTCCGTCTCGGCATTAATGCTGAAAGTCAAGGACTATCAGCGCCGGTTTTCAGACGAACCCTTGAGAGAGAGAGAGAGAGAGAGTTATACCTAGATCCTTGATAACTGTGGTTTTATCAAGATTAGAATTACAGAGGGAGTATGTGAAATTACTAGTACTTATTTTACGAGTAAAAACTATTGATTTACTATTGAGACTTAGCGCCAATTTATTACTACTACAATATATTGAGAATCGGTCCAGGTCTGACTGAAAGTTAAGGTGGTCTTGGTGATTACGTATGTCGAAAACTTAATAGCTGAAAAATTTACTCAATGTATTAACAAATGCTTAAGTGAAGGCGAATTTTCAGATACTTAAAAAATTGCAAAAGTCAATCCAATTTTTAAATCAGGTGACAAAACTGATCCTGGAAATTATCGACCGATTTCTGTACTGCCTATATAAGTTAGGCTTAGTTGATTATATTATATCCGATGCCATGGATCGTGGTTCTCAGGTCGACGTCATATATTTTGATTTTCAAAAAGCTTTTGATAAAATTGATAACGATATATTGTTACAAAAGCTATGTGACCTCGGCTTTTCTCCCAGCCTCCTAAATTACTTTGGGACTTTATGAGAGACCGGCGGCAGTATGTTAAGCATGGTATCCACGCTTCGGGACCCTTTCACACCCTTTCACACCAGATCTGGTGTAAGCCAGGGTTCTATCACTGGTCCGTTATTATTTAAAATGATGGTGCACGACCTACCTAAAGTGCTGACTACTGCCAAATGTCTCTTGTATGCCGTTGACCTTAAGCTTTTTCTCGATATAAAATTCCCCGCGACTGCATTACCTTACAAGAGGACATAGAGAGTATCTGTGCATGGGGCTTGAAAAACAAAATGACATATAATGTGACCAAGTGTAATGTAATGACGTTTGACCGCAAAATAAATCCCATCAATTATAATTATCATCTTGACAATCTATGTATAAATCGGGTAAATAGCATTAAGGATCTGGGAGTGACATTTGGTCGTACCCTGAATTTCCATGATCATATCTCTGATCTTGCCAAAGAGTCCTATCGTCGTCTGGGCTTCGTATTACGAAATGCCAAAGATTTTGAAAATCCGTTAGTTATTAGAACATTGTGCAACTCATTAGTCAGAAGCAAGCTGGAGTCGAGCGCATGTGTCTGGAACCCGCACCACGTCACTTAATTATGTGCGGATGCTTGAAAAAGTTCAAAAGGCTTTCTTAAGATCGCTGTATAAAAAGCTTCACGGTTATTACCCGTTCATGTACCCAACTAAATTCTTGCTCGGCCAGCTCGGCTATAACTCACTAGAAGTGAGAAGCATGTCGGATCAGCTTGCTACTTGCTGCAAGGTGCTCAGAGGATTGGTTGACTCCTTGCATCTGCACAATTAATTTATTGTGCGCTTTGTTCGTGCCAGATAAACCCGGGTTTCCGGCTAATAGGCGTGGAAAATTGCCTAAGTTTTTCCACGTGGCTCACAGCTGCACCGTGCGCGCTAATTCGCGCCCGCCGCCACTTCAATGCACTCCTTGCTACCAACACTGATTGTGATATTATTTGTGACAGTTGGAAAACTGTAACGAAAGTTTTTTTGGCTTATTGTGAAAATTTAACTGATCAATGGGACAGGCCAAAAAAGCCGATGACTATAATGACTATTTTTGTATGACATACTAAGTTTATGTAGACATATTTTTACAGCAATTTGTTGTATTTATTATATTAGTAATTTTATAATATTATTCCTATTTTTACTAGGAAATCTATTTTAGTTTAACAGTATGTGAGATAAATGTTAGTGGAATTAGTCCGTTTTTATTCTCAATAAATAATTTGAGTTTGAATTTGAATTTAGACTACCATTGGTGAAACAATAAATAAAATTAACAAGGAAAAATACTTAGGTCTAATTCTTGACAATCAGTTTACTTGGAAACCGCACATTGAAAATATTAGAAAAAAACTTACATGTCTCACGGGCGCACTGCGTGACATAGTATGACGTCTCCCCATACAGGTAAGACACACAATTCAATGATCAAATCACATATTGACTACTTGATTCAGCTTTGGGGAACTGCGGCCAAAACAAATTTACAAACCTTACAAATAGCTCAAAATATTTTTTTTAAAAGGAACGAAACTTATGTATCTATCTCAAATATATAAGTACAATACATGTATTCTGGTTAGGACAATCTTTGCGAATCATCTTTACAAAAAAGATACATGTTCAAAAACGTCTAACCAGACAAGCAAATAACATCTGTTTAAAGAACCCCTAGGACTAATTTTGTTAAAAATAATATACTTTCTGTATGTATATAATATATGTATGAAAGGGGGCACAACAAATTGCCGTAAGACATAAAATAAATAAAATCGCTAAACACATTTAAAAAATTGTTAAAAGTCCACATTTTAAAGGATATTTCTTTAATTAATCATATCTATTTACCTATAATAATATCATACAAAAACGCTTGTTTTCGTACTATGGGCCATAATAAACAATAAACGGTACGGGCCGCTTGCGTGCATCTCTATAGATGTAGTATGTCTATACATACTTATAAACTTTGTAGATCTACCCTCTAAGTTTGAATTTTAATTTTAATTGTTTTGATGTAATTTTTTTTGTTTGCATAATTATCTCTGTAAACTACGCTTAATGGCGCTATAGTACTTACATTTTTATACTGTGTTTTCGCAATAAGTGAATTTGTAAATGCTTTTGAGGAATTAAAAAAAAAGTTAAACCGTTATAACTTTTAACACCTGAATGATTTAAGCCCAGCATACGAGTGAAGAAAAGAATCTTGAAGTTTTCTGTTATCTTAATGGATGTTTGTTTTTCAGCTGCTAGTTCAGGATTATCAGAGAAGGATTTTGAGCGCCTCTCAGAGATTCTGAACAATATAACGGATCTGAAATTTGTCTGCCTCGACGTAGCCAACGGGTACATGCAGCATTTCGTCGAGTATCTACGGAAAGTACGGGCTGCATTTCCTAGTCACACTATTATTGTAAGTAACTATCTAATCATAATCAACAACATATACATCAAATAATCAACATCATATTTAACAAGTTTTAACTCACTGCTGAGTATAGGCGTCCTGTCGTCTATAATAATAATAATAATAAGGCTCTCGCTAGACAGTTTGGTCAAGGGTCAGATGCAGAAGGCGGTAATCCTTGACACGGCACGTATTGTCAGGAGGTTCCTCACTCTGCAGCCCTAACCACCGGTAGCTTGGGCCCTGCCCCGCTGCCGGCGGCACCCTAGTTTTTAAGTTTTTTATGTAATTTTTTTATTATTTATTTAATGTAAAAAACTTAAAAATTAAGAAAAAAAAAATAACGTGAATAATAATAATATATCACTTTATTATACACCGAAATAAAAATACAAAAGTCACTTAAAAATAATACAAGACCGGCAGTATAATAGGCGAACTTATCGCCTTAATCGATTTCTTCCAGGCAACCTTTGGATGGACATAACAGAGACAGGAGTAGGGTCGGCGGTGTAGACAATACATATAATATACATACATACATACAAATAAATACTGAATATGCAAATAATACTATTTAACTACTTACCAATACATACTATAAATAAAACATACATACATACGTTTACGTACCAATTATAAAGGAAGATAGTCATTGTAGACAAGATTCTGGAAAATAGGAAGATACTTGGCCTGCCTGATAGAAGGAGGCAGCTTATTCCACAGCAGGACAGCTTGCACAGTGAAAGATTTACTGTAGGAAAGGTTAGTATGAGAGAACGTAGGAATCTTAAGTTGAAAGGCACGAGAGGATCGCAAGGAACTAGAGTGAGGTTGAACAAACTTGAAACGTTCTTTCAAGTACAGTGGAGTGGACGGATTAAACAGGATTTTATAAAGAAAGGAGAGGATGTGAGAATTACGGCGAAGGCGGATAGGTAACAATTTGAGCTTTTGGCGGAAATCGGAAATGTGATCATATTTGCGTAAGCCATATATGAATCTAAAGGGAGTCCAGGTCCAGGGTGTGTGGAAATAATATCACTTTAGGTTATTCAATGTTGTAGTTTATATTTGGCAATCACAATGTTCACATTAAATCTTAAAAACAATTTCTGAGGGAAGCGGTAATTTATATGTGGCGCTTGCGCGTAAAGTTAGTAGCGCACTGGAGACCAATGCGGGCGGAGCGGCGCGGGTCGGGCGCGGTACCGTGCACTCGGTGCACTAGCAATAACTTCGCCAACGGTCCCGCGTCGCAGCGCGTTCGTAGTTCATACGCCATAGGCGGCGAGCGTTTTAAGGCTGGGTATAAGGCCAGAAAAATTTCTGATTTCACCCGCGCGTCTCGCATCACCCGCATTAGTGTGAAACACAACCACGGCAGCGCGGCAGTCGCGCGCAGCTAAAGTGTACACAACTCGCGCACTCGACCTTGTAAAGCGGCAAGGAGCAATAACACACAGGATAAGCATAGTGTTGGTGTACTTGGTGTTTTGGCGATTAGCTGAGTTCGGTCGCGGCGCGCAGAACCGTAAATTGTTTATTTCACTTTTCAAAATTGTATTTGTAATTTATTTTTAGGTTTTCTACAATATAAAAATAATAAAGTATATAAATTAAATTGAAATAACCTAAATAAAACTAAACTGAACTATGCTATGCTATGCTTTGCTAGGTTGAACTTGCCGGGATAAGACCAAAAAACCCAAAAACCTCGTGGCACGGGGTACCCGATCCCGGGTCATATCTCCTAAACCAGACCTTTAACCCAAAAAAAATTACAAAAAAATATTTAGATTTTTACTTTTGAAATCAGTGAGAAATACATTTAAATAGAAATAAATAAGGGTGAAAACCACCCCCTACCACGCCCAAATTTTGGCTCGAGGTAGTAAAGCTCATTTTAAATTTTAGTAATTTTTTTTCAGATTTTTTAAGGCTGTGGTTTAGGAAATATAACTAGTTCTAGTTTTTAGTTTATATTATAGTCTAAGTTAGGTCTTAAGATTTTGACGACCTGAAATACCCGGCTCCTCAAACATTTTGTCCCAGGTCAATCCAGGCAAGAATAGTTAGCTTCACTGGCTATCCAACGATAGGTCCTTTAGTATTTTAAGACTCGTAGGTACATAGTAACTTGAGTTACTAAGTAGCGAGGCGGACCCTAAATACCCAATTTTTTGAAGGTCCATAACTATGGACACAAAGGTCCAATCAAAAATCTGACGTCATAGGCATCATTTTTTCTGGCAGACGAAGACGTTAAACTCAAAAACTCGGCTTTAGGACCTAACCCTAAAAACCCCAAATTGGGTTTGAAATTACGTAACCGGAATTTCATGTTAAAAATAACAAAAAAATTCAACACAAAAAATTCAGTGGTGTAATAAATAGACTATATTTATTTTTTTGGCTTTCTACTCTCACAATTTCAGGAAATAAATAAAAAAAAAAAAAAAAAAAGTGTTTATTTAGTTGGTAGGCATAAATAATAATAAAATAGAAACACAGTAAACACACGTGTGTAGAAAATAAAAAGACGCGTCTGATAAGCCCAAATTCGGCTATTTTTGTGCAAAGAATGCCTTTCAAAATATTAAAGCGCAAAAATCCGGAAAATTTTCGTAATTTTTTTCAAAAACCATCGATTATCTCAGAAACAGTACGTATGAGGTCATTTTTGTAAAAATGCTATGTATCTATATAATATATCTATGCTATGCTATGCTTTGCTATGCTATGCTATGCTAAACTATGCTATGCTATGCTATGCTATGCTATGCTATGCTATGCTATGCTGTGCTATGCTATGCTTTGCTATGCTATGCTAGGCTTTGCTATGCTATGCTATGCTATGCTATGCTATGCTATGCTATGCTATGCTATGCTATGCTATGCTATGCTATGCTATGCTATGCTATGCTATGCTATACTTTGCTATACTATACTATACTATACTTTACTATGCTATACTATGCTATGCTATGCTATGCTATGCTATGCTATGCTATGCTATGCTATGCTATGCTATGCTATGCTATGCTATGCTATGCTATGCTATGCTATGCTATGCTATGCTATGCTATGCTATGCTATGCTATGCTATGCTATGCTATGCTATGCTATGCTATGCTATGCTATGCTATGCTATGCTATGCTATGCTATGCTATGCTATGCTATGCTATGCTATGCTATGCTATGCTATGCTATGCTATGCTATGCTATGCTATGCTATGCTATGCTATGCTATGCTATGCTATGCTATGCTATGCTATGCTATGCTATGCTATGCTATGCTATGCTATGCTATGCTATGCTATGCTATGCTATGCTATGCTATGCTATGCTATGCTATGCTATGCTATGCTATGCTATGCTATGCTATGCTATGCTATGCTATGCTATGCTATGCTATGCTATGCTATGCTATGCTATGCTATGCTATGCTATGCTATGCTATGCTATGCTATGCTATGCTATGCTATGCTATGCTATGCTATGCTATGCTATGCTATGCTATGCTATGCTATGCTATGCTATGCTATGCTATGCTATGCTATGCTATGCTATGCTATACTATACTATACTTTGCTATGCTATGCTATGCTATGCTATGCTATGCTATGCTATGCTATGCTATGCTATGCTATGCTATACTATACTATACTATACTATACTATACTATACTATACTATACTATACTATACTATACTTTGCTATACTATACTATACTATACTATACTATACTTTGCTATACTATACAATACTATACTATACTTTGCTATACTATACAATACTATACAATACTATACTATACTATACTATACTTTGCTATACTATACAATACTATGCTATACTATACTATACTATACTAAAATAAACGAAACACGCGAAAGCCCGTTGGTCCAGTTGGTAGTGAACCTACCTTCTGAGCTTGGAGGCGTGGGTTCGATTCCCACCTAGGACAAACAGTTATGTGATGAACGTTTGTGTTTGTTCTATACCTGGTTGTTAATAACTATAATCTATTTAAGTATATATGAATTATTTAATTAAATTTCATTTAATTTATGAAATTATTAATTTAAAAAAAAAAAAAATGTTAATTATTATTATTATTTTTTATTCAACGAAAATTATATTTTACTTAATAATTTTGATTTTTAGTAGTCTTTCTGACTGTCTCTCTCTCTCTTTCTCTCTCCACACGAAACACTTAGACTCTTGTAACTATATTACCGAGCGTACATAATAATAGATGCCCTAATGATAGATGGCCTAGTCGTATCCATAATTATTAATACCTGTAATTTTTTCATAGTAGCTTTACCTAGTCTGTGCTCTAGGTCATTGGCAACACTTGGTTGCCGCATCAAATGGTCGCGTTCAAGCCATAGATTTTTTATGTTATCCATTGTTTGAAAATACAGTAGGTGTTGATATAATCGCACTCGGAAGATAAATCTAAGCGAATAGCAAGCGCGTGCGTCCTTCCCCGTTGGAGCATAGTGCGGTACTGAGGTTGAACGGAGCATGTTTCGCCATTTAGATGCAAAGCGCAACAGAATAAGGTTGAATATCGGACTTGCCGTTTGACCGAATAGTTGCTTAGAACTAAAGGACGTAAGTCTCAAATCGAATATAATTTATTATGAGAGTACTAATTAATCTAGGTAAATTTTGTCTTAGCACTGGAAAACAAACTATATTTTCCTTCGATGAGTATTTATTTTAGATATGTGACTGAAGTTCTATCCAAGAAAAAATCAAAAAAATCAGCAAAAAGGCACCTTTTTGAAAACAATAAAGTATCGAGTAAATATCTCGCTATTATGTTTCTGTCTTAGTGCCGGAAAGAAAATGAATTGAAAAATCACATATATCAATTATTACGTTGATAGGATATTTGGTTTAGTTAGAATATCATGGCAAATTAGCATAAAATTTCGGAGGCCCCCTCTTAATGCTTATGGTATGAATATATATTTATATAAAAGTATTTATGTATGTATGATTAAATGATAGATTTACGGTAAATATAATGTGAAAGGAAAGGAGTAGGAAGGACGCCCACAAATCGAATGCAGAAATAACGGTCTATGCCACTCTTTCTACTCTAGTTAATGATATCCTAACCATCTGACTTATGGTCTGCCGCCATGTCGTTGACCATTCCGCAGAAACCAATAAGAAGGATGTCAAAGCATTGTCTTAACATTTTGTTTTACACGTTATCTAAGTTTAGGTAAAGTAGAACCAAGGTCGATGAGGTCAAACGGTCAAACGCTTTACACACTTTTTTTTTTGGAAATTCGAAGTTACAATGGTGCATCTTGTATTTTTCAGGCAGGCGACGTAGTTACTGGTGAAATGGTTGAAGAGTTAATATTATCTGGTGCTGATATTATTAAGGTAAGAACAGTACTAATACCTGATCAGTATTCATAAAGTGAGCCGTGGTAGCCCATTTGGGAGACCGCTAGACTTGAAAACGTGAGGTCGCGGGTTCAAACCCCAGGCCCGTACCAATAAGCTCTTTGGAGTTTATGTACGGGTTTTCATACCACTGGCTTTTCGGTGAAGGAAAACATGAGGAAACCTGCATACGTACGGAGAAGGAATTCAATGGCGTATGTGAATCCACCAATCCGCACTGGGCCAGCGTGGTTGGACAGCGTGGGCCCAATCACCCTTTCGGGGGTAGGTTAAAAGTCCAGCAGTAGATTGTTAAAGGGCTGATTATGATGATGATTATGATGACTCTTAAAGTATTTTTTTTAATCCATGCGTTTGATTATGGCATTTATAACGTTACTTGCATAGGCCATGTCGCCTTTTTTATAAATCCGCAAAAATATTTAAGTAGCTTCAGGTGCAAATTCAGAACTTTATATAATATCTACTTTGCCTATTTCAAAAGAGCAAGACAACATAAGAGAGATAGATAGGTAAATTATTAGAAATTGTTAAACTGAAGTTCCTTGTAATCAGGTGGGCATCGGGCCAGGGTCTGTGTGCACGACACGCATCAAGACTGGCGTCGGGTACCCGCAGCTGTCCGCCGTGATCGAGTGCGCAGACGCAGCGCACGGTCTTAAGGGACACATCATATCGGTGAGTCAAGAGAAAACACAATATACAGAATAGATATTGTATAATTGATAGATACTACTAATATATTAACATAAACAAGATGGACGTCGCTGTCGACACACACAAACTTAGGCACCCATAATAAGCCGATGCGTTTTTAAATAAACAACTCATTCAATATATGTACATAAAGCCAAGTGCGACCAGGACAAGCCAAACATGGCAAGGTTTTTCTATGAACGTTGAAGAGGGTGCTGTTACTTTTGTATCTTAGTATACTCAATAATTTATTGCATATTATGACGTTCCAGTGCTTCCTCGTAGTCAAAATATTTAGTCCAATTTCACATACAGATCTAAGATAGCATATTTATTGTAGGTATCACATAATAACCCTGATTAGGCGTGGCAACAAAACAAGGAGCGGATCGATTCATTTCAAAAATTTTGCGTAGAAAATCATGTAATAGTGGAAGGTGCAGCTAGTTCTAATCATGCAGACTGTGGTTGTTACAGGATGGTGGCTGCACATGTCCCGGCGACGTAGCGAAGGCGTTCGGTGCGGGCGCAGATTTCGTGATGTTGGGTGGCATGTTCGCCGGACACGACCAGTGTGGTGGCGAGGTCATCACCAAGGCAGACGGGAAGAAAGTCAAGCTGTTCTACGGCACGTCTTCGACTACTGCCATGTTGAAGCACTCTGGGAGAGTTGCGGAATACAGGTCCTCAGAAGGTAAGCTCTTCAGCTCTACCAGTACTTAGACGTAGACCAGTACTTAGAGTACTGTAGCTATAACAATGGGAGCAGAAATAATGATCAGATGAATGATGAATGATCGGAGGTATTTCTATTATTTAATCGTACAACATTTTTGTTCTACAGTTCTAATACTACCTTCAATTCTTCCTCCAGGTAAAACAGTCCAAGTAGATTACCGAGGTGATGTGACGGACACCGTTAAGGATATCCTCGGAGGCCTACGGTCAGCCTGCACTTACGTTGGAGCTGCACGAATTCAGGAACTAACTCGAAGAGCTACCTTCATACGGTGCGGTCGGCAGGTCAACGACACCTTCTCTTAAGCCAGCCTAGTAATTTTACAAGCTCGTGGCCTGCTTTTATGAACTGTTCCTCATGACAAGTCTCCGCCCTCACGAATTTGTCTCCATTTAATTTTAATGCTTAAACAAGTGAAGAAACATCCATTCCATATACAATAAAGTGTGCCCTCTGCGTACAGGCATTCGAAAATTAACTCATTCAATACTTAGTATTCATTTCAATATCCTATGTAATAGTTTCTATTTCATCTATTATTTCAATAAATAATAATGAATATATAATAAATCATTTATTTCAAGTGACAAGGCAAGACTCATAGGTACACAAAAATACTAAAATAGTCACATTACATTTGAATTCTTACATATTAAAATAGTCCCTAATACGCTGTTGTCGGTTGCATGTTAGTGGAGGCACTATAATCACATGGCACCCATGTTATATAATCACTTTAACTTAAACAAAAACTATAAAATAGTGAATAGGTTTAAACTTAAAGGATCTTTATATGAATGGTTGAAACTTTTCGATTATAAATCAACTGAAGACCATGTTGACACGAGTGGAATAGGTATCCAAATTTCTAGCAACGTCTTTCGCAAAATTTATATTATTTTTTACTTTACTTTTGTTTTCTTTTTTACTTATCTAAACCGTGTGTATTGTTTACTTTGTAGTGTATGTAGCCTTTATTTTGTATTTAATTCCTATTAAATTGTCTATGTATACTATTATTTACTATATTTATTGTAACTGTTCTTATTTTTGGGAAGACACTGTCTGCTGCATCACAGCTAACGCTAAAGCAGCAGGCAGGGTTACTTATTTTTTCTGTATCTATGTTTTATAACAATAAATTATTTTGTATTTTGTATTGTATTTTGTATATAGGTCTGGTGGTGGGGATTTTGGTATTTCGTCTGATTTTATTGTTATTTATTTGATCAGCATTGTTTATTTGACCTATGTAGAAAAACTAAAACATGTTAATACTTCAAATAAAACAACATAATGAAGCAACTTATTTGCCTTTTATTGTTAGCATACAGTTATCTAAATTGAAATCAAAACTTATAAATCGAACCGTTTTCGTGGCGAGAGATTAATAATAATTGTGTCAGTTATAAAATCCCAGAGCAATAAGAAGGTCGTGGTTTTATTTAATTTTTCTTGACATTTTTGACTATCTTACTATATTATTTTTAATAATATAAACGCGAAAGTTTGTATGTATGGATTTTTGTTCCTCTTGCACGCAAAAACTACCGAGTGGATTTTAATGAAAGTTTACAATAATATAGCTTATACATTAGAATAACACGTAGGCTACAACGGGTTGTAGTAGCGAAGCCGAAGGCCGAGCTCTACGCGTACGAAGTAGCGGGTTTCAGCTAGTGGATGTATAGATGTATGGATGTTCGTTCCTCTTTCACGCAAAAACTACCGAATGGATTTTAATTAAAGTTTACAATAATATAGCTTATATATTAGAATTACACATAGGCTATAACGGGTTGTAGTAGCAAGGCCGAAGGCCGAGCTCTACGCGTACGAAGTAGCGGGTTTCAGCTAGTCTATGATGAATGCCAATATCCAGTACTTTATATCGCCCATGGGAAGAGGTGAAGAATTTACAAGCCATGTCTTTCCAGGTATTCTCGCTGTACTTCCAACAGTTTCACCTGGGAGTAGTTGAGACAGGTCTTCTGAGTGCAACGTAAGGAACCATCTACTTGGCAATAGCACTTGTTGCAGTCGATTCTGGAATATAAATCATAGTGAATTTAGGAAAGGAATAAAACCGTAGCTTAGTGGCTAGAGCAATCCTGTTTACTGGGATCGTTGTGCAGGTTCGAATACTAGCAGTCGTTATTCGTTTTTTATTATTGTCTCTAACATTGAAGTAAGTAAAGTCTATAACATTTAAATAGTAAAGCGGGGCGATGATCATCTAGATCAACGATCTAGATGAGTCAACTATTTCGTTATACACTGGTCAAATCTGGACAAAATTAGCACAGAAACAAGGTAAATGGCATAGCAAGAGAGAGGCCAATACCCAGCAGTGGGATAAGGAATGCTGTAGGATAGTGGTGAATCGAATGATCGTTCACCTAAATAATTGAAGATACTTGGGTTATCTTGCAGTCTATTAAAGATCTTGTATTATAGAAGATTAAGAAAAGAGACAACTTGTTTTTATTATGTGGCAAGCATTCCAACTTGCTGTACTGAGGGTTCTGTTGTTCCAGGGCGGGTCCACTTTTGTCCATCAAAACTGTTGATAAGCGACGATGTACTCGAAAATGAAGCACGCAACTATAGAATTCCAAAATACCACAGTGCCTAAAGACAAGGATCTTTAACCTGTGTATGTGTGTTGCCATGGTACTGAGACGTCGTCCTTACCTGTTTACCTTTTGGGAAATCTCAGAGTCACACAGCGGGCAATGGAGAGAGCTATGCTCGGAGTTTATCTGCGCGATAGAATGCGTAACGTGGATATTCGCGAAATAACAGGAGTCACAGACATATTAGAACTTGCAAGTTGAAGTGGCAATGGGCAGGCCACATCGCTCGATAACCGATGGGGAAGAAAGGTTCTTGAGTGGAACCCACGAACTGGAAGACGCAGCTTAGGTAGGCCTCTAGATGGACCGACGATATCGTGAGAGTCGCAGGCATCCATTAAATGCAGATGGCAGGCTATCGTTCAGTGTCGAGGTATAGATAGATAGATAAACTCTTTATTGTTCACACCACAAATTTGGTACACGATAAAACAGCTTAAAAACGAATGCAACAATCATAAGAGTGATGAGGTATGTTCAGCAGTGGTTGTCTTCTGGCTGATGATGAGACATAGAAGATACCTATTCACTCTGACCTTGAAAAGACGTAGATTATAATTATATCTCAGAAAAAAGGATGCCGGCAGTGTGCTACGTTCCTTGGCTGCTTGCTCGGTTGTTATAATTGGTTAAAGCTTGCAATTTATAGAAAGAGAGCTAACTTGTAAATGGTATGTGGCAAACATTTGATCTTGTCAGTCTCAGGGTCCATTTCCTCAGGTGGTGCTTCCTTCCCCAAAAGTTGTTGCATATTGGGTTTGTTCGCGCAACCGGGGACTGCTGTACAGACTGTCTTGCTATCCACGCACTTGCAGGTCTTGCAGTCGCTAGACTTGAGGGTATCGTCCGATTTGCAGGTCTTACCTGGATTAGGAGAACGACAAGTAATCAATGCCGGATCATGTGTGGATGAGATTAGCCCGAGACAGGGATCAATGGCAGAAGGGAGGCCTATACCCAGCAGTACACATTCATCATAGACAGGTCGATATAGGCTGATGATGACGATAATGATGAAGGAATCAAGGAAATGAATGAAATCATGAATCATGAAATGAAAAAAAATTAAATCTTTGCGCACTCCGACAGTTGAATGGATTAAAAATTGAATTTGGTATGGAAGCTTAGGAACAATTCATGGTTCTGGTTCCCGTAGGATACCAGGTGAAACCGAGGGACACTACTATTTAATATATTTAATCATTTTATATAATCTAGTCTATACATATAAAAGCGAATTCACCTGATCACTCATTAAGAAATCTCAAAAACTACTTGACCTACGAAGCTGAAATTTGGCAGGTAGATTCTTTATAGCACCCTATAAAGAATCTACCTGCTAATAAAGAGGTCTGCTAAGAATTTTGCGAAAGGGCCGAACCAAGGAGGACAAAAGGGGGTTGAAAGTTTATATGAAAGTCAACGTGTACGAAGTCGCAGGGAAACAGCTAGTTTTTTTAATAAAGATGTGTTGAATGTTAAGATATTGATGGTGATAAATTTATCATACGTATAATGATAATTTAGGTTCGCATGGTAAGGAAAGACTAGACATTTAAGTAGGTAAACAAATAATAAGTGACAACAATTGTGTCGAATTTCGCCTGGGTGATATCACCCACGTGCAATAATTCCGAGGTGGAATGTAGAAACAATAATTTCTACGTTGATTCACCCAAGTGATTTCACCCAGGTGAACAAAGTGGAATAAATACTATGGAGCCGGTCGTTGATGACTTGCATAGGGACCTGGCCAAAAGTTTGGTAGAGGCGACCGATGAACGGAATGCTGGCGCCTACTTTGGCCAAAAAATTTGCATTGCCATTGAACGTGCCAATGCTGCCAGAATTCTGGACACTTTTTCTTCCACCAACAAGGTTTCAGATTTAAAAAAAAACTGACTTCAAAAAAGGAGGGGATTCTCAATTCGATTGTATTTTTGTTACCTCAGTACTCCGTCATTTATTAACAGATTTGAGAAATGTCATCAAAATCGGTTAAGTATTTTGGTTTTTAAATCAAAATAACTGCAAAAAACTTACTTACTTGTTTACTTGGATGACATATCATCCAAGTAAACGAAATAGCGTATTTTATTAATTTTGATGTCGGTTTTATAAATTGATAATTATTATAGTTTAGTTTAGTTAGAGCATATTTATTTTTAATTAGTTTTAGGTCTACGTTCAGTATTAACTATGGTATTCATTAGTAAAATCTATCTACTTTATTTTATTTAGATAGCCCTTGACGAACGAATTTCACTTATTTTTTGGCGAATTCATTTTATACACCACTAATAACCATGGGTTTTGTACTATATAAGTATTTTATTGTAAAAACACGGAGTTTTATTGTGATAACATTGTAATCATTTTTTTTTATGCCATAGGTGGCAAACAAGCAGACGGGCTGCCTGATGGTAAGCAGTCACTTTCGCCTATGGATACTTGTAACACCAGAGGCATCACAAATACGTTGCCGATCCTTTAGAACTCGATTAACTCGCCTTTTGAATAACCCCATGTTGTAGCTTCTCGGAAACACCGTAGAAGGTAGCTCATTCCACATTTTGCAGGTATGAGGCAAGAAGGAAATAAAATATTTTTATTATTATACCAATTCTATAAAAGTTACATAAAATTGGTAAATAAAAAGCATGTGCTTTATTTGTTTGCTTCATATAAAATATGCAGATTCGTGGTTACGAAAAATGGTAGTTAAGTCGAGAGAACAAAAATTACTTTAAATAATATCAAGGCGTATTGTAATCAATCTAGCTAAGTTATTATAAAAATAGCTCTAAAATAAAACTTTGATATTATTTTGAAATATTTTGTCATTGGTTTTTTGTATTATCTCGATTAAAATTACAATTTTTTTAGGCATATACATATACTCGTTTCAGTTGTAATTCTAAGCCCCTATCCTAGTTGGGAACATTTTATTTGGGTAAGCAAGCCTCTTATACCAAATTTGACGGTTTTGAATCAATTTTATTCAGTTAAATTACAATATTTGAGCTGGAAAAAATACATGTCACAGGTACATCTGTGTTAGAGTTTATGAATTGGTTCAAAACACGACAAAATAAACTTTCCTCGATCAAAAAAAAAATCTGAAACAAAGTCGACTTAGTTTATTTTTTTTTTCATTTTATGCTCTAATGAAAGCTCGTAACAACCTGGAAATTGCATGTACTGAAAGGCAATAAAAAAAATATATTTGGATAGATTTTTGATAGTGAATAGTGTCGTTTTTTAGTGAAATTAAAAGTGTAAAAAGAACGCGAGAATTTTGGCGCGCCGCGTTCAGTACTGCGTCGTTAGAGAGTAGTATATTCCTTGGTACCGCGCCAGGCGTCATCGAGTTCAGACCTATGCTCATTTTTATCGTTGCACTCCCCCCGCGGGCATCCTGTCGCTAGCGTGGCAAAATACATCGTCGCTTTAACTTGCCGGGGGCTGAGGGAGCGTTTTGTTGCCTACGCGACTCGGATCACCGGCCGTTATCCACATTTTACATGTTCTGGTACATGTGAAATGAGGATTTAGCATAACTACAAAAAAATAGATATATATGCTAAAACTGTAATTGTCCAGTTTCGTGCACTTACACTATTTATTATAACTATGGAGGTTAGAAGGTTTAAAAAAATTAGGACGGCCGAACAGACAGACGGACAGACGGACGGACCTAACAACCTTTTTTAAAATTAAAAATAGGCTTCAGCTTGGCCGCCAACTCGCCTGATGTTAAGCGACGATGCGGTCTACGATGGAGCACGCTTGCCTAGAAGAAACCGATTCACTCTCGACTTGAAGACACCCAGACTTACAAAAGACTTATACCTACACGACTTATAAACATTCTAAGGAACCCTAAATATTTTTAAAGCCTTTAGATTACTGCGTGCTGGCTGACTTTTGCAATCACACCTGGATCCCTGAATGTGGTATTGAAAACGCGACTGACAAATACAAACAAGTTCACAAGAGACTTTTCATCGACGAGTGTGATATGTTCGAGTTTAACTGTGATAATAAAAGAGGTGAGTAACCGTCAAACATTTTAATCACAGAAGTAAATAGAACGGAAATGATGAGGAAAATCTGTCGCCAGGCATTATGACGAACCTTAATTGAACATTCTTATTTATGTCAACGCGTCGAACTCCGCATCCAAAGAACTTGGACCTTACCTTTTTGGGTTAGGTCTCAAAGTTCTTTGTCCGCATTACAGTTGCTAACTGATTTCGAATGACTGACGTTTTGTTTATATGGGTGCAAATGGCTACAACAAATTTCTTACAAAAATGCCTTGACAGCCGACAAACAATTTTTATTTTCTTTGATTTTAGTAGATATGGATTTCGCAATCTCAACAAAAAAAAAAAAAAAGTAGGTAATGGATGGTAATGGCAAACTTTCGGTAACGAGAGGCTTGAGGTAGTTGACGATTACGTGTATCTTGGACATGTTCTTTCTTTTGAACCTCAGAATTAAGACGTTGCGTAGTAGGCACTTTCAACTTGTACTACGCATCGTCTGCAAGCGTCTTAAAACAGTTATGCTATCCCTTTCCAGAATTCGTAGTAACGAACTACTCTCTATGTTTCGGTACACCTTGTCTTCAACCGGAACGCAGAATGGGAAACTACAAGCTTATAGCCGATGCGAGAAGGATGGTCTACGATCCGACCGACAAGTATGGTTACGCCCACACACATACAACGATAGCCTTAACTTTCCCATCTACGGTTAGACCTAATCTGCCTGCACACATGCTTCGCGGGAAAAGACGATGGACTCCACATGGCCCACCTAATATGCCGCATACAAGGAAAACAACACGAAAAATAACTACGCGTACCATGACCAAAAGAGCTACAGTTATCTTAAAAAAGATCACTTTTATGAAAAAAGGCAAGAGATTTGTGAAAATCATTAAAGGGTTCGTAACGCGGGCCACCAAAGCAGATTCAGATTTTTTGGAATAAATGTTATTAGTTATCTTTTGACATGTATAAGATTTATTTTTAAATTCCTAACAGTAAAAGAAATCGTAAGGAAGGGAGAATGCTTGCCCTAAAGAATAAGCAACGTACCGGCATGCTTTTTAGGGATCCGTACCCAAAGGGTGGGTTACCATAATCTCAAAACTTTCTTAACAATATAACATATAAGCAACGCATGGGTGTAAGTCTTTTTTTTTTACACCTTGGGTTACATTATTGGAGTTTAAGTAGAGATCCCTATTTTTTTTTGATAATATAATATAGCCTATGTCACCCGGGGATAGTGAATTCGGAGACTATTGAATAGTCTCCGAAACAACTGAACCGATTAGAAAAATTATTTTACTGTCGGGATGCTACACTATCCCCGGGTGATATAGGCTATAATCTATACCCGTGCGAAGCTGGGGCGGACCGCTAGTAGATAATCTTTTAGTTTGCGTGTTTCATCGCGTTGTTAATTAGCAGAATTAATATTAAAACAAAGCGTGAAGAGGTATCAAGGTCAAAAGAACCTAATGTAATATATGGCGTTCCACAAGGGAGTATCCTGGGACCTCTTTTATTTATAATATATATTATTGATCTACCTAACGCTACAACTCAACCAATGACACTGTTTGCTGATGACAGTACAATAACGATAGCACGTAAAAACATTGACTCTTATGAAACTGATATTAATAAATCTTTATCAGATATAATTACATGGCTTAACAATAACAATTTAAAAATTAACATAAATAAAACATATGTAATGCATTTTAGACAAAGAGGGCCACAAAAATCTAACATTACAGTAAGCCATGGCAGCAATATGGTTAATGAAGTAGATACTGCAAAATTTCTGGGCTTAGTAATTGACAGACAACTAAATTGGAAAAATCAAATAGATAGTCTTTCTAAGAGGGTCTCAAGCTTAGCCTATGTACTTCATAAACTTTCTAGTACCTTAAACATAGATACATTACTATCCACTTACTATGGTTTAGTTGAGTCCGTCCTCAGATACGGTATTATATTTTGGGGTAACTCAACCGACAAAGAGATTATTTTTAAAAGGCAAAAACGCTGTATCAGATCGATGTTTAGATTAGAAAGTACTATTAGTTGCACGCCTTACTTTACTAAACATAAAATTCTTACGCTTCCGTCTCTATATATATTGGAAACTGCCTTATTCGTAAAAACTAATCCACAATTATTCCCGGCAATATCTGACTTAGCGGTGAGAAATCGTAGAGACCAAAACAGATGTCGTAATCGCCCATCTAAAAGCACCTTAATGAACCACAGTATAATGTGTATGGGACCGACTATCTACAATACTATACCGATTTCAATAAGGGATCTTAAATATAGTCAATTTAAAACAAAACTAAAAAAAACTTTTAGTCGAGAAATGTTATTACAAAGTTAGTGATTTTATAAATGATACATTTTAGTAATTGATGTCTATCTGTTAACTATTTAAATTAATAACATCATAATATCTGAACTTTGAAATTTCGACAGTTAATTTAACTAATACTTTTTTATATAAATAATTCTTACGGTAATTTTATACCATCTCTCTAGATTTGTACGCCTACAAACTAGGCAAAACATGATACAAAGTGACTAATATTTTAACCCACCTATTGTGCATGCGTTTTTAAATGTGTGTATGATTTACTCGTGTTTTGTGCAAATAAATAATCTTTATCTTTATCATCTTCGAGCACATCCTCGCTCACCAACAGACGAGTTTAGTCAAAAGCGGACTTATTCGCGATAAAAAAAAGAAAATATTTATTCGCTTATATAACCTACCACACACCCCACTAGAGGTGTTAACGATAGTATGAAAATCGTACCGGGTTTCCGCGATACAGGCTGAGCCTAGTGTGGAAATCACTATTAATGTAAATTTAGAAATAATCTCCCATAAGCATAATTTAAGCTCCTAGTTTATAAGTTTATGTTTTTGTAAATAAATATTTTTGAATTTTTAATTTCATTTAAACTATAACATTTACTCCAAAGCTATTCCGCAACTCACCAGACATATCCTTAGCTTCAATCCTGTTCATATCATCATAACTGAGGCACAGCTTCTTCTGGCAGAGGAGGTTCCTGGTGTCCATGCAGAGACACATATTGCAGTCCACCTTGTAGGATTTGCCTGGGCTGCACTGCTCAGAAGCGCTGTGTAACCTTGGAACGCTCATAGCGCCTGAGAGTTGGATGTTGGGGTGGATGTCTTCTGGCTTCTGAATGGGTGGAGGATTACCTGGAACGCAATGTTAAGCTTGGTATCATCATCATTCGCATCAGCTTTTAACTGTCCACTGCCGTACATATGCTTCTGCTAAACCACGCCACTGAACTCGGTCGGCAGTTCTTTGCATCCAGTTTTTACCCGCCGTTTTACGCAGGTCGTCACTCCACCTGGCCACAGGGTGACGTTTGCCTAAACCTGGTAAGGAAGTAAGAAATTAAGGAAGGTTCTAGTAAGGACTGCTTCGCAAAGCAGCAAAGCCCTTTTTGGCTCTCATGGTTTTATTATATTTTACTACGCTAGTTATGGTGAAATATTTAAGTTATGGTATCTTTTGTTTGCATTGCATGAGTAAATAATGCCAAAAATAATAGTGAAAGTGCAGCACGCCTCTCGACACCCTAAACCACCCACGCCAATGTTGCCCCTCCGGTGCCAATATAAGGCAGCCATTAGCGGCCATTTAGTGGGTGGCAAGTCATCACCTGCCACAATATTTTGAAATGAGGCATAATTGGTGGGTGATACAAAAAGATTAAAAAGTTTATTAAAGGTAAATACTTGCCATATTTATCAAACGTGCAGGCCTCTTTTGACTTCTTGGAGCACACTAGTTTGTTTTCTTCAGTGCAGTAACATCTCTTACATTCGGATCTGTAAAGCTTGCCAGGTTTGCAAGGCATTCCTTTCTGCACTTTTGGCAAGTACGATTTTCCTTTTTTATTACTACCGTCGTCTCTTAACGCCTGAAAAAATAATTGTATGGCACCAAATCGCTAAAAATAGGCACCATCAAACATCAGTTAACAATGCGGTCGTTTTCGCAATCACCTAAACAGAATCACTTAGAACAGGGGCCTTACGGACAACAACTAATTGCGGCACCTAATCCGCTCAGTTGGAAAATCACGCGAACGTGAACCTTATCGCGCCCAGATACGGTTTGTGGTCGCGTGATTTTCCAACTGAGCGGGTTAGGTGCCGCAATTAGCTGTTGTCCGTAAAGCCCCTGGTAGCCATAAGGCCCCTGTTCAGATGAGCGCTTATCACCACAACGCAACACAAGCCATTCAACGTGGTAATGCCGCCAGCATACTGGGTACGCTGCCAACTGGTAGTGGGCTTGAGTATTTGGATTGTCTTTAGACCTTCAACGGTCTATGGGCAGTCTAACTGTATTTGTAGTGTTAGTTTTAGCTTGTATTTTGTTTAGTTAATAAAGGCACTTGCCCAGTAAAAAAAAACATAGTAAATACAGCTTAACTACAGAATGTTGTGTGTGTAGGTAGTCTTTGGCAAAGGGCTACCTTGGCTGGCCAGTTTCCCGCCCTTTCCTTAACAACATGTATTTAAACGCTAAATATTAAACGCTCGTTCGGAGTGCTCACGACTCAACTGTAGTCGTCGCTCCTATATCGCGACCAGAACAGTGCAATTGTGATTACGATTGACAGCTAATACGTAAACATGCTGCAGCACAAAAACAACAAATAAATAAGTAAGAAAACATAAGGAAAAAATAAGATGAAAGGAGAAAAGGAATGGTATAAGAAGGATAAACCTTTTTTTCCTCTTTTGGCTTATGGTCCTTCCAATTAAAACAAGCCATCTTCGTGCACATTAACGATTGGTCTTTGGTGCAGCGGCATCTGTTGCATTCCATTTTGTAGAGCCTGTCGGGGATGCAGGGCTCTCCGACGCGGATCTCGGGCAGGGAGTTGATGTCGGAATTAGCACGATTGGTTAGGGCAGGATTTTCGACCGGGGCTGTGTCTGTGGTTGGAACGATTTGTAAAGATTCGTGAAAAATATGCTTAGACTATTAATGGCCTGTTTTATATACATTATAATTTTCTTTAACGTCATTAATTTGAAGACCACTTCAAGGAAAATTAGATTGGTTTAGACCAGAACATAAGCTTTTATAACGGCGTATTTGCTCTAATATCTTGTATGTTGTATAATTATCAGTTTATCATATTTCCACTGCTGGGACACATGCCTTCTCTCAGAGAGAGGATGGGCCGTAATCCACCATGCTGGCCCAGTGCATGTTGGTGAATGTCATATTTCTTTGGACTTTTAAGGTTCTTGGAGTTCGACATACTGATTTCCTTACGATGTTTTCCTTCAGCACCGTTTTTTGAGCGGTGGCATCGAAACTGTACATAATTTACTTATGTACTATATAAGTCATTGGTGCAAGGCCGATGATCGAACCGGGATCCGTCAGATTGTAAAGAGCACATGCTACCACTCGGCCACCATCGCTCATCATCTCTACTTGTACCTATGTATGACGTACGTATTTCAATGCGCAAACAGGTTTGATTACGTTTAAGGTTTTACCACCAAAAAGAGGCACAAGCACAAAGGTCATGTTAGAATTTACAGACAAAAAATAAATTTCCAGATGACTATTGTCCTGTGATTGGCTCATAAGTCAGATACTATGAGTCATAGTATCTGCTATAACCATCTGAAAATGACATTGTTTCCTTGTTTTACTGTATGAAAATTACCCCAAAACATTTACGTAACTTTTGTTATTATCCTTGCAATGTTTAAAAAAGTACTAAACACGCCTTGGAACCAATTTGGCATTTATGCATGGATCCCATCGGCTTACGTTCATCCCTAAATGCCTTTAGGGACGAACGTGGCCACTGCAGTTTTGTATTACTGCATAGAGATAGACTTTCAGGCAACTAGGCTTCGCCAACCGGCTGATAATTCATTTCATGTGTCGAGTATCTCGCTAAACAAGAAGCAGTAGTTCTACTTACTACCCACTTTCATGCATTAAGGCACCTATAATAAGTAAAACAAAAGTTGAACCAAAATCTTTATTTAGAAATAAAATACAACTTTCATTTGAATTCATTTACATTATTGAATGAATAAATGGAAGCGTTTAAATCATTTCGACAAAATGTAGGTACTTTCATCTTGGATTCATCACTAACGGATTCTTTTCTTTTCTCTGATTTTCAAATCGTGCATAGTAAATTTTATTTTATCCAAACAGATCATCGAAGTACATATGGGGAGTTTTTCGTCGGTACAGTAGCAAGTATTGCATTTGTATCTATACTTGACACCGGGTCTACAGACATCTAAGCTGCTCAACTCAGGCAAAACTTTAAAACGTCCTAATCGTTTACTTGCTCTCAAGAAACTTACATCTACGTAACGCGTTTCACATTGCTCATATTCACAGCTAAAAATCTTTCCATTTTTGTCGCAAAAACAATGACTGCAATCTATCGTATAAGTATAAAATTCTTTACATTTAATCCTGAAGTCATCCCAAAATGATCCGAAATCTAATATGGCGTCTAAAACTTTAGCTTCCACTTCTTGGATGGGCTGATCTTTGATTTTAAGACAGAGTTTATCTATGAAGTAATTGATATCACTGCAGGCACACAGTTCGGTTGCTGTTCTGATAACATCTCCTGGGTTACAAGATTCTAGCTTAGATTTAACGGGGCATTCTCTATTGGTGCAAGAATCAAATTTAATGTAGCCGCTAGTATCGCAAACGCAGACATTGCATTCGAAAATGTAGAAGTGTTGAGGAGTGCATTTAATATTGGTGCCTATTTTAAGGATGAAGTGGTTTGTTCTGGGTCGCATTTGGAGAAGGCGGTTCTTGCAACGTTCTGCACGCCAGTGGCCAGTGTGGTCGCAAGTGCAGAAAAGAGTGTCAAGGCGGTAAGTAAGGTTAGACGCGCATTCTGGCAGCCTGGGGTCTGTGGTATCTGAAAATTTGAAGGTGAATTAACACATATTTGAAAGAAAAGTCGTAATTTGAGTGTTCAAAGGGTTTCCATGGGACGCATCTGTCTGTTCGTCTGTCCGCCCTATGATTAGCATTAGCTGTATAGAAAGGTAATAAAATAGGTAGTTCTAACAAATTAGTAAAAAATGCACAAAATAGTAAAAAATTAAGAGAAAAACGTGTTTTAACTTCTTTTTTAGGGTTCCGTACCCAAAGGATAAAATTGGACCCTATTACTAAGCCTACGATATGTCCGTCTGTCCGTCTGTCTGTCTGTCCCTCTGTCCGTCTGTCTGTCCGTCTGTCCGTCTGTCCAACTCATAAACGGCTGTATCTTTCGAACCGTAATAGATAGCCAGTTGAAATTTTCACAGAATATGTTTTATTTTTTATTTTTAAATTGCTATTATATTAATTTATAAATGGCTTGCGTTCGACTACCATCTCGCCTGATGTCAAGCGATGATGCGGTCTACGTTGGTTCACGATTGCCTAGAAGAAACCGATTCACTTGTGATTTGAAGACACCCAGATTGTAACCATCGGGGAACACCCATTCAGGCAGCGCATTCCACAGACTAGCAGTTCGCACAATAAATGTGAAATCAAAGCGCTTCGTACGTGTTTCCGGAATATCAACCATAAAGCGGTGACGATTTTTCGTGCCGCTCTGACAGTCCGATAGAAAAATGGGTTGGAGAAAATTAGATCTTGCAGATCCGATGCACACTCTCCGAATTGAAAGCTTTGCCCTGCATTACACTACATAATATATCAAATATGAATCAAATAAATCGACTTACTTTTATACATGTCGCATTTGGTGCCCCGGCAGTGGAAGACGCCGTCGGTTTTACATGCGCACACGTGGCAGTTGCCAATCTGCGTAGCCGTCGCGATGCACCGCTTGGTTGGGTTCACTGGCGCACCAAGTAAATTCACATCACCACTAATAGCACCACTGCTCTTGGAATAGTCTCCAATAAAATACAACGTAAAATTTCACTTTTCGTCAAAGTTAATCGTAATGCCATTGATGAAGAACTCGAAAATCACTTTATACTACTAAAGTGTTCAACGCTAACAATATTTACTATTTAATTGTCATAATAATATAATATTTTACTAGAATTGATATTTATAAATGAAAATTTAATATCAAAATAAATAAATAAACTGGGGCCTTACGGAAAACTGCTAAAGCCTCTCATAATTTAAATTAATGTGTGAAAATCATCGAAATACAATACCTAGAGTCGTGCAAATAACTGTCCGAACCAAAACTCGGCGCACACTACCCATTGCGGCGACTTTTGGTTCCGCGATCTGACTACAACGCCGCGCAATGCCAGTGCTACGATGACATAGCAGACAAGCAAGGAACAACTTTGACACTATGCAAGCGACAAACCGTTTAAATTGCAGTAAATATGGCATTTCGAACTATATTTATTATAATTGTTATCTAGGTTTGTACGACGACGCTCGGACGATTTTTCACCTTTTTTCACTTAGAAATTGTGACTCTATAGGTATTGTATCTCGATGCCTACTAATAAATAATAATTTAAACTAATAAAACTTACTTATATCAATATCATCACCCACCACTATTTCAAGTAAAGATAGAAACAGTAAAGCTTTATACACCGCCATTCTTAGCTGTGACCAACTCGTAACAGTAAAATTCAATTTCTAAGCTGACTTTTCATTAGACGCAATTAAAATTTGATTGCTTGTAATTTAATTAGTTCTAATTAAAAACTAATTAACAATACTACTGTGATTAAAGCAATCAAATCATAAAATTTTCTTGATTAATTGGGTAAAGCAGTTAAATCTAATAAAGTTATTAGTTTTTAAATTACAATATAACTAAGTAGATTAGGGTGAATGAAAGACTTTAATCCGATCGGAAATTTTTATTTTTCGATTATTTAAAACATATTTTTAAGTTTAGTTACGTATGTACTAATACATATTCGTACTTATGTACCGAGAAACTTATCGATTAGGACGCGTTTGTAGTATTTGTGAAACGACTATGACAAATATGTGTTTGAAAACAAGAATAGAGATAGTAAAATAAACAATGTTCGCTTCAATTTGTTTACAAACAAGTTAAGTAAAATTTTAAACTTATGGCGGCTTCACCACACTCCCCGCCTTAAAAGATTACCAAATCAGAGTACAAATTATCTTATACAATGTAAAGTACTTGAGTTGTGAAGTAGGTACACACGGACTATTCTCGGTTCAATTTATTGTTGGCTCTGATAGCTGCTGTAGATTGTAAAAAGCTGAATGAAAACCTTAAACTCTGATGAATTTTGCTAAATTTATTCATTCAATAAATTAACATAAACAAGAAAAATTCTAACTCAACGTTAACACAGTTAAAATTGCAGGCAGACTAACTTCCTATTCTAAACAAGCAGGTAATTACCATGTTTAGATCGTGCGTTTTTAGATGGTTGCTACAGTACTACATAAAAAAAAATTAAGAAAATGTTATAGCCTTTTACAATGTTATTGCAGCTGTAATACTTGGACCAATCATAGACAGCGCTGGCACCCATAATCTAATGTCGTAGTTGTTTCACAAAGGCTGATAAAAATGTCTCGATATTTGCACTAACTAATACATTTAATAATACAACAGTCATACCATACTAAAATGAAGACGGGTGACGTTAAAAAATATTGTCAAATGTGCACTAGAATGCATCACAGTTTCTAGCCGGCGATTAGATGACATAAAGATTATTAAATCGATATCTATACGAAGAATTCACAATATGGAAGTAACCACAGAAAAGAAAAAAATAATTGTTTAAATTAGAACGGATGTCAAGGCATTTTTGTAAGATTTTTTTTGTAGCCAGTTGCACCCATATTAACGAAACGTCAGTTATTTGAAATCAGTTAGCAGCTGTGATGCGGACAAAGAACTTTGAGACGTAACCCAAAAAGGTAAGGTCCAAGTTCTTTGGATGCGGAGTTCGATGCTTTGACATAAATGAGAATGTTCAAGCAAAACTCTGTCATAATAGCTGGCGACAGATTTTCCTTCTCATTTCCGTTCTATTTACTTCTCTTTTCTGTGGAAGTAACAGTCAGTCACTAAGGCCCACTTGCAAGGAAACAAACAAAGTAACTAATTATTAATACAAAAAAAAAACAAATGTAGCCCGAGCTAACCTCGTTTTTGTGTCAGTAGGTACAATACGAATCCTGAGATTTATGAAGTTAGCACGGGTCAGTCACTCGCCCAGGGCTAAGTCAAGCTGCGTAAGTGGGCCTAAGTACAACACTTAATAATTTTGTAGAAAAAATCAATTTGTATGAAATGTATGTATTTTTTTTTAATAATAGGCTTGAATTTGACTGCCTCCTTGCCTGATGTTAAGTAATGATGAGGTCTAAGATGGAGTACGCTTGCCTCGATGGAACTGATTCACTAGAGACTTGAAAACTACTAAACTTGTGTGCGTATGTGATGTGAACAAAAAGTCCTTAAAAATCACACATACATACATAAATTACTAAACGCTTATTATACATACAAACTATGCTATGCACAGTGCATTATGGGTGTAACTAATATGTTTTCATATTAAAAACAAAGTTCAAAAAAATATATTTGTGAAATGAATATTTAAATATTTATTCGTGAACAAAAAACTGAACATATCTGTAGATATACTAAGTATAAGTAAAATACTAACAGAATAGAGTACCCACAACATCGTGATACAATACCTATAGCCACAAACGTGCCTAAAAAATCCGATCCAAAACTCTGCGCACGCTATGCATTGCGCCGACATTTTGGTTAGTTGTAAGGCAACCGCGATCCCACTACAACGCTGCCCAAGACCAGTGCTGCGATGACATAGCAGACTAGCGACGTTGAACACTATGCAGGTGACATAACGTCTAAATTGGAGTAAATGTGACATTGTGAATTATATAATTGATGTCTCGACGCTCGGACATTTTTTTACTTTTTCACTTAGAGATTGTGACTCTATAGGTATTGTATCTCAATGACCTTCAATATATTTTTTCACACAAACATCTCATTCAAAAACTGTTAACAAAACTAACCTAATCTATAAAAATAGTCACAAAATACTTAAGAAAAACGCGATAGGCATCTAAAAATGCATAAATCTCACTTTAGTGGAAAATATACTCGAAAATTCTCTAAAGATTTATTACTGCACAATAGTAACCGTTTTAAGTGTCGCGATTGCAAAGCTGCAATAGGCTATAATGATAAATTCATTTTTAATAATAATCTACCCTCCTAGGACACGAATGAAAGATGCTTTGAAATTGAAATTGAAATTGAATTGACTACATTTGTATTTATAAATATTTTATATAATGAACACTTAATGGGCAATCTAACTGTATTTGTAGTTTTAGTCTTAGCTTGTATTTGTTTAGTTAATAAAGGCCCTTGCCCAGTCAAAAAAAATGAACACCTTATTGTAAAACTATTTATTATTGTACCTTTGGAAGACGCTGCCTTTTGCAACACAGTGTTTTCACTAAAGCAAAGGCAGAACCACTAATTCTTTTGTACACAAGTGTTTACCAATAAATTATGTTTTATGTTTTTAATATATTAGAGATTAAGATTTTTATTGTTTTTTTGTTCTAGCATAATCTTACTTCTATCTTTTTTATGCAAGTGTATTTAGCGTTCATATTATGTACTTTGTTTTTTATAAGCAGAAACTTCTACATGGCTTCTTTGTCTCGTGCTAATTATTAACTCTGTTATTTATGGCCGTTAGTTTCTCTACGATAATAAAAAAACAAAACCCATTTACAAAAAAAAAAGATAAACTAAGAGTGAGTTGAACTGATTGACTTTGCCCAATTTATGAACGTGGATTACAATTCATAATTGTCAGAAAGTTACTCCATCGGCTGACATGAAATTAAAATTATGGGCAGCCTTGAGGACAAAACAGGAAAAATTGGTCTCTCTTGTATCATTTTGGGTTTCTGCGTCAACCTAAGTTAGTTTCGATCTAAAAATGGACAGCACATTTTCTTCAGAGGGATTGCAGTAGCACAGAAGACATGGCAGTAATGAGTTGCAGTGCATGTTTATATATTGTTTACCTATCCGAAGATATTGTATATAGAAGGGTTCATTCGTGTCCACGCGAGGTTTCGCACTATTACTATACTACTGGCTGGCTTCTATGTCGGCGAGTACTTGGTCGCAGAGGCGGAGGGTGCAGAAAACAGTCTTGCCGTCGGCAGAACAGGTGCAGTCGTTGCAGTCTCGCTTGAACTGGTCACCGGGGGTGCAGCGGAAACTAGGCGTAGATTCTGTGGAGAGAACAATCATGATTTTATTTATATTACACGGGAATTACTCACGTAAAATTAAGCCGTCAGTGCAAAGCGAGACGCAGCGCGCGCATTCACCTTGAAAAAGGCCGTCTAATGCGGTTGAAACTATAGTCGGAGTAACCGGCTTAATCTTACGTGAGTAATTCCCGTGTAATATAAATAAAATGTGTGAAAACCACGTCAGTTTCAATAATAACAATCATGATATTTATTGTATTGTTTTCGTTTAAGTTGTCTTGCTATGCGCGTTTGGCTTCGCTGTAAGCACAGCAAGCATTTAAACTTGAATAAAATAAAGTAAAAATAAATAAAATAAGTATAAGATTTGCTGGCTTACCAGTGTCAGGTTCAGTAGGCTCATGTTTGCACCGCTTTAACGTGCAGACGGCATGAAGACCGTCTTCTGTGCAGCGGCATACGTTACAATCTCGATCGAACACGCTGCCCGCGACGCACTGCATAGCCACCGTTTCCGGTAGTTCTGGAAAAGGCATAGGCACAAAATATTTAAAGCTGGAAGGACCAAAAATAAGCTAATGGATACATCATACGAAGTCCTTTGGATTTTTTAACTCTTACTTCCTAGCCACATTGCCTGAATAATTCTTATCTATACTAATATTATAAAGAGGAAAGATTTGATTGTTTGCATTGAATAGGCACCGAAACTACTGAACCGATTTGAAAAATTCTTTCACTGTTAGGAAGCTACACTATCACCGGGTGACATCCTATATAATTATCTATACCCGTGCGAAGCCGGGGCAGGCCGCTAGTAATTTATACTAATATTATAAAGACGAAAGATTTGATTGTTTATTTGTTTGCATTGAATAGGCTCCGAAACTACTGAACCGATTTGAAAATTTTTTTCACTGTTGGGAAGCTACACTATCCCCGGGTTACATAGGCTATATATATATATATACTAGCGGTCCGCTCCAGCTTTGCACGGGTATAGATTATAGCCTATGTCACCCGGGGATAGTGTAGCTTCCCGTCAGTGAAAGAATTTTTCAAATCGGTTCAGTAGTTTCGGAGCCTATTCAATGCAAACAAACAATCAAATCTTTCCTCTTTATAATATTAGTATAGATACCCGTGCGAAGCCGGGGTGGCCCGCTAGTTATCATTACAAAAGATCAACATAACAAAGAAAAAAACATTTGTTTATTGTATTATAGAATATTTGTGAAGGAGGTCCAAGGGACCAGTCTCAATCACAATTTTTTCTTTTCTGTGGTCTCATTACCGCAACAATTTTCGAAATAAGCATGTTTTAAATTTCCTTCAATTTGCAACATTGTCATTTCGATATGCTATTCTTTTTTAGGGTTTCGTACCCAAAGGGTAAAAACGGGACCCTATTACTAAGCCTACGATGTCTGTCTGTTCGTCTATCTGTCCTACCTTTAAACAGCTGTATCTTTCGACCCGTAATAGATAACTAGTTGACATTTTCGGCGGATATAATTGGCGGATTAACTAACAAATAATAAAAAAGTCAAAAAGTAAAAACAAAAGGGGGGTCCCCATACAACAAACGTATTTTTTTACATATTTTTGCATTAGCTCTAATGTAAAAACGGTAATAAATAAAAGCGTCAAAATCGGCATAATTATAGTACACATTTTTAACTAATCCTACTAATATTATAAACGCGAAAGTTTGTGTAGATGTATGGATGTTTGTTCCTCTTTCACGCTGCAACGGAACAACGGATCGACCTGATTTTTTGCATGGGTATAGTTCAAGAGCCAGAGAGTGACATAGGCTTTTCATCATCATCATCACTACGCGGGTGAAACCGCGGGGAGCAGCTCGTAATAAATAATGGCCAAGTGCGAGTCAGTGACAAATTCTGTTCAATTCCAAGTTATAACTGGTAATTTCGTTATTTAATTTTGTGGTGGTACGGAGCACTCGGTGTGCGAGCCTGACTCGCACTCGGCCAGTTTATTTGTATTAGCTTTCTCTCGCCAGGTCCTAAAAGCTTCCTATTATCTCACCTCGCTTACTCCTGGTGCTGTCTCCACCGTTTCCATTCTGCGCAGCGCAGTCGATCCTCGTGCAGGAGAAGTCCTGGCCCTCATCGTTGCAGAGACATTTGTTGCAGTCCATGCGGAACTCGGTACCCGGCTGGCAGGTCTTCGGAGCCTCCTACTAAGGCACATGTGGTTTGTATTCTGATATCAACTTCAATTTTAAAACAAACAAATATATTTCTACTCGCCATCAACAAAATTCAAATTAACTAAATTATATCAGAGAAATGCTGGCGTGTTTCTGGCTCATCGCATAAGCATTGCCATTCAGCGTGGTAATGCCACCAGCATGCTGGGTACGCTGCCAACTGGTAGTGGGCTTGAGCATTTGGATTGTATTTAGACCTTCAACGGTCTATGGGCAGTCTAACTGTATTTGTAGTGTTAGTATTAGCTTGTATTTTGTTTAGTTAATAAAGGCACTTGCCCAGTAAAATTTAATAAAATAAAAAATAAAATTACATTTACCGAAACGAAGAAATAACGAAATTAATTGTATAAATATTACCTGCACTGCTCGCGTTTTTCTAGTCAATGTTGCATTCTGAAAAGTAAAGAATTTCAACGTAAAAAGGTAAATTATTTTACAGAAAAAAAAATTAATGTCTTTAATATTATAGTTAATATACTTATTATATAATAATATATACAATATTAATTAGCACTAATTAGGTAGAGTATATTCCTATTGATTATTGCATTAAATTTTATTGCCAAAATATATCTAAACGGTTAAATAATATTTCACACGCCATCAGACAAACAACTAAATCCTACGTAAAGAATATATGTAAATAATACAACTATTTCAAGAAACAATAAAAACCACCACCAAACTAGACAAAGAAAAAACGCCGAAAATGCCACCACAACCCATTGAAGAGCTTAAGAAGAAATTAACAATGTAACCTAAATGCAAACCTTATCATCAACATCAACGCAAGCCCGCCTGGTGCAAGAAAATGATTTGCCGTCAGCATTGCATCGACACATATTGCAATCCAACTCAAATACTTCATTTGGACGACACTCCTTGACCAATCTACGTGTCATCTACAAAAATTAATAAGATTTCATGTGAAATATTTATCTCCAAAAAGTAGCAAAACAGTGAGCGAATCAATCAAGGGAGATTATAGCATAATAGACCAAGAATCAAATTAATTGAGGAATAAAAATAATAGTAAAACTTTTAATAAGATAGTACCTATGAGTAGACAACATTTAAACTGAATATCTCAGTAAAATAAACATGTCATGATTTCTAACTTATTTCAATTATTTCTTTGTTATTTCTTGGTTTTAAACCTTTTGGTATCTAATTTGACTAACAGTCTTTTTATTTAAAATGGCGGTTGGAAACGTGTTGACTCGGGAGTCTCGGCAATTGTGCAAATAGTGGGGGTAGGAAGAAGATAATGCGGTAGGATGTTGGAAAGAGGGATTTTAGTCTGGCTTGAGCGTTGATAGCGAAAGCATATTGGTCTGAAAACTGTAATAAGTAGGAATAAAGAATAAGAATATGAATAAAGTTATATAAAAGTGAGAACTGGATTATGATTTATCACAATTCGGAAGTGGAACAAAAACCCACAAAATGAAAATGGAGCGAGCCAGTCGCGACCGGCGTAAAGGAAAAACTTATTATAGAACGCGATGACCATCAATACCAGAGATACTCGTTTTCAAGGCACGTAAATGTGTCATAGAAGACAACATGAGTGATAAAAGAGATCGAGTCAAGTGGGCCGGAGCCCACAACAGCCGTTTCCGTGCCTATGGCATCTGTCTGCCCGGCCGTCACCGCAGCCTGAGCGGCCGTCGGCGGCAGGCGCCAAGCTTCACAGTGGACGAAAAAGAAAAAGAAGACCACACCAAAACGGAAGCATGAAGACATGCTGGCAGGCTGCGTGCCGTGAAGCAGCTGCTAGAGGTTCTTCCTAGGCCCTACAGTAGCGGGGGGCCAGCCTGCAGTGTCGCAGGCGTCAGCAAGAAGCATCAGCATAATGGCCAGGTGTGTTTGTTTCTGCTTGCTTGTATTATGGCTAAATGAAATATGCTTATTTTTTATCTTACCTAATTCAAGGTAAAATAGAAAATGTAGAAGTGAATAACCTCAAAAATGTTCATTCACTGATCACTGATGTAAGCACATCATGGAAAATTTGTCAAGTTTACTATCGTACCTAGTTCAGATTCCGATAGATACCCGATTTAGCTGTACAAAATGTAAAGACAAAAACTAAATTGATTCGATAAATTACTTCCGCGTTGTTTGCGGGTAGACTGAGAAAAAGAGATTATAATGTGCAACTCTAATATTTTAAATGATTATTCTTCATTTGAATCACAATCTAAGTCAGTGCTCTGATGTAGGTTCTTCAAAATGATCAAGAATAGTTATGCACAATAATCATTTCGCGCAGGTAGATGAAATAAGTATTTGGTAAACTCTTATTTTGTCCTATCACACTTTCAGTTCTGCATAAGTACAGTGCGTCAGTTTATTTTTGAGTGCTTACAGTGAAATTTGGTTTTGACATTTAATTTTTGATGAAAAATATTGCACACGTATAGAGGACAATGCATCTATGGTAATGACCATGTTTTGAAATACATAAGGGCAGGTTGTATTCCAGACAACCTTATGATGAGTAGATACGTATTCCTTGTAGAGTATATGACTTGCTTGATTCTCACGGAAACAATCTTTAACAACAGTTTACTTATAGCATAGCCGTTATAAGTGCTTAATAAAGCGTAATACCTTAAACTTTTTGGGATTGTTGTTTCCAAGTACATACCTTCAAAATGACTTAGCACTACTAGCGTCCTAAATATTACGTGCACTTGTAGTAAGTACTACAATAATTATGTGATAATATGACGAACTCATTATTATGTGATAGGTATATCAGATTTTTTACAATTTTACTTTTGCCATTAAAGTACAGTGACATCGTAAGATAGACAATACACAGCTGTCATACTTCTACAAAAACAAACTTAATAATTATTAGTTGTTGCCTATTCAGTATTTTAAATATAAGTAAGATGTATGATTCATAGCTAGGAGTGAAGATCTTATGCTTCAAGACGCCCTTTTCCGACTTTTAGCAATTATGGTCATTCTAGTTTAAGTGTGCATACCTCCATGATTAGCTTAAAATTATAAAATTGGTGTCATAACAAAATTGAATGTTTTATCTAGTAAACTCATGTGACTGAAACACGATTAAGCACATTTCGCTCGATAGAAAAATATATCAAAGTAGCACTGCGTGATTTGCGCTATTATCTCTGTTTTTTGGATTCATTCAATTACCTATTTATTATATTATGTATGCGATACCTTGATATAGATTTTATAATTATGAAGGAAACCGGTGAGGTACATTTTACATTACAGCTATACTTTTCGAAAAATATGAGAAAAACCCCAAAAAAATAGAAGTAGCGAAACGCACGACTATGACGTAAGTGCCATGATTTTGCTCCGCTAAATGCGACTTTAAAACAATAAACCAAGGATTATGGTCATCTGTAGTAATAAGCGTTGCTTAAAAGTGGTAAAACCGCGCCGAATATTTGTAGTTTTTGAGTATGGTAGGTACAAACGTACTAATTGAAAGATGGTGACAAAATGCACTACATTAATAACCTGTTTCGTCATGCAGTAATTCACTTATGTTTAGAATGCTACCAGACTCTGATATAACTGATTTGTGCAGTGGTCATGTCATATTAAGTTGTCGTTGCTTCAAAATCTCTTGCTGAGTGCTTGTAATAACCAGGAAGCAGTTCTGATATTCTCAATGCTACTACGACTGCCGCTAGTAGGTAGTTGTAACATTTAAAGTGATATATTAACAATCTTTTTGATAGCAGCAATTGTTTTAATCTTTTAATAGAACCGTAGCTTTTGATGACATCGATCGTTTTTATGGCGCCGATTGTTTTTATGGAATCGATAGTATTATGGAACAGATAATTTTTATTGAACAACCGAGGAATTAAATATACTAATGACAAATGGATAAATTACTGAAACATAGTCAAAGTTAATGTATGATAAAATTACCACCCGATCCATTGTGCAATAGCTATAAAAATGCTGCACTCCCAGAAGAAAGACTAAAGTAGTGCTAATTTAGCATTAAACGAGTTAAACATGTTACATTCTTTACTCATATGCCAAAATGGTTGTTACCAGAACGAAACAGATATATTTTTGACAGGATGCAAATTGCAGGGTTTTATACAATTTTTATCTGTAAAAGTCTCCAAAGGCTACATACTATTGGACAGGCACCTTGTACACTTTGTAAATCACGTGACGGATTCTATGCTCTTTATTATTCTGTGGCTGCACTAAATCAAATATGTTTAGTACTTAGGTTACCATTATATTTTTATGAACATATTTCGTCTTAAATTGTATTTGAATTTGTGCTTGCTTAATAAGAAGTTTCTTGAGTAGTTAATTACATAACAAACAATAACTGGCCAAGAGTGTCAAGACACGCATTTGGTAGGGTTCCAGCCAGCCAGTCAGCCATGTTCCAAGCAGTTCATGTCAATTGATAAATACCTACATAAAAAAAAATGTTGTGATCATTTTACGAAAAGGTCAATACGAAAAGTTCAATGACCATTGGGCTAGAACGTCTTGTTTAATACAGTATTATGGCTATAACTCGTTATGGCTATAACTCGAAAAGTTGTAATCACAAAATATTCAAAAAAATATTGAATGATCATTTTATAATAGTATGGTCTACCAGTAGATATGGCAAGTTGCAAGTTTCTATGTCTAAAAGTTATGAAATGCAGCGGGGAGGAGACCAACTGTATGCCACTTGGCGGGTCATATTTCACAAAGGGATAGCCTTGATAAAAAGTGATCTGAATCTAAGTGATTTTAAAATACCTTTTTAACAATACCTTAAAAAGAGGGGTATTACAATAAAACAAATACTATAATTTCCGAACGGTATCAAAGCGATTGTTTGCAGTCATACCTACGTTTCTGCGGGTATTCTATTACCAATGAATTTTCATGAGACTTTGAAGCTAAAATACAAATGTTACTGAGTGCTATATGTGCTCTGATTTGACTAATATAGTTTTAGCCAGTTGTGCCAAGATTTGACTAGTTAAGTTTTAGCCGTGCGTACCATGATTTGAATACTTACGTTATAGCAATGTTGACACGATTTGACTACTCACGTATTAGTTATTTGCGACTTGATTTGAATACTTACGTTTTAGCCATGTTGCCACAATTCGACTACTTACGTATTGTGACATGATTTGAATACTTACCTATTAGCCATGTTGTCATGATTTGACTACTTACGTTTTGACTATGAGTACTCTGATTCACTACCTACGTTGTATCTATGTATGCCCTGATTGAACTATGTATGTTTTATGACGAATTTGGCCATGTGTGCCGTGATTGGACTATGTATGTTCAATGAAGAATTTGGCCATGCGTGCCACGATTAAACAGTTTGTGCTATGATATATAGAAACTATAAAGCTATTAGGTTATTAGCAAAGCCTAAGTACGGAAATTGATGCAGAACTCTTTTCTAAAATCTTGGCGTACTAACATCCATATCCGTATATATTTTGGAAATTGTGACATTTGTCCGATCAAATCTACAAACATAAAAATGACGTGGCAATATAATAAATATATAATTTTTGGTAACAAAGATAGTTTGTTAACAGCTAAGGACAGACTACACGAGTCCACGAAACATCCGAATGTCATTGGCCAGCAACTGTACAATATAAGCTACCGAACAGCATTAAGGAATCTACTACATATAGTATGTTTTGCTCAAATGTTAAAGGCCTGCTACTATTCAAAACGGTGTAATAAAAATAGTCGAGTTTATAAAAATAATATTACCGTATATTTAAATTGATGTCTAATGAGATAAATTGATTAACCTGAATTTTATTTTTAAAATAAATGACAGACGATATACATAATGTTACAGTCCAATTTTAACTATTTTATGTCATCGTATCCTGCATTTATATGAATGATAGACTATAGTGAATTAGTCTAATAAATGTTTTTTATTGTGAACTTACGATTCATACATTTTAACTGTTTTATACAAGCTATAATAATAGTATGCTTTTATGTTAATAAACAAAATCATATTATATGTGAATATGACCATATGAGCCACGATTGGACTATGTATGTTCAAAGATGAATTTGGCCATGTGTGCTACGATTGGACTATGTATGTTCAAAGATGAATTTGGCCATGTGTGCCACGATTGGGCACACTGAATAAAGACTTTGGCTATGTGTGCCGAGATTCAAATATAAAAGAAACAACAACGAAAATAAAAATAAAAGTTTAATTGTGACCGACTAAGTTATTCAATAACTACTTTGACTGACTGTGCGACGACTGAACTATGTTTGGCGGATTTATGCAAACATTGGTTAATTTAGTAGGTATGTGCTCGCTGGATGCTAAGCGAATCGTTAGTCGTCGGATTAATGTTAAAATGTATTATAAAGCTGAATTGAATTAAACTTAGTTAATATCTTAGACTTTAAATATAGAATTGAACTCTACAAAAGTTATTAGATAATTATGGAAAAATTATTGTCTTTAAAGAATATAGGACCACTTTTGTTTTTATTTTGGACTGTTTATTTTTGAATGTAATCTGCCGGAGGCAATGTATGCATTTCAGTGTGGTGTGACAATGGAGTCTGTCTAAGATGCTGGCAATCGACCAGATATGCCACCTAGGCTGCTGCAGCGAGAAAAGAACGACAAATAAAAATAGGTCGTCTTCTTCACCCAGTTCCAGGTCTGAAACTGCAACACCTCCTAGATCCAAGAAGGTGGCAAGTAAACTTTGCTATGCACCAAGAAAATTACAGGGGAAGATTGATGCCGACCTTGAATTGATATTAAATCTTTAGAAATACGTAATTCTAGTGAAAGTAGCTCTGGACGATCAAAATAATAAAATTAGTATGAAATGTGTAATTGTGTAAAATATTTTAGTTATCATAATAGCCTTAACGTCATTATTTCCATAGAAAATGTAATTAAATAAAATGAATAAAATAGCTTATCGGTATTTGATTAGGTAAAAATATGTTTACATGTCAATTAGTGTAAATATATTGATTAGAATTTATTGTGCGAAATTTCTAAGGTTTATGGAGTGTCATGATTAATACATTAGTACATAAATAATTAGTGTTGAATAAACCTGAGCAATTAATGAGATAAGTATAAATATAATCCTATTAAATTGTATATATTGTATACCTTTTGTATACCTAAGCTGAGTAAAATTCATGTTATAGGTACTAATATAAGTAAATGTAAATATGCAGTTGATTTGTGTAGATATTAAATTCAATGTAAATTTTTGTACAAAATGTGTAACAAAAGGGAAAATGGATTATTTTACATTTAATATACTGCTAGTTAATTTATTTTTAAGTGTATGCCGGGAGGCATCACGTTGTCGGATGGCCGAGTGTCATGATTTCTAACTTATTTCAATTATTTCTTTGTTATTTCTTGGTTTTAAACCTTTTGGTATCTAATTTGACTAACAGTCTTTTTATTTAAAATGGCGGTTGGAAACGTGTTGACTCGGGAGTCTCGGCAATTGTGCAAATAGTGGGGGTAGGAAGAAGATAATGCGGTAGGATGTTGGAAAGAGGGATTTTAGTCTGGCTTGAGCGTTGATAGCGAAAGCATATTGGTCTGAAAACTGTAATAAGTAGGAATAAAGAATAAGAATATGAATAAAGTTATATAAAAGTGAGAACTGGATTATGATTTATCACAAACACTACGAAGCAAACAGTAAAGTGTGTAACAAGAAAACGAAACCCAAAACCATGCCAAGCTGTATAGGAACTTCGATCTATTAAAAGAGTGTTATCAAGTGTTTGTGACCTTTGCTTCTAGATCTTCGGTGTTCTCTTCTGTAGAATCCGGAGTACAGACCCTTCTGGTACAGAAAAAGCTGGTGCCGTCTTCATTGCACCAACAAGTGTTACAATCCATGATGAACATGCGGTTAGCAACGCACACTACTTGTTTTGTGTTGTTGGAAGACTTTGTTGTAATTCCTGCCTAGAATTTGAGGAACATAACGCAGGAGTAACTAACCATAATAAAAATCAGTTATGAATCCTAAACGACAGAAAATAATAGAATATAATAATTTGGGAAAAGTTACGAGTACATAGTTATGTGTACGTAACTAATATTAACACGTTTCTGGTAGGATTTTATAAATGAAACAATAAGTTTAAACGATATTTTATTAAACAATATCGGTACAAATATATTCTGACTCATTCTGGTTATCGTAAAAATCTAAGTTTCACCAATTTGCTGTTAGTTGTGTAGCATGTAGATACACAGATTAGTTTTCAATTAGCTCTGATCGATTCTTTCCTTTGTAGGGGACTATAGATTTAATTTCCTGAAAACGAAAAAGAAAAATTACCTCGGTTATATTTTCTGTTATTGTACTGAGTGTAGGATCTTAAGAAAGTAGGTAACGTTAGCATGTCATACATACTTTTAATTCATGAAATATCTCGACATCCTCAGGCAACGGGCAAGGCTTGTTAGTACAAGAATAGTCGGTGCCGTATAAATTGCAATGGCAAGGGTTACATCCGACGTAAAAGGTGTCACGAGGCTTGCACACGGAGTGTCGTTCGATATGGTCTGCACCCTAGAACGGCGAAAAAAGAAAATACAATATACAATTATACATCGTCAGTGTGCTGGTTTCTCTGACCGACGAAGCATCGACGCTTTTACAGAGTCCGTCTTGGGAAGTACCACACTTTTGCCCTTTAGTCATCTGCTAACCGCTAAGCAGTAGTGTGCAAATATTACTGAGTTCTAGTTGGAAAGGCAATGTTTGCAGTGAAATTATTTGGCATAAAGAGATTTATCTAATACCTATCTCAGGTTGACGAGCGCAGTGCATCGCTCCGCAGGGTGTTGAATCGTTGAATTTCTAAGTTGTGAGTGGCAATAATCTGTTACGTGCAAGTGAGCTACCATCAGGCGAGTAACTTGCTTAAAGTTTGAGACGGAAATTAAAATAAACTTTTATCTTAACAACAGATTGGTTTCCGCCCTGAAAAATACCCAAAAAACTCCGTGACTGGCAAGATCGATGAAGGCTTCAAGTGCGATAGATTCTTCATTGATCTTACTAAAGCCTTCGACACAGTGTCGCGATTAATACTGCTGAAGAAACATAAAATTTTAGAGGTACGAGGAGCACCAAACCTATGGTTTTCATTCTATCTTGAGAACAAGATCCTAAATGTGTGCACTGGCGCACCGTGTGTGGCTGGAGTAGCGAAAATAAAACCGTTAACTTCGGAGTACGCCAAGGAAGTATTCTAGGTCCAACACTCTTTCTACTGTATATTAACGACCTATGCTCACTTAATCTTCGCGAAGATTATATTTTTATCTTCGCTGATGGCACTGCTCTGATTTTCTATGGCGGTACTTGGAACAAAGTCCAAAAAACTATGCAAAAAGAGCTGAATGTTGTTGATTAAAACTTGACTTGGCTTAAAAATAATTTCTTCACTTTAAATGCCACCAAACCTAAAGTTATTGACAAACAGACAGACAGACAGATTTTTATTTATGGGCAAAACTTTTCTGTATATTATTTAGTACGAAGAGGTTTGTAAATAAATTATTATACACATATTGATTTTTCTTCTTACAGCTAAGATTTTTACAATATAAATATTATTTAAAAAAATAAACGTAAAACTATAATGCCACCAGTATCGGGGCGGGACTTGGGCCCATACATATTGGGCTATACATATACATGTAGTCAGAGTTACCAAATGAGGAAATCTGACAATGCGTGCCGTGTCCAAAGACGAAAGGATGACGACCTTTTGCATCTGATCCTTGGCTCAACCATCTAGCGAGAGCCTCTTAAGGTTAAATTATTTCTAAGGTGCAAAATTATTGTTATTATCTATATAATATGAGGTATTATTATTATTAGTACCTCATTTTGCATGAAGACTTCGACTTCCTTATTGGTATTATCGCCTTCTAGGCACTCACTATGTGCACAGCTGTAGCTCTGGCCATTGGCAGCACATTTGCAAGGGTTGCAGTCTATTTGGAACTCTTGGTTCGGTTTGCAGACACCACGCTTAGCTATCACATGATTTTGGATTGACGTTGAAACCTGCAAAAAAGGAAGTAAAAACAAATCTGCTATAACTTTTAAACTTTCGCGATTTAAAGACAATATGATTGTGAATCTTTGATGGAGAGGTACATATTTTACGTAAATAGCACGATAAATCCCCATAGGCAATAAAACAAACTTAGAAGCTGTAACACAGGTCTTCCTAGAACAGCTGCTTCAGAGACACCTACAGAGAGCCTACCTACCTACTACTCATTATAAAGTGTGAATTTTTTAGACTTGTTAAAAATTTTAGGTTAAAATTGTAAAATTATAAATATTGGAATAAATTAAATTGAAACTAAAGTAGAGCCAATTGAATAGATCACATTTGCCACTTCATCAAAATTCACAAACGTACCTAACCTTGACAATTTATTTTTTCAAAGTTGTTGGAAGTGGTTGGAAGAGGTTTCAAAGGGTGGGTTGGAGTTTGGACCATCTTACTTTAACAAACGTCGACATTTCAGTTAAAGTCCCAGTTAGATAAAAAATTCGTTGCACCATCTGACAATTGTTAAATGACGTCATAACTTTAACTGTTAACCGTAACTGTCCACGATTCGCTATTGTTTATTTTAAATATCTGTCAAATGCATTAAATAGAATTCCAGCTATGCATCTGGAGTAAATAAGGTCTCATTTGACTTGCAACCCATTTAACTTAACTAACTTTAACCATGCTAGTGAAAACACTGGTGCAACGCATTTCGCAGTAACAGCTAAAGTCAGCGTTACTGTTATTGTCAAATTTGTCATAAACCTTTACTTTTAACGACTACTATGGTGCAACCAAGCCAAGATATTTAATATATGTTATTTTGACGATTAGAAGGCAATTTTACGTTTTACTTTGACTTCACTTTGCTAGGACAGACAAAAAATATATGATGTTTTTGATGATAGTTTATTGAATTAGGCGTTACTTTGCGGAAGTCGATTTTTATTTGTATAAGACGAATCTCTAAAAATATAAAACAATAAAAAAAGGTTTTTATGATTTTTGAGATGTCAAATGTGTGAGTGAGGGAGTGATTGAGTGTGTTTGTGTAGTGAATAAGTAGTGGTACCTACAGCGGTTTAACGGTATAATGAAAAATTTACATAAACACGGATATAAAGAACACGAACTATAATTATTGTATTAAAGCATAATATATTCCTTGCTCGCCGGATCTCAGGACTGATCACACAATATTAAGTGACTGATTTAGTAAAAGGCATCGGAAAGGTCAAAGGATGGGTGATTGAGTGCCTCCAATAATGATTTAAGGAAAACTGTAATTTTACTGGTTATAATCAGAATTCAGCAAGATGGATGGAAATCACCGATTATTATTGATTGATAAGATGACACGGAGTAAATAATTAGTCACATATTTAAAATAATAATCGTAAAATAAATAAAACAGAAACACTTACCGTTTTTTATGAGCATCCCAGCACCCATGGTGTGCAAAATTTTGTGACAAACACTTGTGCTTATGAATGAGCTCTTTCACCAATGAATACACACAAAAGAAAAAAACAACCATCAAAAACAAGGAAATCTAAACCGAAAATATATAAATCGTTAAAAATAAACTTAAAGTTTACTTAAATAATTATAAATTTAAAAAAACCGACGTCAAATTTAGAAAATACATTAACAAAAAAAACTTTTCTGTAGTAAACACGTTATTTCGTTTACTTGGATGACTTTTTTTTCAATTATTTTGATTTAAAAACCGAAGCGATAGGTACCGACCAACCGAAACGATTTTGATGAAATTTATATTTGAACGTTTCGAATAAAAAAAGAGTTTTCCAAATCAGTTTATAAATGACGGAGTTCTGAGGGAGCAAACATAAAAAAAAACTAATAGAAACCCTACTCTTTTTTAAGTTGGTTAAAAAGAAATGATTTATATTTCACGGTATGTCCTTGGTTGAAAAACTAAGTAAGTTAACACAATACAATAAAAAAACCTAATACGTGCTGCTTATGGCCACGTAGTAGGTACATTTAGACTTTGACGAACTGATGTAAAAACTACTTGACTAGGTAGACTAGACTAAACATGTAGGGCAGACGTCATTGATAGTAAACACACATCTCATACAAAATCATTGTAGAATTGTAGAATTACTTAATTAGAATAAAATTAAGAAAATTGTTAAAATTACTCACTGATTCAGATGTATCCCTTTTCTCTACTCGTAACCCTGAAAATAATAAAACAAATAACGTTGACTCAATAACTAACGACAATAATTATCAACATAAAAAAAACTGACTTCTAAATAACGGCTCGCACACTGAGGGTTCCGTTCCATGGCAATATAACCACTTGACTGCTCATCCTTTACCCCGCCGTAAGCCAAAGGATCTAATAGAAATAGAATCTAGAAAATGTCAACCTAAACTATTTCGAGCGGGCCAATCCTAGGCGCGAATTGAATGAATGACTTATGAGTCTCCAATCACAAGCTGCCCCCCGCGACCGACGTGGCTTCATTTTGCAAAAGGGAATTTTGGCTACATGCGTGATGAAGTGGTGATATTATCTTTGGCTCCGTTCGACCACAAAACACAAAAGTAGTGCAAAAGATAACATTAACGCTCAGGCGGTCACTCATCCAAGTACCCACCGCGCCCGACGTTGTTAACTTGGCGGTGCACAGTTTTCACCGACTCGCACTTAGCTTTTATATGTTGTTTTACATTAGAGTGTGTAGGACTACAATCATGCCAAGTTTAACGCTTCTGCGTATCACCGTTTTTACATTAGAGCAAAAAAATAATACGCTTTAGTTTAACATTACATATTCTGTGAAAAATTTAACTGACTTTCTATTATGGTTCGAAAGGTACAGCCTTTAAAAGGTAGGATAGACATACAGCGTAGGCTTAGTAATAGGGTACCATAATATACACCCTTTGGGTACGGAACCCTGAAAAGAATCACGCGAATTGTCTTCAGAAGCGAAGCAGAGCTCAACGTTTAACCATCTGGTTACAAGGGTGGGCTGCACCATCTTACAACATATTTATCAGATCTTTAACAAACGTCGACATTTCAGTTTAGCCAAAAAAATTGTTGCACCATCTGACAACTGTTAAATGACGTCATAATTTTAACTGTTAACCGTAACTGCCCAAGATTCGCTAATGTTTAATTTAAATATCTGTCAGATGTATAAAATATAATTCCAGCTTTGTATCTGGAGTAAATAAGGTCTCATTTGACTTGCAACCATGGTGACTAACCATGCTAGTGAATACGCTGGTGCAACGCATTTTGCAGTAACTGCTAAAGTTAGCGTTATTGTTATTGTAAAATTTGTCATAAACCTTAACTTTAACTACTACTAGATACGGTGCAACCAAGCCTCTTTTTATAATCCGTTATAATATTTTTAAAGTTTTTTGTAAATAGTGCGACATTCAGGCTTGATGGTAAACGACAATCACTGCTTAATGACACGTGGTTATCGATGTTTTGCCAGCCCGAAGATTTTGTTGTTTTGGTATGCACATTTTTGTGTGCAGTTTGGTGTTTTTAGCCGACGAAAAAGAGGAGGTTCTCTAGTCAACGCGTATTTTTTTTTCTTTTACCACGCTTAACTTTTTACTGAGTAGTCCGATTTTGATGATTCTTTTTTATTGTCATATGGAAAGTTTGTAATCTTTTTGAAATTTACAACGGTTTTCATTCTTGGTGGTAATTTTTATGTCAATGTCTTAACTTATGTTTGGCCTATGCCCTATTTGTGGCCTGTCTCTAGTGGTATATAGCTATTTCAGGTGGTGGATGTCTTTGAAGAAAGAAAATAATATTTTTTTAGAAATAAACAGTAACCGTCTTCAAGACTTTACCTGCATGTACAAACTTAAACTAAAAAAGTAGAAAATAACAGATAAAACAAAGACTGAAAGTCTTCATCAAAACTTCTGCTCCCTTCAAACCAAAACGTCATCTGTGTATAATTTTCGTTTTTATTGATTTTTTTAAACAGCGCTGAATCAATTTCGATAAAATGTATTTGGAACCACCTCTGAAATATGACCTATCAAACAAAAAGAGAATCATCATAATCAATTCATAATTGGCGGAGTAATCGCGTATCAAACATTTGAAAAAAAAAACAGTCGAATTGACAACCTCCTTTCGTCTGTTAATAAACTTACTGGTGATATAACTCAAACATGCTTTCTTTGTGCAAATAGGGATGCCTTTCTCCGAACACCAACAAGAATTACAACTTTCCTTCCACGAGCTGCCTGGTTCACATTCTTTCTGGTAATCTTGCGCAGGCGCATCCCTTTCTGGAATCCACAACAGTTTTAATTATAATTATGAAATCTGTTCACTAAGATATAGTAGACATCATTTATTAAATACTTAGGTATTTGAATGAATCCAAAAAATCAGGGAGAAAAGCACAAATCAGTGTTACTTTTTTTTTTATCGAGCGAAAGGTCATAAATCGTATTTCGGTTTTTACAGTTTCCTAGATAAAACATTCAAATTTGATAAGACACCATTAACCGTTATTATATTAGCCTGCATCGTCCCACTGCAGGGCAAAGACCTCGATTCCCTCCTTCCATTTCTCTCTGTTTTGTGCAATTTCTGTCCAGTCCTTCAAGTAGCAGGGGCGGGTCCAGTATTTCATTTGGGGGGGGGGGGGCATTCTGTCAAGTATTATACCTATGAGTATGCTGTGTAAAAGTGCACCTGAAAGAAATCGAAAAACGGAGTCAAATGTATGGAATTGCTAGGTGTTTTGGGGGGGAGGCGCCCATGCCCCCCCCCCCTGGATCCGCCAATGTCAAGTAGGAGTCCAGTTCGTCCTTCCATCTCCATCTGGGCCACCCGAGAAGTTGTTTGCCATCCTGTGGAAGCCATTGTGCTGTGGTTTTGGCACAGCGATCCTCTGACAAGCTAACCATTGAAGTAGACAAACTAGAATGACCAAATTTGCTAAAAAAAAAAGAAAAAAAAAAAGAAGGGATCACTTACTGGAAATATTGCCCACGCATCCTATCTTGGTGCAGACAGATATGCCATCATCTGTACACCAACAGGAGTTGCAACTTTCCTTCCACCTCTTGCCCGGCTCACATTTTTTCTGGTTATCTTGCGTTTGTGCCTGCCTTTCTGGAATTGACAAAGAATTCAGTAAAAGATAGATATTCACTGGAAATTTAATAAAGGGTATCCCCATTTCCACTTTCAGAAGTGGAATATTTACCTAAAATTTCAATGAGACCGCTTTCTAGATAACAATTGACGGAGACATCGCGTAATATACACACAAAAACCGGTCAAATTGGGAACCTCTTTTTACAAAGTCGGTTGAAAATGCAAGCTTACTAAATACCTTCATAAACTACTTAGCATATTATCAACAAAAAAAAACAATTGGATTGCCCATAGACCGTTATCGTTAGGGCGGACATGGTGTAAGTACTTATCCCCCAAGAAAATTCGGAAAACTGAAAATTGCGGGTAGCACCGTGAGATTCAGCTAGTAGGTAAAAAGGGGTTGTCTGTAAAGTCGGTTTATTGATAATTTTACGTGATAACGCTTAGGCCGATCGTGCCTCTCTATCGCTTGTTCTGTGCTCTCGCTTGCACGCGCAGCTCAGGCAAAACTTGAAATTTTTTCTTGCGTGCAGCCGGCGTTCATCGATTTATAAGACGTTATCACGTAAAAAAATATGTTATTTACTTCTTCTGTCTGTATCTATGAAAACGTTGCAGCCTCGGAGGGTGCACAACCCCAGGCCGCTTTCCAAGCAGGTGCAGGTGTTGCAGTCCTTCTTGAACGTCGTGGACGGCTTGCATTTGATTGGATCTTCTGTAAACGCAGATAACATTATTGAACGAGCGAAGGGAAGGTCTCAGTCAGAGTCTATGGGGACCTCAGATCAGAGAAACAAGGGAGATATGCCTTAGTACAATCAGGGACGGATCCAGGATTTCATTTTGCGGTGGGGGGGGGGGCATTCTGACAAGGTTCGAAGGAATCAAATCGAAAAATTGAGTCGAATGTATGGAATTGCTAGGTGTTATGGGGGGGGGGCATGGCCCCCATGGCCCCCTGGATCCGCCAATGAGTACTATTATCGTTCGTCTTCAAATGTCTCCGTGTTTTACACATTATTTTCAGTATACCGCTAAACTAAGTAGGTACTAAGTCGTAAGCTTGTCGGTATTTTATAGGATTTTCCACGCAGTGTGGGCAACGGAACTTCACGAACTGGTTCCCCCATCACCTTTTCATTACCGGACGTCCAGACGAACGGCAAGGCGTCACCCTCACTTGGTCGAAATGCCATTTATTCGCACCAAGCGTTTTGACTCCTCCTTCTTAATTAGAACAGCAAAACAATGGAACGCCTTGCTCCTGTCTATGTTTCCGCAGCATTACAATCTTGAAGTGTTCAAGTCTAGGGTAAATAGGTTATTACTGGGCAAACGTGCTCCATCTTCGACACTACGACATTATGGTATAAAAAGAAACACTATGACTCATATTCATAGACGTAATAAAGGTCACTCACGTCTCTCTGAAGCGATGTTTTTTATATGCAAAAACACCAATAGAGGGTGACGTGAGGATTCGAGGTACCTTTATTTACGTCTATGAATATGAGGGTAAAAAACTTGTAGGGACACTAATGAACTAACGCAAGCCCAAGCTTCGTTTCCCCGCGCTACTCACGCGACGCCCACTGCGCATCGTCCGTCGCATTCGAACTACTCGCGTGCGAGTACATACTCGCACGCGAGTAGTGCGTTACGTTTGAACGCCTTCTTTGTACTTGCTACTTCTACTTTATTTTATTTTTTGCGTGATAGGACGACTAACAGCTTGGTTACAAAATGTCTTATAGATAAACTTAAACAGATAATAAAATAAAATAAAATAAATAAAATAGCCTTTTATTTCCTCAACCTATAAATAAACACATCTGCATGCATTAGGGTGATTTTCTAAATGTATTTAATAGTTATTATAATATTGAAATTTGGAAATTAAATAATAATCAATCATCATCATCATCCACAGCCTTCCTTATCCCACTGCTGGGTATAGGCCTCTCTCTTGCTATGCCATCTGCCTCGGTCCTGTGCTAATCTAGTCCAGGTTCGACCCGCGATAGTAATAATATCGTCGACCATAATCAATGCATAGTATTAAATATTAAGTTGCAGACCGTAATAATCAATGCATAGTATTAAATATTAAGTTGCAATTATTGCATAGTATTACAATTAAAAATTATATTTGATGCTAGTATTATTACAATAAAATTAGATTGATAAACAGATACATAAAGCCAATTACAGGTCATCACGGATATAAATTTAGTAATTATAATATCTAAGAATGAACACTGATGAACACATGATACAATAAATACATAATGAAAAGAAAACAGAATTAAATTAAAAAGAAAACAGATTATAATAACCAAATTAGTTAAAGAATTCACTGTTCAACAACCGCCTGGCTAATGTAATGCTAGTACAGAATAAGTCTAAGCCTATTCGCCTATCAGTGGAGTTAAATGTATTGCTCACTCGACACAAGTAATATTTTTGCCTAAATTTGTATTGATCTTAGAGATATTGATAAGGGAATTAAACCGAATACGAATAGAGGAACAATTTAGCTTTATCATACTAAGAAGCTCGGGGCTACCAATTATATTTGATGTTAATTTTAAGAGGAATGAAACGTCTGCTATTTCTCTTCTTTTAGAAAGCTAGTAAATGCCGTCTGCTTGTTTGCCACCTATGGCATAAACAAAAAAAAAATTAAACTGGTTACAGAGAATTAAATAATCATCGGAATTGTAAGGGACTTGCAAGCTACTTCGCATGGTCTGAAACGGGTGTAACTCACCAAACACTTGTAGATCGCAGGATTCCTGCTTCAAACACTCCGCTACCCCCGAGTCTGAGCACCGGCAGAAGTGACAGTTGCTTTCCCACTCACTGCCCGCCAGGCATTCTGCGTCAGGTGGTGACGGTGGAGGTGCTGGAAATCACAAAAATATATAACATTGTAACGATAATCTATTTATACAACTTATCGATAAAACTACTATGTACAACTAAAAATATAATATATACAAAAAATAAAAATAAAATCCTAGGCGAACAAATCGCCACCATGCGGCAAGGTTCCCAGAATGCTGGCAGCATTTCCCCGCTGGATTGCGAGGCTTAATTTTTGTGCGATTGTAACGCTCATACCGTAAATTCACTTTTACTAGATGTTTCGACGTAAGATTGTAGCAGATATATTGTACTACAGAGCATGGTATAATAATATACTCCGCCAGGTATAGCCCTACGAGAAATAATGTGACGTGGGCGTCCCACAATGATGTCATCAATGTCATGGATACACGCACACGTGCATAAGCAAGAGTAGAATAAGTAATTTACAACAAGTTCGAGAGAGATGACGATACACGAAACAATGGCTATGATTTTCTGTGTTAACAGTAGCGTGAAATTATAACTCCCCAATATTCGTATATTACCTGTGGGAATCCAAGAAATCAATGTGGTTTTGATAAAATTGTGTTTAATATATTCAATTCGTGCTTAACTTGCTTGAGCGGATAAATCAAATGACAATTGAAATGCTTTTTGTATTTTATTTAATACATTATTAAAAAAGCTGTTTCCCAGTACCTACTGTATCTGTGTTTGTTACAATAAAGTGGCAACTGCACAGTGACGTCATTGCGGTACAACTCCCAGAGTCCTAGACCATGTTTGATCATGCTACAGAGAAAATATTATAATATTATCATCAGAAGCCATTAAACGTCCACTGTTGGACAAAGGCCTCCCTGTTGGAGAAGGGTTTTGCCTCCCCACGCTTGGCAGGCTTGGGGATCGAAGTACGTTCACCGTGTGCTAATAGGACGCTGCTGTCCATCTTCCGGTGGTTCTGGTCGCAGTTTTAGAACATACCCGGGTCATTATAATATAAAAGAAAATATTTTCATTTAGATTTTTTACAATATTATTGAAACTGTCAGAGCAAGAAAAACTTGGATTTAGTATAGGCGCTCCGTGCTGGTTTGAGTCAGGTGACTTACCTTATTTCTTTCAGGAAAATGATCCCAATGAAAAATCATAAAAAAAAGGAATCTAGAAAGAGAACTTACGTACATATATCTCTTTTTTCTGATCCGCACAAAGGGTCTTGATTTTCGGGAGAACATTTCAAAACTGAAATAGAAAAACACAATATTAAATTATTACGAAGCTTTACTACTAACTGGAGGCATTGCTCAATAAATAACCCGGCTAAGTGCGAGTCGGGCTCGCGTACCGAGGGTTTCGTACCATCACAAAATAAAAAAAAGTTGTGAAAAAAGACAACATCACGCCCTGGTCACCCATCCAAGTACCAACCGCGCCCGACGTTGAAAATTGTCACTGACTCGCACTTGGCCATGATTTATTATTTTACTTTGAGAGTGTGCAAGTGTGACGCACGTACCTATTACCGTTATTACATTAGAGCAAATACGTTTTTATTTTATTTTAAAAAAAAACTTTTGTTTATGGTCCCATGTTAGTTTTTACTTTTTTATTGTATTATTATTTTTTAGTTCATCATCATCATCATAATCAGCCTTTTAACTATCCACTGCTGGACTTTTAGCCTACCCCCGAAAGGGTGATTGGGCCATATCCACCACGATGGCCCAGTGTGGGTTGGTGGATTCACATACGCCATTGAATTCCTTCTCCATGCATATGCCGGTTTCCTCACGATGTTTTCCTTCACCGAAAAGCCAGTGGTATGAAAATCCTTACATAAGCTCCAAAGAGCTCATTGGTACGGGCCCGGGGTTTGAACCCACGACCTCACGCTTTCAAGTCTAGCAGTCTCCCTAATAGTCTACCACGGCTTTTTTTAGTTAATTCGCCGTAACATTACATAATTATTCTATAAAAATTACTTAACTGTGTGCCAATAAACTAAATAAATGAAAATGAAAAATGAAAATGAAAAAATGTTTATTTACTACAAATATACATACCATACATATTAGAAAGAAAATAAAAACACAGTTAAATAAAGTTTGAATAGTACATACTTGCAGAGAAGGTTTTGTAAATTTAGAAGGTCATTACTAATAGTTTCCTCACTAGGCAAAGCCTGTATCGAGGAATCCCGTTTAAAAAACATTTTAAATTTAAAGTTCCTCTGTCGACATAATAATGTTACAAAAAAATGTTATGATATACAAATTGAAAACAAATAAATATATATTATATATATAACAATCAGTGCAATGTAAAACAATGATAAAGATAAACGGAGGGTATTACTATTTATAAATATAAAACAAAAATAAAAATATACACTCTGCAACCATAAAATTAAGTTTAACAATTTCAATTTAATATATAACTTTCAATAAATCCTCTGTTTTGTCGTATGTCAATAAAGCTAGCCATTTATGTATTATACTTTTTGCTTCCATCAAAGTTTTATCCTTAATATTACAGCTCCTGACAACCATGCTATATACATAGGCCCCAACAAAACTACCAAAGCGTTGTGCGAACTTCGTGTTAACTGATGGAGTGGTCAGTCGGTAGACTCTACGATTTTTCAAAAACTCGTGGTCAGAAGATGATAGAACTGACCTATGGACTGAAACCGACGTTTTGAGAATAAAGAGCTGACGCACACTGAGTACTCCAGCATCTTGATATAAATTCGTGGTAGGATATCTGTATGGTTTCCGAAGCATAACTTTTAGAACCGAACGCTGTGCTCTCTCAGCCCGGAGAACAAAAGTTTTGGCAGCACTGCCCCAACATGTTATGCAGTATCCTATCAGCGACTGACATAGTGCGTAGTAAACTGATTTAAGTGTGTCTATAGATGCCACATTCCGCAGATTACGCATTACACAAATAACCTTCCTAATCCTGGCTGAAAGAGCCTTAAGATGCATATCAAATCTAAGATTTTCATCGATATGAACTCCAAGATATTTTATAATATGTGTGCGTATCAAAGTTTCACAAGAACAACTCTGTGTGCTATTGCACAGTTCATTATGAATTTTTATGTTTGTTTGTAGGCTAGGAGCTGAAGCAGCGGTCTTATGGAAACATAAGTACATGGTCTTTTTTGTATTTAGCGTAAGAAGGTTTTGCTGCAGCCATGTATAAATTTGAGCCATACCTAGTTCAGCTGAAAAACTTACTTCAGGCCATGTTGGTCCGTGAAAAATTATTACGGTGTCATCAGCATAGCACAATATGTCTGCGTTTTTAATATGGACGTTGTGAATGTCATTGATATAGATGAGAAATAGTGTAGGACCGAGGATGCTACCTTGTGGTACCCCGAATTTTATAGATTGTAAACAACTAGTAGTCTGACCAATTTTAACACACTGTTTTCGTTCCGTTAAATAGCTTCTAAACCAGTGTAGGGCAGTGCCTCTTATTCCCATGCCTTCCAGTTTATTCAGAAGTATAGGAATGGAGACCGTGTCGAATGCCTTTGCCAGATCTAGGAAAATGCCAATACAGTTTTGATTACTATCAAGGTGCGATGACACAGTAGTTGTTAGTAAACGGACCGCGTCTTCCGTGCTTTTCGACTTACGAAAACCAAATTGGTTTGAGGAAAGTAACTTGTGATATTCTAAAAAGTTAACAAGTCGTTTATTAACCAATTTTTCAAGCAATTTAGAGAAAGTCCCTAAAAGAGAAATTGGCCGGTAGTTGTCAACAGAGTCTTTCGATCCACTTTTAAATACAGGCGTTACTGATGCAATTTTCCAGTCACAAGGAAATACTCCATTTAAGAGACTTAAATTCAGAATATACGTTAGAGGAATAATAATTTCGTTCTTAATGTGTTTTATGAGTGAGTTTCCTAAACCGTCGATTCCGGGAGCTTTACCATTTTGTAAATGCATTATCATGCTCTCAACTTCTTCGTTATCTGTGGGACTCATAAAGTATGAATCAGTTGGAGAATTACAGACTCGAACCATTTTTGCAAGGTCCGTTTCACTAGTATTGATTTTTAAAAGGATTTGATCTGCTAATTTTAGGCCAACAGTAGAGAAATGATTATTGGTCGTATCTATAGATTGCTGCAATGTTTGACAACTTGGTAGCGATAGTAATTCGGTGGGTTCTTTATTAAGACTAGTTAGAGCGCAAATATTCCTGATTGATCTCCAAAGCTTTTTGGGGCAATTTTTGTTAGCTTTTAGCTCACAATGCTCGTATTCTGCTTTCAACTTTCGCAATAAGTTAATGAAAAAGTTTCTGTATCGCGTATAAGTCAGTTTTAGTATTTTATTATCTGGATCATTTTTAACATTTAAATGTAAGCGGTCACGATGTCGCATGCATCGCATTAGTCCGGGTGTTATCCAGGGCTTAAGAATGTATTTTGTTCTACTAAGCTTGATCTCTTTGGAATTTTTAGCAACAATATCACTTAAAAGTTTGGTGAAAATCTCGTTAGCTCTATTAACATCGTCAATTTCATAAATAACAGACCAGTCAACATCTTTGAGATCATTTTTAACAGCATTGTAGTCTCTTTTTATAATAAAGCGGTTGGGACGGACAGGTAATGGTTTAGAGAGACTCATCCCTACCATTACTGGAGAGTGATCTGTTATATCAAACTGGCAAACCATTCCAACTACTGAATTATAATTGCGCATGTTATGCCTGACGTAAATATGATCCAAGCATGCCATTTCCCTAGTGGGCCTAGTAATAGCGGAAAGAAATCCGTGCTCAGCCATGAAGCATTGGTATTCTAAACTTTGAGTGTTCCCTACGCTTTCCATTATGTTTACGTTAATATCTCCAGCAATTACAAATGGAAGTCTATTTGATTTACTTATGTATGTTTCTAAACTAGAGAGGAAATTGTCTATGTTTTTAACTGATGGGGAACGGTATATGCCCAGAATATGTAATACTTTAGGAATGTAAATTGTAATACAGTCAGCTTCAACTATGGTAGGTTCAGAAACCATAGGACTCCAGATATCCCTCACATACACTACAACTCCACTATTTTGATTAGCATGCTTTTCTGTTTTATACGAATTGTATCCTGGTATTTGCGGAATGATTAATGAATCATGCAGCCAGCACTCTGTTAAAATCAAAATATCAAACAAAACATCCACCTGCGCTAGCGCTACTAATAAACTATCCATATTTTTCTGTATGCTCCTAATATTTAGTGAGAATATTTTAAAATTATGTTGTGGTGTGAATATTAATTTGCAATTTGCTGAATCGGTTACCAATTCACAGTTAATTTTAATAGAGTCTAAGTCTGAGCCTAAATCGTCGGAAAACATCATTGTTGCTTTAAAAACTTATCCAGAAACCAGGTAGACCACGCTGTTTTTATTCTATTTCCAGAAAAGCTCAGATAGAGTTTTCTATAAAGAAATGTTTGAGTTTTGTGTTTTGAACTACCAAAAACAAAAGACCAGTGATTTTTATTCAATATTATTATAATATGATTGTGATAGCGAATAAATATTTTATAGTAATTAGACTGTTTTTTTGTATTGAAAAAAAATAAATAAATTAACTTGCTATCTATTGCTACTTTCGGCACTCGAGTTTATGGCAAATCCAAACCATATAAATTATGATCAAAGACTGGCACAAGAAGTGCTACCTACGTTAAAAGCCGAAATCATCTCAGGGGGAAAGAAAAAAGGTTTATTATTACGATTACCGCAAGGAAGTTTTATGGCCAGAGGTTTATTTTATTTTGATGGAAGCCCATAGGGTATAAAACTTCCTTGCCGTTTGTCCTTGTTGTATGGGTATTAACCGTCCTCAAGGACGTTTAAAACCCTATGGGTACGTTATGGAGACGTTTGATACCCTATGGGTATAAAACTTCCTTGGATTACCGTTATAGTTGACCGAACCTTTGAACGCATGGAGCGTGGACGCACTACAAAGTAAATAACATAATCTAGGATATCCTTGCGGCACATCGGCCTTGTTTGCAAGCGGCCAAGCGGTACCTAAGCTTGGTACTCTTGGCAGGTATGCAAACGTGCAGGTGTGCCGATGTGCATTAATAACACAGAAAAGAGAAGTATAAATAGAACAGAAATAAGAAGGAAAATCTGTCGCCAGGCATTATAACAGAACTTAATTAATTAGATCAACGCGTCAAACTCCGCATCCAAAGAACTTGGACTTTACCTTTTTGGGTTAGATCACAAAGTTCTTCGTCCGCATCACAGTTGCTAAAGTGATTTCAAATGACTGACGTTTCATTTATATGGGTGGTGGCTACAACTAGTTTCTTACAAAAATACCTTGACAGCCATTCTCAATTTAAACAAAAAAATATATTTTTTGTGATTAACAAAAAAAAACGATAACCGTAGCAAAAGACTAAGAAAGAGGGTAGATCGTTATGTCTGCACCAAACTTTTTAACTGTTCGACCATCCACCCGCATTCTTTTGTCTTCCCGTGAACATGGTGCATGTAACTGCGCCGAAACATACGGAGCTCATTCCACAACCTTACCACGGTAAATATCCCGTAAATAATCATATAACTTTAATAATAAACAAAATAAAGCTGTCAAAATAGTTGATTGTTACACAAGGGAAGTAGGGTGATCTTTTACAGACGAGATATTTGCGAGTAGGGCGCTTTATTTGAGGGAGTAGAGTTGTAGACTGTAGAAGGTGTCACCTACTCGCGTGTGTAAATAATCTACTTGTCATCACTAGAAAGACAAACAAATCTTGAAAAAAGTCAGTTGATTCTTTAAAAATATGAGTTATGTTTGAACAGTTAAAGAATTAGCAAAGCACCAGGTTCACACCACAGAGGTTTTACATACCTACTTAGTTGTTAACTTCATTTCACAGAGTAAAAAGTTTCTGACATGGTTATAGGTCTGTGGTATGGACCTATAATTGTGCTCGTAAAGGGCAGACTGTTGATAATACCTACTATATTTACCGTATTATGTACACAGTTTTAAAATGAATAATTTCTGATTCTGAAAAAGTAAGCTCAATGGTATTTTTTGATATGGGACTAGTTCGATTTTAAAATTACTTCAGGTCCCTAGGGAGGAAATGTGATATTTACTGCACGCATTTTGAGTCATCAATGACCCACTTACCGAGCGCTAGTGATGAAAAATAATAAATATCCACAGTGCAAACACCATTTTAGGCGATCAACATGCACACATAGTATGATCTAGTTTCCTAGACTATCACAGAGAATCGTTGGGTTGACCCAAAATTATATTTTCCCGCCATAGAGGTAATGGCCGCCAAAAGTCACGTGACGTGCCTCGCCCGAACGATCCTCGAGTTGCCCTTTAACCTTCGCAATTATTGCAGTTCTATTATTAGCGGCAAACAATTGACCCAATCGCAGACGTAGCTTTGGCATTGTCCGAATTGTAATCTGGAATCGATAGGCGAAAGCATTCTTAAACCTTACTTAAATTATTTTACTACCCTTCCTTGCCCTTCTACGGTGTTTCCGAGAAGCTACAACATGGGGTTCTTCAAAAGGCGAGGTAATCGAGTTCTAAAGGGTCGGCAACGTGCTTGTGATGCCTCTGGTGTTACAAGTATCCATAGGCGATGGTGACTGCTTACCATCAGGCATCCCGTCTGCTTGTTTGCCACCTATGGCATAAAAAAAACCAAAGTGCACCAGAACATTGAGAAGTTTTCCGAGAACCCGTACGAAGCGCTATGATTCCACATTTATTGTGCGAACTCCTAGTCTGTGGAATTCGCTGCCTGAATGGGTTTTCCCCGTTAGTTACAATCTGGGTGTCTTCAAGTCGAGAGTGAATCGGTTTCTTCTAGGCAAGCGTGCTCCATCGTAGACCGCATCGTCGCTTAACATCAGGCGAGATGGCGGCCAAGCGCAAGCCTATCTAAAAAAAAAAAGAAAAAAAAAAAAAAAAAACACAAGTTCACTTCCTTTCTCGAGTTATCAGTCGGTCTCGTTCGTTACACGTCGCCAAACAACGTGATTCGTAGTATACAGTTACAAGGCATAGGTCGTGATAACGGCAATGAGTTTACTTTAGCTCGTATTCTAAATGAACTAAAGATGTTAGGTATCACACGAATATTACAAATGCGTAAGTTTTAAAGTGTGTATCATTATGTATGGCAGAGGAGCATTGGCGGATCCAGGGGGGGGGGGGCATGGCCCCCCATAACACCTAGCAATTCCATACATTCGACTAAATTTTTCTAAAACTAAAATTTTTAACTAAAATGGCAGTGGGCAGGGCATATATCACGCAGAACAGATGGCCGATGGGGCCGAAAGGTTCTCCAATGGAGACCACGGACCGGTAAGCGCAGCGTGGCACGTCTGCCGTCCGACGTGGACAGACGACCTAAGAGACCGCAGGGAAACGCTGGATGCAGACCGCTTCCAACCGGCCCTTTTGGAGATCAATGGGGGAGGCCTCCAGCAGTAGAGTCCTATGGCTGACATGATGATAATTATGTTTTTTCTCACTGAACTCCACAACTCAAAACCGTTATTTAAATTAAATTTTGGTAGTTATGGATTAACAAATAGACCACGTACCTACTTTTATCCCGGAAAAATTATATTACCTTTAGCGGCAGATGCGCATCCGATATCCTACAGGAACCCTATATTTTTCCGGGATAAAAACGGCACCTATAGATATCTCTTTAGTAGATAGGATTGACTAATGGTTTATTTTAATCAAGATCGAATCTGCACGGAAACTCGATTCGCTTTAATGCGCAAGCTGACTTAATTTTTATTTATACAAACAAGCCATACAAATGCCATTCAAGTCATTGCTCTTGACCTATTCCTATGTCAATAGATTAGCATAAGAAGATTGCAATCTAAGCAGGAAAACTTTTATGCTTGGGTCTTAAGAAAATATATCTATACTAATATTATAAAGAGGAAAGATTTGATTGTTTGTTTGTTTGCATTGAATAGGCTCCGAAACTACTGAACCGATTTGAAAAATTCTTTCACTGACGGGAAGCTACACTATCCCCGGGTGACATAGGCTATCATCTATACCCGTGCGAAGCAGGGGCGGACCGCTAGTTACCTATAACTGCATAAAATGATAATAGAAGTAGATGGATAACAAACTGTCTATCTGTCACTAACTTTGTTGTCTATTCATGTCTGGATTTTAAGGGCGCGCCCTACGGCCAGATCAAAATCTATTGATAGGAAGCAAACTCAAACATGTAGTTCAATTCACTCGTGTCAGCGCGATAATTATGATTGCGCGTGCATTCACCTTGAAAAAGATGGCCTTATGCGGTTGAAACTATAGTCAGAGTTACCGGCTTAATCTTACGTGAGTAATTCCCGTGTAATATAAATAAAATGCGATATGATTATTTCAAAATGCGACTTGTGTTTGGGACTTCGTTCAAAAGTTAGTCATTTGCATGATTTCGCAAGGAATTTTCGTGCGAAATATCATACGAGCGATTCAAAAATAGACCCTCTGACCCCGCGTCCTACTTTCGCGACATGTTACGCGAAATACCTGTTTAAGACAGCAAACGCCTTTTGGAGCCATAGTGCTGCGCCTGACCCCAACAGCTTTACAATGTTTTGTGAGACGAGGGTAATGTACTCCGCCACCGGTTCATCGGGTAAGCATTTGATCACGGCCAAGGTTAATGGCCATCTGCAGACGACAAATTAACTTGTTTGATTTAACTATATCACACACATTCACCCTAATGTTAAAACTTTACAGCGTCTTATACATATATATAAATAAATACAAATAAATGCTTTTCGTAGGTAAGAGTTAAGCGCGTCACTTGAGAACTGCTGGACCGAATAGGCCATTATTTTTTTTCAATTTTGTAATAGTCCGAATAAGATTTAAATATTGGATAATTCGGGAAAATGTGAGTGTTTTTTCTTCTATGGGATATGTATGAACTGACAGCTAGTTTTTAATTTTATAGAAACTAACACAGTCATAAGTAACACTAAAAGAAATAAAATATACCAAAGGAACCAATTATGAGTTTCACCTAATAAAAATAATAAATATATTAAACAATTTAAAAGATTAATCTAATTCTTTATAAATAGCTTTTTATTTACTAGAGCATAAAAAGCAGTTTTATGCGCTAGAGCAAAAAAGCAGTTTAGTGCATTAAACTCTGCTGTGGACTAAAACTGCTTTTTAGGCTCTAGCCCCTTTACTAATAAACGTGGAGTAGCCTTGGAATAGTTACTCCGTTGAGTTCAAAATTTGAAAGAAAGAAAAAGACAAAACACGACGTAACTATTCCAAGACTACTCCACGTTTATTAGTAAGGGGTAGGGTCTAGATGAATACACTTTTTTTTCAATATACCAATGATTACGTAAGCATGATAGTGGGGGGAGGTAAGAGCTTTGCTTACTTTAGCTGACAAGAGGGGGGTTAAAAGTTACTATTGCTTACGTAATATTTGAATGGCCCAAAAAGATTTTATACCAGGAATTATGAGTGAAACTTGATTGAACATTCTTATTTAGATCAACGCGTCAAACGCGCATCACAGTTGCTAACTGATTTCGAATGACTGACGTTTCGTTTATATGGGTGCAACTGGGTACAACAAATTTCTTACAAAAATGTCTTGACAGCCGTTCTAATTTAAACAATTTTCTTATCTTTTCTGTGGTTCTGGCCGGTCCTTGTGAAGCACTAAGCAACAGAGCTCGCAACCGGAGCACCTAACGGGACCAGATCGAAGGACCTGATATCTAAATGCTTATAGTCTACCTACGGGTATATTATTATAATGAATACCTGGTTAACGGTAACTAAGTAAATACAATATCTGAATGTTCCTTAAAGTTATGTTTTGTGACCCAGAAAAAATATATTTGGTTTATAACCTACTAGCGACCCGCCCGCCCGGCTTCGCACGGGTGTAATTTACGTGCGAAGCCGGGGCGGGTCGCTAGTTATATATATAAACCTTCCGTGAAAATGTATAACTGATGGTGAAAACCGCATCAAAATCCGTTGCGTGGTTTAGGAGGAGTTGGCGGTCATACAGACATACAGACAGACAGACAGACGCGGAAAGCGACTTTAATTTATACTATGTAGAGAAGAGAAGAGAAGAGAAGAGATACCGACAGTTTCCAGTATAGCACTTACAACTTACACTCCCTCTTGGTCGTCCATTTGATTATATTTCGATCACATCGTTTGCGGTTTTGTGCCGCTCAATATTGAAGTGTGCGTGTTTAGAACTAGTAAGAATATGTCAGTGTGTGCAATACGTGTTTACCTAGCCCCCTTAAATTTTTGATTTTTTTAATGGTTCCGTACCCAAAGGGTTAAAAAGGGGCCCTATTACTAAGCCTACGTTGTCTGTCTATCCGTCTGTCCTACCTATTAATGGCTATATATTTCGAACCGTAATTGATAGTAAAAAAAAAGTCAAATTGTAAGAGCAAAATGGGGGTCCACAAACGTATTTTTGTATAAGCTCTAATGTAAAAACGGTAATACGTATAAGCGTCAAACTAGTACACACTCTAAAGTTTCATCATCATCATCATCAGCCAGAAGACGTCCACTGCTGAACATAGGCCTCCCCCTTTAACCTCCACACTGAACGACAGCCTGCCTTTTGCATCCACTGGATGCCAGCGACTCTCACTATGTCGTCGGTCCATCTAGTGGGAGGCCTACCTACGCTGCGTCTACCGGCTCGTGGTCTCCACTCAAGAACCTTTCTTCCCCATGGGTTATCGGTTCTTCGAGCGGTCTCTAAAGTTTAACAACAAATAATAAATAATGGCCAAGTGCGAGTCGGTGTCAAGTTTGTGTTTACCACCGATTCTCGTATATACAATCACCGAAGTGAAGCAACCGGGCGCCGCCGGTACTTGGATGGGTGACCGCCTGGGCGTTGTTGGGATGTTGTCATTTTGCACATTTTTTCGTTCTTTAGTAGCTATCAAGTTATGTGGTGGTACGGAACCCGACTCGCACTTGGCTGGTTTTTATTCAGTACTAGCTTTAGAAACTATATACCTATTGTTTTAAATGTTTATCGGGACTTATCACGTATTATTTAATTTAGGTAAAAATGTGTACCTTTCGCTCGACGTTTTTTTTTTTTATAGATAGATACGATGGAACACGCTTGCCTAGAAGAAACCTATTCACTCTCGACTTGAAGACACCCAGATTGTAACTATCGGGGAACACCCACTCAAGCAGCGAATTCCACAGACTAGCAGTTCGCATAATAAATGTGGAATCAAAGCGCTTCGTACGGGTTCTCGGAATATCAACCATAAAGCGGTGTCGATTCTTCGTACCCGCTCTGGCAGTCCGATAGAAAAATGGGCAGGAGGGAATCAAATCATGCAGATCTGTAGCACACTCACATTACACATAAACGACGTTAAACATTAAAAACAAGTGTTCAAATCGCGAAAGTTTAAAAATTACTATATACCTATTATCAAAGTTTTGTACTGATTTCAAGAATTCAAGAACCGACAAAAAGAAGTTTAAACAAGTTTTTTGTTAGCGTTGAGGAAATGTCAGATATTAGAAGGAAGGAAATTACAAGAAGCAACATACCTATAAGTTACCTATAAATTGTTGGTTTATTTAATGTGGTACAAAAAGTAATCGCATCTCTTTAGTTATTTATGAGTTACCTCTTTAAATGCTCTCTCAAGTCTATAATATATCTCGGCTAGGTGTCAGCCGTGTTCACTTCCAAATAGCTATACCGAGAGGATGTATTAAGTTAATTGTGTTATTTACATCCAGAAAACCGTGTTTATTTTACCTATATTCAATATAAATAACAGGGAAAACGAACCCCGATACCTTTTTAAAGACAACAAAATAAAAAGCGTTTCGATTTCAGCGAACATTATTCATTCGTTATTCATACATTTTGACCATCGAGATACAATGCATATAGAGTCACAATCTTGCCAAAAAAAATCCGAACCAAAACTCGGCGCACGTTGAAGATTCTTACGGAATGAAAAATAAAGAATATTGCGCAAAAAATTGGAAAATTTCAGAATACTTAACGACGATTTTAACTACGCGCGTTTGACAGTTCTAAGACAGGACAACGTACTATCGACTTGGCATCCTTTGTGAGACTCCGCGATGTCCACGAAACATTTACTAGGAATGAGGATACCTTGACTATGCTCATAAAAAAGCTAACCAAGTCTCGCAAATGTACCCGAATACTATTTAGCTTAAAATTATTTGACGCCTTGCCGAAATCCATGAGGGACGCCATGCCGCTTTATTTAATTCAAAACAAACTTTATCTGACCGATATGGCATTCATTCCAAAACTGCTGTAAGTAACAAATACCATTTTTTTTTTTTTAATAAAATTATTTTAATTTTTTATTTTAAATTATTGACCTGTAATAATTATGATCTCTTCTCTATCTCACTCTCTCTCTCTCTCTCTCTCTCTCTACATAGTATAAAATAAAGTCGCTTTCCGCGTCTGTCTGTCTGTTTAGCCGCTAACTCCTCCTAAACCACGCAACGGATTTTGATACGGTTTTCGCCATCAGTTAGATATTTTTTCACGGAAGGTTTATATATACTATACCAGTATACCTATATAATAAAACTTATAACCGCGTGAAGCCGGGGCGGGTCGCTAGTTATAGATATAGTTATCATTACCATTATAGTTTAGAAATAATTAAAAAGGTCAAGCTCACTAGCAGTTAAATTAGTTGTGTGGACGTTGTAAATATCATGACAAGTGACAGCCCGAGCTCAAGTTAACTACTTAACTGCAAGTGAACAATAGTTAATAATTGCATTTAGCTATTGTTGTGTGGGAAACGAAACTATTTTCCTCGTTAGCAAGCGAGACGATAATAGATTTATTTCAATACCCCGGATGGGTTTTCTAAGCACGCTACGTTAGAAAAAGAGCAGCTATGCGACGTTTTTTACCCACCGCACCCACCGACTCAAAAGTCAAAACCAAAGGGATAGGGAGGCTATATTAGAATTTACAGACAAACATTAATTCACATTTCCGCATGATGTCCTGTAATTGCGGCTCATAAATGGTCATCTCAAAACGTATTTCTAAGTTTTTTTGTTTCTACACATTGTTTTAATGAAACGCTAAAATTACCTCGTATGTTCATTTTTATTCAATTACCACGCAATGTTTCAGGAAAGAAACAAGCCGTGGCGGCAACTGAGCCTTTATGGATGAACGTGAAATTGTGGGCGAAGGCCAACATATAGAGATTGAGTATTTATATGATAGACAAATACATACTCCCACTAATACACTTTGAGAGTCACGGGCATCCAGTGGATGCAGATGGCAGTCTGTCGTTCAGTGTGGAGTTCTAAGGGGAAGGCCTATGTTCAGCAGTGTACGTCTTCTGACTGATGATGATGATTCGTGAACCTGCTTGAGAGTGGGCAAGTAGGGAAACCATCTGCGACGTGAAATGAACCAGTGGGCGAAGTACGAATATTCGCTACGTAAAATACGTGTCGAATATTCGTAGGTACTTCGCCCACTGATTAGTTGCCACTTGGTTCGCGTAGCTTGAATCTAGATGCATGCCATCTAAGCGGCAACATACAGGCTCCGCTGTACTTGGTGAAATAGTTGAGATTACAATACCACCGATCTACCATAAAGAGCACAAAATCAATGTAAACTTTAACCGTTGTATCGTCGCGGCGTCCGTATGACTGTCGCGTCATATTATCTTGGGTCAGAGGTCTCGTTCATTCATGCATCGTGCGTTCGTTATCTAAGTGATGTCACAAACTATATATTTAGTATATTCCAGTATATTTATATGTCACAAACACGGGCTCCACGATCGCTTCTACGAAATTGCCAGATAAGCGAGTAGTTTCTGTTTTCGATTAGAACCAGGGAAGTACGCATATCCCTGGAGCCGGGTTAGAATAATGCTTCGGTATCCCTTGCCTGTCGTAAGAGCCAACTAAAACGGCCTTTCTCGTGAGTGTTCAGATTTGGGGATCTGACCTCACTCAGCAAACCCAGGGAAGACAATGGCGCGGTGTGGCCAATGCCGTTGTAAAGGAAAGGAACGGAAATTCACTGAGCATTTCCCGGGAGTGTTGCTTCAGGCAACGTGCTAGGAGGTTGATGCGTTCCTATGGAGATCCCGGTGCCCTCAGTCACAGAGGTAGGCCACCGAGGGGGTTTTAGTGGGTGCAATTTCACATAACCCGGCTACCCCAATGCAGCTGGGTATCTTTGGTAAATTTCGCCGCGTCAACAAAAAAAAACAGTACGCAAGTTGGTTCAGAGGGCGAAGTGCGAGTGTTGAATACGTAAAATAGGTACGTATAGAATCCCATATAAATTTTTAATGTCAAAATTGTTTTTTTTATGGAACTCGATACGTAAAATACGCACGTGAATAATCGAACACACGATAACGCGAATCTTCGGGTTATCGCGATGTGTGCGGCCTAGGCATCATGTTCCCACTGCTGGGACACAGGCTTTCTCTCAGAGGGAGAAGATGGCTATGCTGGCCCAGTTCTTGTTGGTGAATGTCACATGTCTATGAACTTTTGTAGAGAGAGAGAGAGAATGAGATAGAGATAGAGAAGAGATAATAATTACAGGTCAATAATTTAAAATAAAAAATAATATTAAAAAACCGAATTATAATTAGGCATTAGTTACTTACAGCAGTTTTGGTATGAATGCCATATCGGTCAGAAAAAGTTTGTTTTAAATTAAATAAAGCGGCATGGCGTCCCTTATGGGTTTCGGCAAGGCGTCAAATAATTGTATGCTAAATAGTATTCAGGTACATTTGCGAGACTTGGTTAGCTTTTGTATGAGCATAGTCAAGGTATCCTCATTCCTAGTAAATGTTTCGTGGACATCGCGGAGTCTCACAAAGGATGCCAAGTTTTTAAACGTACCTACTATCTGACCCGACAGACGTTGTCCTGTCTTAGAACTGTCAAACGCGCGAAGTTAAAATCATTGTTAAGTATTCTGAAATTTTCCAATTTTTTGCGCAATTTTCAAATTTTTCTTTCAACGTACGCCGAATTTTAGTTCAGAAATTTTTTGGCATCATTGTGACTACTTTGTATCTCGAATTCTCGATGGTCAAAATGCATTAGAGCATGCATTATTGCCTGTCTAAGTAGTCATACATAGGTATACCTATTACTAGCAATTTTTTTCGAGTGGAAGTCTTCCTAAGATACCCGGCTACATTGGGGTGCAGCCAGGTTATGTGGGATTGTACCCACTAAAAACCCCCCGGTGACCAGCGCTTAGTGCTTAACAAGACCTATAAGCTCCGGGATCTCCAGAGGAACACACCGGAGCCCTCAGCACTGCGCTACGGCTCCTCCTGAGACAAGCGTGTTGTCTCAGCCCATCCGCCCACGACAACGTTGGTCACACAACGTTGTCGTTCTCTCCCTGGACCCGCTTAAATGGATGGTCAGAGTCCTTCCTTTGACCATCCCGAGTCCGGAGGTTCCCTATTAGTTGCCTCTTACTACAGACAGGGGATACCGGTGCCGTATTCTATTGCCCCGGGGCTTGGACTACCTACCTGGTTATAAATTGCAACACCTAAAAATGCGTCTTTGACATCATAAATTAATATTGGTAAATCAAAGCAGCAGACATGTTAATTTTTCTTAGCGCCAGCCGTCAACGACATTCAATTGAGATCAATGTGCTTTCATTTGTTACAACTGGCTGCCAATAAAATGTCTTTTTTCGTCTCGTTTTTAATAGGACGGCGGTCTTTATAAATTTAATTGATTCGATGGTCACAAGATTTGCGAATCAATTTAGGAAATCGATTGTATCCAATGATGTTATATATAAACTGAGTAGATACGTTTTACTGAGGTCTGAGCGGCAATACAGACACAAGTTAATTGGCTTGAGTCGAAGATAATATAACCACTAATTGATCGCACACGAGTCATAATGGTAATAATGGGGGGGTTTTGTATGGCGCTTGTGATTGGAGACTCAAAAGTCATTCATTCAATTCGCGCCTATAGAATTAACCCGCTCGAAAAAAAAAACTTTAGATTGACGGGGTTAAGGATGAGGCTTGACAGTCAAGTGGCTTGATCGTCATTGGCTTGAGTGAACTCAGTCCATCCTGTCTGGCAAAGAAATAAATAAATAAATAAATAAGACGCAAGTCTTTGACGAATGTATTTAGCTTTTTTAATTTACCTGTGGTAAAGCAAATTTACCGTACTAGAAATATAGCTACAAGTCTTCTACAGAGATAAATTTATTAATTTTAAATGTATACCTACTTGTTTCACATACGATTACTTATCGTCATGTTTTAATCAATACATTGAAGATGGTCAAAATAAATATGGCCGAAACAATGACTGTTTTAAAAAGGGGGAAGACGCGTGACATCCAAACATTGTACTCAATAAATATGTCCCTGTTTCGGCTCGAGTCAGCGGCGATGTTGACGTCTACACTATAAACGTCAACTTCACCGCTCCATTAGACACTACACTAGACCATTAAATTGAATTAAATTAAATTAAAATTAAATTGTATTTATTGAGATTTAACACGGTCAAGCCAATAACATTAGTATCTCACAATTCTCACAAATAATAATTATGCATATTAATAAAAATAAGAAAGGAATTAAATTAATTACAAAAACAAGCTCACAAAAAATAAAGAATAAAATACACATGTCAATAATTTTACAAATGTCAAAAACAATTAAGAATAATTCCAGTCTATAAATTACAAATTACAAATGTCAGAGAATCAAAAACACACTAAAAGTCCAAATAATCATCAAAGTCAGGGTTAGTCTTATTGCATCTATCCCACTGGTCAATTAAACTTTCAGAATATGTTTGGAAAGATGCAATAAGGGTCTTCCAGTTGTCAAATACAATGTCAAGTTCAGTGTTGGCGGTGAGGAGTGCATTGAGGTGGCGACGGGCGCGAATTAAAGGCGACATAGAGCGCGCCACCGTGCGACCGCTGTTAATGTAAAATAAGTCATGCCGCTGACCGCGCCTGTTTGCCGGGACTCCGGGTTCGTCCGGCACAAGCAACTCTAATAGGAGATTATGCAGGTCTATAGAATCGACTGCCCCTCTGAGCACCTTAGAGCAGACAGTGAGCTGGTCGGTTAATCTCCTCACCTCTAGTGAGTTATACCCAAGCTGGCCGAGCAAGAACTTGGTCGGGTACATGTATGCATAGTATCCATAAACCTTTTTGTAGAGCGATCTCAAGAAAGCCTTTTGGACCTTCTCAAATGTTCGCGTGTAGGTGACGTGATAAGGATTCCAGACACATGCACCCGACTCAAGTTTGCTCCTTACCAAGGAATTATAAAGGGTTTTGATAACTTGCGGGTTTTCAAAGTCCCGGGCATTACGCAGAACAAAGCCCAAATGACGGTAAGCCTCCTTTGCAAGATCAGATATGTGGTCGTGAAACGTCAAGCTACGAAAGAAGTTTACCCCCAAATCTTTGGTAGTGCATACCCTGTTAATAGGCAAATTATTTAAATAATAGTTAAAGTGGATTGGCTTCTTTTTGCGGTCAAATGTCATACAATTGCATTTATTAACATTAAATATCATTTTATTTGTCACGCTCCAATTAAATATTTGATTTATGTAATTTTGTAAACTAAGACAGTCACGCGGGGATTTTATCTCTAGAAAAAGCTTGAGATCTTCAGCATACAATAAGCATTTGGCAGTCGACAATACTCTAGCTATCTTGTGAACCATAATTTGAAAGAGTAGTGGTCCGGTGATGGAACCCTGACTCACACCAGATTTAGTATGATACGGTCTAGAAGTATGAGTGCCATGCTTTACGTATTGACTCCGGTCCTTCATAAAGTCAGCAAAAAATTTAAGCAAACTGGGGCTGAAACCATACAAGTGACATTTAAATAAAATTAAGTTAATTGTTTTTAAGTATTTACGTGTGAAAAGTAATGCCGTGAAACTTGTTTTTTGTCTTCGAACTGTTGGTGCACCTTGTGACAACGCAGGAAGAAATTTTTGCTGCTTTATTTAAACACAATTTTGACAAGTAATTCAAGTGCTATCAAAAAGACAGTTTGATTGTGACTGAAGTCGATTGGGCCCGTAGGCCTAATTTGTGCGGTCCACTTCAAGAAGTTCGTCCCGTATCTTCCCCCTATTTACTTACATCAATGGGCCGAAATATATTCCTAGAAATGACAACAGTCACACAGGAATTCCCGCAACAGTTCACACAAATGTTATCGTTAATTGAACTTGTTGTAGCAATTTAATCATGAGTCTGGCCAGTTTTAGCTACAAAATCCTATTTATAACTGCTATAACAATGTAGGTACAAGTTAATTATAGACCAACTCGTATGGATCGGACCATAAATAATTCGAAAGATAACGGTTCCTGCAAATAGCTTCGCTATCCCTTATCTTCTTGCAATTCCGTAGTGCACATATGATATTATGCAGCACCGACCCTGGGGTAGAGCGTTGGAGCGGTCGCTATAGCCGCCAAAAAGCAAGAGGCGTCAAAATGCACAAGCGAAAAAAATTACGCGAAAAATAAATTTTACTGATTGTTTGTAACCAGCATAAAATTTTCAGGGGCGTCAAAATGCACAAGCGAAAAAAAATACGCGAAATAAATATTTACTGATTGTTTGTAACCAGCATAAAATTTTGATGTGAAAATAGTTAACATTCTGGATTAGTACGTGGGCTTCTTTTTATTCCGGAAAATGATCGACTCCTGTACGACAGTTTCCAGATATGAATCGTGCCGAAAGACAATATAATATTTTATATTCGGTTCGATTCTCGGCCCTGCACCAATCACTTATTTAGTATCTACCTACCTAAATAAATTATACGCAATTTCTATGCGATCGGTCAAAAATTGTGAAGGAAAACATCGGGAGGAAACGGCCAGCATGGTGGATTAGGGCCCATTCTATCTCTCTCTCTCTCTCTCTCTCCCTGTATCTCTCTCTCCCTGTCTCTCTCTCTCTCTGTCCTGTGGTACTCGCACGATTACTCTTAGGACATGTTTCAGGGGGTATAATATTTAGTTACGTTGAAATAGACCTCATACGCACACGAGTTCAGGTTGGGGACTCATATCATTATGAAAGTTTCGTGAAAGTAGATTGTGCAAAAGCTGTTCTGTAAGCTTTAAATGACAGACAGATTCTCAAGCATTTCTTTTGGGTTTTAAAAAGGTATTTGTATAGGGATACCTCACCTATACCCTATATCATATAATATAAGTTTAAACCACTTCTTTAAAAAACTTACAGCCACATTCAGAGAATACCTACTTAAAATTGCTGTCAACTTCTCGTTGACGGAAATTGTCACACATGGAAACGAGACAGGGCAATTTTAAGTACCTATTCCATAACTTAAGTAACGTCTCTTGAGTGTGGCTGCAAGTCTCCTTTCTGTGAGGGAACTGCAGGCATTTTTCTGAGATCTCTTTTGACGGCATCGAGACTAGCAAACTAAATTCAGCATTCTAAGTACGGACTTTGATCTTAAAATAAAGTAGCCCAATTTAAAAAGATGATGTAATGTGACACTAGTTTTCAAAATCCAAACTGTAACTCTCAAATGTAGATAACGCCATTATCTTTTGCCCAAGCTATAAGTGTACACATTTTATACGATAAAGCCGAACCCCTTAGGATTTTCGCATATTCATAATACGGTCAAAAAATAAACCGTATTTATGCTCGTTTACGACGTCGAATCGAGTGTAGGCACTCGATTAGAACTATTCCTCAATGATTAGAAACTACTTTTAATATGGGTAAGTGCCTTTATTAACTAAACAAAATACAAGCTAACAGTAACACTACAAATACAGTTAGACTGCCCATAGACCGTTGAAGGTCTAAAGTCAATCCAAATGCTCAAGCCCACTACCAGTTACTTTTAATATTGTCTCTCTTACGTAGTATTTATATTCTCTTTGATTGTCTCTGGCTCGAAGGACCAAGAAGAATATGAAGGTAGATAGAAGGACGAAAATAATCGTTATTGTGAAGCTTAGAGAATGGCTTCTTTGAAAGTGCCTAGGTAAAGGTGAGATAAAGATTGAAAAACTAGAAGAGAGTTACTGAAACAAAGTAGATAGCTTTTAAATCGAAGTGCACAGAGCCATAGTTTGGGATGGATGTAGGTAATACAACTAAGATTTCATTTTTGCTAGCTTTGGTCTCGTAATCGTAACTCACAACGCTGCGGTATGCGGTGTCGGACACCATAATCATATGAAATACGTCTAGGGTGGTCAGTTTTTTCATCGAAGCATGCGTCAGCGGTAAGGAGCAAAGCTTGACGCAGCGGTAAAAACACTTACCGCAGCGTTGTGCGTTACAATCGTGAGACCAAAGCTTAACAGAGATGTAAGTAGGTAGTTATAGTTACCAACCTTTGATGTTGTTTTTATATAGGTACAATACTTTCTTAATTAAATTCAATTCTTTATTTGCTAGTATAAGTATTGATTTTATATTAGGATTGTACAGCCAAAACGACCTTAAATCAGGCATGCAAATTTATAATTAATTATATAATATAATGTCACAAATAATATCAACATCCCTCGCGATAGAGGTAATAGCGACACGATGCTTTTTCCAAGAAATCCTTAACTGAGTAAATATACCTTCGCTCATTAGCCACTTTTATAGTTCTGCAGAGAACTTATAATAGGGCAAGTGTTCTTAGTGTTTTCATTTTAATTAAACTTAAAATCCCCTATTTTAATGGGTCTGGTGGTGCTTATAACGTCATTAGGTAATCTGATAAAACTGCTTACCCTAAATTTAGAATTTACATATCCATATTTATTGGAGCAACCGACTTAATAATTATCATCCTCGGATCTCAAATATCCGAGCATGAAAATTGTAGCACAGTCAGCAAAATCATAGACAATAATTCACTTTAAACGTTTATTTTTGCTTACTAGAAAAGTTGTATAACTGGAAATCTGTTGGATCGGTTCTGATAGAGATTTGTGGAAGACCTAGGCGAATTTAAATAAAATAGGAACCCTGCCATAGCTTTATTTTTATTTTGAGTGAACCTTATATCTTTCTAAAATAATAACGTTTAGTGGTCCTTAGAATTAATCTTTAGATTTTTATTTTTTATTTTCTGTTAGAAGTGTCGACCAGGATTATCTCCACTCTCTATACAATCTCACTATCTCCTCACTGTTGGTGGCAAAATTGCCTCACAGCCCCAACACCCAAAGGGTAGTCAAGTTAAAAAACATAACATCCGCACGAAAATTGTGCAAACTTCAAGTCAAATGTCAAGTCAGACTTTTTTTATATTTACAAACAAAACAAAAACAGACGTCATGAGCCATTGATAAAGTTATTGGGACAGACCCAAAACATCGACGTCGCGTGGTGTGTCTCATAGTAGGTAGTAGGTACCTACCTCTAAATCAAACAAAAAAAACTTCTGAAGCACTTAATTAATTTAATTTTAATGCTAGCTAGAGAAATATTGACAGGATTATAAATGTATACCTACCTACACTTATTGCACCTTTTCAGACGTCAGACGGAAGTATGGTTTTTCTGTTTCCAAACCGAAATGTTCGCCAATTTTATATAAATTTCTAAGTTTGATATCGAACGATCAATCGACGCGACTTTTTTGTTGTTGTGCAAACCTCAAGTCAAATGTCAAGTCAAACTTTTTTAATATTTACAAACAAAACAAAAACGGACGTCATGAGCCATTGATAAAGTTATTGGGACAGACCCAAAACTTGGACGTCGCGTGGTGTGTGTGTGTCTCATACCTCTAAAACAAACAGAAAAATCTAAATCGGTACTCAATTAAATTAATTTTATTGCTAACTAGACAAATAATGACAGACTTATTGCACCTTTTTAGACGTCAGACGGAAGTAGGTATGGTTTTTCCGTCCCCAAACCTAAATTTTCGCCAAATTCATATGAATTTCAAAGTTGGATATCGAAATTTCACTGAGAAGAGAACAAGGTAGTACATTTTTGTAATGTGAAATAGGTAAATTTTAGTCATGTATTCTGTTTATATAAAGAAAATTGTTATGATCATCATATTCAGCGGTAAAAAGAGTTTGCCTGCTAAATAGAATCCAGTTATAATCAGCTGCACAGTTATTTTTAAACTATGTTAGACTTAGTTTAGTTCTAAAGCTTTCTATTTATCACCTACAACAGGTTATTATATTTTACCTAAGACGTCTAGGTTAGTTAATTCGTTTTAGTAAGTGTTAGTTATCATTATGTATAAACAAGAGAACCTTGATATAATCACAGAGGGTTTGTCAAAGACACGACTTTTTTTTGACTTTGGCAAATTGCGCTCAATTGATTTCAGTGAAAGCGGGGGTAGTCTGAAACTCACCGCCCGCGTAGCTGCATCTCGTCAGGTACAACAGAATACCGGTAACCGTCAGCCACTTCATCTCACTCACTTCTCGTGCACAACACAAAAAATAAGTTTTTGAAGGGGGTCAAGCGACCAGCACCCGCGACAATCGCCACTAGACTGATGCTCCATCGCGTACAATTCAACTGATATACTCCCACGCAAGCTTACGTTTACCGTTTCTCGAGTCAATTTTTTTAACCTACGACCATTCTCGCGGTGGCGGAAAGCTCACATTTGACATAAAATTATGTCAAACCGCGGTTCGAACTGTAGCCGTAAGGTTGTTATGACGTTATCGTAATTATTATATTTTGTCATCATATTTTACTACATGTACTAATAGAAAATTATACCTACATATTTATAAAGTGGCGTTATTATAATTAATTGGTTGTTTTTGTGGTGTCATTGTTTTATGTGTAAATCGTAACGGATGAATTAAGTAAATAGTTTTTTTTTAATACTACAGGCACTTGCCCATTTTTTTAACATTATTTCACTGAATTTATTTCTCACGGACTGTAAGTAGAACTGTTTTGTTTTTGTATACTAAATCTTACAAAAACTGAAGATAATAATTATTTATGTAGAGAGTCGCGGGCATCCAGTGGATGCAAAAGGCAGGCTGTCGTTCAGTGTGGAGGCCTATGTTCAGCAGTGGACGTCTTCTGGCTGATGATGATGATGTAGATTTATATTTTACATCCTTGTTTTTTTATATCGGATATCGGATAACTCTTCACAACCAGCATTAAAATGGATTCTTAAAATTAATTGAGCATCGCAAGAAAATATGTTTTCTTTAGAAAGCCCCATGACAATAAATAACATTTCCCCATAATAATTCCTAAAGTTATTACTATTTTGATTCTGTGTTATTTTGCGTGTATTATTATATACTTATCTATTTAAAACGTTTTCCGTCAAAGGTAAGGTAACTGCTAAACCCTTTTTGCTGTTGTATCTTTGACGACATTTCTTATCGACGTTTTAAAATTAGAAACAGAATCTCGGTTCCCGCCAAACGGGCCGCGAAGTTCGTTTAGCATGGAGATCGCATTCACATGCCCGCAGGGGCCTGCCGCTTCAAAGGCCCGACAACTTCATGCGCTTTTTTACGACTACAAAAATCTTGTTCTCTTTGGAATGTGAGTTAAATTTAGGATTCGCATTTTTCCAATGGTCGGTTTAACGAGCGGAGTGTTGCTAACTCCGATTATGTTTTTATTTTTTTCACGGCGGCCTTTGATGCTGAGAAGCCTACGTCAATTTTAAAAATGGAATGGAATTCCTGGGCGAAAACAAATAAGTTTTTAATGGGCCCACGTCAAGAGCTAGCTTAGGAAGGCATTTTTATAGGTCTTTTATGGGGTATGCCCACGCAAAAATTTAACCGGAATAATATTTTGTTAAGTTTTGAACGCCAGAAATTAGTTTCGAGCAATTTGCGTGGGAGGAGTTTAATTTTTCTTTCTAGGAAGTGTTTTTGTAAACAGGAACTTTGCTATTTCCATGTCATTTATTTTTTAATCATTGTCATCATTTCAGCCATAGGACGTCCACTGCTGGGCATAGGCCTCCCCCATCGATCTCTAAAAGGGCCGGTTGGAAGCGGCCTGCATTCAGCGTTTCCCTGCGGTCTCATTTAGGTCGCCTGTCCATCTTATTTACTTTTATCTTAAGAATACCTACCAGACCTTCCTATTCTATCTAGAAGTCTCATAGGCCAGCACAGAGCAAATAAAAAATACAGAGGTACTACCGCGAACACGAAAAGTGAAGCCCTTTTTTGAAACATGTGTGCGTAGTCGAAGTTCGTGTCGTGTAATTCATCAAAATAAGTGATAATATAAATACTCCATCCTTGAAAATCCTATGTGGAAATATTCCATCGTTCTTCTTATTTACTTTTGTGTTGTTTTTACAGTTCTTAACACTGCAAGACGTCATTGTTTCTTTTTAAAACGGATGTTTTCAGTACTACGTTCTGACAAGAAATTCACGTAGTTTTGAATGCGTATACGTGTGCGTGAGTCGTGTATTTACAGGGAATTCACGTAGTTTTGGAAGCGATTTTGGCGTCACTTTGGCAGTGCGCCGTAGGGACTCTGTATTTTTATTTGCTCTGAGTAGGCCAGTAATAAGAAAAACTTGAGTCGCGAAATTTTTGGGAACTAGGTAATATTTTTACCCCAGCCAAGATCATTGACCCCGGCTTTTTCATAAAACTGCAACCAGAAATACCGGAGGATGGGCAGCAGCGTCCTATTAGTACACGGTGAACCTACTGCGAATTGCGATCCCTTTATAGGCTGAGCCACCTGCGAAGCGTGGGGATTATGGAAACACCCTTCTCTAAGAGGGCTGCCTTTGTTCAGCAGTGGTCGTTGATGATGATGAACATTTTTCATAGTTTATAATAATTTAAATAGTTTAGAAGTATAACCAAGAAACTTATATCCTATGCTCGATCGGACGGGGTCGTTCTCATCTGATCTGCTCCTTGTTCTACCAATAGAACAAGTCACCATCATCATTTCAGCAATAGGACGTCCACTGCTGGACCTAGGTCTCCCCATCGATCTCTAAAAGGGCCGGTTGTAAGCGGCCTGCAACCAGTGTTTCCCTCCGGTCTCTTTTAGGTCGTCTGTCCATCTTGTGGGTGGACGTCCTACTACGCTGCGCTTACCGGTCCGTGGTCTCCATTCCAGAACCTTTCGGCCCCATCGGCCATCTGTTAAATAGAACAAGCAGGAAAAATAATTACCATATTTTGTTCTACCAATAGAATAAGTAAGAAAAAATATTTATTATACGCTGTATACGTATTAGGTAGCATCTAGTATATATGTTTATCTATAGTAGCATTGAATTTATGTCCGACGATTAGAGAGCTCTTGGCTCTCTGTTTGTTCTTTCAGAAACGCAATGCATAGATAATATCATCAATACATGGCGTGGCCTGACAAAATAATCGGCCAGAAAGGGATGGGGTATTACCGGATATCCTATCTTTCTTTTTAATAAAAAGTGCGGCAATTAAGTATTTGGTCCACCTGATGGTACTTAAGCAGAAACCGCCGCATATGGACACCTGCAACAGTAGCGGTGTTGATGGTGGTTTGCCAGCCTAGAGAGGTAGTTCTAGACACTCTTTTTGAAACGCTATATGTTGAAGCTCGGCGGAAAGACCCTACAAAGAAAAGGGAAGGACATTCCCACCTTGCAGGTCCGCGGAAGAAAGGAGCGGAAAAATCGGACGGTGTGGGATTTCCAGCTTTGCAAGATTGCTATCTAATTGAAACCGTTTTCTCTTTGGTAAATCTGTTTAATAATCTGATAAATGATTCTTTGTTTTTAATATTAAATCGCTTATAATAAAAAGCCGTGGTATCCTATTTGGGAGACCGCTAGACTTGAAAGCGTGAGGTCGCGGGTTCAAACCCCGGGACCGTACCAATGAGCTCTTTGGAGTTTATGTATGGATTTTCATACCACTGGCTTTTCGGTGAAGGAAAACATCGTGAGGAAAACTGCATACGTACGGAGAAGGAATTCAATGGCACATCTGAATCCACCAACCTGCTACTGGGCCAGCGTGGTGGATATGGCCCAATCACCCTTTCGGGGGTAGGCCTCTAAGTCCAGCAGTGCGGACTGTTAAAAGGCTGATTATGATGATGAATACAAAATCCCTGGTTTTCTCACACAATCATCACAAGGCCTGCCTCACAAAGGTACTACTTACCATTATTTTTGGGTTTGTTCCGCGAATTTCTAATATATAATAAATTTATGTTTCTTACCGTTCCTATCGTGGAATCAGAGACAAATTTATTAAACACTTAGGTATATCCTAATACGGAGAAATCTGTGGTCAGAATGTGCACCTAGGTACTTATTACGTATTTTGTCAATCGATGATAATGACTGAAAACAATAAATATTCCCTTATGATGGAATATTCCTGACTAAAATCTATAAATATGCCATTATGCTTAGATAAGGTACCTACCTACATGTCATTATGATGGAATATTTATAGATTTTTAGTCATAGTCATCGATTTCATAATTTCCACGGTTCGTCATAACAAACCACGGAACTTTTGAAATCGATTAATAAATTCTGTTTAACTTAGATAAGTTGGTAAATACCTAATATATATACTACTTTTTATTTGGCACTAGCAGCTCCCCGCGATAGTACTCATGAGTTTATAACTTTTGTATATAACTATACACTTATACTTATTATACTTTTGTATGTTATAACTTCTGTAGATAAATATAGGTATGTTTTTCTCTTCATGCTTTTGGAAGAAAGGTATCCTGGCTGGTCCTGCCTGCCTCTCATGATTCAGTCATTCTTTTCTCCGTCACGTCACCCTCATACGACTCACCATACCAAAGAGAATATACCTTAGGCATCTATACTAATATTATAAAGAGGAAAGATTTAAACATAAATAATTTAACAAAATTGAGACACATTTACTGTCACATTTATAATATTAAGTGTCTGATGTCATAATATTAGTCATAGTGTTGTTATCAGCTGTTGTTCTAACGGTGATCATAATTTCATGGAATAATAATTATGATAGAGGTCATAGGGCGGGTTACTGGGTGAGACGAACAATCTGTGTTTATTTATTGCTCAAATTCTAATTAAATTTAGTAGGTACATAAAAGTTCGTGCTAAGATAGGTATACTTGTTACAAATCTGAAGGTTGGCCTGACCTGAGCCCTTAGCACAATACACCAAGGAGCCCTTAGTACAAATTCTGGATTTATGGCAACCCTACTCCTACATCGCGCGCCCGGTGGCAACTGAGCAAGTTAGCATGTCATGCACGCTGCTCTTCTTTGACTTCTTTTGATATGATTTTGAAAAAATGAGAGACAACAGAAGCAAATTCAAAGAAAAATCAAAATGGTGTACCTATTAAAAATCAAGAGCAGATTAGAATGAACATAATGGCATCACATCACAAAAAAAAAGGATTTAATACATGTTTGGAAAAGTCAAGGATTTTATATATACCCTAAGGAAAAGTACATCAGAAATGAACTCTAGGACTAGTGTCCCTGTGAGCGTCAATGGGGTTACTGATATTTTAGATCAGGTACGTGTACCTATATTTGTCAAAGACTGATACTAAACGAATCGCATAAATTTTCAAAGACCAGTTTAAAGTTCCATCTTTAATTTTACCTCCAAGAAGGATGTCTGCTGATGTCGGTACGCAGGAGTTGTTTGATGCTGGGTATGTAGATGACGAAGATAATCTGAAAAGTTTTACAGCCAAACAATAGCTAAAACAATTCCAGCAATGAAACGAGGGAAATCTCCAGGTCACGTCACGATGGACTCAGCATCAAACATTTTCAGTGTGCTGGTGTTCACTTACCTCGAGTGCTTTCTATGATGTATTCCTTCTGTATTAATCATGTGTATTTACCACAGAAGCTGATGAAGACTATAGTGGTACCAATAGTTAAAAATAATACCGGAGATATTTCTGACAAAGACAACTACCGGCCTATATCTCACTAGCAACAACAGCTGCTAAAGTACTTGATAGTTTGCTTAATGTTCAACTCAGTGCAAACATTACTTTGAATGACTCTTAATTTGGATTTCAGCCAAATGTGTCCACTGAAAGTGCCGTCCTGGCCCTTAAGCATACTGTAGAATATACTACACTACCAGGAAGACTCCAGTTTACGCTTTGCTTTTTGGATCTATCCAAAGCTTTCGATCGAGTGTCTTATCAACTCTTGTGGTAGAAGTTGGAAGGATAAATACCTTCCGAACTAGTAAATATTTCAAAACCGACTTATTTGTGTTAGGTGGGCAAATGACATGTCAGAAACATGTATAGATTGGAGTCTGGAGTGAGGCAGGGAGGATTGTCTGATTGGAGGAGAACAATTCAACAATATTGAATGAGCCAATTTTTGGTTGACTTCCATGGCGTTTGATCCAGATCACTTAAGGAGAGGTTTTCTATCTTTTTAGCAACGGTTGTTACTAAATGACCAAAATTATGCTTAGTGGAGCAAAACCATGTCTCTTACACACAGCCGTGCGTTTCGCTACTTAAATTTTTAAGCTACTTTTGCTACTTAAGGTTTTTCTTACATTTTTAGAAAAGTATAGCTGTAATTTAAAATGTACCTCTACTGTTCCCTCCATAGTTATGAAATCTGTAGGTATATTAAGATATTATAGACATAATTTAGTCTATGAATGCTTTAAAAAAAAAACAGGGTGATTAGCGACGTTAAATTTTTTCTATCGACTTAGATTTCCTTATTCGTGTTTCGATCTTTACAGTTTCCTAGATAAAACATTTAGTTTTGATATGACACCATTTATATAATTTTAAGCCAACAATGGAAATAGACAAACTAAAACTAGAATGACAAATATAGCCAAAAGTGGGGAAAGAGGGCCTTAATGTTAAGTGACGGTGAGCTGATGCCAAAACAATCATTGGTGGATCCAGGGAGGGGCATGGGGGCATGGGGGCCCTGCCCCCATGTCCCTGTCATATCAAAATTGAACATAATTATCTAGGTGCATACAAAGACCGAAACACGATTAGTAAAAAAAAACTCGATAAAAAAATTATTAATATAACCCTAATTTGTGATTTTTGTTGTGGATTGGTCAGAGAAACCATCTCTAAAATGATGTCAAAGATATCAATCGAAATCAATAAAAAATATCAAAAGAAAGAGCACATCATTAATAACGAACACCCGAAGATAGTTTTTTTTATTTTCAGTTATAATTTTCTCAAAAAAAAAACAAGTTTTTCGACGTTTGGGTCGCTCGGCGTTCTCCGAGTCATTGCCCAATAGGGCGTTCAAGGAAAGGGTTGTGTTTTTTAGAATTTTTGTGTTTGTTTGTTGTTAAATCATGTACATTATTATGCGAGCATGCAATATAGCTTTTGTGGCAACACTCCCGAAAGCCGCCGCATCTCCTTGTTAGCTGGCCCGAATCCACGGAGATGGCGACTTCTGTTAGGGGGCGTCCATTAATTACGTGTGGTGTTTTAGGGGGCGGAGGGGCGAGCTGAATCTAAAGTATTTACACTAAAACGCATTTTGAAAAATTTCACATGAGGTTTTTTCGAGCCAAATCTAGCGCAAAGTTGCTAGTCTATCGGTTTTTTATCGTAGGTATACTTACTTAGGTAGGTAACATTTCGGAGAGTGTGCATCGGATCTGCATGAACAAGCGTGCGTAGACCGCATCATCGCGGCGTGATGGTGGTCAAACGCAAGCTTATTATTTATATTTTAAAAAAACCCTGCTGCCCATTTTTGTATCGGACTGCCAGAGCGGGCACGAAAAATCGACATCGCTTTACAGTTGATATTCCGAAAACCCATACGAAATGCTTTGATTACACTTTTATTGTGCGAAATGCTAGTCTGCGGAATGCACTGCCTGAATGGGTGTTTCCTGATGGTGACAATCTACTGTCTTCAAATCAAGATTGAATCTGTTTGTTCTAGGCAAGCGTGCTCCATCCATTGGCAGATCCAGGGGGGGGCATGGGGGCCATAGCCCCTCCCAAAACACCTAGCAATTCCATACATTCGACTTAATTTTACGATTTGATTGCTTCGAACCTTGTCAGAAATGTCAGAATGCCCCCCCCCCCAAAAGAAATCCTGGATCCGCCCCTGGCTCCATCGTAGACCACATCATCGCTTAACATCAGGCGAATTGGCGACCAAGCGCGAACATATTATTAAATTTTAAAAAACTCACGGTATCTTACCATGGGGGGGAGTGGGGGGTCGAAAAATCTCCAAAATCACTTCACGTAATTAATGGATGCCCCCTTATCCCGATCACTGGTCGCAGTCGTGTAATCACGAGGACGTTCCCACGGCTCGGTAGTATAGATACCTCCTCATATCTCAGATCCGGCGCCATATCGTATCCGTTATGACTAACCCCGGAACGTACAACACACGAAAACTTGGTATATTTTGGTATCGGGGACAGTTTGAAAACTTCATCATGTCATTATATTTAGTACTAGCGACCCGCCCGCCCGGCTTCGCACGGGTGTAATTTACGTGCGAAGCCGGGGCGGGTCGCTAGTTATACATATAAACCTTCCTCTTGAATCTATCTATTTAAAAAAAACCGCTTCAAAATCCGTTGCGTAGTTTTAAAGATTTAAGCATACATAGGGACGGACAGACAGCGACAGCGACTTTTTTATACTATGTAGTGATAGTGATTGATGTTACCCTTCAGCCGACACTATACAGGATGTAATGGGAACACTCTCGAAGCCAAAAGAAGGTAATTATACTCATCATTATGAACCACTTTTAGTATGGGACCAACCCTGAAATCGCGGAAAAAAATCAGCTGTTCCATACATTTTGTCGAGTGTCAATGACCGTTTTCTATAGAAGAGCTGATATTTTGTTCGCGATTTCAGGTTTGGTCCCATAGTAAAAGTTGTTCATAATGATGTGTACAATTACCTTCTTTTGGCTTCGAGAGTATTCCCCTTACACCCCGTATTATGGTCCTCGCATTCCCTAAAGTCTGTCGCGGTATCGGTACTTGGATGGGTGACCGTCTGACCATGATGTCTTTGTGCACAAATTTTTTATACTTTAATAGTAACAATTTTTGTGGTGGTACGCACGGAACCTTCAGTGCGCGAGCCTGACTCGCACTTGGCCGCTTTTATTTGTTTACCTACTGACTACTGCAGCGTTTAGCTGATATAACCGTAATTAATTTGTAGCTTCAGGCAAATGTCTTTTTGCACTAATTTTTTATACTTTAATAGTAAAAAAATGTGGTGGTACGGAACCCTCAGTGCGCGAGCCCGACGCGCACTTGGCACCTTTTATTTGTTTACCTACTGACTACAGCGTTTATATGTTGTTATCCGTAATTGTAACTTTATTATGTAGCTTCAGGCGATCACGTCGGTCATGTTTTCCTCGTCATTATAGATATTGGATTAATTTTCATTTATCCACCTTCGTAAACAAAGAAAACGTAATCTGTAACATCGAGGTTAAAATAAAGAAAAAATTAAAAAAAGAGGTTGTCTGTAAAGTCGGTTTACAGACGATAATTTTACACGAAGCCGATCGTGCCTCCCTTTCGCTTGTTCCGCGCTCTCGCTTTCACGCGCGGCTCAGGCGGAACGTGACAAAAATGCAAGAAAAAAATATACTTCTAAATTCTCCCAGTTCTACGATACGAGATACGATATAATCTAGAGAACTACTTTTCCTCTTTTGTTAGGATTCCGTACCCAAAGGGTAGATAAAAATGGGACCCTATTACTTACTTACTAAGCCTACGTTGTCTGTCTGTCCATCTGTCCTATTAACGGCTGTCTTTCGAACCGTAATAAATAGAAAGTTAAATTTTTTACATAATAATAATTACGTAATTCAAATTCAAATTTATTTATTTATTTATTTAATGTTACGGCGAATTACCTACCTGACTAAAAATAATCATCATCATCATCAACCATTCTCCACCCACTGCTGGGTATAGGTCTCCTCTTCAGCGCGCCATCTTTTCCGATCCTGTGCTAGTCTTGTCCACTGCTTTCAAAGACTGCTTTCCTGCTGTCCCTAAAAAATAATAAAAAAGTAAAAACTAAAGGGGGGTGCAACGGAACCCTCAGTGCACGTCCCCGACTTTCACTTGGCTGGTTTATTTTTATGGATTGTAAAATGATTGTAAACGCCAACGCATTCTCTCAGCACCCGGATTGCAATGTCAGTGTGTGTGATATAGGAATACGAGATAATTTGAAATACGAGAATTAGAGAATTAGGGAAATACGAGATATTTTGGGATACCTATATAATACGAGATTGTTTTAATACGAAGGTGGAGCTGCCATTCTGATTTTTGCATATAACATGTACCTGTGTAACAGTGTGTAACCCGTGTTGGTTTTCATTAGCGCTGTGGCGTAAAAACATTGCTATTCTTTGATTATATATAGAATTATATTTCTTTATATAATCAAAGTTGCTAATAGTTGCTAATAGTGTAATTTGGATCGTACTTTATGGTATGTCAGTTGTCATTAAATTATTAATGTCATTGTCATGTCAACGTCCAATGTCCATCAAATCTTTGCATCAAATTTCCATTTTATTTTGTAAACAAAATATAGATTGCTATTAAATCTAATTTTCATAGGAATTCTTCGCCAACAGCATTGTAATTTCCGATGCAAATAGACAGTTAAAGAAATGGATGACGGAAATTCTATAATTTACGGGCTTGAGCATCAGGTACGAACAATAAACTTGATTCTACAGAAACTTGCGAGCAGCAATTTACTCTCTGCTTTTTACTATCTTAATTGTTGAAACCGAGTTGCTGATCGATTCTTGAAATAAAACTACGCTTATAGATTCCGGCAAAATGTCAACAGATATAAGAATTTGTTTAAAAATGCAGATGTTTATTAACATTAAAATTTTCCAGACCCGAGCCCTGTCTCCTCAGTACGCTGAGGGTGAGGCCATCAGGTTCCTCATCGGTACTCAGAGCCTCAAGCCTAACACCAACCAAGTGCATGTGGTAGAGCTGGAAGAAGATACTGGAGCATTACACACCAAGGTTGGCTACTGCAACAAAAATAAAATGTATGGACGGGCCATAACCATTGAACTTGCTCAGTAAAAACGAGTCAAACCGTCGGACATATACTTCAACACCTTATTATAACCATGTACAGTACATTTGTTACAAAAAATAGATAGGTTTTTTGTTGTGTATTTACACTTCGGGACAGCACACGAAGGTCAGATGTTTGTCAGATGTTTCGTTATCGTGTAACAATAATCTCGTGTTGCACTTCCTATGACTAGAGACCGACTGAAATGAAGTGAGTGCTGGCGCTCATTTTGTAATCTTCAAATATGCGCTTCATCTGGGCCCGTCTATTCATTTTATTTTGGTCGAAGATTGGCTACCTATTGTTTTTCAAAACAATTAAATTACTTTAATATTATAAATGTGAAATTTTTTTGTTTGTCTGCACTCAACTAAGTAACAGCTAAATGGATTTTTGATTAAATTTTGAGTGAAGTAGGGATGTCGACTCTCCTGGAAAAATAAACGATATCTGAATAAACTTAAATTCTAAATAATTATTTGTCAGATCATGGTAGGTACTAGAGGTGTGCGCCGATAGCGTTTGACCGGCGGCGGCGACCGGTGTCTTTTTGGCGGCGTGCTTCAAATCGTCGGCGGCGTGCGCCACGCCGATCGGCGCACACTTCTAGTAGGTACACATACATATAAAGTAGCATGCATGGTCGTAAGAATGGAGACGAAATCGAAATTGAGAGAATCGATTTTCGATTAAATACAAATAGCCTACTTATCCTTGAGAATCTATCCTATTTAATTTAGATTAACTGTCTAATTTAATAAATTGCCAAATGAATTAAAAGATATCGAAAAAGAAGTAACTTTTATAAATAACTTAAAAGGTATTTTAGAATCCAAATGTTATTACAACTTAGAAGAATTTTTCAATGATAATTTCGACAAAATGAACATAGATCGTTCCGTTCCGACTATTGCCATACCCAAATAGGGTCATAAGTATTACTTTATATTTAAACATGTTAATTTAAGAATTCCATGTACCTACATATGTCTGCAATAAAATATTGAGTATTGAGTAATTTCGCCTATGATTAAAATAAAAGACGTATCAAAAGTCAGTCAATTGCTTGCTGTACATTTCGACTGAGATCAAACTGAATGTTGAATGTGTGAATCCAAAAAATCTATTTTCCGATTAATCAATTAAACATTGGCATCCCTAAAGGTGGGTAAATTGATACACTTTTACAAGCTTTTATTCAGTTTTACCTGTCCCGGTGTCTGTCTGTAATCGAACCTTACAAGTAAAATTTGACTAACTTCCCAGTGTTCAATTGAGCTGAAATTTGGCATACTTGTTAAGTTCCAATGACAACACGATATGTTGGTGACAGCGAGCTGATCTGATGATGGTGACGGTGGACAACGGCACTCCTCGATGGATAATATAGACTGGCAGTGTTTAAGTTAATTTTGATCAGCACACCACTGATCACTAATTTCATAAAAGCTTGTTTTACTTGTGTAATGAAACTGATAAGCGATGCTAGTTATTGTATAATTTTATAGGTGTTCAAACACAATATAGGCGAAATATGGCATCTGAGATGCTCCATGCACGACCCGGCCATGCTAGTGACGACACACAACTCGTACGATGCTGCCACAGTGCAGTGTCAGATGGCAGTGTCGGTGCTCAAGCTGCCTACCGTTGAAGTAAGTCTACAAGCTGTCCTATTTTTTGATGTGATAACGTCTTATAAGTCGATGAACGCCAGCTGCACGCACGAAAAATTGTCACATTCCGCCTGAGCCGCGCGTGCAAGCGAGAACGCGGAACAAGCGATAGAGAGGCACCATCGGCCTAAGCGTTTTCATGTAAAAATATCGTCCGTAAACCGACTTTACAGACAACTCCTTCTTTATGATAAAAGAGTATGGGCGGGTAAGAGTAGCCACAGAAAAGAGAAGTAAATAGAACGAAAATGAGAAGGAAAATCTGTTACCAGGTATTATGAGTGAACCTTGATTTAACATTCTTATTTAGATCAACGCGTCGAACTCGCATCCAAAGAACTTGGACATTACCGTTTTGGGTTAGGTCTCAAAGTTCTTCGTCCGCATCACAGTTGCTAAATGATTTCGAATAATTAACGTTTCGTTTGTATGGGTGCAACTGGCTACAACAAATTTCTACAAAAATGCCTTGACAGCCGTTATAATAAAAACAAAAAAAACTCTGTGGATGTAGAAACGATACGGAAGGGTGAAGCGTTTGGCCCACCCCGGCTAGCCTGGCTGGTCCTGAAATAACCTCTGGGGTGACTGTTTTTTTCAAATTAACAGCACTTCATGGGTGTGGGTTCGATTCCCGCCTAGGACAAACATTCATGTGATGAACATTTTGTGTTTGTTCTATATCTGGGTGTTAATAACTATGTAATAACTTTGAATAAAATAATTTAAAAAAACTCCTTTTCAAAGGAACTGTTTAAAAATCTAGATCTGAAAAAAAATCTCTTTATTATTATCTCTCTCTTATAATTTTCTACTTGGGCTGTATGTTTTTTTAAATATATACTAGCTGCGCCTCGCGGTTTCACCCGCGTAGTGATGAAAAATGGTGATGATGCTGATGAAAAGTAGCCTATGTCCGTCTCCTGGTTCTAAGCTACCTCCCCACCAATTTTCAGCCATATCGGCTCAGCCGTTCTTGAGTTATAAATAGTGTAACTATAACGATTTTCTTTTATTTAGATAGTAATATGCTTGCATTTGCTTTCAGGTGATTCCAAAGGATCTGGACGACCTGAGTGCAATACAGAGCCGTAATCCTGAGGATATGGAAGTATTACTTACCATCACACCAGAGGTGAGCATTCTGTTAATTATACTTGATCCAAATTTTATTTAACTATGACAGATGTAGCAGATTGTAAACTGAATGAAAACCTTCACTTCATGTGTTGGTTTGTAAATGTATGATTGTAAAACTATCAAATGATTTTAAACTATCACCGTTGTTCACTAAAGTTGACTTTAAGAGGGTATACCACGGCCAAGAAATTTGATGAATAGTAATAGGTATTTAGCAAATCTATTGCTGTCCCCTGACCTCAAGCCTCTCCCAGTAGAGCGCAATAGGGACAACTGCAGCTCGGATCGATTATACCTACGAAAAGTAGACAAAAGTTTTATAAACTCGTCAAATTTGTTTGATAGACGTCTGAACATGGCTGTAAAAAACAAAATTTGGGATATTTAAAGGGTCATATTTCTTATAGTAGTTAACTTATAAGAAAAAATAAATGATAGAAGCATGACAATGGGGGAGATAAATTTTATTTAAAAAAATTACAGTTCTAGTATATTATCCAGGGAGGAAACTCGAGAATACGTTTGTATGGACAAAGCACTGCCCGTGTGCCCAGTTAACTTGACGATATACAATACATTTCAGAAGGCGGACGAAGAGATCCGATGCGCGGAGTGGCATCCGACCGAGCCGACGCGGCTCGGCGTCGTGAGCGCGGGAGTGCTTCGGGTGCATGATGTGACAGCGGGGGCGGCTGCCAGTGCAGCGCGCGCGCCGCGCGGCACTCTCGCCGGGGGCAAGTGGAACCCGCATCAAGGAAATGGGCAGGTGAACATGAACCTCTTACATCAGGTGACGACCTGTCACCACCAAGGATTCTCTATTGACAGGATGGGCTATGTTGGTGACTCTGATTCTTCAGCGAATATCCTTATCCCGGATTCTATCACGCAAAGAAACTCCGAGTATAGCTCTCTCCATTACCCGCTGTGTGACTGAGTTTTTCCGAATGACCAGCAGTTAAGGACCACGTCTATCAGTACCATAATATCTCATCACTGGCAACACAAACTGTACATCCTACTATGGCATTAAAAAATAAATGTAACCTTGTTTAATATTACAACTGAAGGACACTGTATCCATCCATGGTCATGAAAAAAGTTTACAAACAAAAAGACCCTTGACTTGATGATCTTTTTTGTTCTATAAAGTCTGTTAAAATATGTGAGCGAGATAAAATAAATAAATATTGCACACACGGTCATCTGACCCCAAACTAAGCAAAGCTTGTGATATGGCTGCAAGAGACTGATATACATACATATATAGTATTAAATACATACTTAAATAGATATTAACAACCAGATATAGAACAAACACAAATGTTTGTCCTAGGTGGGAATCGAACCCACGCCCCCATGCCCACAAGGCAGGTTCACTAACAACTGAAGTGTATTTTCGCCCGCAGTTCGCAGTGCTCCAAGACATGCACATAAAGTGCTACGACACGCGCACAGACTGCGCCTCCCCCGCCTGGAGTATCGACAACGCGCATCGACAGCTCGTCAGGGACCTCGATTTCAACCCTAATAGGTACTGTTTCATTAAAGAATCTAGTGTATTTCTGTAATAAAAAGTTTTTTTTTACAATTACTCACACTCAAGCCTATCAACAATAAAAAAAAGAAAACCAAAAAAAAAATTGGCCATTATTTATTATTATACTTTAGTTTACAGTGTGTACTTTAATCATGCCAAGTTTGAAGCTTGTGAGTATTACCGTTTTTACAATAGAGCAAATACAAAATTTGGAGGTTATGTACGGATTGTCATACCACTGGCTTTTCGGTGAAGGAAAACATCGTGAGGAACCTGCATACGTACGAAGAAGAAATTCAATAACGTATGTGAATCCACCAATCCGTACTGGGCCAGTGTGGTGGATATTGCCCAATCACCCTTTCGGAGGTAGGCTAAAAGTCCAGCAGTGGACTGTTAAAAGGCTGACTACGATGATGATGATGATGAAATACAAAATAATTATATGTTAAAAAAATATGTTTGTTGTATTAAAATATATTGTAAATATTGTAAATATTTATTTGTCTCATAATAACAGATACACAAGCTATGTGAATCTCTGACTCCTATGCTAGGTAGATTACCTGTATTATAGGAGTCAGTTCCTTCCAAGTAATGGTGACAGATATTGACAAAACTAATAACTAAATTTAGTAATATATGCATGCAGTATTTGTGTGTGTGTGGTGTCTGTGTGTACGTGAGTGAGTGAATATGTGTGTGTGTGTGTGTGTGTGTGTGGGTGGGTGTGTGTGGGTGGGTGGGTGTGTGTGTATGTGTGTGATAATGAAAGAAGCCCTAGTGTATATTTATGTAATATGTTACAGGTATGTATATATATATGTTACAAGTATGTATGTCTGTATGTTACAAGTTTTTAGTTTTTAAATAAATTCTATAAGTTTTTCAGCACCTTTGTAGTCTATTTCTTCCAGCCATTTAACAATCGGTTTTTTAATCTGGTAGTTACTAAGGGTCTTGCAATTTCCTATTTTCTCTTTAAAAAGGTTATACAGATGTGGAGCTGTATGGAGATAGTGTCTCTGTGCAAAGGTGGATTTTGTAGCAGGGATTGGACACTTGTTTCTTCTTTTATTTTGATATGGAATATGTGGAACTGTACATTGGTGATACTTTCGAATGGAATGGAAAAAGAAAAGTTTACGGACAGATAGGACATTAACCAGTTTATACACTTCAGTAGTGGGATATCGATAGGGTAGATACTGCATAACTTTAAGGACGGCACGTTGCGCACGCTCTATCCTGATCATATGCACTTTTGCTGCGCCTCCCCATGAGCTAATGCAGTATTCAATGATACACTGGCAGAGAGCCTTATAGATTTGTGTCAACAACATATGGTTTGCTATAGATCTTAGATTTTTAAAAACATATATAAGTTTACGAACTCTAGAAATCAAAGCTGTTATCTGGCAATCCCATCTTAAGTGTCTATCTATGTGTACTCCAAGATACTTGATACTGTTGACTCTATCTAGTATGTTGCATGAGCATTGGGACTGCAGAATTGGATTACGGTTACATGGAAACGAGTGGATCTTAAGAATAAAGTTTTCCTTTGGCTTTGAAGCTTTGGTTTTACTAAAACAAATATATTTGGTTTTGCCAGTGTTAAGAGAAAGGAGACTATCTTCTAACCATGCCGTGACAGTGGCAAGTCCCGTTTCGGCAGCGCTTTTCAAACCTATCCAAGTTTTATCGTGAAACAAGAGGACCGTGTCGTCCGCAAACATAAGGAGTTCCATTTTAGAGGTGCTCAAGCAACACAAGCTATTAATATAGACAAGAAAAAGAGTCGGACCTAGCGTGCTTCCTTGCGGAACACCATATGTGCAGATGGCTCCGTCACTAACGTATTGATCAACTTTAACGCGTTGTACTCTTCCACTCAGATAATCCTTAAACCACTGAAGTACTAGCCCTCGTATACCAAGATTTTCTAAACGTTTCAGCAATATGGGTATTGAAACTGTGTCAAAAGCCTTTTGTAGGTCCAAAAACACCCCCAGGCATTTGTCTCCACCATCAAGATGATTTGTAATCAGAGAAGTTAGGTGTAAGACTGCATCACTAGTAGATTTACGAGATCGAAATCCAAATTGATTATTAGCAAGAAAGCTATTAGATTCCAGGTACTTGACTAATCTTTTATTTGCAACTTTCTCCAATATTTTTGACAATGTACTAAGTAATGATATAGGTCTATAGTTTGATGGCACATGCTTATCACCGGATTTATGAATGGGGACAACAACAGCATCTTTAAGTGTTTCCGGAAATTGACCCGTTTCAAAACTTAAGTTAATAATGTAAGTAATAGGCTCTAGTAAAAGCATTTTAAATTGCTGGATAATTTTTGTTGAGATGCAGTCCAAACCGGGGGCGCTGTTAGTTTTCAGTGACGAAATAATATTACTGACTTCTTCTAGGTCTGTAAGAAACAGCGGCATCGAGTGGGTGGGCGGGTTTTTATTTTGGGCCTTTTTTTCTAGCGTTGTTTCGCACGTATTGAGTTTAGTAAGAATACCATTTGCCAGATTAAGTCCTACGTTAGTAAAATAGTTGTTGACAGTATTTAAAGCTTTGTATGGTGATTCATCAATAGTAAGAAGATCATTTGGTGGTATTTTTATCTGTTTTAAATTGCCTACTTCTTTTACAATATCCCATGTTCTTTTAAGGTTGCCTAGATTATTTTTTAGTTCACTTTGGTAGTACTGAATTTTGAGTTGTTTGATAATTTTATTACATTTGTTCCTAAAATCTATATATTTTTTATGAAGTTGTTCATCACCAGGTGAGGCTCTCGATTTTTTATGTAATTCATTCCTCTTTCTGATTGTTTTAATAACGTTCTCTGTGATCCATGGTGTTAACGGTCGATTCCTGTTAGAGTATTGCTTTTTAATTGTAGTGTTTTTATTAATGATGTCAGTTAGATATTTAGTAAAAAACTCAGTGGCTAAGTTTACATCAGTAAGCTTGTAGAGATATTTCCAATTCAAGGTTTTTAGATGTTGTTCTATTCCATTAAAATCAATATGCTTCTTTTCATATGTACTTTTTGTTCTTGTTAGCTGTTTATCTGAAATTATTAACATAATAGGAGAGTGGTCTGTTAAAACTGGAAATACAATAGTTTGCCAATAGTTCTTGGTATTAACCATAAAATGATCTAGACATGTAGTAAACCTGGTAGGTATATTAATACCTTGCCGCAAACTGTGGATGGCCATTAGATTAAGGTAGTTACTGACTGATGTTGTCATGGTTTCTTTATTTGCTAGAGAGTTAATGTTAATATCTCCAGTAAATATAATGTTATCAGTAGGTAATTGTCTTAGAATTTTATCAAGGGACTCGAGGTATCTATTGGGATTTTTAAAACAAGATGGTCTATATGAACAAATTATGTTGTACTGACTATTGATATTTAAGATTAAGCAGTTACCTTCTTCCACCTCAGGTTCGAAACAAACGGTTTTAAGTTCATTCCGGACATATACCACCACTCCATCGTTTTGATTGTGATAGTTCTTAGTGTTGTACATGTCATAGTTAACCATAGTTGGTAGTAGCGTGTGCTCATTTGTCCAACATTCTGTCAGAACAAATATATCCACATGTATGTCAATAGTTGATGCAAAGCTTACAAGATAATCAAAATTGGCATTAATGCTACGTATATTCACCGACATAATAGACAGTGGTGCATTATCGAAATAGGGTTTTTTGAGTAGTTTAAAACAGTTTGTTGGATCACTTGCAAAGTCACAGATTGGATTCCCAGTATCGTCTATGTCTGATAAAACATTATCCATTTTGGTTTGAGATAGCAACAAAGGCACAAATTAAGGAAATCTTAGATTTTTCTCCGGTAAGGACAATTAATAAGATACGAGAACGTTTAAACATTGAAAATATAAATTTTATCAATAAACAGACAGTAGGTAAAATCGTGTCAGTTAGTATTTTGCTCAGACAGTAATAATTTATGTAATAATATAAGTTAAGTTCATAATATGGCTTCGATGTAATTCCGGTGTGGTATTTGTTACGATTGAGTGTGTGTATGTGAATGAGTGTGTAAATAATATGTGCATTGTGGTTAGATTTTAAACAAAGGAAATTAATTTTACAAGTAAAACAACTCGAAAACAAAATTAAGCTGTATCCTAGTAGTCAGATGGGGTCCAACATGGTTACCAAATATGGTTGTTAGTTTAGTTTTTACCAATGACAATTTATATTATCTTTGGTTTTTACCCTTTAGTTTTAACATTTTGACTTTATTATTATTTCTTAGTTAATCCGCCGTAGCATTACATATTCTGTGTAAATTTGTACTGGCTATCTATTACGATTCGAAAGACAGCCGTTAACGGCCTCTTATACCATATTTGACTGTTTTAAATCAATTTTATTCAGTTAAATTACAATATTTGAGCTGGAAAAAAATACATGTCACAGATACATCTGTGTTTGAGTTTATGATTTGGTACAAAACGCGATAGAATAAAATTCCCCCGCGGGTTCCTGACTCTTGCGTGGCAAAATCTGGCAAAATACATCGTCGCTATAACTTGGCGGGGGCTGAGGGAGCGATTTGTTGCCTACGCGACTCTGATAACAGGCCGTTAAAAGGTCAGACGGACAGACAGCATAGTGTTAGTAATAGGGTCCCGTTTTCACCCTTTGGGTACGGAACCCTAAAAATTAGGACACAAGCCTATTAGAATTCGACAACTGTTTTTTTCTAACACTGCAGACAATTCCACGTGGCGAGCGCGGGCGATGACGCAGCGCTAAACATATGGGACTACAGAAACGGACGGGAGCCAATCTTTAGTCGGACGGACCATTCACACTGGTTAGTATTATGGGCAGTGGCGGATTTACCAGCAGGCTAAGTAGGGTCGAACCTAGGGCGGCAAATTTGAGGCATTTTTTTTTTTGTTTACTACAGAGAGATTTATATATACAGATACAGTTTAAAATTTACACGTCAGTAAGTTATTGGGCACGTCAAGTACAGGAGCAGAGTTCGAAGGCAATTCCTTTGCGAAGAGGCGTGAGACAGGGAGATGTTATCTCTCCAAAACTGTTCACTGCCTCATTGAAAGACGCCTTCAAGCTCCTGGAATGGCAAGGAGGGACTCGGCATCAACAACAATGGCAGGTACATCACTCACCTTCTGTTTGTCGATGATATTGTAGTCATGGCAGAATCGATGGAAGATCTCGGTATCATGCTTACAGGCCTCAATCGAGTCCCGCGACAGGTGAGCCTTAAGATGAACATAGACAAGATAAAGTTCATGTTAAATATCCATGTTGTGCCCACCCCAGTATCAATTGGAAACTCAGTTCTAGATGTTGTTGACGCGTACGTCTACCTAGGACTAACAGTCGAACTAGGCAGGTCCAACTTAAAAAAAAAATAGGCTTGCGCTTGAACGCCAACTCACCTGATGTTCTTCAAGGAAGAGGTCAATCGGCGAATCCAACTCGACCTCAATGCCTTAAGATGGAAGTCTTCGACCAGCGTTTATTTCCAGTGATGACATATGGCACTGAAACGTAGTCTTTCACTATGGGCCTTATAAGCAAGCTCAAAGTCCCACAACGAGTTATTGAGACGGCTAAGCTCGAAGTTTCTCTACAAAATCGAATCAAAAATGAGGAGATCACGCAGAACAGATGGCCAGTGGGGCCAAAAGATTCTTGAACGGAGACCACGGACCGGTAAGCGCAGCCACCAAATACCCTCAAGATGGACAGATGACCTAAAAGAGACCGCAGGGAAGCGCTGGATGCAGGCCGTTTCCATCTGGCCCTTTTGAAGATCGATGGGGGAGGCCTATGTCCAGCAGTTAACGTACTATGGCTGAAATGATGATGATGTACATATATAGGCACATAGGCACATAAACAAACATTAGTAAATATGTTTAGATATCGAAAAAAACGATTTATAAAACTATGTATGGCAGCTCAGATATATGTCACAGAGGTTAGCTTTCATAATATAAAATGTTCATAATGGTCATGAACTACTACAATATATGCTATACATATTTTTCTTTGGCCGGCTACTTCAGTTTTTGGTCCACTTTGTCATATGTCCTTTAAATAAATAAGGACTATAATATAATAAAAGCCAACACTGAGATACGACGTCGCACCAAAGCTGCAGACGTCGTAAAAAGGGTGAAGGAACTTAAGTGGAACTGGGCAGGACACATGGCCAGACATAATGATGGCAGGTGGTGTACAGCAGTAACTGCGTGGTGGCCGAGACTGGGTTGGCGGAACCCAGGCCGACCGAGGATGAAGTGGATTGACGACATTAGAAATACTGTCGGGAACGAGTGGATGCGAATAGCGAGAGACCGGGGAGAGTGGCATAAACAAAGGGAGGCCTATACCCAGCAGTGGGTCACTCAAGGCTGATGATGATGATGATGATACACCTACATTATCATGTATTTTCTTACTTCCAGGGTATGGAGCGTGCGATACAACACTTACCATGAGCAACTACTACTGACGGGTAGTAGTGACGCTCGAGCTCTTCTCACCGCAGCCGCTAGTATCTGCAGAGATAGTGACGACGACACCCCGCCTGTGTAAGTACTGAGTACCAAGTTCGTATTGTAAGTATTGAGTACCTACGTTTGTACTGAAAGTACTGAGTACCTACATTTCATATTCATTTATTGTGTTAATTGTTATTTACATATCAGTGATTATGATGATAAAAAGTATCCTATGTCTGTCTCCTGGTTCTAAGCTACCTCCCCACCAGTTTTCAGCCAAATCGGTTCAGCCGTTCTTGAGTTATAAATAGTGTAACTAACACGACTTTCTTTTATAAATATATAGATGGTAGTTTTTTTTTTTATTATGAAATGGGCTAGCGTTTGACTACAACTCACCTGATGGTAAGTGACGATGCAGTCTAAGATGGGGCACGCTTGCCCATGAGGTGCCTATTCACTCTTGTCTTGAAGAGACCCCGGTTGTACCTTGTAGGGAACACCGAGACAGGAAGCGCATTCCATTCCGACTATAGTTTCAACCGCATTAGGCAGTCTTTTTCAAGGTGAATGCGCGCGCGCGGCTGCGGCCTAATGCGGTTGAAACTATAGTCGGAGTGACCGGCTTAATCATACGCGAGTAATTCCCGTGTAATATAAATAAAATTGAATACTTACGTTTATATTGTGAGTACTGAGTACTTAAGTTTGTAATATTCATACTATTAAAGTATAAATTTCCACTTGCAGGTTGGAAGACGGTGTTCTACAATCGTACGAGCAGCACGAAGACTCCGTGTATATGGCAGAGTGGAGCTCCGCCGAGCCGTGGACCTTCGCCTCTCTCAGCTACGACGCGAGGCTAGTGCTCTCACGCGTCCCCAAGCACTTTAAATACAAGTTGCTGCTCTAACCAATCGACCTACATTTGTGTCCACCTTTTTAGTCGTAAGCAGTCTTGGCAGTGAAGAACCGACGCTCGAAGAACCGATAACCGATGGGGAAGAAAGGTTCTTAAATGGAGTCACGAACCGAAAGATGCAGCGTAGGTAGGCCTCCCAATAGATGGACCGACGACATTGTGAGAGTCGCTGGCATCCAGTGGATCCAAAGGGCAGGCTGTCGTTCAGAGTGGAGGTTAAAGGGGGAGGCCTATGTTCAGCAGTGTACGTCTTCCGGCTGATGTTGATGGTTAACTTAAAATTTTAATAATATAAATAGCTTAAAAAACTAAAAAACACGCGTCTTAAAATCGCTGAACTTGAAGATCCTGGTATATATATATTATATTATGGAATCTGAACATTGTAATGAACATTCCCTAGTTTTTCAGGAACGGATCCAGGATTTCATTTTGGGGGGGCCATTCTCACAAGGTTCGATGGAATCAAATCGAAAAATAAGTCGAATGTATGGTATTGCTAGGTGTTTTGGGGGGGGGCCATGGCCCCCATTGGCCCCGCCCTGGATCCGCCAATGTAGTGCTTGTTTTGTTTGTATGATTAAATATTAAGTTTTATCATAATTAAATGGAGTCAAACGGAGTATCAATAAATATTTATCTATTTGAAGTTGTTTTATTTTATTTTGGCAATGAGGGTTTTGCGTCTCACCACCCGTCATGTTGTTAAAGGAATGCGAGTGCTAACTAATTGAAACAAGGTTGAATCTAGCTTCCGTCACGTGGGATGCCATAGGATCCTTCAGCATGCCAAGCAATTGTTCTAGCCAGTGAAAAAAAAAACACCTGAAAAAGAGACGCCATCTAGTATAGGCTGATGAAAGTCAGCCATGAAAACTGCTCATTAACTGAGAGGGGTACTCGGTAATCTTTTAATTTTCGGTACATTTTTGCTCCAGTAGAACTTATTTAAATAAAAAAGGGAAACAAAAACATCCATTTGTATAAATACACAATTTATTAACTAAAATCTCTGAGCTACCCTATTTGCAACACTTCTTAAGTTGCCGTAAACTTTAGAAGGCGGAGATCCCATGATAAGATTGCATATAGCTCGTCTTGCCAGCGCTATATTCTGATAACTCCCTAAAATATGTATTTTGGAGTCTGCCAATACTATTCTAGTTTTCGTGACGTTTTCGATAGTGAACTTAGTTCGACCTGCTTTGCCTGCAAGTCTGCCTATAGCCCGGCCCAAATGATCTCCATTGAGGGTCTTGACATCTTTAATTTCAAAGGATTCGACAAACAGGTCATCTAGTCGCAGTAAAGCTAGAGCATCTTCTACTTCAAATCCATATAAGAAGGCCTGAAAACAAAATAGGATTTTATTATAGAAACTGATGTGGTTTTCACACATTTTATTTATATTACACGGGAATTACTCACGTAAGATTAAGCCGGTCACTCTGACTATAGTTCCAACCGCATTAGGCAGTCTTTTTCAAGGTAAATGAACGCGCGCGGCTGCGTCTTGCTTGGCACACCTTGAAAAAGACTGCCTAATGCGGTTGAAACTATAGTCGGAGTGACCGGTTTAATCTTATGTGAGTAATTCCCGTGTAATATAAATAAAATAATATTTGTCTATACAGTATAATCTCACTAATCCGGCACTTCGATAGATCGGCACGTCCAATAATCCGGCACCCTCCGCCCACGCCTCCCTTACCCCTCTATACGTGTGCGCTTTGGTCGCTGCGTCATCGACTAGCAGTCTAACCTCAAATAAGGATTATTTCAAAACTAGTTAATTACATATGTACCTACATGTTAATTCAATTGTTCCATAATACATTACATACATTTATTCTCTCTATGAAATGCTTTATTTTATTTATTACCTATGACTTTTTCAGTATAACCCAGTAATCCGAACATTCCAATAATCCGGCACCCTCCGGTTTTTAATAGTGCCGGATTAGTGAGATTACACTGTATATATGTTTATTCTTGATCTAATCATTTATTTGCTATGCTACATTGTAAAAAGCAAGATGCATGATCTAATTCCATCCTGCTTGTTTTTTTTTGACTACCAGAGTGGGCTATAAAACTGCTTTACGATTGATATTCTGAAAAAACCATACGAAGGGTTTGGATTCCACTTTTATGCAACGCGATTTCGAACTGCTAGTCTGTGTAATGCAAAGCCTGAATGTGTGTTTCCCAATAGTTACAATCTTGGTACCTGGATTGATCCTCAGCCATGGCCCAATGACTTATTTGGTACCTATATCCAGTTTTGATGCCATTGCTAAAAAACGATGTTAGAAAAACATCTTGAGGAAACCGGTATGTCCTAGAACCTCAAAGAAACAGACATTCACCAACATGCACTGGGCCAGCATGGTGGATTAGGTCCCAACCTGTCTGAGAGTATCCCAGCAGTGGGAGGGAGGGAGCATGATAGGCTGAAATGATGATTAATATGCAGACCAAGTTACCATTTAGTTATTATAAATTTAGTTGGTGACATTTTGTAATTATGTAGTTAATATTTTTTTAGATATTCACAAAACCCCTTTTTCTTCTAGGTGTACTTATCGAGTTTGTAAGATAACAGATAAAGCAAGAATAAAATTGTGATCTAAAAAGTTAGGTACCTTTACAAAATCTGCAGCTTTCTGTAGATTGGCGACATCTTTTGTCTCAGGACCAACTTTTATTTCGACATTCCTTGTTTTTGTGTTGAATCTGACTTGCAAGAGCAGGTGTTCCACTATGGGTGTGAAAATCTTCAGCCAAGCTTCCTTGAGAGGTGTGTATCTGGTAAATAAGGATGTAAAAATTACTAAAACATGATCACCAGAGTTAAATCTAAAGAATGCATGCTATTTAGTGTGGTCAGATCTGGTATAAGAAAGAAAATTTATGCGAAACTGTTACTACTGCAAAAAAATTATGCAAAACTGTTAGTATTTTTAGGTTATACCTGTGAGCAGGAACTGCGATTTTTCTCATTACCACTTTACTTTCGTTAGGTTCTAGGTTCTTTTTCGACCTCTTAGCCTTCGGCCGAGTGTGTTTGGCGTTCCCTTGTATGCCATTGTGTTCTTCAACTTCCATTCCATCACCAGATTCTGACACTACTCTTCGCTTTATGTTTTTTAGCTTTACTGTATTTTTGGCGGGTAGAAAGTCGTCAACGTTTATATTTTCTGTCTCCATTTTTACTTTATTATGTTTTGTGGCGTTGTGGAGGAGAAGTAATCTAATAAATTGCGTTTTTTCGTTAAAAATAATATCAACACATGGCGATCGAACGCAATCACAGACTAAAAAGAAATTTGACAGTGACAATTGAAATGATGTTGAAGTCTTTGAAAACATGATTTTGTCTGTTTTTCGCCAATTACTGAGCTGGCTAAAGTTATTGAGGTCATACCGCCTCGTCTTTTATTTTACTGTAATATTTGTAGTGGATACTTTAGAGCAGGGGTAGGCAACGCTGTGACCGCGGGCGCATGCGCGCCGTTTGATGCGCCCTCCAAGAAATCACGTCGTTTCTTTGAATAAGCAATCTTTTGGCTTTCTGTACAAGTTGGCAAGCCTTTTGTGACGGCACACCGTATTTTTTTTTTTATTTGTAATAACTAGTTACATAATTATTATATTTGACTGTTTGTCTCGCTTCGGCCATATTATGTATGCCTCATACCCACAAGATGGGTGGACGACATAAAAGAGACCGCAGGGAAACGCTGGATGCAGGCCGCTTCCAACTGGCCTTTTTGTAGATAGATGGGGGAGGCCTATGTCCAGCAGTGGACGTCCTATGGCTGAAATGTTGATGATGATGATGATGCCTCATGCAATAAACATCTTGTTTTGTCTTTGTGTAACATATTATGAATTTCATCAACCATTCATGCGCCCTTCAGGAGAAAATTATTTTAGAATGAGCCCTTAAGCTAGTTAGGGTTGCCGACCCCTGCTTTAGAGCCTTTTGGAATCGATATGAAAATACACGTTTGACCCCAATATATAATTTGCCTACAATCGAGGACATTCACGAACACACACTGTGCAGCGTGTCCTACAACTAGCCAAGGGTCCCTTTAGGGTATATATAAAATCCTTGCAACTTGCACACAAGACGACCTGAATGAAGCCACGGAGAGTGCCATTGGGGTGGCAAAGTTCTGGTCTAGAAACTTGATTTGACAATAGAATTGTATTTTGCGGAACATCGACTCGAAAGAAGAAGAACTAACACACAATTAATTAATTAACATAGTAATCGACTAAACCACATAAACATAAAAATATTTTTATTGTTGCGTTCCGAATCTCACCAACCGCATAAACGAGGCATTCAGCGCTAATGAGTACCAACAAGGCACCCTAAAACTTTCTTTAGGCTGTGTTGGTTCTCATTAGCGTTGTAAGCTGTTGTCATACATACTTTATTTGTTAATCTTGTCATTGTCATGATCGGAAATCGGAATCAGAACGCTACCTGAATGGTTATGTCACAGACCGATATTTAGGAAGAATATTTTGTTTTGAATATAATTGAGCCTCAATTGGGGTAAGAACTCCTCGAATTTTAATTTGTTCATTAACAAATCCATTTCTTAACTGATAAAAAGTTTATCCACAGGTGTCAAGGTACCCCAAATCGACATGACCACTCTGATGAGAACTGCCCTGGTTAGGGTAATTACTCCAAACCAGGGTGGAAAGATAGCTGGTTGTACTATCGTCCAGCACCGCAACATCTCCGGCAAAGCCCTTAGAGATTCATTGCCCCCGAAGCCACCAAAGCCTAAACCTTTTGACTATGTCAATAAAGACTACACTTGGTTGCGGAGCCTTTTCGACCGAACCACGCACAGGTTCGATGAAAACTCCAAGATTATAGTCGTAGAAGGCCCCGTCGCGGCTGGGAAGACTGAGTTCGCCTCCAACTTAGCTGCCGATCTCGGCATGAAGCACTTTCCCGAAGCGAACATGGATATTCACTACATTCGTCCGAACGGCTGCGATCTCCGCATGTTCGACGATAAAGTACCGGAAGATACCAGAACCTTCGATCATGTGAACTTTAATATGACCCCGAACCATCGTTTGGCTGGTAACTTCCAGATTATGATGTACACTGCTCGCTACGGGCAGTACATTGATGCTTTAGCTCATTTGTTCAACACTGGCCAAGGAGTTGTGTTGGAAAGAAGTCCGTACTCCGACTTTGTGTTCCTTGAAGCGATGTACCGTCGTAATTACATCAGCAGGGGTGTCCGCTCTGTGTATTACGAGCTCCGAGGGTATACTATCGAGGAGTTGATGCGCCCACACTTGGTTATCTACCTTGATGTGCCTGTGAATAAGGTAAGAAGACATTAAGAACTAACAGTGCTGTGCTATAACTTGGAGCTTGATTTTTGAATCGCTCGAAAATTTCATGTTAAATGAAATATTTCTATTGATAGAAAGCAGAATTGAATGGTTTAAACCACTCTTTGCGCTAGCGAGTGATATGGTTAATCAAAAAATTTTACTTTTTAAAAGACAGCTACACAATGCTAGCATATTTTGAGGTATTTTAAGGTAGCTGAACCACACAAAAATCAAAAGCTAGTGCTTGCTGACCTGCCTCATTGAATCAGACCGCTTCTACAAAATTAAACCCGGGCAAGCCAATGAAATCAGGGGTCTAACAAAAACAGAAGGTGTCAGGATTCAGAAAAATTTGGGGACCTCTGGTATAGATTAACATAAAAAACACAAGTTTTGGAAAGTAATATAATGTGTGGCAACATGTTTTTTTATGTTGAAGCAGGTAAATTTAATCTAAACTAGTTTTTTTAACTTTTCTAGGTTCAGGAAGCTATCAAGCGTCGTGCCAACTCTCATGAGATAGGCGGGAAGGCCCTCAGCTGTGAATTTCTCGCCGAAGTGGAAAGCCAGTACAAGAACACGTACTTGCGAGACATCTCCACTCACGCTGAGCTCCTGGTCTATGATTGGACTGGCGGTGGTGAGGTTGAAGTTGTAAGTATAGTTTTTTAAATCCCTTTAAATAATTAAAGTAATCGTCTTTTGAAGACAATAAGCTTTATTTTGAACTGTTGTCTTAAGTGACGCGTCTTGTTTGAAATACGCCCATTGACGCATCCATCCTCATAATTTTTCTTATATTGTTAAGTCTTGGGGTATCTTCCTTTTAAGCCTCCTTGGAGGCCTTTTTGACATCAACATGTTTGCTAATTCATTTGGATGATTTTGCAGTTGTTTTTGATAAGTTAGGGCGTTATTTCTTCTTCCACTGTGGGCATTTCCAGGTCCTTGTGTAGAGTCTCATTTGTGACATACCAGGGAGCGTTGGTTATATAATAGCATTTTTAGTATAGAATATAGCATTTTTTCTTTAATCTATTATTGAATTTGACCTTCTTCCTGGAGAATTCTGAAAATGTACTATATCTAGGTTACACAGAAAGAGTGTGCTAAACTGAAAAGAGTCAATAGCACCCCTCATTATGGACAACTTTTATTATGGCAGCAACTCAGAAATTGCAAAAACAATATCAGCTGTTGCATAGAAAACATTCACACTCAAAATGTATGGAGCAACTGATATTTTTTTCACAATTTCAGGGTGGGTCCCATAGTAAGTTGTTCATAATATTGGGTATTATTGCCCCCTTTTGGCTTAGTACACCCTTTCCGTGTAATGTTGTATATTAAATACAGTCATCATCATGAGCCAGAAGTGGCCACTGCTGAACATAGGCCTCACCCTTTAACCTACACACTGAATGACAGCCTGCCATCGCATCCACTGGATGCCCGCGACTCACTATTTCGCCTCATTTTTTCACCGCATTTTGGCTTTCTTTCATCAGGTAAAAACTTACTCAGACAGCTGTATAATATGTTATCCTTTTCTTTATACAGGTAGTGGAAGACATAGAGCGTCTTAACTTTGATCAGTACATAGAGCGCGAAGAGCCCAAGATGAAGGACTGGCGCCTGCCGCGTGAGCCCGACTGGGCAGACAAGCGCATGAAGTACACCAACGGGAAGTACTGGCTGATGAACCTATTCGGTATCCCGAGGCTGGATGTTCCGGAGCTCATCACCAGCGCTGAAGATGCTTTTTATAGGGATCAGGTAAACAAGTCTAATAATTTTTTCCTGCATGTTACATAGGCAAAATTCCATGTTGTGCCTAGCCCAGTATCAGTTGGGAACTCATTTGTTGAATAGAAGTAGTTGAATTTGTTGACGCCTACGTCTACCTAGGACAAACAGTCCCACTGGGCAAGTCCAACTTCAATAAAGAGGTCAATCGGCGAATCAGATTCAGCTGTGCAGCGTTCGGTGAACTTCGGCAAACAAGATGGACTGCCTGACTGTAAGCCATTCTCTCCTGCCCATTTTTCTATCAGAGTAGGCACAAAAACCAAAACTGCTTTATGTTTGATATTCGAAAACCCGTATGAAGTGCTTTAATTCCACTTTTATTGTGCAAACTGCTAGTCTGTGGAATGCACTGCCTGAATGGGTCTTCAAATCATGAGAATCGGTTTCTTCTATGCAAGCGTGCTCCATCGTAGACCGCATCATCGCTTAACATCAGCCGAGTTGGTGATTAACATATTAATTTAAAATTATGTTGATAAATTTTTAAGATTCTATTGTTTTTTTTTTGTTCAATCATAGGCTTGCGTTAGCCCACCAACCCATCTGATGTTAAACGATGATGCTTTCTACGATGGAGTACAATGACCTCCTTTCGGCGTAGTACAGTCTATATGTGTTATCCTGTATTATCTCCTATTGCCTAACGGGTTAACCGATTTTTCTGTGTGGTGTGATATTTGAGTTTTTACTGTAAAATGGTGTGATTTGAATCGTGCCTAATAGGCATGTGTCCTAATGTTTATTCTATACTAATATTATAAAGAGGAAAGATTTGATTATTTGTTTGTTTGCATTGAATAGGCTCCAAAACTACTGAACTGATTTGAAAAATTCTTTCACTGTTGGGAAGCTTCACTATCCCCGGATGACATAGACTATATATCTATACCGTGCGAAGCCGGGCGGACCGCTAGTAAAAAATATTAGTCATCATGCTATTTATTTTGTTCCCAGGTCATCTCCAGCCACCCTCAGTTTGAGTATGCGGAGGGATACAATAAGAGCGACGGCTTGGTTCTCTTCAAAAGCAAGCTACCCAAGTACTCGGAATCCATCTAGATTGTACAGATGTCTGTTTAAAATGTAATAAATATTTAAATGTTTTTGCTTGTTTTAATTTATCTATGATAGAAGTTGCTCCCGCGAGAATAGGCTAGGGCGTCGATTCTGCTAATTTATTTAAAATCCCATTGGCCTGCCACTTCCATGACACTCCACTGAGATTCCATTCTGAAAGTGACAAAAAGGGTATTCTGCTAAAACTTCAATGGCCTTTCAATGGAATGTCGGTGGAGTGTCGAGGGAGTGTGGAAGGCCATTGAAACAAACGTCAAATAACGAGCAGAATACCAAATGTTCAACTATTGAATTTGCACTGATACGCCATTCAAGAACAGAATACCAAATAAGTTAAATGGCAGTTCGATGGAGTCATTGGAAAGCCACTGGTCTTAAATAACTAGCAGAATTTGTAAATGTTTCAATGGAGTGTCGGTGGAGTGTCGATGGAATAGTTTTACACATTTGGTATTCTGCTAGTTATAAGACCAGTGGCTTTCCAATGACTCCATCGAACTGCCATTTAACTTATTTGGTATTCTGTTCTTCAATGGCGTGTCAGTGTAATCTCAATAGTTGAACATTTGGTATTCTGCTCGTTATACAATCAATGCAAACTATAATATAACAATTAAACTAACAAAAAAGCATTAATAGTTTTTTATAAAATAATACAACTTGTGGTAGGTTTTGACAGGCAACATCGATCGCAGTTGGGTTGACACTCCCACGTCACGCCACCGACATTCCATTGAAAGGCCACTGAAGTTTTAGCAAAATACCCTTTTTGTCACTTTCATAATGGAATCTCAATGGAGTGTCGTGGAAGTGGCAGGCCAATGGGATTTTAAATAAATTAGCAGAATCGACGCCCTGTCTTAATGTTTCAATTATTTGCAATTGACAGGATTAGCAAACTGATGGGATGCCGGCACTGATAAAGGCCCGATGGATATCATATATATTTTTTATAGTGCTAACAGACGCTCGAACGTGGCTGACGGACCGCCGTCCAACCAACGGGAGAGAAAGAGTGAGAATATTATATTTCCCTCTCTTTCTCTCCCATTGGTCAGATGGCGGTTGAGGTCAGCCGCGTACGAGCGTCTGTTAGCACTATTAGATTGCTCTCAGATCGTCGGAATAAAACTCAATTTTACGTACAACTTGGCAAAAAAGTATTGTAACAAAATCTTTTTTTTTCTTACAGTACTGGTGGCAAGTTGATGGGAAAAGCAGAAGATCGTGCCTTGTGGCGTTCTTTAGGAGAGGCCTACGTCCAGCAGTGGACGAACATCAAATAGGCTGATGATGATCACAAAGGATTGGACCTTACCTTTTTGGGTTAGGTTTCAAAGTTCTTTGTCCGCACCACAGTTGCTGATTTCGAATGACTGACGTTTCGTTTATAAGGATGCAACTGGCTACAACAAATTTCTTACAAAAATGCCTTGACGCTGTTCTAATTTAAACAAAAAAAACTGTGGGTTGACTATAGTGGTGTAGAGTGATTGAAATAAAAGAACCAGAATAATTAATTTACTAATATTTATTTAAAATAGTAAAATTTATTGCGATTGATATACAGCACCACAATTCTGAGCTATTTAAATGCTTATTTGACATTTATTTATGAACGAAGTCATGAAAATAAAAACATAATAATAAATTATTAAGTGCAATAATTATAAAGCCAAAAATAACAGTAGCAGTAAAAAAATATATATAATTAAGGTCCCGTACCCAAAACGTGTAAACGGGACTGTACTGATACGCTGTCTGTTCGTCTGTCCTACCTTTTAACGGCGGTATCTTTCGAACCGTAATAGATACCAGTTGAAATTAATACTGGGCCCAGTACCCTTAGTACAAGTTTTGATAGTATTCGAAAACTTTTTTATTTTCGTATTTGGCCATTGCTGGCCTAAAAGGTATTCGAAAACTTTTAGAGTGAAGCAATCTATACCGCCGATTACTACCGATTTTAGTTCCTCCACGTTTCCGATAGAGGCGCTTTACTAAAATATATAGAACAATACGTAAACGAAAAAAGTTTCGAAAACTATCAAATCTGGGACTAAGCGTACAGATTCCGTAACTTTAGCACAAACGTAACGCGGCGCGTTAAGAAACCTCAAAAAATCTTAACGCGGTGGGTTACGTGCGTTTTTGTAGTTACAGAATCAGGGCCCAGAATATGGTAACTAATAACTTGTTTTTGGCTTTATTTTTTCCTTGATTGCATATGAAATGCTTAAAAAAAACATTATTTGCTCTCTTTCGTAAAACTGTGAACAACATTTAATGGAATGTCATTTCTAACATAAAATATAACAAGTTAACAATAAACAAAAACAATAATTATCATTCTATGTATGACTAATTTTTAAAAACGCTACAATGTTCCTATGAACATTTTAGTTTCTTTTGACATACGGCACTGAAATGTGGTCTCTCGCTATGGGCCTCATAATCAAGCTCAAAGTCGCACAACGAGCTATGGAGAGTGCTCTGGTTGGGGTTTCTCTACGAGATCGAATCAGTAATGAAAATCTGTACACGAACGAAAGTTACCGACATAGCCCACCAGATTAGCAAGTTGACGTGGCAGTGGGCAGGGCACATATCACACAGAACAGATGGCCGATGGGGCCGAAAGGTTCTCGAATGGAGACCACGGACCGGTAAGCGCAGCGTAGAACGTCCACCCACAAGATGGACAGACGACCTAAAAGAGGCCGCAGGGAAACGCTGGATGCAGACCGCTTCCAACCGACCCTTTTGGAGATCGATGGGGGAGGCCTATGTCCAGCAGTGGACGTCCTATGGCTGATATGATAGTTTGCTTTTGATTCGGAACTTTTTGAGTGCCTACATAATATAGATATTCATACTTTGAAATATAAAAATAAATATTCGGGACATTTTTGCACACACCAAAATCTTTTCGCAGCATCTGACCCCAAACTAAGCAAAGCTTGTGACATGGCTGCCAGAGACTGATATACATACATATATAGTAGTAGTGTAGTATAGTCTTTGCGATTGGTTTTTTTTTTCATAATACATGACATTTTACAATTTTTATAGTCAGTTACACGGCTACATTAATATAAATGCTATAATTACGTAGATTAGTATAAAAATAAGTACATTTTATTTGAGTTTAAGTCTAACTTGCTTGTGACAATACCTCAGATCACAAACAAGGGAGATATGGATCAGTTCAATTATTGTTCGTGTTCAAATGTCTCGCATGTTTTACCAACTTTTTTAACTGCAACGCTAACGGCTTTATGCAAAAACTGTAAATACGGCACACTTACAAATTTTTTCATGGACACTAAGAAACCTTACCATATCTCCTTTGTTTATCTTGTCTGACGACCACACTTATTTACATTCCGAACTAGAAATCCTAATATATTTTTCATGAACTTGTGGTATTTGAAGATTTTAAAATTTTTCCTTGCTGAGGTCTAAGTAGGTAGTCATTTTACTTTTCTCACCAACATACTACAAAACTTTTAGGAAACTACTTGTGCGATTTTGTTGAACTTTGATACACATACAGTGTAAACTCTATATACAATAATATATATTCTATATTTTATGGCGCTATTGAGGGTTGTCATTATATGGAGACAAGAAAAATCAATACTATTTTACTATTATAAAGTGTATTTACTAGTAAAGTATCGAAAATTTACAAACAACAAACATTAATATTGATATAAATATCAACTCTTATTGCGTTTAGACTGTTATCTTGGTCTACGTATTATGCCGACATACAAGATAAATACGAGGTGTTAGTAAGTACTGTTTATTGCTTAATAACGACGTATTGTTGTCGTTATTTAGAGTAGGTGTAATGCTATATAGTTTATCATTGTATGGACAACAAGGTGAACCAACCAAAGTCAAATAATTTCGACGTTTTAGGGAGTTTGTCGTTAAATCGAGTGACACTATATAGAGTTTACACTGTATTTAAATTAGCAATAAAAATAACTTTTTTGAAAAGATAATGAAATATTTTTTTTTTAAAGTAGATCACCGGAAACTAAAAAAAAAGGAAATAAAATACACATACAAAGTTTCATCAAAATGGGTTAAATTTACACTAGCATGTATGAAAAAGAGGAACCTCAACGGCATAACAGTATCCTTTTGGCTTCGTCAGCGTTTCCCTCACCCCGGGTATAACACGATTGTCCGATTGTATACCCTGGTTGTTATACTGTAGGAACTAGTGTGGGCTATATATCTACGAGATAGGGGGAGTCGAGCGCGCCCAGCCCCGCTGCAACTCCACCCTCGTTCGCTTCAGCCGACTTCGTCCGTAGCATGTGACCCACTTGTTTGTTGCTGTAGATTTTTTCCTTGGTTCTGTGGAAACATTTATGGATTACTAGCTGTTGCCAGCGACTTCGTACGCGTAGACATTCATAAATAAAAAAAATAAAAAAATCGTGTTTTTTTTGTAGGCTTGCGCTTGGCCGCCATCTCGCCTGATGTTAAGCGACGATGCGGTCTACGATGGAGCACGCTTGCCTAGAAGAAACCGATTCACTCTCGATTTGAAGACACCCAGATTGTAACTAACGGGGAAAACCTATTCAGGCAGCGAATTCCACAGACTAGCAGTTCGCATAATAAATGTGCGAACTATTTAGGTGCTATTTAGTTGATATAGGTTTATGTATTGTGACGTTGCGATTAGCGCCGTCATTTATTTAAGAAAATAAAACAATAATATTATGCGGAACCAGGTGTCTTTAGATATTTTGTTTTTTTTTTTATCCTGAAGGCACGACGCGACCGCGAGTGAATAGCGTTCAGGCCAGTGATCCCAATATACATCTACCTACTTGGTGTGAAAAGTGTGCGGCCGTGCAATGTTTAATTGAACAATACACCCTGAAATAGTTCTCTGTGGTTTCCTTGCCTAGCCGGCACCCTACCCTATCTACCTACCTGCGAGCAGTGACGGGTCCTACGAAAACTACTGAACCCACAACGCCGCAGTATTTATTTCCCTCTGCTACTTTTTATTTGAATAAATTTTTCGTTCCTGCTGTCATTATTATTATTTTATTAAATACTCCGTCTTGTTATGTATTCATTCCTGTTCCTTTTCTATATATTTTAGTACAAATGGTGGTTAAAGGGAGAGGCTTATGTTCAGCAGTGGACGTCTTCTGGCTGATGATGATGATTAAAATATACCTTCATACCTGCCATCTGCATCCACTGGATGCCGGCGACTCTCACAATGTCGTCGGTCCATCTAGTGGGAGGCCTACCTACGCCGCGTCTTCCGGTTCGTGGTGTCCACTCAAGAACCTTTCTTCCCCATAGGTTATAGTGATACTTACCCAATGATAACTCCGAAAATACCGAGCTCTGAAACGAGATCAGTGATCGCCGGCGGCACCGAAGCCCCAGGCCTCACCACGTATCCGGAAACCTACAATTACACGTCAATATTAGAAAACACCGAATGACAGGATAGAACAAGAATGATAGAAGCTGTGGTAGCCTATTTGGGAGACCGCTAGACTTGAAAGCGTGAGGTCGCGGGTTCAAACCCCGGGCCCGTACCAATGAGCACTTTGGAGCTTATGTACGGATTTTCATACCACTGGCTTTTCGGTGAAGGAAAACATCGTGAGGAAACCTGCATACGTACGGAGAAGAAATTCAATGGCGTATGTGAATCCACCAACCCGCACTGGGCCAGCGTGGTGGATATGGCCCAATCACCCTTTCGGGGGTGGGCTAAAAGTCCAGCAGTGGACTGTTAAAACGCTGATTATGATGATTAGATAACTACTTGATTGGCACTACTCGAGCGGCGCTAAGAGACATTCTGACAGCTGCAATAAAATAAACAAGTATAATGAATGATAACTTAGGTTATTGCAATTACTAAACGTTGTTGAAATGAAACACTTTTAACTCAAATTTTATGGCGTGTCTTTTTAGGGTTCCGTACCAAAGAAAAAAAACAGGTAAAACCCTATTACTATTTTTAGGGTGCCGTACCCTAAAAAAGACACCTAAGATGCCTACGATGTCTGTATGTCCGTCTGTCCTACATATTAACGGCTGTATCTTTCGAACAGTAATAGATAGCCAGTTGAAATTTTCACAGAATGTGTAATATTAAGACGGATTAACTAAGAAATAAAAAAGTTAAAAATTAAAAACGAAAGAGGGTTTCCCCATACAACAAACGTATTTTTTTAATCTATTTTGTATTAGCTCTAATGTAAAAACGGTAATACGTACAAGCGTCAAACTTAGTATGATTATAGTACACACTCTAAAGTAAAACAACAAATAATAAATAATGGCCAAGTGCGAGTCGGTGACAAATATCTGTTCATTACCAAGTTATAATTGTGTTATACTCGAGCGTCAATATATTAACAGCAATATATTAACAATATAATAAATATATTAACTATGTGACTGCGTAGCAATCGCTTCGACTATTTTGGAAGGCGTTAAGCCTAAACAACACCTGGACGCTGTTTGTATCTCACCAGAGGTGGTAGTATCCGCTCCATGAGTATATAGACTGCGGCTGTGGCGCATCTTTCGAAATGATTCTACATATACATTGTTTGCAATAAACTAGAGGTGGTATTATCAACTCTATAGTAACAGTATCTTACCAGAGGGGGCAGTATCCGCTCCATGAGTATATAGACTGCGGCTGTGGCGTAACTTTCGAAATGATTCTACATATACATTGTTTGCAATAAACTAGAGGTGGTATTATCAACTCTATAGTAACAGTATCTCACCAGAGGGGGCAGTATCCGCTCCATGAGTATATAGACTGCGGCTGTGGCGCAACTTTCGAAATGATTCTACATATACATTGTTTGCAATAAACTAGAGGTGGTATTATCAACTCTATAGTAACAGTATCTTACCAGAGGGGGCAGTATCCGCTCCATGAGTATATAGACTGCGGCTGTGGCGCATCTTTCGAAATGATTCTACATATACATTGTTTGCAATGAACTAGAGGTGGTATTATCAACTCTATAGTAACAGTATCTCACCAGAGGGGGTAGTATCAGCTCCATCAGTATGTAGGCGGCGCGCTCGCGGGAGTGGCGCATCTTTAACAGGGCTTCTCTGACGTCCGCCCCGTACATATTGTTGCCGCCGCCCTCGCGTTGGGGTTTCAGGACGAATCTGGAATGTTAGAGAACATACTATATATAGTAATTTTTAAACTTTCGCGATTTGAACACATGTTCAAACACACACATGGTCTTCTCGCCGGACTCACCCGCAGTTTTCAGTCAGCTCGTGACCACGGCCATTGTAACATGGTCGAAACGTCGAGCGAAAGGTACATATTTTTTACCTATATTAAATAATACGTGATAAGTCCCGATAAACATTTAAAACATGTGTTCAAATCGCGAAAGTTTAACATTTAAATACTATATATAATCTTCGACCTAAATAAAATGAATTCAAATTATTTATCTATACTAATATTATAAAGAGGAAAGATTTGTATGTAAGTATGTTTGTCACGAATTGGCTCAAAAAGTACTGGACCGATTTTAAAAATTCTTTCACCATTTGAATGCTACGTTATATATAATTAATGTAGGCTATTTAACTATTCCCCTGCGGAGCCGGGGCGGACCGCTAGTTGAGAACAAAAACGGACAAATTCCACTAACATTTATCTCACATACTGTTAAGCTTAAATAGATTTCCTATTAAAAATAGGAATAATATTACAAAAAACTAATATAATAAATACAACAAATTGCTGTAAAAATATGTCAACATAAAATTAATAAATGAATGGACGGGCCCAGAAGGAGCGCATTTTTGAAGATTACAAAATGAGCGCCGGCTCATTCTCTAGCCGTAGGGAATGCAACACAAGACTATTGTTAGATGATAACGAAATATCTGTCAAAATTATACCTTCGTGTGCTTTCCCGAAGTGTAAATACACAACAAAAAACAGCTATCTATTTTTTGAAACAAATGTATGTACTGTACATGGTTATAATTAGGTGTTGAAGTATACGTCCGAGAGTTACCAATGAGCTCTTTGGAGTTTATGTATGGATTTTCATACCACTGGCTTTTCGGTGAAGGAAAACATCGTGAGGAAACCTGCATACGTACGGAGAAGGAATTCAATGGCGTATGTGAATCCACCAACCCGCACTGGGCCAGCGTGGTGGATATGGCCCAATCACCCTTTCGGGGGTAGGCTAAAAGTCCAGCAGTGGACTGTTAAAAGACTGATGTCATTTCTGGCGTTAACAATAAAAAGTTATCGATAGATATATCATCGGATTCCTGATACTAGGCTGAATTTTAGGGACCCTCACCTCTCAGCATCAGCTAGTGCCATCTCAACAGCCCTCTCGCCGCTCTCGTCAAAATCCAGTGAATACAGCCCAGTGAAGATATCTCTCACGCGGCCGGTGGCGGCGCCCGCGCCCATGAACTTCTCTAGCGCTCCGGGCGTCGCTAGCGCTTGTTGGACTTTCTTGGTGCCCGCCAGTTGGTAGTGGATTGAGGGACATTTTATGGCACTGGAAGGAAAGTATTTATTTTACTTAGTAAGGCTTAGGTTTGGCCGCCAGCTCGCGTTTTTTTAAATATATATAGAATTATATATATATACAGAATATAAGGGGAACACTCTTGAAGCCAAAAGAAGGTAATTGTACTCACCATTATGAACAACTTTTACTATGGGACCAAGTAGAATTTGCGAAAAAAAAAATCTGCTGTTCCATACATTTTGTCGAGTGTCAATGACCGTTTTCTATAAAACAGCTGATATTTTTTTCGCGATTTCAGGGTTGGTCCCATAGTAAAAGTAGTCCATAATGATGAGTACAATTACCTTTTTTTGGCTTCGAGAGTGTTCCCCTTACACCCCGTATAATAGTAGACAAACAAGCGACGGGCCACCTGATGGTAAGTAGTCACCGTCGCCTAAGGACACCTACAATACCCGGGGCATTGGCGGTGCGTTGCCTACCTTTGAGGACTCTATTCACTCTTCGCTTGAAGCGATTGCGGTTATATTTTGGAGGAAAAACCGAAGGTGGTAAGCCATTCCACAACTTACAGGTGCGTGGCAGAAACAATCGATCAAATCGGACAGTGCGAGACTTCCACGCATCTATAATATGCGCGCGATATTAAACGACGATGTGGTCTACGATGGAGCACACTTGCCTAGAAGACACCCAGATAGTAACTATCGGGGGACACCCATTCAGGCAACATATTCCACAAACTAGCAGTTCACACAATAAAATTGGAATCAAAGCGCTTCGTACGGCTTTTTCGAATATCCTACTAATATTATAAACGCGAAAGTTTGTATGTATGAATGTTTGTTCCTCTTTCACGCTGCAACGGAGCAACGGATCGACATATTTTTTTTCATGGGTATAGTTCAAGAGCCAGAGTGTGACATAGGCTACTTTTTATCATCATCACCATTTTTCATCACTACGCGGATGAAACCACGGGGCGCAGCTAGTCAATCATAAAGCGGTGATGATTCTGCGTGCCCGCTCTGGCAGTCCGATAGAAAAATAGGCAGGAGGGAATTAGATCGTGCAGATCTGCAGCACACTCTCCGAAATGTATCCGATAAAAAACCGATAGACTAGCAACTTTGCGCCGATGTTCAAGACTAAGAAGCTTAGTCTGAACTAGGGATTCGTTGCTGATGAGCCTCTTGGCACGTTTCTCAATAGACTCCAACGTCCCAAGCTGGTACTTAGTTGATTCACCCCAAAGGTGAGTCAAACATGTCGAGATTTCCCACAGTGACAATTATTTAGATAGCCCGTTGGTCTAGTTGGTAGTGAACCTGCCTTCTAAGCTTGGGGACGTGGGTGCGATTCCCACCTAGGACAAACATTTATGCGATGAACATTTGTGTTTGTTCTATATCTGGGCGTTAATATCTATTTAAGTATTTGTATTTAAAACTATGTATGTATATCAGTCTCTGGCAGCCATATCACAAGTTTTGCTTAGTTTGGTGTCAGATGACCGTGTGTGCAAAAATGTCCCGAATATTTATTATTATTATTTATTTTATGGTACTTACGTGGACCGCTCGACTCGTAACCTTGCGTCCCATTCCTTGGACGTGGGGTACTGGCCAGGTTCATACCCCGACCGGTAGTACACCACCGCAACTGGGAAACCATCACTGAAAACACAGGGCTTGAATGTTACTTTGAAATTAAATTAAATGAAATTTATTTAGCCTGCCACTGATAATTTTTAATAAAAAAACCGGCCAAGTGCGAGTCGGGCTCGCGCACTGAGGGTTCCTTACCACCAACAAATACAATAAGGTTGTCCAAGTAACCGGATTATCAGTTATTATAACGCCTTCCAATCGTCGGAGTAATTTGCTACGCAGTTTTCTACAGGCGCTCGAGTATAATAACTTGGTATTGAAGGAAATTTGACATCGACTCGCACTTGGCCAATATTTATTATTTGTTGTTATACTTTGGACCCGGGTATGTCATAAAACTGCGACCAAAACCACCGGAGGATGGGCAGCAGCGTCCTATTAGTACACGGTGAACGTACTGCGACCCCCAAGCCGCCTACCAAGCGTGGGGATTATGGCAACACCCCTAAGAGGGAGGCCTTTGTTCAGCAGTGGACGTTTACGGGCTGATGATGTGATACTTTAGAGAGTGTACTACAATCGTGCAAAGTTTGACGCTTGTACGTATTATCGTTTTTACATTAGAGCTAATACAAAAATACGTTTGTTGTATGGGGATCCACCTTTCGTTTTTACTTTTTGACTTTTTCATTATTTGTTAGTTAATCCGTCGTAACATTACATATTCTGTGAAAATTTCAACTGTATATCTATTACGGTTCGAAAGATATAGCCATTAATAGGTAGGACAGACAGACGGATAGACAGACAGACGGACAGATATACAGACATCGTAGGCTTAGTAATAGGGTCCCATTTTTACCCTTTGGGTACGGAACCCTAAAAATCGACTTTAAAATAGTAAAGATTATTAAAAATGTAATGCCTCCTTGTTTTGACCCGATCAAGGCGCTCAATTTACAAAGTTAAGTTTGTCTTTAAATATTTCAACTTTGTTGTTTTTTTTTTCTACTTGTATTTGTCCGGTTTTTTTGTACATTATACTAATTAAACCTAACGTACTCACAGTATTAGTTGCTTCTTATCATTTAGTGCAGTCTCATCATAAATCTCGCATAGAGTTTTTCTGTGGATCTATGGGCAAATAATTTCTAATGCAATAATTACAAATATTCAAGCTCAAAGTCGCACAACGAGCTATGGAGAGGGCTACGCTCGGGGTTTCTCTACGAGATCGAATCAGAAATAAGGAGATCCGTAGCCGAACGAAAGTTACCGACATAGCCCATCGGATTAGCAAGTTGAAGTGGCAGTGGGCAGGGCATATATCACGCAGAACAAATGGCCGATGGGGCCGAAAGGTTCTCGAATGGAGATCACGGACCGGTAAGCGCAGCGTAGGACGTCAACCCACAAGATGGACAGACGACCTAAGAGACCGCAGGTAAACGCTGGAAGCAGGCCGCTTCCAACCGGCCCTTTTGGATGAACCGGCCCTTTTGAAAGATGGGGGTGGCTTATGTCCAGCAGTAGACGTCTTATAGCTGAACTGATGATGGTGATAATCATTTTTAACACGCTTTTATTAGCTTGGTATGTATGTAACGGAATCTGCGTCTTCCGGTTCGTGGTCTCCACTCAAGAACCTTTCTTCCCCCATCGGTAATCGGTTTTTCGAGCGATGTCGCCTGCCCATTGCCACTTTAACCTGGACTGATCTTCAATCTAACCATGAAAGTAGACGAATTAAACTAGAAAAAGTAGACAAACTAAACTGAATGTTTATTATAGTGATGTCTATCTGTTAACTATTTAAATTAATAAACATCATATCTTAACTTTTGAAATTGTTTCGACAGTTAATTTAATTAATACTTTTTTATATAAATAACTAGCGACCCGCCAGCCCGGCTTCGCACGGGTGTAATTTACGTGCGAAGCCGGGGCGGGTAGCTAGTTATAGCTATCTAACTGATGGTGAAAACCGCATCAAATCCGTTGCGTGGTTTAGGAGGAGTTAGCGGCCATACAGACAGACAGACGCCGAAAGCGACTTCAATTTATACCATGTAGAGATTTTTACGGTATTTTTATACCATCTCTCTAGATTTGTACGCCTACAAAACTAGGCAAAACATGATACAAAGTGACAAATGTTTTATTCCACCTATTGTGCATGCGTCTTTAAATGTGTGTATGATTTACTCGTGTTTTGTTCACATAAATAATATTTATCTTTGGAATGACAAAGATTGCTAAAAGAGGGCCCTTAGAGTGCATTATAGTAGTATATATAAGAGATATATAATTAACCTGTATGTCAGGCCTGGTCTCCGATATCTCGAACTCGTGGAACCGCTGGTCGCAGATATTGTAGGAGACCTCCTCGACCACGAACAGTATCACTGCTTGCGGCACCCCGAACAGGTCGTACGCCTCCGTTATGCCGGCGCATAGGCCGGAGAGGGCGCGGTTTTCTGGCATCTGGAAACGATCGTCAAACGACATTCTACAACGAGAGGCTACAACATGGGGTTCTTCAAAAGGCGAGTTAATCGAGTCCTAAAGGGTCGGCCACGTATTTGTGATGCCTCTGGTGTTACAAGTATCCATAGGCGACGGTAACTGCTTACCATCAGGCAGCCCATCTACTTGTATGCCACGTAAAGCATTAAAAAAAAATTGCCAATGCATTAAACTTACTCTGCTGGCGTTCTCCGTAAAAGTTGAAAATCACGCTAACGTGAACCTTAACGCACCCAGATACGGTATTCGGTCGCGTGATTTTACAACTGAGCGGATTTAACGTTAGTTTGATACCGCGTTAGCAGTTGGCCGTAAGGCCCCAGCTCAAATGTTCCTACCACCACCAAGTTTATCACAAAAATATTATGTGTTTGAACACAGTCTACTCCCCAACAGCTGAACAGATTTGGATGAAATTTGATATAGAGATAAACTATACGTTATAATATATATTATAGCGACATAAATGTTAATATCTTTTGATTGCGTTGACTTACAATTTTTTTTACAGTCGAAAGAAACCGTATACCCACGTATTTAGTATAAATTTCAACTTGATACCTTTACGCGTTCTTGAGTAAAAGGGTCTTGACAGACGGACAGACGAACAACGAAGTGATCCTATAAGTGTTCCGTGTTTTCCTTTTGAGGTACGGAACCCTAAACACTAAAACTCAGCCAAAAAAAACATCGGGAGCTCATTCCACAACCTTACCACGGTAAATATTCCGTAATTAATCATATAACTTTAAAGAACAAAAGTGATAGTTTAAAACAGTGTTTGTTTTAATAACTTACCCGTTTTATCAACTCGTGCTGTCCAATCTGTCGCAGAATATAGCTGTAATTATAAAAAACAACGTTATAGGCACGATCAAATCAAAGAAAAATACAGGAAAGCCACCAACATATCTATAGAGCGTTTGAAAATTTGATGGTGATACCTCTTTACTTTATAAACAAGTCGGTCACAAATTTAAGCCCATGGTTACTACGTTAAACACGCATGCTACAAAAACAATACAATACAATGACAATACAACCTGTATTGTCATTGTATTGTACAATCTTTATTAAAATACCTTGTGGTATTTCAATAAAGAGACAAAATACAACACAGTTAACAAGACAAAACATACACTAAGCCAGGGGTGTCCAACATACGCCCGCGGGCCACAAAGCGGCCCGCCAAGGTTCCTAATCCGGCCCGCGGTCATAAGTTGGGTAACTTTTAACTTTTTTTAGACGATATTTTGTAAACAACGAGTCAGTTAATAAATCCGGCCCGCCACAAAATTTAGTTGGACACCTCTGCACTAAGCAAAAAGAAAAATTATGTGTCTAAAAACACTTCGAGCTTCCGTGCGAACGAAAATACACAACACAATACAAAATAGCATATACATAGCAGCGGTTTCTACTAAGCATACATAAAACTATCTACTGGGTAACACGGGATGATGGTACTATGCCGAAAGGAGGTCATTTTACTCACTACTATAAAATCCTCTTGCTTCGGGACCAACACTGAAATCGCGAAAAATCAGGCGTTCCATAGAGAAATGTCATTTATACTTAAATGTATGAAACAATTGATATTTTTTCGGGATATCAGGGTTGGTCCCATAGTAAAAGTAGTTCATAATGATGAGTATGATGACCTCCTTTCGGTTTAGTACTACCGTTCCGTGTAACCCAATATAATCCTTTTTTATAATTAGTCACTTCGAGTTGTCAGACTTCACACATCCCTACGCAAAGAACTTACTACCCATATATGTAAGGTGCAAATTCTTTACGCCACGCGGTGAAAATGTTGAGGTAGACAAGTGACTTATTGCAAAAATTTTGTAATCCTAGAAACGCGTTTAAGGCTTGTACAGACCTAAAAGCAGCAGCTTAAACGCAGCACGCGTTGCAGTCTGTTTTTGCAATACGTCACGTTTGCACTGCGTGCGTTTTGTGATACGAACAACTGTATGAACCACTACAAACTGAATATGCAGGCAGCATTTGAGCAGATCAGCCGCGCAGCGAGCGGTTCGTGAGGTATATAGCGGTTCAAACAGGTTTTTCTAATATAAAAACCGCGGTACCGCGTTCAAGCTGTGCTGCTGTTGACACGTCTTTAGTCTATAAGCTTTAAAATCTAGATTTCATTACATTAAGCTGGCAATTTAGCGACAAATTTTCAGATATATTTGATCCGAAAAACTTTTTTGAGCAGTCTGGTAACAATATATGCTTTCCAGGTTTTTACGGATCAAAGTTATGTGAATAAGGCAATGATTTAATACCGTAAGCGTGTCGAATAGCTCGCATAATACGTACTGATCTGACGGGTGATACGTGAACATACCTACATATTAATATAACACTATAATTAATTATGCCCCCCTACAAGCAGTGCAACGCTTGTTTTAAAGTACGGTCTCGGAGCAGGAAGAATTTCGTACAATTACCTGGCTCTCCCGCTTAAATATCATGGGTCACGCTCACACAGATGCAACAGAATGGCGGTCATTGCATCTGTGTAAGCGAGACGCATGATATTTAAGCGGGAGAACCAGGTAATAACAGGTCATTGTAGGAAATTCTTCCTGCTCTGCGACCGAATTATAGCGTTAATTGAGGTGGGTCATTCCCATCTGCCCCCATATTCATAGTTCATATTAAATATAGTTGGGTAGTAATGTTGATCTATAGTTTTACTATCAACTTAAAGTACCCCATACCCATACATTAAGCCATTTCCTATTGTACTAAAGCAGGAAATACATAACAAAATATAATTTACACACATATACACGATGACCCATTGTCCGAGAATTGTTATTGCAGTCAGAAGGAAGTGAAATAACTTCCTTTTAATTATCACTTCGTAACTGGGAATTACGGTATACAGTACTGTCACTTTTATTTCCCATTGACGCATTTTTTTCTAGTTTACATACAGGTTTACTCGAAACGGTGGTACTAAGCTGAAATGAGGTCATTGTATTCACCATAATAACTTCATTTTTTTTTCGGCAAGTGTGCGCAAAACAATCGCAATATAAATTATATTTGGCGCAAGAACTTCATGATCTGATTCCACCTTCCCGTTTTACTGCAGGACAAGTAGGAATCAAACTACAACTCTAAACTCGACATCGTTTTATGGTTGATATTCCGAAAACCCGTACGAAGCGCTTTGATTCCCCCTTTAACCCCCCCAACCACCTCCTCCCCTTTAACCTCCACAGTTAACGACAGCCTGGCTTCTGCATCCACTGCAGATGGATGTCCGATGACCTACGCTGCGTCTTCCAGTTCATGGTCTCCACTCAATAACCTTTCTTCCCCATCGGTTAACGATTCGTTGAGCGATGTAGCCTGCCCATTGCCACTTCAACTTGCAAATTTGAATAGCTATGTCAGTATTTTTGTAGGTAGCCTAACAATACATTTAAAAAAAAATAACGATATTTTTTTCCTACCCGGGGATTACAGTCCGTGCTAAGAGTGCTGATGATGAATTGCAAAAACACTTTCAAATCGTACGTATGGAACAAAGCACCAAATAATTTTGAAAGATGTTGTACCCTAGCCACAGCAATGATTGGACATGAGACAAAAGACAACATTGACCGACATAACACCATACCGCGATTAGACACCGACAATTCAGGCATTAGGTAACATCTCTCAAGTGAACGTGCTACCAAAAAGCCTTCTAGTGAAAATCTTTACCAACATACATGCACGCCAAAAAACAACTAAATTTAAAAAAAAAACACCATAAACAAAAAAGCGTATTAAAAAGTTTTCAACGAAATCTACATTGTAAAACAAAAGCAAAAATAAATAAAACGCTTTTAGTTAATGGTCCATCTTAAAACAAATCATATGTCATACAATACTTTTTGTACCAAATTCATGCTCAAAAATGAACAATCAGCCACCGACAGTGAAGCAAAAGCGTGCCGTGCGAAAGAACAAATTAAAACAAAATATAAAATGCCAAGCACTAGGTGAAACCAGTGAAAGAATGAATGTAGGTAGCGTGCAGGAGAGAAAGATAGCAGTCACATGAGAGATGTTGACTGATGTTTGTGCTGTATAGGCGCTGAGATTGAGTCTGGATACTTAAAAATACGTGTAAATTCTCTTGTACCATTTTCTTTTCCTTAAATAGTGACACGATTTTAATATCTTGAATTGTGTCGATTTTATCATAGATGATGGTTTAATGCCATCTGCCTCCGTGGTCATTCCTACTTGTAAAACAATTATTTAAAATCATAGTGAATGATTAAAACCCCAATGAGTCTATGGTGTAACATCCCTTTCAAATCACTCGTTTATAACCATAGACGCAAAACAAATGTTTAAGAGGCATTTTACGAAATTTTGAAAATATATTTATTTTTCTGGTGTTTTGCAAGACGCAATGCAGCATTGCGTCTTGTAATGTAACACTGTTTTTAGGTGTTAACATTTTATGTTTTTAAATGATTGACATGTCTATTTTTTTATGTGAAAGTGTGAACTCGATGTTATTATAGTATTTATTATTTTGGTTATTCAAATGATGCTCTGAATATCCAAAAACAACGAATAATTTTGCACTACTCTCCGAAAATTTGGCACATTTTGATAATTTTCTTCTTCTATAATTATATATGAAATAGTAAAAAGTTCACTTGATTCCATAGAAGACTTTGTTACCAATGGACTTTATTTTTGTCATCCTGTTTAAACACTGATATCTACTAAAACCAGCTTAATGTTAGAGCCCCTTATAGCGAAATTGGGCAAACTGCTTTCAAATCAAGGTGGATTATACTGAAATACACAAAGATATAGAATAAGTGGTTCACTTATTCGATTCCATTTGGAACGGTCTTTTATACCATGTATGAAAATTATATAAAAATCTTTTACTTTTTTCTAAAACACCGGAAAAGGTAGAGGTATTTTCAAAATTTCGTAAGAGGCCTCTTAAATCAGAACGATTTTTCTTCTCCATAAAAACATAAAGTATGATAAACGACAAAGGATTCTTCCGGCAGATAGGATCAAATTATGAGGATCGACTCATAAAACGCGTTGTGGCGCCATTTGCGGAAAGCTGTGGGTCAATATTTCATTTAGTCAGCAGTGGCAGTCACCGTTCTTTATCGATCGTGAAATTCGATAAAATGCCATAGCCCATCCACCAACCCATCATAGGGATGCCGTTCGCTAAACAACGGCACTTGCACTGCAGCAGTGCAAGTACCGTTCTTTATCGATCATCAAATTTGACAGTTGAGATCGTCTAATTCGATAAAATTCCATTTGATCAGTACTCGCTATGATCGATTCTATGGCAATTTATCGAAATTGGCGATCGATAAAGAACGGTACTTGCACTGCAGATACGTTATAACAGGGCAATAAAAACGAATACTGTTAAACATCGTCAAAAATAAGTCTTACATAAAAAAAATGGTAGCACTAAAAATCAAACGCGAACAAAAATGCTTTAGTGCTTTCCAATTTTGCCAGAGTTTTTTAGTGCAAGAGAAAATATTCGCCTAAAAAGTATTAGGTAACGAGCTTGCTGATGCGTTTAATACTTAAACTTATATTTTATTTAGTGAAACTACTTGGTTATGTAAAAGAGAAGAAATATCGTAGTGATTTTGATTTTACATAAATCAACAACTGGCCAACAACTCGCCTTGTAAGCGCAGATGCAGTTGTTTTTCTGATATGTTCATTTGTTACTAAGATGCAATTTTTTGACGTGATAACGTCTTATAAATCGATGAACGCCGGAACGCACAACAAAATTGTCACATTCACGTTCCGCCTGAGCCGCGCGTGCAAGCGAGAGCGCGGAACAAGCGATACAGAGGCACGATCGGCCTAAGCGTTATCAATTAAAATTATAGTCCGTAAACCGACTTTACAGACAACCCCTTTTTTAGTAAGTTGTACCACTGCGCTATAAATTATGTATTGTAAAAGAGAAAATATATCACAGATGAAGGCATTTTAACCTAAGTAATTACCAAATTAACAAAAAAATTACCTAACTAATTCAGAACATGTTTTTTCAATTCGGAATGACCAACGAGTTCGTCACAAAAAAGTATCCAGGCTGTCTCTCGCGCTTCCAGCATGTCGGTACCGAGACATTGCGGGCAGGTACGATGTTATGGCGCCAAAACTGGACGCCACGGTGTTGAACTCCACTTGCTTTATCTTGTTACCGACCGGACTGTCCATCAAGTAATCCGAACGGAAGAGGCCGAGGCTGACCTGCTGCAAAATGCAAATAGCTTGAGAATCTGTTTTTTGTTGCTATCCCGCTTACGAAAATTCTTTGAACAGAAAAAAACTTGTTTGTTCCTTCGACCAAAATAAAATGAATGGACGGCCCATAACCATTGAACTTGCTTAGTAAAAAATAGAGGTGTAAAAGTAACGAAAAAATCACGTACCCGTATGTATTCGTTACTATACATTCAGTACTCGTTACTATCGTATCGTTACTCGTTACTTTCGTTTATTTCATACGATTACATAAAATTTATGAAATTTTAGTGGCAAAATTTTATGAAAACACTTTTTCACAAGTATATACTTTTTTTTTTACTGCATACTCTGTTAAAGAAAACTTTGTTTTGAATATTTGAAATTTTGACACCATAATGCGCGCACATCGGTTCATTGAAACAGCGTATGTAACCATGATACGAAACATGCGAGTAACGAAAAGTATTCGTGAGTAACGTTTCGTTACTCGGTACTAGATGGCGTACCCGTTACTTAGTAACGAATACATACGGTTTGCTACAGCTCTAGTAAAAAACGAGCCTAAACCATCGGACATATACTTCAACACCTAATTATAACCATGTACAGTAAATTTGTTGCAAAAATTATATAGTGGTTTTTTGCTGTGTATTTACACTTCGGGAAAGCACACGAAGGCATAATTTTGTCTGATGTTTCGTTATCATGTAACAATAGTCTTGTGTTGCACTTCCTACGGCTAGAGACCGACTGAAACGAAGTGAGCGCCGGCGTTCATTTTGTAATCTTCAAAAACGCTCTCCTTCTGGGCCCGTCTATTAATTTTATTTTGGTCGGATGTTTGTTCAATAGGCTTGTGCTCCACCTGTTACACCCCATTTTTTCCTTTTTGTTAAAAATAGGTTACCTGGTTATTACCATGGATTTTTTGATGTAACATAACTTTTTATAAATCTGTTTCAAGCGTCATTTAAAATTGCGACTGCGCTGAGTCTGTGTGACAAGATGATTGTAATATGTAACAAGCAAACTTGCAGTGTTTTTCTGTGTCAAAGATTTCCCGCGTCTTGTCCAGTCATTGCTGTTTAAAAAAAACAGAAAAAACTAGAACCAAATCTTCAGAGTGCCCAACACCAGTCATGCGGGACGGAACGTGCTTAATTTTACCAACAATGTTTTTAGGGTTCCGTACCTCAAAAGGAAAAAACGGAACCCTTATAGGATCACTTCGTTGTCCGTCTGTCCGTCTGTCCGTCTGTCCGTCTGTCCGTCTGTCCGTCTGTCAAGACCCTTTTTCTCAAGAACGCGTAAAGGTATCAAGTTGAAATTTATAATAAATACTTGGGTCTACGGTTTCTTTCGGCTGTAAAAAAAAAAAGTTGTAAGTTTACTCAATCAAAAGATATGAACGTTTATGTCGCATATTTTGCGATTTCACAGGGAAATCAAAACCTATAGGGTACTTTCCGTTGACCTAGAATCATGAAATTTTGCAAAAAGTAAGTTCACATAGCACATATATAGGAATAAATCCGAAAGTTACAAATTTGAAGTTATATCATTTAAAAATAATTATTTTACTATTACAAACTTACATCTTGTAGTTGGAATGTATGGAAGAGCCTAATTGTCAACTACAAAGTTAAGTTTGTCTTTTAATATTTCAACTTCAGTTCGTTTTTAGGGTTCCGTACCCCAAAAGGAAAAAAACAGAACCCTTATAAGATCACTTTGTTGTCCGTCTGTCTGTCTGTCCGTCTGTCAAGACCCTTTTTCTTGTATCTTCGATATACAATGCGGCACTATTCATTCCTTTTTCGTTCACCACCTACAGATTTGGTTCAAATTTAAAACATAAGCAATTAATCAAATAACATTTTTATTTTTAACTTAAGTAATACTGCTATAGAAACTAACCACAATAAAATTTCAGCTATACTATAATTTTATAATTATCAGCTACACTATAATAATCTTATCTACTAATATTATAAATGCGAAAGTTTGTGTGTAAGTGTGTATGTTTGGCTGAAGTCACCGCCGAAACTACTGCTCCGATTTAGATGAAATTTGGTATGGAGGTAGCATATTCCCTGAATTAACAGATTTCGATGAAATTTGGTATGAAGTTACCATATTCTTTGGATTATCACATGAGTTACTTTTTACCCCGAAAAAAAATTATGGTTCCTGTAGTATAACATCAATCACTCAACTCTGTGACTGTTTAACGGATTTCGATAAAATTTGGTATGGATGTAGCATATTCCCTGGATTAAAACTAAGGCCAACCAACCAACCAAACCAACCAACAAAATGTAAGTTCCTGTAGGATAATTTCAATCATCCAACTCCGTAACCGTTTAACAGATTTAGCAAGCCGCAAGCGGCCCACGAGGGTTAGTCAAGCACAAGTGACGTAAAAAAAGAAAAATAAACTTTCTGGGCCGCAAGTGGCCCGCGAGGGCGAGTGTCAAGCACAAGTGACGTACAAAAAAGAAAAAAAAAACTTTCTAGGTTGCGTGGTTCGCTGGTACGCAAGCGGCCCGCGAGGGCGAGTGTCAAGCACAAGTGACTTACCAAATAGAAAAAATAAACTTTCTAGATCGCGCGGTTCGCTGGGCCGCAAACGGCCCGCGAGGGCGAGTGTCAAGCACAAGTGACGTACAAAAAAGAAAAAAAAAAACTTTCTAGGTTGCGTGGTTCGCTGGTACGCAAGCGGCCCGCGAGGGTGAGTGTCAAGCACAAGTGACTTACCAAATAGAAAAAATAAACTTTCTAGGTCGCGCGGTTCGCTGGGCCGCAAACCGCCCGCGAGGGCGAGTGTCAAGCACAAGTGACTTACCAAATAGAAAAAAAAAACTTTCTTAGTCGCGCGGTTCGCTGGGCCGCAAGCGACCCGCGAGGGCGAGTGTCAAGCACAAGTGACGTACAAAAAAGAAAAAAAAAACTTTCTAGGTTGCGTGATTCGCTGGGCCGCAAGCGGCCCGCGAGGGCGAGTGTCAAGCACAAGTGACTTACCAAAAAGAAAAAAAAACTTTCTAGGTTGCGTGGTTCGCTGGGCCGCAAGCGGCCCGCGAGGGCGAGTGTCAAGCACAAGTGACGTACAAAAAAGAAAAAAAAACTTTCTAGGTTGCGTGGTTCGCTGGGCCGCAAGCGGCCCGCGAGGGCGAGTGTCAAGCACAAGTGACTTACCAAAAAGAAAAAAAAACTTTTTGAGGTCGCGCGGTTCGCTGGGCCGCAAGCGGCCCGCGAGGGCGACTGTCAAGCACAAGTGACGTACAAAAAAGAAAAAAAAAACTTTCTTGGTTGCGTGGTTCGCTGGGCCGCAAGCGGCCCGCGAGGGCGAGTGTCAAGCACAAGTGTCGTACAAAAAAGAAAAAAAAAAACTTTCTAGGTTGCGTGGTTCGCTGGGCCGCAAGCGGCCCGCGAGGGCGAGTGTCAAGCACAAGTGATTTACCAAAAAGAAAAAAAAATACTTTTTGAGGTCGCGCGGTTCGCTGGGCCGCAAGCGGCCCGCGAGGGCGAGTGTCAAGTACAAGTGACGTACAAAAAAGAAAAAAAAAAACTTTCTAGGTTGCGTGGTTCGCTGGGCCGCAAGCGGCCCGCGAGGGCGAGTGTCAAGCACAAGTGACTTACCAAAAAGAAAAAAAAATACTTTTTGAGGTCGCGCGGTTCGCTGGGCCGCAAGCGGCCCGCGAGGGCGAGTGTCAAGCACAAGTGACGTACAAAAAAGAAAAAAAAACTTTCTAGGTTGCGTGGTTCGCTGGGCCGCAAGCGGCCCGCGAGGGCGAGTGTCAAGCACAAGTGACGTACATAAAGAAAAAAAAAAACTTTCTAGGTTGCGTGGTTCGCTGGGCCGCAAGCGGCCCGCGAGGGCGAGTGTCAAGCACAAGTGACGTACAAAAAAGAAAAAAAAAAACTTTCTAGGTTGCGTGGTCCGCTGGGCCGCAAGCGGCCCGCGAGGGCGAGTGTCAAGCACAAGTGACGTACAAAAAAGAAAAAAAAAACTTTCTAGGTTGCGTGGTTTGCTGGGCCGCAAGCGGCCCGCGAGGGCGAGTGTCAAGCACAAGTGACGTACAAAAAAGAAAAAAAAACTTTCTAGGTCGCGTGGTTCGCTGGGCAAGCGAACCAGCCAGACCAGGAATTTAACTTTAGATCTCCTGCTCATAAAGCACCGTGTACCTACCGACCATCAATATCCAGGATGAAATACATAAAACGTATTTAGTAGCATCCTAAAATAAAGCTTTTTGCAGAGAACTTCTTAGTTTTTCCCTTGAATAACGCGGGCGAAGCCGCAGGCGGAAGCTAGTTGTAATATATGTTTTTGAGATACTTAATCGGAAAAACGGAATTAGTCTTCGATGGGCGAACTATTGAACTTATAATACTTGGACAAGTTTGTACGGAACCCTCGGTGCGCGAGTCCATCTCGCACTTGGCCGGTTTTTTCAAAAAGAAAGTACTACAATAAGAACTAATTTGTGAAAGTTGAAAGAAAAATTTGTATAAATGTTTTGTTTGACATTATGGATATAAATTATTGGTAAAATCAATCAGTTCTGTTGGTGCAAATTTACAATATTTTATCATGTTAAAATTTCAACTTGATAAGAACCAGTTTTCAAATCAAGTTAGTGGTTAATGGGGTAACTTAACTAAAAATATTTTTAACTATAACTATTTAGAGGCATATATGCCCCTCTTATACCCTTAATACGACAATGTAATTTCAAATAATTTATACAAATTAGTACTATTTTTAAGACCTAGAACTTATTAAATGAAAAATATTATATATATTAAAAACACAAAAACATATTTTTGACCTTTATTAAAATAATATTTACACTGAATTAATTTTACGGATTTACACCGACCACCATTAATTAGCAACTACAATACAATATTGGCGTCGATTCTAAAGTCTTGTTTTCGAACTCAACTAAATTTAGCAAGTGTAAAATATTACTAAATTAATTAAAAAGAATCAACGTCAATACAGCCAATTCTGAAGGATTTACGTCAGGTCTAGCCTTAGTAAGAGTTGGTGTCTTTGACTAATTTAAATGCTACGAAAAAGACAGCTATATTTTTAGTAAGTTTAAATCTGTTACCTTTTTAATATTGGCTGTGATATAAAAATCTGATATGAAGGGACAAAATAAAAATAAAAAATGTTTCAAAAATAACTACCCTGGTCTACAAGTGTGATTGAGGTATTATGATGCAAATTTAAATGTAATTATGTATTAGGTTTGGATGTCCAATAGCAGTATGTAATTTAATATTTCAACTCCTTATTCAACTCTGTATCTTATTATAAAAACCATAATTCTGATTTCAACGAATGCAAATTTAATTTAAACTTACCTAGTTTTAACTTTTATTTATTTCTGTTTAACTTCACACTCCTAAGCGCGCGCGTTAAATCAAATAATTATAAGAAAACCTATTTCACGGGTCACCAAAAGACCGGCCTAGCCGAGTTTGGGGCCCACTGTTAAGTCAATTATAATTTATGTTAGACACAATTAATAACTATGTATAACTACTATGTGATAATGTAAAAGCGTTTCAGAAATAAATATTTACTTTACTTTACTTTAACTGAGAAAAATCGTTCCTGGTGGAGTCGCTAGTTGATAACAGCACTGCTTTCTGTATAGAGCTATATTTTTCGTATATTTCAACATTGTTAAAGACATAATATCACCGAGTGGGATTTTTAAAACAAAGATTAGGCATTATCTTTAAGGGTCCTGTATACCCTCTGCAGCTCTCTCGCTCGCACATTTTCACATTATTGAAGATATAAAATCAATGAGTGTGAATTTCCAAAAAGTAACAAAATCATGTCATGGTGTCTATCGTAACATTACAAACAAATAAATGTTTGCTTCGATATCTTGTAATTTGACGGAATAAAATGACACGAGAAATAAAAACCACTTGTTACCATTTTACTATGTCAAATTAAAATATATCAAATTGTCAATTTCTTTGTTTGTAATGTTACGATAGACACCATGACATAATTTTGTTACTTTTTGGAAATTCACACTCATTGATTTTATATCTTCAATAATGTGAAAATGTGCGAGAGAGAAAGCTGCAGAGGGTATACCGGACCCTTAAAATAACGATGCAAATGTTCAAAGCAATTTTCATGTTCACTTTGGCGTAAAAAAGGAAATAAACTCAAAAATAGTTTATTCGAGTCCTCCGCTAAACATTAAATTCTAACATGTTACATGTTATTTTATTGATAATGCCCAATGACGTTTAAAAATTCCAACAGTGATTTTTTTTATTTACAAAAATTTTGGAAATTTGTAAGCGACACAGCTGGGGAACGGGCTCTTAAGACTTTTGATTGTAACAAGATTTGACTTTGTTGTTGTATTGTTGTTGACTTTCTCAACACAATGCGCGCATGTCTTTAAAACAAATATATCATATTTATATTAAAGATCGTTGACAATGGGTCATCGCCATTTTGCTATAATAAAACCATCGAGATACAATACATATAGAGTCACAATAGTCCGAACCAAAACTCGGCGCACGCTTCGAATTGCGCAGACATTTTGGTTAGTTACAAGGTAATCGCGATCCGACTACAAAACGCCGCACGACGCCAGAGCAACGATGATATAGCGGACCACTAACGTTGAACACTATGCAAGCGACATAATGTCTAAATTGGAGTAAATGTGGCATTCTGAAGTATATAATTGATACAATGTATGTACAATGACGCTCGGAGGTTTTTTGACTGTTTCCACTGATAGATTGTGACTCTATATGAATTGTATCTCGTTGAATATACAACTCAAAAATCTATACACAGCTAAATACAATAATATATACTTATTCAAACTCAACATTTACTAAACATATTTACATTACAATGATTATAATTACTTTCATTAATTTACCCATTTTATACAGCAATAATATTTTTATGCAGGGTGCTAAGAGTCTCGGTCCAAAGCCGTCAGGGGTGACAGCTAAGGTCATTATGCACCATATGTTTTAACAAAGTATGATTATTTTTATTTAAACTATAAGTTTTTTTTTCCAAAACGTCTGTTTTTTTATATATCGAAATAAAAATGATTAGTCTTAGTTTAAGAGAAATATGGTTCAAAATACTCTATCCTGTCATCCTCTTATAGCTTTGCTCTCAGCTACCAAACGACCCTGTGTTATGGTCTTATAATAAATTCATAAAGAATTTTAGATAAAATTGTGTTTATTTTTGCTAACACAATGGGACCTTATTTCTCACCTGATATGTTTCATTTTAGTAATAGCAAAATTAATAAGCAAACTCTACAAACAACACTACCATGCGTATTAGAAGTTACACAAAATTATTATTTCTATTTGAACACATTTTTTACATTACCTCACTAGTCACTTACATTCGTTTGTCAAATAAATACTGTTTATTATAAAGGCTCGTGATAATTTATTTTTGAATAAATAAAAATAAACATTATTGTAAAATTATGTATCTTATAGACATCTGTTTGCAGTGCAACGCGTTTCAAACTAGTTTCCGATTTGAGTTCCGCATGCAATCCAAATTGGTTTAATCCCATCTGCCCCCGTTGACACCCTGGCCATGGGGGCAGATGGGATTAACTTACTTTTACACAATAGCGGGAGAGCAAAATTCTATAAAAGACAATATTGAAGTCAGTAAGATGCATTGACCGCGAGGGTAGATGGTAGTACGTCTTAAAACTTGAGTCGAAAATTGGTTAAAAATCGCGTCTGCTTTTTCACTCAAAAACTATCGAGACCCTTTAGAATAGATGACTCTTTCGATTATGTCAAGCTATTAGTTGTTAATTAACTTTAACGTGCATATATAGTTAAGGTGAAACGCTTCCATTCGCGAGACGGACCCATTCGACACTGATTGTATCCTCTAGATATAAGTTTTTTGTAAAGGTGTCGAATAAAATTTATTTTCTTTCTTTTCTTTCTTTCTTTCTTTCTTCACAAATGGCGGGTAATTCAAATTTCAAACAGTTTTCTTGTCCTTGTAGCTAGGCCGGGTAATTATTGTAAACGATCATGATGTTTGTGAAAATTGATTATTATTCTTTACAAAATCATGTAAAGTTACTTATCTCTAATGCACATTATTACTTATATTTGTCAATAAACTATTTTTTGCTGTTTCAAACGGTTTATTGACAAATGTAAGTAATATGGTGCGTTACTAATAAATAACTGTACATGATTATTTAAAAAAACACCCAACTATTGTCGCAAGCGCTGTGTCATTTCAAAATAATTACCCGGCCTAGCTACAAGGACAAAAAAACTGTTTAAAATTTGAATTTCCCGCCATAGGTTAAACGTTCCACCTTAATAGTAAATTTTAGAAGACCAATATAGGATTACAAAAAAAATACTAATGATTTCTTAGATTAGCGATTAAAAATGCCATGCTCGCGAGTGTAGACATAGACTTTTTATAAATGTAAACATTTTATCTACATTATGCAGATATTTAGTCTAATATTTGTATTAGTTTTTAGAGATACAATACATATAGAGTCACAATCGTGCCAAAAAAATGTCCGACCCAAAGTTCGGCGCACGCTACGAATTGCGCACTTTTTGGTTAGTTACAAGGTAACCGCGATCCGACTACAACACCGCGCGATGCCAGAGCTACGATGACAGCGGACAACTAACGTTGAATACTATGCACGCGACATAACATCTAAATTGGAGTAAATGTGGCATTGTGAACTATATAATTGATACAATGTATGTACAATGACGCTCGGATGTTTATTGACTGTCATTGAGAGACTTTGACTCTATAGGAACGGTATCTCGATGTTTTTTCACCGAATTTTAAACTCAATTGCCTGAAATTGCTTGGTCATGTATGTTACACAAAAAATATTATTGTGTACACACGATTGCAACACATTGTTCTTAGAATAGTAACCTAACGCTTTACTGTGTTTACGGTACTTTTAACCTGGCTGTACCCCACAGCCAGATATCTTTAGATTTCCCCATTACAAAAAAGGTCGTTTGAACTTATTTTGCTATTACAGGAACTATTGTAACTACTTCTCTTCTCTATCTCTTCTCTACATAGTATAAATTAAAGTCGCTTTCCGCGTCTGTCTGTCTGTATGGCCGCTAACTCCTCCTAAACCAGGCAACGGATTTTGATGCGGTTTTCACCATCAATTAGATACATTTTCACGGAAGGTTTATATATATAACTAGCGACCCACCGCGGCTTCGCACGTAAACTACACCCGTACGAAGCCGGGCGGGCGGGTTGCTAGTATATAATAACTGATTATTTTTAAAGCCGTGATACACCACAGTAAAGTGTTTTCTTTTGACATAATCGAAAGAATCACCCATAACCCAAACACAAATAGAATGTGCAATCGTTTGACTGACTGATTATGTTAGTTTACTTACTCAATAATTTAACTGGTGCACTTTCATAACAAGCAACATCCAATGCTGTATACTTGACTATAAAAAATGCCTATTGAGCATTATGGAATTGCACATTCTACTACAAAATATGTATTGTTTAATCACCTTAGCAGGGAGCTTTCATAAAGGCAACACACCTCCAGTTTACAGATAGAATTGGGCAATTTTATTTTGGCTGTACTATGCAAATAGGACCCAAAACTTGTAAGTTGCCAAAGGCCTATACAGGTCTATGACAATTAGCTAACAACCTCGCGCAGTTTCTCTAGATCTGACTTAACAACTTTTGTTTCGTAAGTCGTTAAGAAGATTTATCTGAAGTCATAGAACTAAAGTTGTCAAGTATTATGTAGGGAAACTGCATGGGAGCTTTTAGCTAATTATGTATATTCAAAATCCAAAATATACCATGAATTCAAATGTGAATATATGGTATCTGTACTAAAACAAACGAAAACTTTTTCCACTAACTCCACAGTGAAATTAAAACCTTTTTGATACAAAAAAGTATCATAAAAGTTTCTTCCGGTGTAATTGTTGATTCTGTAATAAATACCTAACATTTAAGACTAAGTTTGAAAGCCAAATCATGTCTTTAATTTAAGTTTATCAAACCATACACATAGGTTTAGTTTAGAATTTTGAGAGTGGACAAAATAATCGGAACCAGCAGTGCAAAAACCTACCGTTTTTTATCGATCGTCATATTCGATAAAATGCCATAGAATCGATCATAGCAAGTAGTGATCAAATGGCATTTTATCAAATATGACGATCTCAAATGTCAAATTTGACGAACAATAAAGAACGGTACTTGCATTACAGTTGTTACCAGCACAGCCAACATATAATTTTCCAGCAATTCTAGCATGCGCGCCGCGAAAAGATCTAGACTTTTCCTTTCGACAAAAACGTGACGAAGCTACGAATAATTTAACATTTATACAGGGGATTGGTATTATAGGCTATTCATTTAAGGGCGTGTCCATACAGGCTATAGGTAAGAATGGAAATATTAAGTAAATACATAATACAAGTTAATGCAGTTTTGGCGTCAACATGAAAAAAAAAACATGTCGGCTCGTTGTTTTCTTTTTCTAAACTTGTGTATTTTCGAGTGTTAATCTGTAATAATGGAGGATTATTATTTATGAAGTGCTCGAGTGTGGGTATATAATATACCGAGGTGAAACATGTATTTTCGTGTTGTTTCCAAAACTCCATAATAGCCTCTTGTAAAGCCTCCACCACTTTACTGGGGCATGAGTTTGATTTGACCGTGTCTTACTTTGCTTGACTCTCACTATGACTTGTTTTACGTTATTTAATACTATGTTAACGTGTTTAATATTACGACTGAAGGACTTTGTATCCATGGTCATAAAAATAACCAATTTTTTTTTTTTATCAGTTATTGAGACGTTTCTAATTTTGCGAAAATATAAAACGTTTTTGGCCTAAAATATTGATAGTACTATGTAGTACTATCCACTTATATCCGTTATAGTACTATCAATGTTTTAGGTCAAAAAGATTACATTTTCAAAAAAATAAGAAACGTCTGGATGACTGATAACAATTAACATATATTTTTTTTGGTTATTTTTTATGACCATGGGTACAAAGTCAAAAAAGCCAAATAGTCACAAAATATTATAACATGTATAGCCCATAGCCTCTATAGAGTTGCCCTTAAAAGAAAGGCTTATAGCACCATCATGTATATCAGTCTCGTCTTTCCAAGACAAAAGAGTCACGGAGCTCATGCTGTCTGATCTGCAAACAAGGAGGCTGTTCTTTATTGAAGCACGCTACCTCTGAATCTCCCTCGACACAGGTCCCAGGTGGCCGAAGCCCGAGGCGATGCTGTTGATCTCGACTTGCTTCCAGGAGCAGTATGGCGCGTGCTTGGCGCATTGGTTCTCTGTGTGGGGACACCGGGAGTCCAGCATCACGTCCGATCGCAGCATGCCTAACGATACCGGCTATGCGGGAGATATATGAGATAAAACGTCAACTAATAAAGTAACACACTGAAAAACTGTTTTACATTATCTCCAACATATTGAAAAGAGTGTAAGTTTCATTCTTTCGAGATTTGAGCACGTGTTTTAACGGTCTATCAAGATAAGCGCGTCCATGGGGGTTAGACAAGACCCACTTTCTGTTAGCGCTAACGCTTACGGAAAGATCAAATTGTATGAAAATGACATTAACTTGAGGGATGTTATCTCAAGCTAATGTCATTTTCATACAATTTCATCTTTCCGTAGTCGTTAACGCTAATAGAAAGTGGGTCTTGCCTAACCCCCCAGGGGCCTTACGGCTACCTCTTATCGCGGGCTCGAAGCAGCGCAATGCGGAAAATCACGCAAACGTGAACCTTAACGCGCCGAGATACGGTTTGTGGTCGCGCAACTTTTCGCATAAAATGCGATAGAATCGATCATAGTGAGTACTTACCAAATGATATTTTATCGAATTTGACAATAAAATGTGAAATTGACCATCGATATAGAACGGTACTTGCACTGCATATCATGGTATTATGATTCATAGTGTATAATAAATAAAAGTAATTTTTGAGTTAGCTTGATGGTTAACATACACCAGATTATCTTAAGATTAAACTGCGTTTCAGACATCCACTGTTACACAAAAATAAACTACACTTTTAAAAGAAAAAATAATTCTATAATTGCTAATGACGTGTGGATTTGGTTGACCTCAACCACCGTCTGACCAACGGGAGAGAAAGAAACGGAAATATGTTATTCTCACTCTTTCTCTTCTGTTGGTTGGACGGCGGTTTGACAACCAAATTCACTGTCTGTTAGCTACTTTATGATGGGCTAAAAAGTTTCAAACGCCTTTGAAAGATTTAAATTAAAGTAATTTGAGACTCCCTCAAACTTATCTAGCTACTATGTTATGGTATGGTCTTACCTGAGTGATGCCTTCTTCTCGCACTTTAAGCCATATATTGTACAGGTTGGCTGTAAATTCATCAACTTGTAGGGCGTTTTGAAGCGTCTGTTCCAGAAACTCATCATCATGGGCAACCTAATAAAAATAGGTACATTTTAATATACAGATTTAATGTTTCAAGTGGGTGTGGATGGCCAAATCCAAAACTATGAGAAAGAGTAAACAAAAGTCAAGTCTGGGGCCCGATTCTGATGAAAACTTCAACTGCATCATTGGGTTTTTAAAAAATGAATATTCCTAGCCAGGAATCGTACCTTAAAACATTAAAAAGTATTTTGTAAAAAAATACTAAATAATAGCTAATACTAATAGCTCTTTACTTAGGGGGTTTCAATTGAAAACAATTTATTAGGTATATGTTACATTAAAACACATTTATTTCTAATAGAAAAGGTAACCAAATAAAAAACAAGGAGGACGAGGCAGCAGAAGTCGCCAAGCGGCGCAAGTATGCGTCACTTTCAAGTGAATATATATTTGTGCCGCTCGGCGTCGAAACATTTGGTCCATGGGGTCCACCAAAAAGTTAAAAAAAAAAATTTCGCCACATTTAATTGACGCCGCTGGTGAATCCTCGCGTAGTAAATTTCTTTAGCAATTCAACGCGGGAATGCAGCCTGCGTTCTGCACATTACCACACGGACAACATCTTGTTTTTGATTATATTTGTAATAATTAGTAATAATTAAGGCTTTTTTATTTTCTTTGTTTGATACTACTTTACTTGCACTTAAATACACTTACTCACACTTACTTTGTACTTAAATAAAATACTATATTTTGGGTATCGAAAAGTACTTTCGTCGATTATGGCACGTACGAAAGGCATGACTTTATTATGGCATGGCACTTATATTTTACAGTATAAAACCTCATATTTAAAGAAAGTTTTTTGCAATATTGCAATGGAAAAATCATTGTAAATTATGACAGTTACTTTGTCACAAGAAACAATAATTACATACAAAAACATATTTTTTTAAAGTATTTTATATTCGCACTACTGTAAAAACGGTAATACGTACAAGCGTCAATCTTGGCATGATTATAGTACACACTCTAAAGTATAACAACAAATAATAAATAACTGGTATGTAATTTCGTTATTGAATTTTATGGTTGTACCCTCAGTGCGCGAGCCCGACTCGCACTTGGCCGGTTTATTTACTATTTCTTAATCAATCCGCCGTAACATTACATATTCAGTGAAAATATACAACTGGCTATCTATTACGGTTCGAAAGATACAGCCGATAATGGGTAGGACAGACAGACATCGTAGGCTTAGTAATAGGGTTCTCTTTTGGGTACGGAACCCTAATAACAGTTGATGCACATTATCTTTTTCCACAGAACAGCTGATTCACATACCTTGTGCATGAGTTCATTCAAGACAGGCTGTAGTTCCACAGCTTTTTCGAATTCATTCTTGGGGAACGGAGAAGGCAGCAACACAAACGGGGCAATCTGCATCATGCAATAAGTCCTTACTATAGGTACCTACTATGTTAATGTTAAGTAATTTGGAGGCCATCAAGAAAGTAACTGTAGCGCAGTGGCTAGTACAGGAAAACTAGTTTACTGTCTTATAAAAGAGCTGAGCATAAATAGAGTCGTTCACCGAAAACAAAATTTTTGTGTTCAAAAGTAAGGAAGATTTAGGCACTTTCGACCAACTCTGGACCAACGACATTGTGAGAGTCACGGGCATCCAGTTGATGCAAAAGGCAGGCTGTCGTTCAGTGTGGAGGTTAAAGGGGAGGCCTATGTTCAGCAGTGGACGTCTTCTGGCTGATGATGATGATGAGGCACTTTAATGGCTTGATAGACAGAGTACACTATACATTCAAATGATATCACTAGTAAGTACGCCATGCAAACAGCATACCGACACCCACCTTGAGGGAAACGGACAGAGCATCCCTTCCTAACACAAACTTGATGCTTATATTACAGAACTCTATTGCTATTGCTTTGCTGAAGATGACACTATCCTCCAGCATAGTGTCATCTTCTATATTATATACCTTTGTTCGCACTCCACTCTATCTAGTCTAACATATAACATTAATCTCTACATAGTATAAATTGAAGTCGCTTTCCGCGTCTGTCTGTCTGTCTGTATGGCCGCTAACTCCTCCTAAACCACGCAACGGATTTTGATGCGGTTTTCACCATCAGTTAGATACATTTTCAAGGAAGGTTTATATATATAACTAGCGACCCGCCCCGGTTTCGCACGTAACTTACACCCGTGCGAAGCCGGGCGGGCGGGTCGCTAGTTTTATACATATAATATTATTTATCTTTCCTCCACATGCTTATATACCTACATAATATGCTTCCCCTCATGTTCTGTGTTTATATTTGCTGATGTGTTTATTGTAAAGTACTTCATTCTACGAATGTATTTTTTAAACTCTATTTGTAGTTCCGTGCGTCTGAGAAAGTCAGTGTTGAAAATCAGCGCTGCAGAGAAATCTGTAGCATTATCGCTGAGCACTGCCCTTTTTTGTCGCACTGGACACTACAGCGACAACTTATCATGTATTACTATTATTGTATTATTATTTTGTTGTTTCTGTTTTATAATGTTGATGTTGTAGTGTTTTATGCGCAAAATAAATGTTTTCTTTCTTTCTTTCTATTAGCCGATTAATCTATAATCTTCATAAAGCAAATCGAAGGTGTAAAAGGCAGATGAAAAATTTAAGTTAGTATGCCAGCTCTCATCTTGCGTATATCAGTTTCTGGCAGCCATATTACAAGCTTTGCTTAGTTTGGGGTCAGATGACCGTGTGTGCAAAAATGTCCCAGATATTTATTATTTATTTATCTGTTTTGTAGCAGCTTGTGCCTTATGTACAAATCTAGGGTACTTTAACTCGGAAATAAACGTGGGGTTCCTCTAGCTAGAATATTTATGCTAAATAATTGTAGTAAATACTAAAACTTTTTTTTTAATACATCACTTAATTTAATGACATGGATCGAAACTTCATGAGGCCACCACCCTCTCCCCTGCTGCTATGGAATCAGCAGAGGTAAGGTTTGATAACCATAAGTGACATCCTAAAATGCAGGTGAAACAAAAAAAAACGCTGCTCAATTGTGAAAAGAAAAACACTAACCTGTATGGCATCTTTAGTGAAATTATTTTTATCTCGCATTCCAACACCATGCATTAGCGCCCAGTCTTTAGCTTTTTCAATGACTGTTACAAGGATTTTATTTTCCATAGGTAAAGGTAAACAAGTGGCTAGACGTGCTTGAGACATCTTTCGGGTGATGGAATAAACACAGGTTATTGAACAAAATCCAAAACGCAGATGTAGCTTAGACTACCCGGCAAGGCTTGAGGACAATGAGAACTAAACAAAATGCTGTGTGTTGAAGTAATTTGTACAAAAATGAATATTGAACTGACGATTTTTTTGAAAAAACAAGAATCAAATAAATAAACCACAGAGTCCAAAGACAGCTGAGACGATCCACACTCCACTCCACAGATCAACAATAAGCCTTTGACACTTGACAGTAGTTGACAGCGGACGCACTCACAGACTAATAAAATCAAATCGCTATTTTTTTGTGAAATAAAATCATAACTATGGTTACAATGTCCTTCATTCGTAAACGTACAGATTACTACGTAGTAAATGGTTTCAAACAAGTAATAGTTACAGAGGAGATCCGTAGACGAACGAAGGTTACCGACATAGCTCACCGGATGAGTGGCAGTTAAAATTAAAGTCGCAGTGGGCAGGGCGTATAGCACGCAGAACAGAAGGCCGATGGGGCTGAAAGGTTCTCGAATGGAGACCACGGACCAGTAAGCGCAGCGTAAGACGTCCACCCACGAGATGGACAGATGATGACCTAAAAGAGACCACAGCCCAGCTTCCAACCGGCCCTTTTAAAGATCGATGGGGGAGGCCTTTGTTCAGCAGTGGACGTCCTACGGCTGAAATGATGATGATGATGAATAGTTACAGTCAGAGTCAAGCAAAGTAAGTTACGGCTAAGTCAAACTCAGCCCCAATAAAGTGGTGGAGGCTTTATGGAAGAGGCTTCTATGGAATTTTGGGAACAACAGGAAAAGATAAAAGTGGTGGAGACTTTACATGAAGCTTCTATGGAGTTTTGAAAACAACTTTACAGGAAAAGATATGTTTGTTATAACAAGGTAAACAAGGTGTTCGACTCGGTGATATATCACTTGTCCACAGTCGAGCACGTTCACGAGCACTTTTAATAAATAGTAACCCACCATTAATACACATTAAAACTCGAAAATACACAAGTTTAGGAAGATCAATCGGGCAATCGCACTCGCTTACCGTAAAATCGGTGGGTGAACATATTTGATGGTATAATTATCAATTGGTGAACATCACACCGCTGTCAGTTAGATCAACTCCATATAAGTCTTATTATAGAAACTGACGTGGTTTTCACACATTTTATTTAAATTACACGGGAATTACTCACGTAAGATTAAGCCGATCACCCCAACCGTAATTCCCGTGTAATATAAATAAAATGTCCATAAAAGTCTCTTCCAAAGCTTCCACCATTTTACTGGGGCATGAGTTTGACTTGAATGTGACTTACTTTGCTAGACTCTGACTGTGACTATGACTTGTTTGACACTATTTAAGACCTGTGAACCTGGGTGATATAACGACCGAAGGACTCTGCATCCATGGTCATGAACAAAAGCTAACACACAAAAAAGTAAAATACAGAAGCTGAGGCGGTATGGCCTTAACAGCTTTAGCCAGCTCAGCAATAGGTAGAAAAAAACACGCAAGTCTCTCATCCTGTCTGACATTGTTCACCTTCACTCACTCAGTCTCATGAGTCTCATTCTTTTGTGTTGTAAACCCCTCTCGGCTCGGCGTCTTTCCTTGTTTTAAGTTTGTTCTTTTATTGCTTTTATTTTGTGATGGTTGATTTTTTGGTTAAAAAGTGTTGTTACAAGCCGCAAGCATTGGAATTAATAAGCACTGCTTATTTATTAATAACTAATCCATATCTCATACGAAAATCACAATGCAAAAATACCAATCTGAAAAAGGGTAGTATTTTTACTAAAAGATGACTGCCCCAAAGTCATCGGTTTTATTGTGAAGCGATTTTGTATCTTCTTCTCTTCATGAGAAACTATAGTGCATTCATAAGCAGTTTTGATGTTGAATACATATTCCTTGGTCGTTACCTTCTATAACATATTGTTATACCCGGCTTTATCGTTAGTTTATAGTGTCCTCTTTGTTTTGTGCCTTGTGGTTGTTATCAACGTTATTGCAACGTTATCGTGTCAGTTTCCTGTTGCGGTATAAAATTATCTTTTACAATGTGATATCCTGCCATAGATCTACTCGAGCCGCTCTTGGTGGTTATTTTGTCCTAAGTATTAGGTAAAGTTGCATCATGGTGCAATAAAGAGATAGCCAACTATATTTATCAAACATTTGAAACATGTGAATATGTAAACTTACATGTGTTAGGTATGCAAGGGATTGAAAGTGTCTACAGTCTGTTGTATAGACTAAAAGGTTTTGAAAATTTACAATTATATATGGTTCTGTTAATATTCCATTGTGTTCCGTCAAGAGGTGTATTCAATGGTGTCTTACATTTTTAACTCTATTGTGTATTATACCTATAGCTGGAAATTGAAGAATCACATGACGCTGTCATGTAAGGGATGTAGTCTGTTGTGAAGAGACAATGTTATAGAAAATCTGCAACTGCCTTCGTTGTTTCAATACTACACTCATCTATTGTGTATATAGCTGAAATTTGAAGAATCACATGACGCTGTCATGTAAGGGATGTAGAGTATCTATATATTCTGTTGTATAGATACTAATGTTACAGAAAATCTGCAACTGTCTCATGTCATTTCAATACTACACTCATAAACTTAACTCTATTGTGTATATCGCTGAAATTTGAAGAATCACATGACGCTGTCATGTAAGGGATGTAGAGTATCTATACATTCTGTTGTATAGATACTAATGTTACAGAAAATCTGCAACTGTCTCATGTCATTTCAATACTACACTCATAAACTTAACTCTATTGTGTATATCGCTGAAATTTGAAGAATCACATGACGCTGTCATGTAAGGGATGTAGAGTATCTATATATTCTGTTGTATAGAGACTAAATATTACAGAAAATCTGCAACTGCCTTCGTTGTCTGTTTCAATACTACACTCTTATCTATTGTGTATATCGCTGAAATTTGAAGAATCACATGACATTTTCATGTAAGGGATGTAGAGTATCTATACAGTCTGTTGTATAGAGACTAAATGTTACAGAAAATCTGTAATTATCTTCATTGTTTCAATATTACACTCTTAACATTAACTCCATAGTATATACTGCTGAAATTTGAAGAATCACATGACGCTGTCATGTAAGTGATGTACAGTCTATTGTGCAGAGAAAATCTTACACAAAATCTGCAACTGCCTTCGTAGTTTCAATACTACTCTCAACATTAACCCTATTGTGTATATCACTGAAATTTGAAGAATCACATGACATTGTCATGTAAGGGATGTAGAGTATCTATACATTCTGTTGTATAGAGACTAAATGTTACAGAAAATCTGAAACTGTCTCATGTCATTTCAATACTACACTCATAAACTTAACTTTATTGTGTTTATCGCTGAAATTTGAAGAATCACATGACGCTGTCATGTAAGGGATGTAGAGTATCTATACATTCTGTTGTATAGAGACTAATGTTACAGAAAATCTGAAACTGTCTCATGTCATTTCAATACTACACTCTTAAACTTAACTCTATTGTGTATATTGGTGAAATTTGAAGAATTACAAGACGCTGTCATTGTAGGGATGTAGAGTATCTATACATTCTGTTGTATAGAGACTAAATGTTACAGAAAATCTGAAACTGTCTCATGTCATTTCAATACCACGCTCTTAAACTTAACTCTATTGTGTATATCGCTGAAATTTGAAGAATCACATGACGCTGTCATGCAAGGGATGTAGAGTATCTATATATTCTGTTGTATAGAGACTAAATGTTACAGAAAATCTGTAACTATCTTCATCGTTTCAATATTACACTCTCAACATAACCTCTATAGTGTATATTGCTGATATTCCTTTCTCATCTCTTATACTTCTGTTCGAATATGTCAGAGGAACAAACTTGTGTTGCAAAGTACTTGTTACACCATTGCTCCGCCTTGCACGGGTCTTGAATGAATGTACAACTTCGAATTTATACAGAAGTAATTTGTTAATAATATTATGTGACAGTCGGAGATTAACCGGTCTCAGTAAACTATCATCACTTTTCAAAATAATAAGATGATTTTTATAAATGAAACTATTCTCATCGTGCTGCTATCCTCATACAGGTAAATTTTATTTAGCCAATTTGGCATAAAATGTCTTCCATTCACATGTAATAACTTTACCTTTTTCAAATTATAATAATTACTTGGACACAAATCGCGCAAATCTTCATTTATGGTCCGTGAAATGTACTTCTCTAAAATGGTAACTTCACTATCATGTCCTAGGTAGAAAACATCACTTAAGGTAATAGACTTGTAAACAGCATTTTATTGTTTTTAAACACCACATTGTTCAGTGATCCGTTGCAATTGTTGCAAAATGTCATCATGCAACGCTTTTATTTATTTCAACTACTTTCATATTAATTATTCATTTCCAATGAATCCTTTGTCTCATTAATTAAATGTATAGTTTTTTTTCTTAGCTAGATCTTGCATTTCGTTTCGCATCAGGTCTTCATACTCAGTCCTGTGATTTTCACTACTCCTATATGCTACCTAACCCATACATCCCAACCTACATTAGTTTATATTGACACCGACTCTTTTGTCTATGAAAACAAAACTGAGAACTTTTATGAAGAGATTCGATATGATTTACAAAGTCAAAGTATATTTGACACCTCTGATCTCCCCATTGATATTGTATACAATCTACTATTCATTAACAAACATGATCTCATAATTAAGAAAAACAAGGACACACCAAGTCAATTAAACTGATTCTACTTTCTTCTTAAAAATATATATTTATTTCACACAAAGAAAGAGTTACAGCTATACGTTGCTACTAGAGCTTCCACAGAATGAATTCAACTAATACATGGCTCGCAGGGGTTTTATACCCGTGCGAGATAAAGATATGCTTGGGGGCGCATTAGGGCGCGTCCTGAAAGGATCTGGTTGTTGTCTGTAACAGTTACACTTGAGGATACAAGGGGATGCGTCTGGCGCATTAGGTCGTATCTAGAAAGGATCTGGACATCGTCAGTAACAGTTTTCTTAAGGTTAAAAGAGGGATGCGTCTGGAGGCGCATTCCTAAAAGCATTTGGTAATTATTGATAAAAATGTTTACACAAGAGTTTAAAGGGGATGCCTGTGAACACGCATTTCTAAAATAGTACAAGTACAGAATATTATACCTAATACCTAGCTTACATATATATTCATTCGATTATGTACTCAGTCATCGGAATGATATTTTCATTAAGGGCAGTGGAGGAGTCGGCAAGTTGACAACCAGCCGCAATTGTTAGAAAATATAAGTTATTGTTATGACAACATTAGTACTTTTACTAGTCATAAGCATAATGTTTATAGATAACATTCAAAGAAAAATATCATCTTCGGCAGTAATGATAAAAGGTATATTTGTAGTGACAGTATACGCACACTGGCTTGGGGTCATTTTAATAGAATAGAATAGAATATCATTTATTGATCGGCCGACTACAACATCTTAGTATAATTAAATATTATGAGTTGGGCATCACACCGATCTCGTCGTGTCACAAAATTAATAATTTAATATTCAGCTGTAAAAGGGCTATAGTATAAACAATAATCATATAAAATTAAAAATAAATTAAATAGGTAGATGTTCGAGTTCTCAAACAGGCTCTAAATGGCTATAGTCATTATCAAAAAACTCCTTAATCGTATATATTGACTTATCTAACAAAAGCATTTTGACAGCATTGGAGAATTGTATTTCGTTATATTAAATAAAAGTTGTACGTAGGTATACCTATACCCATAAACTCGGTTTTATTTCACATAAACTTCACAGTAATTACTCATTAAGCATTGATAAACATTTTTGAATTAAATAGTTGTATGGACACAGACTAGAATACCGTAAATGTTCTTGCCAAGGATCCTCATTCTTTCGCCATTTATAATTTTGATACCGCATTAGCAGTTGGCCGTAAGACCGTTGTTGGCCCTGGTCTTCATTCCTCGAAATCTGTTAAGATCTTGATGTATTTCTAAAAATTATTGACAAAATAATGCTGTAAAATTGTAATTTTTTTTCAATATTGTCATGATTTGCTTTCATGTATAATAGTTTTAGCTGAATAGTATTCAGCTATTGCTACAAAATAATTTTCATTATTTAGGTGTTATTTACAAGCACAATTTCCGTTGGCTCCTCGAAGTAAAGTACTAAAGTATTTACAGAATCAGGTAAATAAAACGTTATGTATCGTTAAGTGATAAACTTATTTTGTGGTAATTTTTTGAGTAAAAATTACGTGTTTCAACAATTTAAACCTGAACATGTTTGTAAATCGAATGTTTTTGTTAAACAAACAGTTTTTATAGTTTTCCGATTTCAGATTTTATTTACACATTTATTTGATGCCTTTCTAATGATATATTATTTTCTACCTGCATCGCATACATTTTTGATTTCAACCCAGCGATTTTTCCATTATTTTCATCCTTAAATAACCCATTTTTTTTTCTTATTCAGAAGAGGAAACCCATACATACCCCATACATTATTTGATAGATAATCAGATGTATCGAAAAATCCGTGGATATCGTCTTGATATCTTTGAAAAATCGTGTTTGTGTAGATCTGATAAATCAGACTGTCTGTGTCTGTATAAAGGAGTGCAATGCTATACAATTTATTTTTCATGTAGTTATAATGAAAGTTGTACATAAGAGTGATAGAAACATCTATCTAATATATAAAATCCTAAATAAATAGGTTTGTTGTACAGTTTGGTTTTCAGTAGTTGTACGGCTACCACAATTTCTAGAAATATGAAAAGACTATGAAATTCAGGTTTTGCTAAGCAAGCTTCTTGAACTTTTCCACGATTTTCCCAGTGAGTCGCTAATTTTACGTTTACCCTTTTTTCTATATTGTCTATTGTTTTTTCAAATATTGCATTATTCATAAGCGTATAGAATTCTTTCGAACTTTCAAGTCTGACTTGGCACTAGTTCTTAATTTTGTATATAATTCAGTATATTTATTCAACCATAAAAGCTAAAAAAACTGTGTATTTTTTTTGTTTTTGACCTATAATTATGTATTTAATTAGATTTCTGTAGTAATTAATGTATTTGTCTTTATTATTTAGGTTTGGAACCAGTTTATATCTTTTGTATTTCCTATACAAATAAATATTTTCTGGATTGAGTGACTACTACTAAAATAAAACCATCGTCAGAACAAGCGACAACGTTAAAATCCGTGTCAATTTCTTCCCACAGAAAACCACCAACATATTGGTATTGCGACATAACCCAATCAAATTTAACACAGACAAAAACTTTATAAACCTTAAGCTTATGTGGTGGTTATTTATTTTTGATAACTCTGGTAACGGCATATACTTTTCTTTGTTTTAGGGAATAGTTTCAGCAGGACCAACCAATGAATTTAGAGCATGCACAATAAAATGCGCGTTTGTTGCTTAATATTTCATGAGCAACCCCTCTAAATATACCCGAGTTCCTGTCATGTGTTTAGAATTTAAACCTCTATCGCAAATGTAACATTTAGTAGTAAACACTTATTTTTCGTTTGTTCTCACGTGAAAGAGGTAAAGGGCATTTTTGGCAATTGTTTATTCCAATTAATTTTGTACGCTTTCCATGAATTTATTTGCACAGTCGTCACCTGTCTACATTCTGTAATTGGATAGATTATCATTATTGCATTTAATGTAGTACCCGTAAATAAACACATCATGTCTTTGAACATTTTCAGTCTGTGGTGCATCTGGATTGTTAGAAAACGATGAAATTTGTTAAAATAATATATCTAAGATCTGCATAAATTACAAAATAAATCTTAGGTTATTGATATTTATCAAATAACATTTTATTATTTGGTACATTTTCTCCTAACCAGTTTTTCGAACACGTTTCTTATGGGATATGGCAGATGGTAAATCAATACGGATTTGATTACAATCTCGTTTTTGGTGTTCAACTGATTGATCCCTTTTTGAAAAATATAACCAACAACCATCACTCAAATGAATTGCATCATGTTGCGTATATTGTGAGTTGACTTCTGACTAAGCGTGACATATTTTTGATTCAGCGATAATATCAGTTTGATCAATTTGTATTCTATTTCTTGAAGTGAATATCATTATGTGTCGGAGAAAAATAGACATTTCATCATGTTTGTATTGGCTTTCATATCAATTGCATTAAATGGATTACCACCATGAAGACGTTCAAGTTCTTGATTAATACACTGGAAAATATCGCCTAGTTCATAAGAGCCGTGTGGAAGTATGATAGCATTGCTATCACCATAATGTTTTTTTTTTGGGTATAATGAAAATTGACTGAACCGCCAAAGATGCTAAGATTCGTTCAAAGCAAAAAGGTTCAAGTGCTGGTGGGCTCGTATTAAGATCAAAGTATCGAAGATGCTCAGAGACAATCATAATTATCAAAATAGAAAGAGGCAAATTAGATGAAGTATTAAAAAAAAAAAAAAAACTAAGGAAAATTTTCTCGTACGACAATTAATGTCCGAGACAAAATGACTGAAATCTACTAGAATGATAGTTTTTTAAAAGCTTGGTAGTTTAAATATCAACTTTAAGAACAGACGATGAATTTTTTTAAACCTGTAATGGAATAGAATGACCGTGTGATAGCAATAATGTCAGCTTTTATGAGTTTTATTAATTTTAATCAGCCTTTCACTAACTAGATCTAACACAATTGTATCCGAAACTTAATTAACTTAAACTTAAATAAAATCTACTCCATCTTCATTAATGGATTAGGATAAGGATAATCCTATGATAGTTTCAGCTATTATCTATCTTAAGAGCATAAAAAATAAGGCTAATCGCCACTCAGTATACCTATAACTCTATCAGAGAAAAAGTAATTAAGTTACTCTTGATCTATGTCATCTATATCTGTATCAATCAGTGTATCTTTGCCAACTCGGTTTGGCAGATTGGTGTATTCAGCATGGAATATTTTTGGAATGACACCATTGTCACACAGTTTTTTTAAATCGTTGTATTTGGTAGTAGTTATTGGTAGCATCGATTTTTATTTTGCATTTATGTGTTTTGGCCTTGAGACTATGGAAATTGTCTCGGAGCTTACATCATCCTTCATACTGTTTTTAATGATCATGACACCTGGAGATGATTTTTCAAATGTCGCCACCCGTATTTTGCTAATCTTGCCTGTAAGATTTCCCTTGAAATACTTATCCGACATGTCGTCAAAATTCTTGAAGTCATCGTGAGTAAGTGTTTCTACTTGGTATGGACATAAAATGCTCTTAAACAGCATGCTCCTTCCGTGTGGTGTATTCAACACCTTTTGTAAAACAAAAGAAGTACATAAAACAGATGCGTTCTTTTTGCGCAGTTCCCGGTGAAATTCAAGCCTATTTTGGATGCAAATGGTACTTCATTTCAGGATTTTCTTTCACGTCATTACCTTCAAAGCGTAAACATTTCACACACTTGTCCGTTTTTGGGACATGGAAAACAATATTAAAATCGTTTGTGAATATATTACGAAAAACTTGCTCCCCAACAACATTCATGCCTTTACTTGTCTTGTCAGTTCCTCCTTTATAAATTCGGTAAAATAGTTTAATTCTTTTTAATTCTACAGGTAGATATAGTTTTGTGCAATCTTTCCTGCAGTAATAAGATGGCAGTGCTGGTAACGATTTGATAAAGTTGACAGCTGCTTCTTTTACTTCGTCAGAGGTTTTACTTTTCGGTACTGTTTTGCCCCTGGCGTTCACTTTCGATGCTCCAAAAGATGCATGGGAAAATAGTAAACACACTTCTGCCGCCTTAGTAAATGTTAGGCAGCTTAACCTTCATAGATCTGTCTTTCGAGTTAGGTAAAAATGTTTTAAGTGTTTAGTGCTCTTTCGATGTACGACAAAAAACGACTCAAAACAACTTACATAAAAAAAACATTAAGACTACGTAAACGGCTCAAATAACCCTAAACCACAATGTCAGATCGCAGTAAAACAGCCGAATCCTCAAAATACACTCAATACGAATACGGTTGAAACTTATAAAATGGTTTATTCTAATTTATTTTGTACGCTTTCCATAAATTTATTTGCACAGTAAATTGTGTGACACCTGTCTAAATTCTGTAATTGTATAGATTATCGTCATTATATTTAATGTAACTACCCTTAACTAAACACATAATGTGCTTGAACATTTTCAGTCTGTGGTTTATCCGGTCTGTTAGAACAAGATGAAATTTGTTTTAAACATTATCTATAATCTGCATAAATTACAAAAGAAACCGTTAGTTGTTTTTGATATTGATCAAATAAATTTTATTATTTGGTGCATTTTCTCCAAAGCAATTTTTCGTGCACGTTTCTTATGGGTTATGACAGATGGTAAATCAATACGAATTTGATTACAATCTCGTTTTTTCGTGTTCAACTAATTGATCTCTTTATGAAAAATATAACCAATAACCATCGCACAAATGAATTGCATCGTGTTGCGTGTATCGTAAGTTGACTGCTGACTAAGCGTGACATATTTATGATTCAGCAATAATATCAGTTTGATCAATAATATCAATTTGTATTCTCTTTCTCAAAGTGAATATCATTATGTGGTGGAGAAAAATAGATCTATCATCATGTTTGTATTGGCTTTCATATCAATAGCATTAAATGGATTACCACCATGAAGACGTTCAAGTTCTTGATTAATGTACTGGAAAGCATCGCCTAGTACCTAGGAGCCGTGTGGAAGTATGATTACATTGTTATCACCATAATGAAACAAATTATTGCTACTATCAATGTTCGGAATTGAATTGATTCATATTTATCGCTCTTGTGTAGTTTCTAAAGGTGTTTTTTTTTTTGCATTTGATACAAATGGGACGCCGCTTAAAATCAACTTGTATGACGTCACTAAACATGCATACACAGACACGATAACAACCAATCAGTGCTCACTATGATGCTTGAATAAAAATAAAACCATAACATTTGAATATTTAGGTATAATTTATTTATTTATTATTGAACATGTGATCCCAAACATATGATAGAAAACGTAAACATAAGTGTCCACAGTTTTAAGAATTTTTATTTTGCACATTGTTGTAGTTTTAACTGATTGTCACATCATTGTTACCACTACCACCACCATTCATTATGTAATCAACAAACTCTTGAGTTCGAAAAAATTTTTTTTAATACTTTTGCTATTTCTTAAGCATTAATCTTTTAATTAAGTTTGACTTTGTACTATTTAAAGTTTAAACCATATCTGCAATTCGAAAAAATCATTTTTAATACTTATTTGCTATTTCTTAAGCAAAAAAAACTATTAGATTGACTTTGTACTGTTTAAACCATTCAGCAAAGGCCCTCACTTCGACCGAGCTGCAGTGGCATGTTTTATGTGTATCTAAAAAATGTATGTGTTGGTCGCATTGATATTGTATTAAATTATTTAAATTGAAATCGCTTAATACTCGGTCTAATTTAGGGCATCATAATAATTCCAAATTATAATAATTAAAACCTAATTGTATGAATAATATTTTTTTGTATTATACCGCCTTTATATAACCATGTATACTTCCTTCCTTTGTCCGTTTCTTTTATTTTTAATATAACGTTAGAATATGATAAATCAAATATAGAATTTGAAAAAGATATGACGTGGACAAACTTTTCGCAAAACCACACATACAAAGTTACGGCGTTTGTGGTTAAATCGTAGATAGCAAGTTCTTTGAAATAAATTTGTCTGTTGCTTCTAAAGCCGTCTATATCCACAACATACCTACAGTTCGAAAAATACATTTTTAAACTTAGATTAAACATACACACACACACGCAGACTATGCAAAGTTTAAGATTTCGATCACAGTTCAATGTCACACGCACAATACGATTGCAAAACACGTTAACTACAGTTGATAAAACGTTGAGTAAATAGTTGAACCTTTTTTTCTTATCGCAGTGCTGCAATTATTTATTCATATCTGTAATTAAAACAGATTCATTGAATCCAACAGAAATCAGGAACATTAGTAGTAGTAGCATGCATTGGATATCCATCTTGATGGGCTTCAAATTTCAAAACCTTCATATAAACACATTATTAAGTGTTTATTAATAAATTTGCAAGCTTTTCCGTAAATTTTATGGTTAAGTCGTATATCATCATCAGCCAGTAAACGTTCACTGCTGAACAAAGGCCTCCCTCCTGCTACCCATCCTCCGAAGGTTCTGTTCGCAGTTTTAGGACATACCCGGGCCCAAAGTCATACATAGCAACTTCTTTATAATAGAATTGTTTGTTGCTAGTAAATCTGTCTATATCCATGACATATCTGCAGTTCAAAAAATCATTTTTAATACTTATTTGCTATTTCTTAAGCAAAAAAAAAAACGATTAGTTTGACTTTTTACTGTTTAAACCATTCAGCAAAGGCCCTCACTTCGACCGAGCTGCAGTGGCATGGTTTATGTGTATCTAAAAAAATTATGTGTCGGTCGCATTGATATTGTATTAAATAATTTAAATTGAAATCGCTTAATACTCGGTCTAATTTAGGGAATCCTAATAATTCCAAATTATAATAATTAAAACCTAATTGTATGAATAATATTTTTTTGTATTAAACCGCCTTTATATAACCATGTATACTTCCTTCGTTCGTCCGTTTCTTTTATTTTTAATATAACGTAAGAATATGATAAATCAAATATAGAATTTGAAAAGATATGACGTAACATGATAACTTGAAGAAGATTACCGCAGTTTCCCTACGGGAACGAAGGAGTCAAATTTTCAGCTCGAAACCAAGATGGGCACTATTTTGAAAACGTTTTTTTGAAGACCACGTCACGGCCACGCCTTGGAGGAAATTAGATGATTTTTTGAGATGAAGATTGGATAACTTATACTCCAGAGCTACATCGAGTGTTCCTGATTCAGCTTGAGATGATCTTGTGGAAGCCACCTCGCACAAGCAGGAATACAGATAACCTATTTTCATTATTCACTTATTTTCCACGTCGTAGTTTTTTTCCCAATTTTTGATGCCGACGCGCAGAAGTGCGCCAGCTTTCCCTTAACCAATCGCCATCAGCCATCTCAGGATTAGGATTAGTTTGTAACAATTTGTAATAGAATATTTTAACAAGTAAACGCATTGTAACCTAAAATATAATAATTAGTTTATTTTCCACATCCCCTTAGCACAGGATAGGTACATTTAAATCATTCAATTCCATCAAGAGGACCCTTGTACTCCAGAGGTCCGATGATTCTGGACTGATTCGTATCCAGGCAACGTTTCACTACAATCCCACACTTTGTCATTTCCATCATTTTCCATTTGTCGCTCATCCACGCGACAAATGGACTTTTTTTATCTGATATGACATCTCCTACAGTTATTTTTATTAAACTTCACTTGTCTTTTCTGTAGGTTGACCGTTGAAAAACAGCATCTTACAAACGATGTCTGATAAGTCGTTGCAGACTGAGAACAATGTTACCACACAGAAACTTCACTCAAAAATGTATTTCTCAGCAAATCTGATATCCACGCAACGAGACTGGCAGACAAGCCAAATGAGAAATCTTACTAATAAGGCTGCCATGTCATGCTAAACTCTGTAAAACGTTGTAACGGTTCGTTACCTGCCCGATTTAAATAGGCCAATAAAATTGTTATTTATTTAATTATTTTATCTAACACACTAATATTTTAAAATTAAACAATTACTAATACTACTAACTCATAAATACATATGAATAAAATAGCTTATAATATTTATAATGTAATACGAGCACTTTCTGTGTAAACGCATAGTCTGCGTACCGGTCGCGCGTCTAAGCCAATGAGCGACCGTCTAACGCGTGGTGCTAATCACCTGACGCCGCGAATAGTGCGCGACCTCTGAGCTCACAAGCAACGGCCAACGGCACTGGACAGTGGACATTACGCTAGCTCCCGCGATACGTTCCCTCTTGGCTTTAGCTACGTACGCCATATTATACATCGTTGGTCGCCTTTGATTTCCACTTCTAACTAAATAAAATTATATATAAACTCAAGTGTGTGTTTACCCCGAATTGGGTGAGTGTTTTAACTATTTTCCATTGTAGTTTAGCTTACAAGCATGACGTGAGTACATTCAATTATGTTCTGGTTTCATATTAACGGCCATCTTGTCAAACAGCCGCTTTAATATTTTATTCGATCCGCAGAATTATAACCGTTTCGGATATTATTATTTTACATTGATTTAAATGCCTTGCAGTTAACTTGTGTCTAATTTAATTTCAATAACGGTTTTAACCTACCTGACGAAATCGTTGTATTTTATACACGCAGCGCTGGAATCATAATTGAATGTACCTAGATTGTTTTAATCATTATTTCCCTTGCACTGTATTGTTTTACGCCTGTCTTGTGTGAAATACTAAAATTTCCTAGTCACTAGAAAAGTAGTCACAAGAAAATGTACACAACAAATTTCGTTCGGAAATTATTTTCCTAACGGAAATATTATTTGTTTGTGTCATTCAAATATCTCTTATTATTAAGGAAACTATTTCCCAGGAACATACCTATTGTTTTCCCGGAAATTATTCTTTAACTTTTACTTCTCACATTATTCTTTACAAGTTTGACTGCCTCATCTTAGATTCTATTCATCGCATTAGACTTCACGGCTTGGTTTCGTTTCCCGCAACATCATCGAGTGTGGCAGTCAAACTTAAAATATGGACCATTCCTAAGACGCCCGAAATGTGGAATTCCAGGGTTCACCCGCACGACTAGTACTCGCTGCTAACTACTACATCCGGCCGCTTGGCTCGGACCTACACCGCTGCACGGCCCTGTGGACCTGACTCGCTCCAAGGACTTACATCATTCTGTGGACGCGGTTCGGCGGATCTAGACCGCCGCACTGCCCTTTGGTCCCAACTCGCTCCGAGTACTTACTTCGCTCCGTGTACGCTGTTTCGGAAATCCAAGGCCAGTGTGTCTTAAAGGCCGCGTAATGCATTTCGGTTCATGAGCGTAAACTTACCCCGACCCGGTCTACTTATTCATATGTTCTACTCCGGTTGCAAAACATAATCTATTTGTAACTACCCTTTTTCTTTTTTTAAATTATATTCCTTTTTAACATTCCTGTTGTTTTTACTGACTACCTACTACGCCTAGGTAGGTAGATCAACTAGGAGCGTTACAATGGCGCCCAACGTGGGGCTGAGACTAATCTCTGATATTCTTTTCAAGGTGTCAATCAATCAATCAATCGGGTAATAATTGTTCGAGTTTATTATTAGATTACAGATTTATTGTCAATTACTAATCAAAGTTTGAGCCTCCCATGCCTAGGAAAGCCAAGTGGGTGGAAGAATTAGAGCGGCTCCTACCAGCACCGCTTTACGTAGTAGCTCCGCTCCTACGCGTTCCGCGAGAGGAACGGCGATGACACATCGATGCTTTAAGAATATATCTGCATGAATGTCCATATTTGTACAGCTTCTCGAGGATATTCATAATTGAGGATTTACATAATTAAATATTTGTGAAAAGAATCTCTTTGAACTGTGGTGTCTGTATTATCAAAGCTTTTATCAACTTGGTGTTTACAAAACGAAAACAAAATGTTTCATACCCCTGCACTCGCCGCGCTAGCTTTATTGCCCTGCCGAAGATACGAACTAACTACGGCAAGACTATGATTACTTTTGAAGGAGCGTGCCTTTATAACAAACTACCCTCGGAAATTAAAAACACTAAGTCGTTCAACACATTTAAAAAGCTACTTGCTGAGCATGTTATGACAACATAAAACGAAAGCAAATGTGTTGGACGAATAATAATTGGATGGATGTTATGTACTTTATATACTTATTGTTTTGTTCTACATGTTTGTATTGTATTTTATTAAGTTATTTTTGCGACGACGAACTATAAATTTATTGTTAGCAGTGTTCTCATGGAAGTGATGTAACATCTTATATGAGAATAAATGTCTATAAACCTTTTACCTTTTTTTCTGGGTCTTATAATTTCTCAGCCAACTGAGTGGTGAAGTTTCACGACGTCGTTCGTCCGCAAGAAATAGAATGAAAGCCTCCATCTTAACAAAACGCACAGACATTTGCCAAGCAGTTCAGTTCACACAATAACAGTTTCACATCGTCTCACTTCATGTTCTAATTTATATTAAATATAATTTAATTGATTTATAGCCTATCACTTAGCAAGTTACTATTTGTTGTTTATTTACTATTCATATATATTTATTTTCGTTCTTAAATTTAAGTTTTTTTTACAATAAAATATAAAAACAAAATATTATAAAAAAAACCTAAACCTAGAGTGCCGCCGGCAGCGGGGCAGGGCCCAAGCTACCGGTGGTTAGGGCTGCAGAGTGAGGAACCTCCTGACAATGCGAGCCGTGTCAAGAATTACCGCCTTCTGCATCTGACCCTTGACCCAACTGTCTAGCGAGAGCCTCTTAAGGTGTTGGTCGAGGCTCTTTGCTATAAGACCGTTCACCGTAACGACTATCGGGACAATGATCGTCGAGTCAACATCCCACATGGCGGTAACCTCGTGAGCCAAGTCAAGGTACTTGCTGAGTTTGTCCTTCTCGGCCTTCACGAGGTTCTCGTCATGTGGGATGGTGATGTCGACGAGCACTGCCCGGCGCTGGGAGCGGTCAACCAACACGATATCAGGCTTATTGGCGACAATAGTCCTGTCCGTGATGATAGAACGATCCCAGTAGAGCAAAGCACGACCATTCTCGAGAACTGGCGCTGGTGCGTACTTATAGTACGGCACCTCAGACTCGACAAGGCCGTATCGAAGGGCAAGTTGCTGGTGGATGATCCTGGCCACCTGGTTGTGCCTGTGCAAGTACTCGCCGTTAGCAAGATGCGAACAACCGGAAATGATATGTCGGAGAGACTCTCCAGGACGGTGGCATGCCCGACAGATGTCGACCGTACCGTCCTTCATGATATATTTCCGGTAGTTGTTCGTCTTGATAACTTCGTCCGCAATCGCACAGGCAAAACCCTCGGTTTCCCCAAAGAGGTCACCGAAACGTAACCAGTTCACCGACGCTAGCAGGTCCACATCGGGCCCTGTTAGGGTCCGATAGAACCGCCCGTGCAGCTCCTTGCCCTTCCATACGTCCCTGCGATCCTCGATGCTCAGCACCGATGGTTTGCGCCAATTCTCGTTTGCCAAGGAGAGCGGTGTGAGGCCCCTGTCAACAGCCACAACATCACGATGCATCCCACTCTCGCTGTTACGGAAAAAATCCCTAAGACTGCACACTTCGCGGTTGTGTAGGTTCTTGGCATTTAAAAAGCCTCGACCCCCCCACTTCCGCGGAATGTACAGTCTCATAACAGACGAGCGTGGGTGTAGCATGCGATGTAATGTGAGCAGTTGACGGACCCTCCTGTCCAGGGCGTCCAGCTCAGTTTGAGTCCACCTCAATATGCCAAAGGAGTATGTCAGCAAAGGCATCACCCAACCGTTGAAGGCACGCACCTTGTTGCCGCCAGACAAAAGACTGTTAAGTACTTTTGTTAGGCGACAAAAGAAGCGCTCCTTCACCGATTTTTTGATGTCCTCTACCGATATACCCAACGACTCTGACATACCGAGGTATTTGTAGGTTTCGACCTCGGAGAGAGATCTGAGAGTCATCGCCTCAGAAAGCTGTAAATTTGGAGAATTTTACTATTCATTATTGTTAACTGCCACTCGGACATTGTTTTAATATAGACATTGATTAATGAATGGTTTGAAGTTTCTTTTCACGTTTAACCTTTAAATGAAAATTAAATAGATTTGAAATGAAATGAGACATGAATTTCCACTGTCTTCTTGTCCTTTCGTGTTGTCTGCCTTGTTGTATCAAGTGCTCCGAGTCGTGATGCGGTGACTGCAAACTTCTCCGCAGCGACGTCTGAAAAGTAAACAAGGAAATCAGGAGAACAAAGCAAAAATAGTTTATACATTTTAGCAGATATACTCATCATACAGCTGCACGAGGCGTCTGCTGAGTGAGCTCCGTGCTATTGCCACGTCGTCTTGCTGCACGTGCCCCATGGCATGCACAAAATGGAACAAACAGTCTTGAATCAACACTCCAGTCACATTTTGAGCGCGCCTTAAGTGCTGGCTTAAAATCTGTTATTATATTGGCAGGGCACGGGTTGCCTGCTATCTGCCAAATTAGTTAAGAACCGCTTCGTAGAGAGCTCGTTTGCGGTTACCATTAGGACCATAACAGGATGGAAGTAAAACCCTTCTGTCACCCCGTGTATGGTTAAAATTTTGCAGGCATGCAAGCCTGTCGAGACTGTTAAAAATGTGCCGGCCACGATAACTATGCTGCTATCACGGAGGCCCCCTTCGAGCTCGGGCATTGCTAAAATAACTGCTGAGGTCCCCACCCGCAGAAACTGTTGCCAACAGCAGATCGCTGTGGCTGGCTGAGGTGTTTTGCGAGTGCAGCCCCATATTCTTGTAGTGACTGCGGAATCGAAGGCTGCGTGCTCCGCCGCCACTTCCGAATCGACGGCACCATTGACTCGAAGAGATCTGATGCGGCATCTTGAAGTCTGTAAATAATAAGATTACGTTTATTTAATTACAATATGCCAATTTACAAATGTACGTTATAACATAAACCCTGCTCCATCAACTCATTAATTATTTGTCTTCTAGAAAAATCTCAACTTTTGCCTTGAGTTCGTACTATGTTACCAATATATTACCTGTATTTTTAAGGTATCCAGGAAGATTCTTTGAAGCTAACGCATAACCGCTCGGCCCGGGAGGCGCCCCGCACTCGATGATGTCAAGGAATCTGAAGTACCGCCGCCCGATAAGCGCGCGGCAGGCACGCGTGCCGGCGGCCATAAAAACCATCATGAATGGCGTTCGTGGAGAGACTCTAACCCAATGTATTTTTTTTGTAAACACTTGAATATACGGAGCAGTAAGTACAGAAATTGTTAAGAATAATGGTCTCTTTCTTAGAAAACGAGCCGCTTGGAATACAAAACGTTTGCAAAACGAGAAGACTTGATAATCTGGGATTTTTAATCTGAAAATTATAGCGATGACATGTATATTTTATATTTTTTATAGGTTGTAGGTGAATATACTATAATTACGAAATTTTATTTATAAAATTATTTCATTGTATTAAAAATAATATACAAAAAATAGTCAATTAATACTAATTACCTACTTCAAAAAGTCCTCCGCGCACCGAGCCCTGACCGAAAGTCCCTAATACGCTGGCTGCGTTCCTCCGTTGAATTGCGAGGAAAATCCGCTGTGCTAGGAACTAACCCGATCGTGGATCGAGGCCCTTCTCCCTCATGCGGCGCCCCAGGTCCAGCACAAACTTCCGTGCTTCAGCACTCCACGGCCCCGCTGTCTCGACGGCAAACGGGACAAAATCGTATGCTGACCCCAAGCAGGCGTATTTGAGGCATTTGCCTCTGGCGGCTGTATAAATAAAGATAATATATTTACAAACACTTGAAAAACATTCTTTGTTATGACAAGGTTACGAAAAGTTCGATTACGAAATAAAAAAACACAAACTCCAGAACTAAAAAAATATTTATTTCCAAGGTTTATTTACAACATATACATTTTTGGTAGCGCGGCATTTTACGCTGCTAGTTTAGAATAATTTATTTCATTATTCTTACAGATATACTAAAAAAAATAGTATTATCAGATAGCTTATTTCATAGCTAAGCTAAAATAATTTTCCAGGCGGGATACTATGTACTACCGCTGAAAAGTATAGGTAAAACCAGGTAGATACTACCGTACCTATACATTAGTTTTTTTAACTTAAGTTTTAGGTTCAACAGGAGTTTATATCAAAGAAATCGTTTATATGCATCTGGTCGGACCACCTGGGGCGCTCTGGCGTGCCACCGGCGGGTGGCCTAGCTCCTGCTGCTGTCAAGCCTGCGGTTTCCGCGGAGGCGGAACCGCCAATATCAATTTTTTTCAGGAATGTTTTGGGAGAAAACTACCTATTGTGGGGTAGCAAAAACATAAATAAATATGTGTGCAGGCCGCGTGCGTCGGGCGTTTAATAGAAACCGACGAAAACATAACGTAAACAATACTCACACAAGCGCGCGGGACTCGGCCGCGCGTCGCGGCCGAGTTTACATTTATAGTTTACTTTGATAGTTTCAATATTTACAATCAATATAAGTGATATTTAGGTACCTAAAAACCACACTGCTTCATTTTCAGCTTGGTGAAACTGTTTAAGGTGACTCCAACATGACTTGCATCATTGCTCAAAATAATTATGTCCACATCACATACCTGTATAAAAACTATTGCAATTTTGCCATATTTTGTGATTTTAATAATGATTGTATTTATAAATAAATATATTCTGTAAAACAGTCGTAGATTTTCTGCTTATTGCATCTTGGCACTGGAATACCCCCCAGTTTTAGTTGTACCAGATTCCTGGGAATTTAAATCAACAACCAGCCTGCCAAAGACGTGAGGCCTCTCTCCGTCCGTGCGACCTATTGTTGTAGCCCCGGGCCAGGTTAGGGTTTTGCTCGAGAAATTCGACATTCTACTGTGACTCGGAGACTCTCTGTGCACGTCTTTCCATTCCTAAAAAAATCTATTGAACTTTATATTTCTGCCACAATTGATTTAGAAATAGAATTAAAGGTTAAACACATTTTATTCCCAAACACATCCATCAACACATCCAACACATTTTATTCCCAACGTCCAACTCACACAATATCCTCAAAAGAAATGGCCAATGAGTAAAACGTTTAAATGCAGGTCCTTTACGAATAATTAACATATTTGGGTGAAAGTAAACATAGTTCCAAACTTGACAAACTTTTTTCTACCGTTCCTCTTGCTTTCCTCTTGAGATGATTTAGGCGCTCCACGTCTTGTGTATCGTATATTTGCCAGTCAAGCATTGAAATAATTTCAAGTTTTACTCTGTGGTTTTAATTGATATCGATAAACACCTTGGCAAGAGCTCAATTCAAGCGTTTCCAATCCCGTAGATAATCCGTAGTAAGTATTTGCTGGTAGAGTCTCCGGTTCTGTGTTAACATTCAATTTAATTTTTCATTGAGTTATTTATCATGATGAACGAACAGATATTTTTGATCCGCGTCTAGAACTTCCCAATTCTCATGTCCCATGACATCCTCAACCTCCCCATGGATAACAACCTCTTCTGCTTCAACGGGTACGTAATCCACCACCACACTCAAACCTACGTTCATTAAGGTGCGTATAAATTAAGCGCGGCAGCCGCGCGAGCCAATGTTCGACCAGAGTTGACGTTCATTTGCCGCGCGAGCCAATATGTAGATATAAATTTAGTTGGACGTGGCAGGCGCGCGCGGCAGGCGATCCATCACGAACAAACCGCGGCGGATAGACAGACCAGTTCACTCTTGTAAACCTGCGAGTATGGACGCGCGTGGTCGGGCGGCTGCCGCTTTCATTGTGATTCACCATCTTATTTGTAAAAAAAAGAAAAGAAAAAGGCGTTGGTGGATGAAAAAATTATATCTAAATAGATCGCTATATGGCCCGAAACTTCTGGAAGACATAAGATATGAAGCCGTTGCAAACACTATAAAAAATTTTACGCGAGTGTCAACTACAGAGTTCGAATTAATAAAATCATTAATAGAACCAAGTGTTATGAAAATGAACACACAATTTCGAGAGGCAATATCAGTTACTGAAAGATTAGCAATAACTTTAAGATTTCTGGCAACTGGAGACTCGTATACTAGCCTGCAATACCTTTTTCGAGTATCAAAACAGTCAATTTCAAGAATTGTTCCTGAAGTTTGTGATGCACTTTGCGATGCACTAAAAGACTGGGTAAAGGTGAGTAAATAAAATATCTAGTTTTCTTTTATTATTATATTTATTTATTGATATAATTCTTATTATTATTTAGGGGAAAAAATCATCCATAGGCAATGGCGTTGGTTCACGTTCATCAGTAGGAGTAGTGTCTGGAATCTGAGAAGACGGAGTCGAAGTCTGAGGAGACGGCGTTGAGGTGTAGTGTGACTGTGAATAATTTTGGGTACAATACCCATAATTCGAATATTTTCCTAGGTCAGCATCAAATATCACATTGTTAATCGCTTGCTTGACGTAAATTAAAGTGCGTGAATCATATTTACGGAGTTCATTAGCAATGTGCTGGCCGTAAGAAAAATATGGGTCAGCAGATGATGCAGCGGATTCAGTTAGAACCTGAAATGCTTTTTTCAGCATAGGGGAATCTTCTTCAGCGTTTACCTTTTTCTTTTTCTTTACTCTCAGATTATCTGGAGCGTTCATAATGTCACTTGGTGGTTCTATTTCTTGTTCCATAGCAGAAGGTGTAATTGGTCCTGTATCATTATTTTGTGCTATTTGTGCTGTTGCCAACTATAAAAAAAATACGAATGTTTAATTAATTGTTGCAGGTACCGGACTCAGAAGAAGAATGGTTGCAGATAGCACACGATTTCGAAAACAAATGGGACTTTCCTCATGCAGTAGGTGCATTGGATGGCAAACATGTAGTGTTGCAAGCACCTATAAACAGTGGCACAGAATTTTTCAACTACAAACAGTTTTTTAGTTTAGTATTACTAGCTTTAGTCGATGCAGACTATTGTTTTACGTATGTAAATGTGGGTTGTCAAGGTAGACTATCTGATGGAGGTATTTTCAAAAATACAAACTTATACAAAAAACTAGAAGAAAAATCTATGAGACTTCCTCCTCCATCCATTCTTCAAGTGCCCTATTCCTTCAAAGTACCGTATGTGATTCTAGCTGACAAAGCTTTTGCTTTAAATGAATATACTATGAAACCATTTCCAGGAGATCTAGAAAGGGGTTCTGAGGAAAGAATCTTTAATTACAGGTTATCTCGAGCACGTAGATGTGTGGAAAATGCATTCGGGATTCTGAGCTCAGTTTTTAGAGTTCTACGCAAACCTATGTTACTGCAACCAAAGATTGCTACTAAAATTGTTTTAGCAACAATACATTTGCATAATTATTTGAGAAAAAGAACTCTGACAAGATCACAGTACACGCCGCAAGGATGTATAGATAGTGAAGGAAACGAGGGGCAAATTATACCTGGAACTTGGAGAAATGAAACTGCCCCTACATCACTACTGCCTCTTAACTATATCCCAAGAAGAGCGGGAAATTTTGCACAACAAATACGTTCACACCTAGCCCATCACTTTGTTACCAATGGTGCAATATCTTGGCAAAATAGATATTAAAACTTGTACTCACATTTTCAGACATTGTGTCCAATGTTTCATTGGGTAGATCTTTATCCCTCATGAAATTAAAATCATCAAACGCAAACCACTTCGAAACGTATACTTCATTTGTCGCTGTAATAAAAATAAAAATTATTTACGTAATTACAATAATGCGTTTTATTTTTTGTTGTAAATGCAAAATAAATAGGTACTTACCAGAACCAGTACGACAACTTTTAGCTATTCTAGATTTTTCTCTTCTGTAGGACGCCAAAAGCGTAGTCATTTTTTTTTTCAAGTCAGGAATAGGTATATCCATTTTCTTACTGATTTCTACCCACGCATCATACCTCAACGATTTATTGTGGTATTGGGAGGATTTGCTGTTCCACAAAAATTCTTTTGCGCTATACAATTGTATTAGTAAACGGCACTTTTCGTTGTCCATTTTTACGTATTCGCCGCGCGAGCCAAATCACCAAAACTACAACCGTCCCCACTGCGCGCGAGCGAACGACTGAAGCTCCTTTGATGCGGTCTAAAAAACCGACAGCGAGCGGATCGCCCCGCGGCACGTTCGAGCGCGGCAATGTTCGCGTCGCCGCGCGCGGCGGTCCCGTCTACATAGAGCGCGGCCGCCGCGCGCACCAATGTTCGATGGTTTGCCGCGCTTAATTTATACGCGGCTTAAGCCTATTAGTCGCTACATGAAACTCTGAGGGTAATCAACTTCCTTTCGAGAGCTCTTGTGCTGCTGGCGATCACTGTAGCCCGCAAGTAGGACCGATCCATGGTCCTTTTCGGCAGACCACCAGTGCTGAATGCACCGAGTCGTGATGCGGTGATTACGAACTTCTCCGCAGCGACATCTGAAAAATAAACAAGGAAATCAGGACAACAAAACAAAAATAGTTAATACATTTTAGCAGAAACACTCATCATCATCAACCAGAAGACGTCCACTGCTGAACATAGGCATCCCCTTAGACCTCCACGCTGAACACACAAGCTGATACACTAAGCCAACGTCCCATACAGCTGCACGAGGCGCCTGCTGAATGAGCTGCGTGCTATTGCCACGTCGTCTTGCTGCACGTGCCACATGGCATGCACAAAATGGAACAAACAGTCTTGAATCAACACTCCAGTCACATTTTGAGCGCGCCTTATATTCATATTTATTCATAAAATGTTATTTTACATGTCAAATCGTATTATAAATTAAATTAAAGCCTAAGTGCCTTAAGTGCTGGCTTAAAATCTGTTATTATATTGGCAGGGCACGGGTTGTCTGCTATCTGCCAAATTAGTTGAGAACCGCTTCGTAGATAGCTCGTTTGCGGTTTTCATTAGGACCTTAACAGGATGGAAGTAAAATCCTTCTGCCACCCCGTGTATGGTAAAAATTTTGCAGGCAGGCAAGCCTGCCGGGACGGTTAAAAAGGTGCCGGCCACGATAACTGTGCTGCTATCACGGAGGACCCTCCGAGCTCGGGAATTGCTAAGATAACTGCGGGGTGGGGACCCGCAGAAACTGTTGCCAATAGCAGATCGCTGTGGCTGGGGTGTTCTGCGAGTGCAGCCCCATATTCATCTAGTGACTGCGGAATCGCAGCCTGCGTACTCCGCCGCCACTTCCGAATATTATTATTTAATTACAATAATAATATGCCAATTTACAAATGTACATTCTAACAAACCTCCTACATCAACTCATTAATTATTTGTCTTCTAGAAAAATCTCAACTTCTGCCCTGAGTTGCTACAATCTTCCCAACATATTACCTTTCGACAGTCAACGAACTTCTGTGTGAAAGAGGAGCGCCTCTGAGTCTATTTCAGTGCATGTTTTTTTTAAAGCCGTGTTTTTAAGGCGCTGCTTTTGATAACATTTACCACTTTTATGGCTAATTGTATTGTATTCTTTAGGCATCCAGAAAGATTCTTTGAAGCTATAGCCTAACGGTGTATGTCACTATGCGTTGTTATAGGTAAACGATTCTTCTGTTTTACCAACGTCGCCAGACCGGCTGCCATGCCTTCAGAATGTCGAAGGTGTCATCTTTATACAGTCCTATGTCGTGTAGAACGGATTTTATAACATTAGCTACCTCATTGTAAAGACTATAGCCCGCGTATTTCTTGTCATTCTGGTAGGAGTATGCAAGGCTTGTGAACCAAGCATTTATACAGTCTCGTACAGCCAGGAAATGACTGTGTGTAATTAGGTAACAGAACTGATCCAAAGAAGTTATAATCCTGTTTAAACTTCTTACTAAATATAATATCATTTGTTATCTCCGAGAAGGTCTGTTTATGGGAGAACACACTTCTAAGGAGACTAGTAGTGGCAACCTTTCTTAAGGGCTTGTACACAAAACTGCGATGCGACGCGATGCGAATTCGCAACGCAGAAAATTACGACACGAATTGCTGCGATGCGATTTCGTGCGGCAAGGCGTCTCCCATTTGGAGCATATCTTCATTCGAAGAGCTTTTAAGTTTATTATCACCATATCTTCAGAAACAATCGTACAAGGGGAGAATTCCTGTTATGCCTCTGGAAATGATTGGCCTCACTATCCGGTAAGTAAAGTAAAACAATAATTGTTTACATTAGTTTTTATTGAGAAAAGAGTTTTTAAAATATTACAATCCATAAAATTTACGAAAAATCAAAGTCTTCTTCAGTTGAAAGTGTGCTTAATATGCTTGAGTTAGAAAAATCATTACTGGGTGAATCAATTTGATCTGGTATGTTAGATGACTGTGGACGTATCAGTGGCATTTGTTGAGATGTCGCAAAATGTTGAGTTTGATAGCCACCCTGGTAGTTGCTATTCGGATAGTAGTAGCCATGAGGTTGATGCAATTCTGTTAAAATTTGAAGAACTCTGCTCTGAAAGATTAGTGTTTTATTGTCATCTAATCTTTCAAGTGATGGTAGAATACCTTTAAAAAAAGACATGTGTCTATTCTCAGGTTCCTTTAAAATCTTTACAATATCATCTTCAAATTTATTATTAACCATCTTTCTTTTTGGTGGCTGCCTTTGGTAACGTGTTTTAGATGTACCTTCTTGATTATCTTGCTCATTTTCTGACTCATTTATACTAGTAGTGGTCTCATTTTGCAAATTTTTCTTAAGAAATTGTAATTGTTTGTACAGATGGTATTCTTTTATATTTTTGGATCCAGACCCTGACCTACTTGCATCTTTGAGTTTCTTTTCATATTTATTAAAGGTATCCTTAATCCCCCTCCATCTTTGTATTACTGAATTACCTGCAAAAAAAAAATAGACAATATTTAATTTATTCATTTATTTATTAATCTTTATTATTCATCAAATACCAATTATACAGAACAATAGGCGAACTTAACGCTAGAAGCGTTGTCTACCAATTAATTAAATTAAAATAATTTATGTATGTTTATGTCGTTTTAGGTTAGTGTTCTTTATTTTTCAAGTTTGTTATATAAATTAATCCTTTTTTTTTCTATTTATGTTACAGATTCCTAGCGACCGGAAATGAAATCAGAAATATACATTTAGATTATTATCGAGGAATAAGTACAGTTGCTAAGATAATACGAGTAGTTTGTAATGCAATATGGAAATTTTGTTTAAATGCAAACATACCAAAAATAACACAACAGCTGTTTGAAGAAATAGCTGCGGACTTTGACAAGAAAGCCCCCAACTGTATTGGAGCCGTTGATGGGAAACATATTCGTATTCGTAGTCCCCCAAAAAGTGGATCACTTTTTTTTAATTACAAGGGCTACAATTCAATAGTTTTGTTGGCTATTGTGGACTCGAAATACAGATTCATCTATGTGGACATAGGAGCATATGGAAAGGAAAGTGATTCCACTATTTTCCACAACACGAAACTGTACGACTTACTGATGAGAGGTGATTTGCCTACACCAACATCAAGGCCGTTACCGGGCTTTCAAGAACCGGTTTCATTTGTTTTTGTCGGAGACGAAGCTTTTTCTATTTCGAATAATGTCATGCGTCCTTATTCTGGCAAGCATTTGTCTGTTAAACAAAGAGTATTCAACTACCGTTTGAGTAGGGCAAGAAGATATGTCGAGTGTACTTTCGGCATACTGGCCAATAAGTGGCGAATATTTAACCGGCCCATTAACGTTTCATATGATTTTGCAATAGATATTGTTAAGGCTTGTTGCATACTACATAACTTTGTAATTAACCGTGATGAATTAGACACCCCTATTGAAATGATCATAGATGATTCCGAACTACAACCACTTCAACAAATGAATGTAGGTAGTCAGGTTGAATGTAGGGAGTTGAATGTAGGTAGTCAGGTGGTAAGTGCAAATATAATTAGAAACGAATTTTCGGATTACTTTACTAGTGAAGTTGGAGCATTAAGCTGGCAACTACAAAAAATTTAAGAATATACAATGCGACTTGCATTGTTGCTCGCGTTCTTGGTAATAAGTCAATACAACAGGTACAAAAGGATCACATCGTAAAACATTAAAGTAACTCGCTGTCGACGCCTAAACATGTAAACAATTTAAAGAATATTTTTTGTGCTTATATGAATAGAATGTTTGATTTGTAGGTAGTTTTAGTAAAAAGTAAAAAGAAGTTATACTTACATAATAAATGTATTTGTGTACTTACCAAGTTTAGTTTTTTCATTGTTTTCTTTTTCCTCGAAATTTGGAAATAAACTTTTACACACGTCCTTCCAACCATCTTGTTTGATGAATTTGTTTTTATAATCATCATTACTAGTGTCCCAAAGAACAGGGCGCTCCTCAATCAGTGATATTAAAAAATCAACGTCGTATTCTGACATTTTTAAAGTACACGTCTTGCCCACACGCTGTCCCTGAGCGAACTAAAATGGCGTCAACAAGTGTGACGCAACATCGCAGGAATGCGCGATGCGAATCAATTCGCAAGTTCTTGCGATGCGTAAAGGGAGCTCGCAGATTTTTGCGATGCGACGTCGCATCGCAGTTTTGTGTACAAGCCCTTAGGTAGGATCTACCTTAGTGTAATTCCTGTGACCCTGCAATATGTCTGAGTAATTTCTCATTATGTCTATGCACCACTGGTTTAGAGGACACATGTAGCAGGGCCCAATGTACAAATTGCTCAGAAGGGAGAAATGTAACCCCCTTCGTGTCTTGCATTAGTAAAATGTGTTCTCTTTTCAGCCCTTTTGGATTATCCCATTGTGAGAATAGATAATCTATTGTATCAAACGCTTCTTGTTCTTCCTTTCCCCAATTCTAGCCAGTCTCCTTTTTTAAGCAATTTACACAAAGATGTAGGATATATAATTTATAATTTGGTATGAATCTTCTGTAAAAATTGCATAGTCTCAAAAACGCTCTAATTTGTTTAATTTTCATGGGAATCGAGAAGTTTCGGATGGCCTTCACCTTCTCAGGATCTGTTATTATAAATCCCAACATTTTAACCTTCTTGCTGAAAAATTCTCATTTTTCTAAATTACAGGTTAAATTACTGCCCTTACAGGCTTTCTAAAGCTGCGTACGGATAGCGCGTCCCTGTGTTACGCGTAGTTGGGAAACACTGTCCACGCGTACGTTGGATACGCGTACAGCTCCTGTACGGACCGCCGCGAACCTGTACGCGAGGTCAATCGATCCAGAGCGCTCCGCGAGCCCCAGTCATTCGCCATGACTCCGATAAACTTAGCGGTTGCGTGCACCACCACTGCTGCGGCGTTAGCTGCTTTTTTTATTTTGCTCCTTTCTTTTCTATTAGTTGCTAATAAAGTAGTCATCTTTTTTTTAAATTCACCTAATGGAATTTTCAGTTCATTTGAAATTGTCTTCCATGCATCTTGGCGTAAATCGTTATTTCGATAATCAGTTAGTGTGCTATCCCACAAGACCCGGTGAAATTCATAAAGTTGAATCAATCTGACAATATTTTCATTATTGAAACTCGAAGAACACGCGTGTTTATTCATTTTGCTGTCCAAATATAGCGTAGCCGGCCGCGTGCGTTCTCTTTGACGCGCGACCAAAAACCGACTGACGGTGGCTCGCGCGGTACGCATACTACAAGAGTGAACGCGTAGCTGCAGGTATGGACTAGGCGTTCCGGATACGCGTAAACTGAGTACGCGTACCAGGGTACGCGCAATCCGTACGCACCTTAACACAATATCCAGATGTTCCATAAGATTCTCCAAGGATCCCATTGTTAATATAGCCCCATCATCTAGGTAATTTACACAGAACTCCCTCACTTCATGCCTCAGTATAACGTCCATGGCTCTACTGAAACTTCCCACCGAAGTTTTCCCATTAAAAGAGAACCCTGTGTATTTTTACTCTCCTCAGTAATTGGTATCTGAAAATTATGCATTATTTAAGTCAACAATACATATATAATTTGCTCCATGAAAAGAGTTTAATACATCTAACTGTAAAGGATTTTTTTCAATTTCTGGAATCAAATATTTATTGATTTCTCTTGCGTCTAATAGCTCACGAATACGACTAAGTGTGAAAGTTAAAGAACTACAATAAAGTGTAGCCGTTCTGCTGATTATCCCTTGCTCTTCCATTTCCTTTAACTTGTCTTCCACTTTTTCTCTATATGCATACGGTACGGGGTAAGTTCTTATAATTATAGGGACTTGGTTTTCCATCTTAATTTCATGCTGCTAGCAGTTCGCTTTACCTAATTTAGTAGTAAATAAACTGACATGCCCTTTTAATAAATTATCTAAATTCCTCTGCTCATAAGGTTTTAATTTTGAGATTGTTTTTAATTCTCGTCCTTTAGTATTTTCCCTTCTCATCTCTTCATTAAATCTGATCCCTTCTGGTTCCATTTTTTCGGGACTCCATTCATAAAATCTTATTAATTACTTTCGTCCCTCGTTGTTTATTATGATACCCAACTCTTCCTTATCCGTGCTGATCACAACACTTAGCTTTCACCCAGTCAAATTCAGATTCAGATTTTATTGGTAACACCAAAAGTTACAAGTCAATTCGCATTACATAAATTAGATAGCACAATAAAATCTCATTGCACAATTAACACAATTTCAATTGAAATTAAATAATAGAAGTACATTAGTAACTCCGTCAAATAATTAATTAATAACAATGATAAAAATATTCAATAATAATGTCAATAATCATCAATAATCATTCAATTTAAAAAAATCCTCAATATTATAAAATAACAATTCTAATAGCCAAGCTCTAAGCTTAGTCTTAAAGCACGCGGTGGATGGTGCATCCCGGATGGGATGCATGAAATCCCAAGATTACGTGATGTTTTAAGCCTGGTACTATAATAAACCCAGTCACCATAGACATTGTAACTAATATAAAGGACAATAGTACTGTGTCGAACCTCTAGACTTTTATGCCCCACCGCTGTTTCATCTGAAAAAGTTTGATGGGCATCAGTGGAACTTCATGTCCAAAATTCTTCGGAAACGCAATTGATATCTACCGATGTCTCCAACCCTTTAAAAAAATTCTCAAATATTTTGACTAATAATAATAAACCCTCTACTTTCCTTCTTTTGTTCTTCGAACACAGATAACATATTCCCCATGGTTTAATTCAATCTGTTCCTGTTCGGTTTTTAGTTTCGATAGAGCAACTACTTGCCCCAGCACATTCAGCTCTTTGGTTTCTAAATTCCGATATCCTAGATGTAGATGTAGTGTGGGAACACTACATCTCCTATCTTAAAACTTTCCTTCTAAAGAAATTTTCAGCCTCTTTCCATTTTTTCCTAAACATTTTCCATGTTCCCAACCCATTTTTTTTTTTGCATCATTATAATACAACGTTCCCTATAGGTTAAGCTGACTCGGGAACAGGAACTTCAGCTTCCTCTAGTTTACCGAAGAACTTGGGGTTGATTACACATCGATTACATTGACTTGTACCGTATGGTTATCTACCCCCCTACTGATGGTTTTTGCCACTTCATATATTCTTGTTGAAAAATTTTCTTCTTATTTTGCACTTCCTTCCCCTGACTCTTCGCTTGAAAGGAATACGCTTGTTGAACTTTTATACTATCAATTTTCCTAAGAAATTCCGCCGTTTCCATTATTATTTACAAATTATACGTAAACCATCCTTGTTGTACGTATTTAGGGTAATGATAATGACGTATAATTTCCGCGACCAGTTGATCTTCCGGGATTGTGAAGCTCATTGCCTGAGCTGTACCTACAATATTCAGATAATAACTCAGCATTGACGGATTTTTCTTACGATCCCAAGCACTTAGGCGCAATTCATTTTGCTTATTCTCTCCCCAGTATGTTGCTAGGAAATCTTCTTTAAATTCTTTCAATCCCTTCCACCTGTTTTTATATATTCTAGCCCAGTCTTTCGCATCTTCTACTAGGCATTCCATTCTATGTTCTATCTCGTTCCCTTCCTTAGCCACTTTTCCTAAGTAGATCTCTAGATCTTCCAGAAATGTCACTGGATGGATTTTAACAGCATTATCACTGAATTTTGGCTTTTCAGGGTTTACGTTTTTCACCATATATGTAATTTTGTTTTCAACTTCTTTTGGTATTGCTTCCCCTGTTGTCTCATTTATTTATAATGTTAAATTCTGCCTGAAATTTGAGGTGCCCTCGATATTTGTTTCCAAGGATAACTTCACCACCGATTGGCCTCGGGCTGGAGTCTCGCTCTGATCGTTGGTCATGATTAATGCTTGTTTAACCTTATCACCAATTTCATTCAGCATTGGTAGTCAAAGTATCTATACATCTCCTCAAAATGCGGTACAAAACATCCACTTACCAACACAACCAACAACCGACGCACGCCCTCTCGATCCTTTTATATCATCGTCAAATTCTGCCCAAAAATACAAAATAAACGTGAAAACAGTGTTTTTTTGGTTTTTCTGTTTTTCAGTAAAACCGTTTTTTTTTTTTTTTTTTTCTATTTATCTTGTTACTTTTGTCTTCCGTGTGTTGAGATTCTATTTCCGAGGGGTGCGGTGGATTTCTCCCTCGGGTCTCGGCTAGCTCGTTCTCTGCAGGGCTGTGGGCCCGCGCTGACACAAATAGAGTGTTACCCCCAAAATAATGGTCACGGTTAGCACCTAGTTCTAAATTTCTAAAGGGCCTAGTTAAAATTTTCTAAATTTATAAAATATGTTCTACGTTCGTGTTATTATTTCGTTTTGATGTTGTTATTTAAGTTCTTTACAATATTGTTCTTTAATTATTTTGGTTAGTTATACGGTGAAGCCGAGAATACATCTTTGACGTATTTCTATGTTATGTTTAAATAAGTTTTCTTACCATCTATGGTTTTACATACGTTTAACGTTCGAAGCTGGGCCCTGCTTGAACGTTAACTTAAATTAAAGGTTCTACGCGGACTCATGGACCATGAGGTCAGATGAAAGTACTCCGCAAGCACTGATTCTGCGTTGAAGTTTTGTTCTAAAAAGTTCTGTCACACCGTACCCAATGAAGGCCTTACTGACGCTGCGTGTGGAGATCCAGGATCCAGGTGTAAGAACACGGGATGAGACGGCACGTGTCTTCCAAAATTATGGACACGCGGTCAGAAGAAAACGCACGAACCTGGAAATTTTCTGGGCCTTTTTCTGTTGTAGACTAAAAACGGCATACTGCGACGCTTGGGATACGTGACAAGATAGGAAAATCACATGAAATTATGGTATTTTACCTGCCGTTAGTAGATAGGAATTACCGGTTCTGACTTGCGGCTAAAAAACAAATTTTTCTTAATAAAATGTATGGGGATAGTGAATTACCAACCGCAAAATAGCCTTATTTTGGCGTATTTTGGTAATTTATCGTGACGTCACACATCGTGTTGTATGGTGCTCCGTTGAGAAGCTATACTCAACGTGGGAGGTAAAGAAAGATGTTGATGATGATGATGATTATTAATACTATATAACGTCTATATAATTATATTAATCAACTAACTGTGAGCGTGCAGGATGAGATAAGATATTTAACTTATGAATTAAAAATTAGTAATATATTTTATAGGATTGATAATGAAGAGCTGACGGAAAATGCTATATCTAGCTAAGGAAAAAACTATATTTGATTTATCATATTCTAGCGTTATATTAAAAACTAGTGTTTTGCGTGGGTGCGCGGGCCGCAAGCGGCCCGCGGGGGGGTGTGTGTTAGTGGGGTGGGGTCAGTTCATCGAGGTAGACTTGAAAAAACTTTAAGAAAACGGTGAATGTGTGTTGAAAATGGGTAAGAAGAGGTTATACATTAGAAAATGTGCTGATGATGATGATGATTTTTGATTTCCATGACCGGCGATGAAGATTGAAGTGGAATAGGTACAAATCTCCTAAAGGTGGTGGAAACGCAGAAGAAATTTCAAGTTCAGTCGTAGAAACCGTATAAATATTCCAATCGAGTATTTTCCGTCAAAGGGAGTACGAGCGGCTCGGCCTTCGGCCTCGCACTGAATTCGGCTGGTGACCTCAACATTGATAGTAATTCGTCTGTGACTGGAGCGAGTGCCGTGGTGAGGCCGCAAGGCCGAACCACGACCCTTTGCACCAGTGCTCGGCCTACGGCCTCGCCAACTTGTGCCTGTGACTGGTGCGATGGTCGTGGTTCGGCCTTGCGGCCTCACCACGACCCCGCACCAGTGAGCTCGGCCTACGGCCTCACGGCCTAAAGCCGCCCAAGCTCGGCCTGCGGCCTCGCTTGAGCTTGGTGACCTCGCAAGTGCCGTGGTTCGGCCTGACGGCCTCACCACGGCACTCGCTCGGTTCTTGGAAAAATTCATTGTATGGCAGCTATATTAAAAAAAAAAAACCAAAAAACATATTGCTTGACGAATTTTTGCACAAACATGAATTTTACAGCAAAAATAATTAATATTTAGTAAGTATTTTCCGCAATAACTACTTATAATTTCTTTGATTTGATTATGTCCCCTCTAATATTTTGTGTGTGTGTGTATTTAATTAGGTACCTACTTACATGTATTGATCTATTTGTTTTATGTTTTAACTCAACATCTATTTGTCTAATCAGTGGTCTAATATCGGCATTGTTTTACAATACAATTATACTAAAAACACTGTGTTTGCAGCTACAACGACGGTGGTGCCGGTAACGGCCAAGGTGGTGCCGGTAACGGAGGCCACGGAGGCCCCGTGGCCCACGGCGTCCGCGGGGGAGGCCGCGGCAGAGGCCACCGTGGCCACTACAGAGGCCACCGAGGCCACCGAGGCCGCGGCAGAGACTACCGCGGCCACAGAGACCACGGTGGCCGCGGCGGAGATGTGGTGGGCACCACAAAGGAAGATGGCGCCGTTGTGGTGGTGGTCACCACCCAAAATGACGACCCGACGGCGCCAATGGAAGTGGTGCCCACCGAAGAGCCGGGGCCTACGCCCAACCCATCAAGAAAACAACATATAGACTAAAATAAAAAATGTAAACTTAATAATTGCTTGTTTTTTATTTTTGATAGAAATATCTCTACCTATGCACAATTTTTTTTAAGGTATTTAGGTCAATAGCTATTATAGCATCTTCTTTTTTATAATATGTAGGTAGATATCAGATCGTCAAATTGAGTTACGTTTTGTAATAAAACTTTATGCAAACAAATTATTAATTCAAAAGTACACATCTAGTGTAGTAGATATGTAGTAGATAGGTGTTGTATATAGCTTGTTACTTAATTTTTATCATGATGAATGATGATTTATGGCGCTTTAACTATAATGTTGCTGTTTACAGTTACTGGAATCAGTGTAAGCGAAGGTATGTCATACTCTACACCATTTATTTGTTTTTGAAAATTCTTGTACTTATAATTGGATGCCGTGTCCATTGATTGTTTTGGAGCTGAATTATACGAATTGTCTTTTGTGGTTTGCTGTGACTTAAAATTGCATAGTTATAGGACACATGGCCTTTCTTTTTGCATCGAAAACAGGTTTAAAGCTTCTATCTACTCTTTCATACTTACACATATCTCGCATCTAGTGATCTCATTCACACAGTCGTTACGTTCCATTCTATCCTTGCACTCTTTCTAACCTACTTATTAACGTTCATTCCATCTCATTCTTACGCTTTACTGGCATCATGCTAAACATGTTGCTTACAAAAGGAAGACTGCCAAATTAAAGTCAATTGTCAAAATAAGAGTGTGAAAAGATATATTTATTTATAAAATATGGTTTACACAACATAATAATGATTTCATCATTATTTCAGGCATAGTATGTCCACTGCTGGATATAGGCCTCCGCCATCAATCTCCAAAAGGGCCAATTGGAAGCGGCTTGCGTGATCTGCATCCAGCGCTTCCTTGCCGTCTTGTTTAGACCGTCTGTCCATCTTGTGGGTAGACTTCCTACGTTACGCTTACCGGTCTGTGGTCTCCATTCGAGAACCTTTCAGCCCCATCGACCATCTGTTCTGCGTGATATGTGCAACAATTATTTAATCATAATAATAATTAATTATACATTTTATAATGTTACAAAACTAATTGATAAAAATAAAATTAATTTAATAATTTATACAAGTATAGAGAAGACAGTTCTCAGTTGCTCTTGTTCCATGTATATCGTCTTCGGTGTGCTTGCTGCTTGTTTCTGGCTGAAATTAACAAATTATAAATTAATATACATAGTCATAAAGACTTAAAATATTATTATATCAACAGTTCAGCAAAATGTAACTATGTCATTATTTTATATTCTTTTTCTGATGTCTGTCTGTTCGTGCAACCTTTGCTGAATTTTATAGTTACTATATATATATAATAAACTGTTGAAGGTAGTCGAAAAATATGTATCTATCTATGTATGTATACAATCAACGTGTTGGTTTTATTAGGATACAATCTCACTAAATTAATATGTAATATTATTCTAGAATTGCAATAGAAGACGTAAAATTATACTTGGAAAGGCCTTTTTTTCTCAAAATATTATTATCAATACAATAAATATCATCATCATCAGCCAGAAGACGTCCACTGCTGAACATAGGCCTCCCCCTTTAACCTCCACACTGAACGACAGCTTGCCTTTTGCATCCACTGGATGCCCGCGACTCTCACAATGTACGCGAGTGAAACCAGAACGTAAGCTAGTAAATAAACTAATATTATTTGCATGAAACCCTTTGAAATAATTTCATCTTGACCTTTATCACTTATAAATTTTTATCACCTGTGTCGTTGTTTTGATACACGCTGTACAACGATACCGCACGCTGCTCCTGCAAGGGTTTTTCAAAACCTGTAATAATTAATGATCAATTATTTGAAAGTCGGTGTTTTAAACAAATGAAATGTCTGTTGTACGAACAGGTAACATTGTTGATGGAAAGTAAACTTTGTTTCTCTGTTTTTGTCTTGTCTATTTGTCACAATAAAACTAACAAATTGACCTTGATGAAACTTGATATATTTAGTTAGAGATTATTTTGCAAAAATAATATTCAGCAACCTTTGCATTTGTAAAATATAATAAAAAAAATAACAAATGTAGAGGTACCTATGTACAGTTAGAGATGTAATAACAAGAACTACAATTTTGGAAATTTTCTATTAGTATCATCGCCTTTTTGAAAAACTTCAAAAAAAAAGGGTGTTTCTCCTTCGGAGATATTCGGCAATAAATATCATCATCATAATCATCAGCCAGAAGACGTCCACTGCTGAACATAGGCCTCCCCCTTTAGCCTTCACACTGGACGACAGCCTGCCTTTTGCATCCACTGGATGCCCACGACTCTCACAATGTCGTCGGTCCATCTACATCTTCCGGTTCGTGGTCTCCACTCAAGAACCTTTCCCGATTTTATGTGTGTGAGTTTCGTCTTGATATCGCCACGTTCACCGTCAGTTCAATTCATACGCTGTGGATTAATAAAGTTTTATTTTTGCTAACTATGTTAATTTTTAAATTTACAATATTGTTATTATGAGTTAGTTTCCACACCACCCTAGATCATCATGCACATGCGATTTAATAATAATAATGATATATATTTCAATAGATATGGCAATAAAATTATAATTTATGTGCATTATCATCATTGGGGTATAACTCTCGGCGCGTTTTTTTTAAGGTGGTGTCACAGTATTGTCTTTATTGTCTTTTAGATAACGACGACTTTAAAAACAATACCGTCCTAATCCACGTTTATGCAGTTTCTTTTAATAATTATATTAGTTATAATGTTAGGTACATAATATTTAATTAAAAAATTCAGAATGAATATGATTTCGTAAAAATGCGGGTAGATACATTGTGCAAACACATTATTGTTAAATTGTGTTATAAGCTTAATTCAAGAATGATATCACAACCACAACGCAAATGTATAAGAGTGCCTCTGCAACATATTGTATTACTGTCTGCATGTGTCTGTCAGTGATGCGACGTAATTATGGCGAAGCATCAACTTTAAAACACTGCGTTTGCAGATGGGACTTCATAATGTCAATAACGTAGTGATGTATTATAATACACAATTGTATCTACCAATAATAAATAAAAAATATATTATAATCAAAGTAAATAAATATTGTGCATTGAAATTATTATTTAATTGTAGGTACTTTAGGCATTATAAAATAAGTCACAACCACCATGCAAATTCATATAAGCGAGCTTCTACGACATATTCTCTGTATATCGTAACACCGTGTGGCGAAGCATCTACTTTGAAATATTGCGTTTGAAGATGGGAGACTAAATAATGCTAATAATGTAGCGATTTAATATTTCAAATACACAACAATTGTATTTACTTTTTATAGTCATAGTCATAGTCCTTTATTGATATCAAATTATAGGTACACGTCACAAAATAAATGATAATAAAATAATTTAAAATTATAACAATAACAATAATTATAAAAGAAATTGCATTTTCAAACAAAATAGAAAAACAATATTATATTAATAGTCAAAAATAAAATAAATTTATTTGTGTTTGTGTGCCTGATTTCCTCTTTACTTTACCAAACTTTAAAAGCTTATCCTTTCCCCTCCATTAACAAGTATACAGAAAGCCTGACAACGTTTCGCAAAAGTACTGAAATACTACACAAATGAAATTGTAATATATGCACATGACGTGATAAAAGGTGTGAATGTAAAATGTAAAAATAAAAAGGGTAGACACTGTACAGCCATGATAACATAATTAACCTTGATTTGACATAAAATAACCACAAAAATAAAGAGCACTTTACAGCTTTCCAAGAAGAACCATTTATTTACATGATAAGTTCTGGTATGATTTTATTGTTTGCACAGGGTATGCCATTTATTACGCGATTTTCATGCACTAATACTTTGATTGATTCTTTTTCTTGTACGCGTCCTAATGCCACGTACAACTGACCGTGACTGAATACGTCCGACCGTAAATCTACCCCCACGCGAGTAATAGTTTGTCCCTGACTTTTGTGAATGGTCATCGCATAGCACACCTGAAGGGGGAACTGGCGACGACACATTTCGTACGGACTATTACGATCTATTGGCGCTTTAAACAAGATTCGCGGAATTAAATATGGAATGTTTTCGTAACAACCTCTCTTGCGCACAGTTATTAATCGCGGCGAAGTTGCTTCTACGATCACTTTAGTTCCGTTCACTAAGCCGTCCGCAAAACTTAGATTTCTCGTGATCATACACACGCATCCTATTTTTAATTTTAAATCGAATTCTGGGACGCCAGGAGGTTGAAGTCTATTTAACGCGTCGGGTCCTAAGTATAGCTCATCGGCATCATCGTTTGCTATTTTGTCACTCGAGTAAAAGTGCAGCATTTGTCCGGAGACGCGATCCAATATAATGGAATTTATTTCTCTCACGGCGTCATTCCGGGTGCATAATATTGCTCTGAGTGCGCAAACGTCCGGCTCATCGATTATTGCCTCTGAGAATACAAAGTCGATTAAATCGTTTAATACGGTCACGTGCTCTATTAATTCTAAAGAGACGATCTTTTGAATAACTCTACCGACTTGCAGAGGGGAACTTGGCAATTCGTTCGACCCTAACTTTAGCAAAAACTCTGCGTACTCGGGATCGTCTCTGCATCTCTGTGATGTTATCAATGTGAATTTCTTTAAATTTTGCCAAAGCGGGGATTTCTTTAAAGAACTATTTAATATATCTGAATCTGATTTAGCGTTGACAACTACCGGAGGAATTTGGCGAAAATCTCCCGCAAATATAATTATTTTACCACCAAAAATTTTACTTGACTGCATGAGGTCGCGCAATGACCGGTCCAACATGTGTATTAAATATTTATGTGCCATTGGCGCCTCGTCATAAATTATTACAGACGCGTGGAAAATTAATTCAGCGCGTTGCGTTTTATTTGTGATGTTCCAATAACCGCTGTCGTCTACGATATCCAACGGAAATCTAAACATGGAATGCGCGGTAGAAGCGTTCTCAAGATTTTGCGCGGCGATGGCTGATGAGGCCGTGCAAATTACTACCGATTTTAAATTACCTCGTACATGTGCAGTCAATGTGTTTAGCAACGTCGTTTTACCTGTACCCGCAGGACCGTCAACAAAAATGGCACATGGATTATTTGCGCGGAATTCCTGATCAGTGCAAAGGCGATCTATATATTCGAATATAGAACGCTGTTCCGATGATAGCCTGGGTAACCATTCATCGACAACAGATATTTGTTGTTCTATATTGTATTCGACGTGTTCCCTGCCCAATTCGGTGGAATCATCAAAGACTTCCGGAAGTCCCATTAACACGAGCGAAGATCCGTGTTTTAGTAAAAACCTATTGATTTGTGTGAGGCACAAGTTGTATGCGTTTTCATATTCGTCTGGCATCCTGTGCAAAATATCTTCACACAATTGATTTTTAAATGTGTTCCACAGCGACGCAGCTGGGGCACCGTTAACAGCCAACAGTACGAAAAATCTACGCAAGCGGTGGCCAGTGAAAAACGTAGACGCTTCTTGCATAGCTCTTTCGTACTCGACTTCGTCGTCCGCGAGTCCTACAGCTTTGGCAGCATCTTGGAAAGTAGTGCAATCAGGGCCACCGAGATTTAAAAGATCCCTAAAACCGCGAGACGGAAAAGAATTTAAAAGAATTCTCAGGTAAAATTGTTCGCCTCTGTTAGGCGCGACCCAAAATAAACGTGCAACCATTTGACCTCTTTGACGTTCTGTTACAAATTTGCCGTTACTTGTTTCATAAACAGTGGCTTTTGTGTTGGGTGATTTTGCATGAACGATATATTTTTCATAAAAATCTGCATATTTCATAGAGTCGAATTCTTCGCCCTGTGGCCGATTGAAATATGTTAATAAATCGGATGATTCGCGATTAACGTCGGTTTCATGTCCGGGTTTAAAATATACCGTTTGTTGGTTTTCCAAATGAACTGTCAACTGTTTAACGTTTGGCTCGCGGGCAGTAACGTCGAATTCTAACACGCGCCAAGCCGCGTCGCTTGATCCTATGTAACGTTTCGTTACGTACTGCTCGATTTCATTGGGTTGCTCGTCAACAATGGCAACGCGCGCTTCATCAGGACCTTTCGTCATGTATTTAAAAAGATATTTCACAATACTTCGGTGCGAGGAAACTTCGATGTTTATATGTGCATCGTATTTTAATAGCAAGCTGGCATTGTATGGGACGACCCATAAATCGTTTACTTTTATTTCTCTATTACGGAATTTGATTATACCTTCGTTGTTGACATTGCGGCGCAAATGAACAAAACCTCTGTCGTCAGTGAATGTGACTTCAGTTTCACGTTTTGGGAAGCGTTTGCTACATTTTTGTTTTTCTTTGTCGTAGCACGGCAGGTTATCTCTTTCTTTCCCACACGGCCCATGAATCATATGATTTAGGACAGCTTTGCGTAACCTGCCTTCGGCTTCTAAATTGTCAGGTATATCGGCACGGCACACTTTGTCAATGTCTACATTCTCAACTGGACCTCCCCCTTCGACTCTAAAACAAATGTGGGCGTGAGGCAATCCTCTTTTTTGAAATTCAATAACGTACGTTAAATATTCGATCGATCCGAACCATGCGCCGGAACGCAAGTCTCGTATTAATGCAAGCAGCCGCAAATTGAATACTCTTGCACAAATGAGCGGATTGGGGCGCTGGCCTTCAGGAGTTGATTGTTTAATTTCAGGCCAGTTGGGATTACAAGTGAACGTCACGAAATAGGAAGGAGGTCCCAGTCTATTGACTAATGCAATGCAATCTAAATATTTGAGTTTCATGTATCTCGGGCCGCCAGTAAATGTATTCGGTAAGTAGATACGTCCCGGTACAATGCCTTCCCCTGCAATAGATTCATCATTTAAAAGTTCCACCAGTGGTGCGGCTCTAATTTCATTACTTCGATTCGTTTGCATGTGGAGTATATATCGCAAACGTTCCTCGCTTATTCTGCAATACATGTCAACTAACCACTCCTCAGATAGTCGTCCAATGTGACTGAACCTATCTTGTGAAAGTAGAAGACATCTGACATACTTGGCCTGAGTAAGTTTTTTTCCATTATTGTCGAGTTTTCCCGGAAACCATCCTGCATTGCCCTCCGGATACAAAAGAGGGAACTGAAAACTTTCATACAATGCATCCATTATGTCTACAGTATGAGGTTTGCGTGCACCCACTTTCCAAATGGCTATGCATCGAGGCTCGTACTGTTCACGATCGGTACTAATAATCGCGGAAACTTCTCTGCCCACAGGCTGGTCGCCTAAAATGTTTCCGTGGGTAGCGCGAGAAGTTCTTTCGAACATTATGAAAGCTTCATCGGAAGCTTCCAAACTTAACCGTTTAAAACATTCTATGTATGGATTGACGTTGTGTAGAAAGTTTGTGATGGACCTAATTACTTGTATGTCCAAATTTTGATTGCGTGCCAAGTTTTCGCGTTCCGATGAATCGTTTATATATAAACCTATGTTGTTTGTCGATTGATCGTAAGCTAAATCGAAAACTCGATGATATATTCGGCCTTGAATTTTGATAAACGATAAACCTTCTGGTTGGTGGAAACCGTGCGAAACACCCAACGCCGAGAAGGCAAACAAATTATTGTACGCGCGCGGTCTTTTATCGAAACTGGGATGCGTATAAAAATCTTCCGCTAAAGGTGTAAACTCTTGGACATTATAAGCACCGGAACCACAGCACCACTGCTTCCTTGTTTTTTCCTCATCGAAAATACGCGCGTTACAATGTGGACAGGTATATGTGTCGGACGATTTGAGCGATGGTTTTTTTAGTGAAAACAATTTTACCGAATCTAATTCGGCATCCCGTTTCTCACCTATCAAATTTCGCGACCTACGTAACGGAACGTCTACATTCCGACTAACTTGATTATAACGCGCAGTTGACTGTTGATTAACTTCAGGGTGAGTATTGTCATACTTTTCTACGGCTTCCCGGTGTACATCTGGATTATTTTTTGTATATTTTTTCACGGCATCGCGATTTGTTTCCGGTTTATTTGTGGTGTATTTTTTCACGGCATCGCGATGTACTTCTGGTTTATGTGCGGTGTATTTTTTGACGGCATCGCGATTTACTTCTGGTTTGTTTGCAGTATATTTTTGACGGCATCGCGATTTACTTCTGGATTATTTTTGTTGTACTTTTTAACCGCGTCCAGTTGTGCATTTTCTTTCGTTTTTTGGGTCCTCTTTTATTTTTTATGGGTCGGCCTCTTTTTACAGACGATTCCTGTTTATTTTGTCGAGATTCTAATCGTTCAAGTACAACTACAGGTTTTAAATGTGACAGTTTGAAATCAACTACTTTTTCAATTACCACCACCGGTTTTCGAATTGTAATCGATTTTTGATTTATTAAGTTTAGTTTTTGCGCGGACGTTTTTTTTGTGGCTATAATGGGTTTTTGTATATTTTTTTTTACCACGTCAGCATACGACAGTAAGGTAGTGGGGGTAATTGATTTTGATTTGTTCGCGCTGAGAATAGATCCCGAAATGTTGCTACTTTGGCTCGCGTCTGATTGAGTTGGAACGACAACCGGCGAAGAAACATTGTCACTTTGCATCAGCCCAGTCATAATCGATGGCGAACCTAAAGTTTTGAAAACGGAACTCCCACTACACTCGGTACGATCAGAATCAGTATTTTGCGTCAGTTTAGTAGAGACTGATGACGAACTTTTAGCTTTATCAGAAGATGTTGAACTTTTATTGCGCTGAGCTTGACCCGCAGAGGATGTGGCAGCAATCGACGGATTTTGAAGTGAACGAACACTACCTACCGTAAATTTGAAAAGTTCGTAATGAACGTCAACCGGACTATTAAAGTCAATGAGCGCGCTCGCCAAAGACTGTACCGAATCGAATTCGAAAACCCGTGCCACACCGCCCGATTGAAATTTATTATTTTCATCAACAGAGTGACTATTGAATACGTAAAATTTTTCTCTATAGCGCCAAAACGCTATGGAGTATCCTGCGCCAGTAAATATAGCACCATCCGTGTCGTCGTCCCAATCGTTATTGAAAGCGTCTCGTTCCAAAATATTTTTAAGCGCTACCTTTGCTGCGTCTCTTAGAAATTTATTAGATTCCTTTGGATACAATCCAAAATTTATGTAGTTGTACTGAATTGTAACTAAATTTTGCCCGAGTTGTATTTCAGCGGGTATTTCATCAGCACATAAAAATCTCTCAATGTTTGATTGTGGAATACGCGGTTCTAATTGAACATAAAGATCATCGCCAGCTTGCAACACAGAATCAAAGTCTAATGCTGATATGTCAGATCGTTGATTCTGAATGTTCGATTGGATCAAGGCAACTATACACATAGCTGTACATTGCCGCCCCTTACCTTTAAATTTTGCGGCTCCTTGATGTGTGTCACCTAGAATAAAATTTACACAACATAAAAAAAAACATAATAATAAATAAAACCGACCAAATACGAGTCGGGTCGTACCTTCACATAACTTGTTAGTTCCTAAAGTACAAAAAGACATCCTATAAACGCCCAGACGGTCACCCATCCAAGTGCTAACCGCGCCCGACGTTGCTTCACTTTGAAGATCGTACGAGAACCGATGGTGAACAGAAATATGAGGAAATCTGCATACGGATGGAGAAGAAATTCAATGGCGTATGTGAATCTACCAACCCACACTGGGCCAGCTTGGTGGATACGGCCCAAATCACCCTTTAGGGGGTAGGCTAAAAGTCCAGCAGTGGACTGTTATAAGGCTGATTATGATGATGATGATCTTATTATTATGGAAATTTCATCTTAAGACTAAATACAATACAACTGACTGTACAACTGAAGTATTAAGCTGTATACAGGGCTACGCATATAGACTGTACTAAGCCGAAAGGAGGTCATCGTACACAACATTATGACCAACTTTAATCAGGGACCAATTCTTTAAAAAATAACAGCTCTATTTATAGAAAATGGTCATTGGCACTCGAGAAAATGTACGGAACAACAAATTTTGACGGGACTTTCACTGACAGATAATTGATGTTATGAAGAATAACTTAGGTATCTACACGCAGGTGAAGTGAACACGCGGGGCATCGCTATAGTCTATTCTATTCTATATCTATATTATATAAAAGGCGATGTGTGTATATGTATGTATGTATGTATAGGTGGTATAGGTATATGTAAGTTCCCTATGGACTCCAAAACGGCTGGACTGATTTTGACGGCACTTTCACTGGCAGATAGCTGATGTTATAAAGAGTTCATATCTTTATGCGAGTGAAACCGCGGGACGCACAACAAACAATAAATAATGGCCAAGTGCGAGTCGGTGACAAAATTCTGTTCATTACCAAGTTATTATGTTCGAGCGCCTGTAGCAAACTGCGTAGCAAATTACTTTTGGAACACAATTTTGGAAGGCGTTATAATAACTGGTAATTCGGTTACTTATCGACAACCTTTTCGTATTTTGTGGTGGTACGGAACCCTCAGTGCGCGAGCCCGACTCGCATTTGGCCGGTACTTGGATGGGTGCCCGCCTAGGCGTGATGTCTTTTTGCACTATTTTCTGTCTTTTGTGTTGGTACGGAAACCTCAGTACGCGAGTTTGATTCGCACCTGGCTGGTTTATTTTGCTAAATTATACTCGTGCGGAGCCGGGGCGGGTCGCTAGTTGACTATATTATGTAATAACAGCAATGTTATATGTTTGAAATTACCTACCTTCCTCACTATGGTTATTCGTGCTGTGTTTTTTATTTATTTAGCAAGGTAAACCACAGTTTACGTGTCTAAGTAAACACGAATTTTATTCAAAAACTGATTTTTCAAAATAAATTTGGTGTACTTAACTGATTATAATAAAATATGAGTCTACAAAAGGAGAGCCTGTCTTTTTTGCGGTTTTAATTAGAGTTACGTATTGATCCGGCACGTAGATTGGAGAAGATTTCAATGCTCTTGAAATGTTTCTTTGAATCAATGAGTGTGCGGCATCACCCTCATTTTGGGTGTGCCCTTTTATGAGGAATTTATGAGTGATACTTCGCAATTTTGATAGATTATTGACAGCATATTGATATAAACTTAGCATAAACTTATTTTTTTGCTGACCACAGCAATTATCACTGTAGAAAACTACGTCAAAATCAGTAGATGCTTTTTCGTTTAAGTTTTCTAAATACATTAGTACGCACGATCCAATCTCATTAACACCTCGTGCTCCTTCTCCCTCATGCCATACAAAGCAACTTGTCTTATTTGTATCCAATTCAGTGATTGTAAAATTCAGCAAATTCAATTTTGAAATATAATAAAAGCTTAGAGACCTCACCTCGTGGACTAGGCATAACAGCTTGTAAATCATATACACATACAACAAAATTATCACTCACATTATTCTTATCCATTTCCTTTTCAGCTCGAGCCAGTGTTTTTTCTTTTAAATGCAAGTCATACTTCTCTTGAAGCAAAGTCTTGTCGTCTGAATTTTTAAAAGCTGTACAGTCGTCACACTGGTCTTTTTTGGGTTGCCAAAAAGAAATATTGTATTCATTGACAAATATATTATAATAAATCTTATATGAAGCGTACGGCTTACCCTCTTCTTTGTTTTTGGCGATATAATCACGGTGCAAATCTGCAACAGTCTTTCCAACTTCAATATACTGACGTTTAGAGCGAGCACGACAGTAATGGCTATCAATTCTTGGGATAGAATTGATATGCTCTCTAACACCATTCTTTAAATCCGCCTCCAATTTGAACTGTTTACCATGTTTTCCTCGCATATCTTCCATTTCGATTCCTAACATACCTTCGGATTTTTTCTTTACAACAGTTCTTATTGACTTATCCGATATTGCCAGTGTGTTCATGAAAAATAGTTTGCACACTCGGGTGCGTGTATTATTTTTTGGCAAATAATATGCATGATTGAAGTTCTTGCGAGTGCTTCCGACACGAATGTATCGATACTTCGGTTCAATTTCAGTCATGTTTTCACTAATTGCCTTTGAGATTTCAAGTCACCTTTTCGCCAGTACTTCTCAAATATATCTTGCCGTTGCTCGACCGAAAATTCGCTTCCACATTTCAATTTACATTTATCTGTACAACTAGGTCCCATTACTTTAGCTTCAATGTTTTTTGTCATAGTAGTGTGAGCTTTGCCGCTGTTTATTAGAGCCTTGGTTACGTTCCTTTTCCACGACGCAGGGTTGGCCTTCCTTTTTCGAGATAACGGCTGAGGTTCTACGCTAGGTGGATAACTATCGATACTGGGTGACTGGGCTTCGACGCTGAGCGGTTGAATCTGGATACTGGATGATTGAGCTTCAATGCTCGATGATTGAACCGATGTTTGCATAATATCAGTATAGGCTGGATGCAAAACCGTCTCGATGTCCGAGTCGAGTGGCAAAGCTGTATCGATTATAGATTGATGTGCCCAAGAAGGACCAGGTTGAGGTGAATCCTGTTCTTCTAATTCTACGCATACCTCTGAGTCTGGAACGAAGTTAGGATCTTTGACACTGTCATCTGAACTAAAATCTTCGCTGGTTGAAGAAGAATCGCTAGAAGAATCACTGCTTGGTCCAACGACGTAGTTTTGATTGTGTAGTGTTTCGTCAATTATAATATCATCAAGCAATGATATTGCAAGATCAGGCTGACTATCAGCGATGGAGTTCGTTCCAGAAGAAAAGTTTGTTGTGTCTTGTTGATCATTGGCCACAAACTGCTGAGTATTGATGTTCGTAGGTGTTGAGTTAGAGTCAAAGTTGTATTGTTCATCTCTGTCAATAGTTTCCATTGTTGCGTTAGAAATAACCATGTTTAAAATAGCTCTTGATCTGCTGGACATCCTGTAATAGCATGAACAGAAATTATTTATTTTTCATACACTATCATATTATATTTTATCACGCCTAAAATAAATTAATTTAAAATAAAAAGCTTTATAACGCATCTGTTCTGGTTAACCGTAAATAGCACGATAACTTATAAAGAGAAGCAATAAATACTGAAAAAAAATAATTCTTAAGATATTATATAAAATGCGTCTATTTTGATGGAAAATGTTTTGTTCAATAAAATTTTATTCTAAACAAAACGAACACAATTCAAAATATTACTGTTTAGCATTAATTATGTAAAATAAAACGTAAGATACATTTTAATACAAAATGGACACATTCCTCATACTATAATTTTAGCATTGCCATATTAAGAATATATTCCAACTTGGTTGAATACAAAACCGGCACATGTTAAAATATGGTGCTTTTGTAATATAATTAATACCTAGTCTTAAATCAATTAGAATGCAATATGGACTCTTGTTAAAATATGGCCCTTTTGTATTTTATATAAAAAGTAATCTTAAATAAACTAGATTGCAAAATGGTCACTTGTTAAAATATTGCACTTTTGTATTATCAATAATAAATAGTCTTGAATAAATTGGAATGTAAAAGAAACACATATTAAAATATGGCACCTTTGCATTTTAAATTATAAATAAACTCACCTGAAATTGGAATGGAAAAAGGAAATGTGGCACTATTGCAGGGAAAACTATGGTAAAGTTCAGCTCACATTTTGGATTGTGGCTGTTTTGCAGTAAAACCACGTGCGTTCTCTTTGAGGTCTGGGTCACGACTGACAAAATGGCGGTCTTGCACTGAAGTCGGTGCGCAAAGCGGCTAAATGCAAAACAGACGCTTGAGCGGTTTGGTGTCAAAATTAGCGAAAACGATGGGTGTCTTAAATAGACTCTATAGTATCATAGATTTAGAGCTCAATTTTCGAATAAAACCGTTTTTACACTTTTTTGAATTGTGGCCCTCTTGCATTCAAGGAGCGACATGGTTGGTTTCATTAGAAGAATGACGTATAGGTACTTACTTATTTATCGTCCATCGTCCTTTATTAACTGTATTACCACTATGGCGAGAGCGGTATCCGATTCAATTTAATTATTTTAGTTTTAAGTTTAAATTTAAGATAGTTTTTATTTTACTTGTAATTTTTACTGAATAAATCTTTCACTAAAATTTTAATTGACCATTTTTCATTTTTAACAAGGTACCAAAATCCGAAAACTGTTTTTTCGAGATATTATTTCAATGCTAATTACAAATCATATAATTTTAGATTTAGATATTAAGATGCATTTTTTTTAACGCTCTACTACATGGAGTAGGGTTAAAACATAGGGTATAAACATAATTAGGGTAATACAACTAATGGTCGTTAGACCATAAGTCTGTAATCATTACAAAAAAAAAACATCTTGTCAAATTACTTTGACAGTGACGTAAATAATCAACATGGCATTTTTTTGGTATAATTTTCATGACCGTGGATACAATGTCCTTTAGTCGTAATTTTAATCAGTTTACATAATCTTAATAATCGCACTTATTTTTTCCATGTCCCTTCTTAGCTTCCACGCGATTGCCGCTCGCAGCGCCAACCGTCCATGCGATCGTGTTTTTGCGGAAGTGCCAGAATGGTGGAACATAATCAAGCTCATGAAAATCACTAAACTACTTGGTTAAATCACGAAAATACATAAAATTAATTATGCAATAATCATTGTAGCAATTAAACAACACTTGGAAATGAATATTCGAGGCCGGAAAGGCATATTTATCCAACAACACTTAATCACTAATATAAACAATTTATGATAGATCAAATCACAGATACTTTAAAATAAATAATTAGATAACTAAAATCTATACAAATCAATAGCATCAGTACAAGTACATAATTATTTAACTCGAATCAGCAGATTGTTTACAAAGTGTCAGTGTGACATACTTAATATTTTATCGTATATGTAAGTAACCCTAACAAACTGGAAGAAAACCAAGAATTGTTAGATCCAGGCATGATCACTATACTACGTGGGATTCTATGGAATTCCATCGCCGATTCACACTTTACAAAGCAATCTGTGCTATATTTTCTTTCTATGATAAGAGATAAAATCGAGCCCAAAACAAAGTGAAAGTACACAGCGTTTACACAGTAAAATACAGTTGTGTTGAAGTCAAGATACCTACCTATTAATATCTACCTTATATTAGCATTAAAAATAAGTTTATTTTTGTTTTAGGAACCAGTGTATTTCACCTATGTTACAACTAATAATTACGCTATGATTCTATGCTACTGGGAGTTTTTACATTACCGTTGGTGATTTAGGTAATATTCATAGCTCCACTGTATGACGTGGCATCATTATAAAAACTACAGAAGCTATTGCATCTTTGAGGCAAACATTTCTAAATATGCTAAGAAACGATGAAGAAATACGAAAAACTCAAGATTTTTATAAAATTGCAAGATTTCCTAGAGTGATATAAGCGATAGATTGCACCCATATCAGGATTCAGTCTCCCGGTGGAAACACTGCAGAAAATTTCAGAAACCGGAAAGGCTTCTTTTCATTCAATGTGTTCAGCAGACTTGATATTTCAAGATATAGTGGCACGTTGGCCCGGTTCTTCCCATGATAGCATGATATTTGCAAATTCATGCGTGAAGTTCCTTATTGAGAGTCATGAATTTAGTAATGGAATCATACTTGGCGATAGTGGCTAGGAACTAAACAATTACCTATTAATTCCTTTTCATGAACCAAACACGCCGGCTCAAAGTTTATACAATGAAGCACAGAATGATACGAACACGTAATGTCATAGAAAGATTCTTTGGTGTTTGGAAGCGACGTTTCCAGTTTTGAGCATTGGCTTAAGATGTAAGCTTCCTTTTACACAAGATGTAATTGATCTATTTTACACAACTTGGCAAGAATAAATAATGAAGATGAACCTCCAGCAGACCCAGAAGTGCAGATTCCACCACAACCAATATTTGGTCCCACTACAGCTTATGCGACTGGCGAAGAGAGGTGTTCGACTAGAGACATTTTGTTAGAATGTTTTGATTCGTTATTAAATATTACAGACTAGGTAAAGCTACTTTATGTATAGGCGTAATAAATAATATTTGCTCTTTTCATTAAAACCGAGTATTTATTTTTAAAACTGTAACATTAAAGGCGCACATAAAGTAAGGGAAAATATGACAAGTTGTAGGTGCCTACATCATATTATTATCATCATACGCGGCAGAGCCAGCACTATGTTTTTGTACAAGCAATTCGTGTACCGATTGCTTTCTATGCTCATCATTTGCCAGATGCAGCATTTTCAGCTTGTGCTCTTTTTCTACAAAACTGATGCTCTTTCCTCGCAATTTCCATCTGCATTTGTACTAGCTCTAATGGAGCTGCGCTTTTGGTCACTCTTTGTTTTGAGTAAATTCGACACATTGATTTGAAGGCCCTCCACCGGTCCTGTACATTTTCTACCTTTGTAAAGAAGATTTCTTTTTCGTAGATTTTTTTAATCCTTCGTACTTAAGCTTCAAAGTCTTCCATGTACGGATGCTCGAAGAAATACCAGACGAGTTAAATGTACACTCAATTTTTCTCCATGCAGATTCTTTATCTTTTAATTATTAATTAATTATTTTTAATTATGTTTTTATATTTTTCCACTAAATTCACAAAAAAAAAATATCAGTCGAGTTAAAATTAGCCGAACGTTCTCTTTTCTTCGCTTCCATTGTAATTTTTAATCTTTATTTGCAAATTTGCTTCTTGTTCTACCGAAAATAACACCACTCAAATGAAATGAAGCAAACCACAGCCATAACCTAAAACCACTTGTGGCAAAAGTGACAATTGCCTGTCTTGCTCTAACGCGTATACATTTAATATATTTGTTTCACTTGTTTGAAGTTAGCGTTGCCAGATTGTAAATTATGAGTCAGTTAGCTTTTCATGGTATAAATGTCAATTGAAAAATAGACAAACGTTTATGAGACGGATAAACAGCGTAATAAATTTATTCCCTTGGTAGTTATTAGGCGATTTATTAGAGGATTGAAAAATCAGCCCTAAGTGCACAGCAGCAAACTATAGCATCAATAAATGCCATTCTTCTATGTGCAGTGTTTCAATATAGCATTGCTACATAAGTTTTTTTTTATAAAAACAAAAAAAAAGTGTCGTGTTGGACGCGTGGGCCATCGCCACGCGGCCGCTTGAAACAATACACGAGCAAAGACGTATCAACGGGGACGTTGATAAGTAAAATCCTAACGAAGATCACCAGTATAGTTTATTTACCAATAAAAATCAAAAGCTATATATGTATCGTGGATTATAGCCTTAGTACCTACTGGGGACCACTGCTCGGTGTGGACCTTGAGTGGGTCCCATCGCCAGTGGCACCACTTACCGTGGTGTCACTGGTATCAACTTTTACAGATTGCACAGCAGTACCGGTCCCTCATTCTCATTGCGAAGCATATGTGATCAAGTCGGGGCATGTACGGGGGGAGGACGACCCTCACCTAGGACATTGCTTCCGATGCTTAGGTAAGCTACACACCCAATCAATACACATCATTTTATTTTTGTTTACACGACATTAGAGATATATTCCGATCGCGGCTCGTCCCGCGCGGTGCTAACGACGCGCGTCGTGGGCGAGTTCGCGACAGCTTCTGGATTAAAATTCTACCTTGGATAACTATTGGCATGAGTAAACCTAAAGGATCGTAGACACTCATAACGCTAGAGAGTAGGCCGCGTTTGGTTCATTTAGCACCTATGTCTTTTCGGCCTGTGCGGAAACCTAAGGTATCGTCAATAGGGTTCCACTTCACACCTAATGCACCTACGTCATTATGAGGTAAACGGACGTCAGCATTTGAATCACTGTGCAGTTCTTTAGGCACCAAGTTGAGTGCCTCTGGTACGTTCGAAACCCAAGAGCACATCTCGAAGCAACACGACTCGTGAACCGTGCCGTTACTATATTGGAAGCTAAACATGCAGCATCAGAAAGCTCAAACTCACTTCCAATACAATCGTCCATGTAGTGAGTGTACAGCCGCGGGATATTGATGTTCAAACTCTTTGGCGTTCTTGTTTTTGATAAACAAAGCTAGAAAAGGGCTAGAAACGGCACCAAATACCACAGACGACATTCTGTATTATTTTACCTTATTCTGCACAGTGTCTCGCCATAAAAATCGTAGAGCATCTTGGTCCTGTTCTCTTATTTTAATCTGTGGAAACATCTCTTTAATATCTGCGTTAAACGCGATCGGTCCCTCCCTAAAACGGAACAAAATATCTAACAAACACCCGAATACTGAAACGTCAATCAAATATTTAAGTTCTCGTTAAACATTTGAGACCCTGTTATCCTTGAGAATCGTATACTGAAACGCTAGTTAAATTGTCACTTTAAATTTAAGATGCCACTATTATAAGTGCCACTTAAATAAAAAAATTGTATTCACAAACGCTAATTAACGTTTGACAGCTATTTAAGTCCCACTCAAATGCTTTGAGTGGCCGTTAAATCTGAGAGTGCTTGTGACCAATCTCAAGTTGGATTTTGATAGAAGAAAAATGTCTCTTTCATCTTTATCTTCGCTTTCTGATGAAGAAGTGGCTTCCACTAGTCGAAGAAATGAATCGAAACTAAACGCCTTTGAAAAGTATAATGAAGAACAATTCAGGATGAGGTTCCGACTCGGCAAAGAAACGGTGTCACACTTATGTTCTTTATTTGGAGAGAACCTCCAGCCTCTCACAAGGCGAAATCGGGCAATCCAACCTGTTGATCAGTTACTGATCACACTGCGTTATTTTGCCACAGGCAGTTACCAGAGGGTCATCGGAGACATATTTCATGTTGAGCAACCAACTGTCCACCGTATTGCCCACCGAGTAGCAGCAGAGCTGGCGAAACTAAAACATATTTACATTAAAATGCCCACCACAAGCGAGCAACGCCAAATTGCGAATGAGTTCTATGGAATCGCAGGGTTTCCTCCAGTGATTGGTGCTGTGGACTGCACACACATAAAAATCAATTCACCAGGTATGACTACATACTTGTTTGTTATTAATAACTATGATATGCCTACCTAGTAGTATTTTCTTGATAACTAAAGATTTGTGTTTTCAGGTGGAACGCAAGCAGAAACATACCGTAATAGGAAAAGCTTCTTCTCCCTAAATGTCCAAATGGTATGCGACACAAGACTGATGGTAAGAAGCATCATAGCGAGATGGCCGGGCTCAGTGCACGACAGCACCATTTTCAATGACTCTCCATTATGTGCACAGCTGGAACGTGGGGACTACGGAAATATGGTTTTGTTGGGTGATAGTGGTTATCCGTGTCGCAACTATTTACTAACACCCCTTTCAAACCCATCCACTCCAGCTGAAGAAGCATACAATCGGGCTCAGATAAGCACTAGAAATCCTGTGGAGAGGCTCTTCGGAGTGTTAAAAAGAAGATTTCCTTGTCTGCAGATTGGTCTCCAGGTAAAATTAAAAAATATCCCTAATATAATTGTGGCATGTACAGTGCTGCACAACATTGCTCTATCTAGGCAAGATTTTGTGGAAGAGAATGATTTGGAAACCACTGAAATGAATTCAGTGCAGGAATTTGGATCACATGCAGGAAATGAAAATTTTACTATTAGGAATTCCATAATAAATACATACTTTACAGATTAAAATTTGTTTTTATTTAATGTAACAAACCTAAATTAAGTTTAAATACTACTGTAGAGCTAGACTTTGCGCTTCGTAGCAATGATTTTTTTAATTTTTATTCTTAATAGTTCCATTTCCAATGTATGTCGTTGAATTAAGAATTTTCTTTCTAGTTTCGCAGTATGTAATTTAACTTCAAAATTTTGTTGTACTTTTAGAAACCTTCCCATTTCTGACTAGTATTCTTCCTTTACCTGAAATAATATAATAAAAAAACATTTTAGCCAAGTACCTTTTGAAGACTTTTGACGCACTAAAGATAGCCGAGGGCCCAAAATGTTTATTTACCACAAACTTGGAAATGATAAAGCAATCTTACTCGGCTACGAGCCAGGAACAAAGAATTAACTTTATAGATACATTAATGAAAAAACGCAGTTCATTGGCCCATGTTCAACGAGTAGTAGCTTGGGTAATACGATTCATCACTAGAATACGCAGCAAAGCATCCCCTGGCACTACTTACCTAGCCACAGCGGAGGTAAACAAAGCAAACGAGCACATAGTAAAATATGTACAACAAGCAAATTTTGTAGACGAGTTTGAGTTATTGAAGCAGGATAAAGCGCTATCAAAGAAAAGCAAACTGTACAAGCTGAATCCTTTTGTAGATGAAGAAGATATTCTACGAGTTGGGGGACGAATCGCCAACTCCCTCTTGCCATTTAACATGAAGCATCCTGCAATCCTACCGCATAGACATCGCCTTACGGAGCTCATTATCGACCAGGCCCACCTACGCACGTTGCATGGAGGAGCTCGATTGAGCTTGGCTATTATTAGGCAGACATACTGGATTGTAGGAGGAAACAGAGCGGTGAAAGAGCAACTATCACGCTGCGTACGTTGTCATCGCTACAAGTCTAACAAAAATCATCAAATGATGGCTGATCTTCCTTATTACAGAGTAACTCCCTCTCGCCCTTTTACTCACTGCGATATAGACTTTACCGGATATGTAGACGTGAAACTAAACAAGGGACGAGGGGTTAAAACATGCAAGGGATTTATTGTGATATTTATTTGCATGGTCACGAAAGCGGTCTGCATAGAACTGACATCAGACATGAGTACTCAGAGTTTCATCGCAGCATTTCAGAGAATGTGCGGAAGAAGAGGAACTCCTCAGCATGTGTACACGGACTGTGGTACTAACTTCGTCGGTGCTGCAAGAGTACTGAAGGAGGAGTTCGAAAGCCTCAAGCAAGTTATGCCGCCGGACTTCTTCAACGAGCTACACAAACTTGAAGTACAGTGGCATTTCAACGCCCCCGCATGGCCCAGTGCAGGGGGGTTATGGGAAAGTGCCGTAAAGTCAATGAAGCACCACCTACGGCGGGTTTTGGGAGACCAAAAGCTTACGTATGAGGAGTTTACAACCTTACTTGTCAAAATAGAAGCATGTATGAACTCGCGTCCCTTATGCCCGTTAACTGAGGATCCAGATGAATTCTTCAACTATCTAACACCAGGACATTTTTTAACGGGAAGCGCAACAATGCTGCTGCCACAGCCGGCTGACAACAACCTTTCAACGGATCTGCGAAAACGATGGCAGCTAACAGAAAGAATGTGGCATCAGTACTGGAAAGGCTGGTCAAGCGAATATTTGACACAGCTTCAAGCACGCTCAAAGTGGCAAAACGCACAAAGGAGCCTTAAAAAAGATGATATCGTTCTCGTCAAAGACGACAATCTACCTCCTGGCAAATGGGCTATGGGGCGAGTCATCAAATTACATCCTGGGCGCGATGGGCACGTAAGAGTGGTGACTCTGCTAACAAAAACAGGCGTGCTAAAGCGGCCCATAGTTAAACTTTCACCCCTTCCCGTACAAACAGAAGAGGGTGAGCAGTCGCAGGATTTGTAATCGTCTATACCGATTATTCTTCTATCGATTTCTATACCTATATCATATACGATATAAGCAACTAAACAACTACAATCTCAACAATTTCCGCAGCTGAACGCAACGATCTGCATACTATGCAAAGATAAACTACGTAACTATGAACGACAATGACCTGACCCAAATGTCAACAAAGAAACGCTGACACATACCTTATGCAGCGTTAGATTACCTGTCCGCATTCTACATAGTCAGCGATCACCGTGCAAGACTAAAACAGCGACCTTGCCATGCGAGACAGTGACGTCGTTGTGTAAGGAAACCCGGGTCAGATTACACGAAACATATGGTGGCTCACAAGCTGCGGAAACTGCACAATCCGATATCATGTGCAAGGATGCGTGCTGCAGGCGCGGGATTTAACTATATTCCCGATGACCATTTACAGCACCCAAGCAGATTTACAACCTGCTCGGTGTGACCGCTGCTGCAGCGCTGTTGTGTCTTGGAAGAAGATGCTGCGCGTACCCTAGTAGACTTACAACCTGCTCGGCGTGCCCGCTACTGCTGCCGTGTTATGACTTGGAAGAAGATGCTGCGCGTACCCTAGCTGACTTACAACCTGCTCGGCGTGCCCGCTACTGCAGCGCTGCTTTGTCCGGCAGAAGATGCTGCGCATACCCTAGCAGACCTACAACCTGCTCGGCATGCCCGCTACCGCTGCGGTGTTCTGGCTTCGAAGAAGATACTGCGCATGCCGCTACGGAGCCAGAGCCTTGGAACATCTTCGGAAGACAAGACACCTCGACCAACTCTCATCAGCAGAGCGCATCCCAAAGACAAGCAATTTAAATTTAACATATTAGAACTGTATAACCTTATTACCTTACTTTACTATAACTTTATTCTATTATAATTTTATCTAACACTTTCTGCGGGTGGAGCATGTACGGTCCCAACCGCACAGACTTTGTACCTTGGCCTAGCGGCCGAATCTGGGACACACGTGTCTCTACCGCGGAAGTAAAAGTTAACCTTATTAATAGAATTAACTAGTACTATTGAGTAGTAACTAAGACACCACACGTGTAACATCGCTGGAGGAAATTATACAATCACCAACTATCAAGCAGAGTTTCTCTCCAGCACCCACTACTCCACAACAACGCTGTACAGTCTCAGCCACACTACGGCAGACTGTACATACCTATTTGTTAGTAGCCTTTGACATTGTGACTAATTGGGAAACTGCACACAGCTTGAATATTGAGGGCAAAAAGTGGCAACGTAAGAAAACATACCTATTGGTTTAGGATTTGAGATGGTTGGTGGTATCCTATGTCCAGCAGTGGGCGTCCTATGGCTGAAATGATGATGATGATGATGATATTCTTTATTCTTTCTTTATTGCAAATATGTACACTTTCTTCAGAGATCAAGAAGAAAACTGAGAGAAATTTGAAATTTACACGTTAAAGAGGCAGTGGGCAGGCCACATCGCTTGAGGAACCGATAACTGATGGAGAAGAAAGGTCTTGAGTGGAGACCATGAATCGGAAGACGCATCGTAGGTGAACTTCCCACTAGATGGACGGATGACATTGTGAGAGTCGCGGGCATCCAGTGGATGCAGGTGGCAGAATGACATTCAGTGTGAAGGTTAAAGGGGGAGGCCTATGTTCCGAAGTGGACGACTTCTGGCAGATGATGATGATGATGATTCAGAGATTGCTGACCCCTATTGTTAAAATACTGCAGTATTTTAATACAAACGCATAGAATTGCTTAGTTCACCGGTGGGCCATATATATGTTGATGGAGGGTCGCATGCCTCCTGCAGGCTGTTGTCTGTGCATCCCTCAATTATTGACTCAGCTGCTATTTTTTCTTTAACATCGCCTAAAACAGAATAGTTATTTTTTTGTAGTTTTAAATAACGTTATTATTTATTTGCCCATATATATATATAAAAAACAAGCCATGCAAACCAAAGTACGCTGCTGCATCATCATAAAGATTTTTCAATGGTTTTATTTGTGGAGCCACCATTGCCAATAGTTGGTTATCTGTGTCTGTCAAGACACTTTTGTAAGCCCCACCACCAGTTTGTATTATTTGCTTCTATAAAATAAGAGAAGCCGGAGCTTTGGGCAACGGTTGGTACGGACAAACTATTTTCCAGCTTTCCAATGCGTCAGTAAGGTAAGTGATTTCTGAATTTTGAAGTGTAGGCGATAAAATAATGTTTACCAATTTTTGAGTGCTGAAAACTGACGACAGGAAAGCTGACAAAGATACACTAGAAATTTTGCGTATACCGAGACCTCCAAACCTTACAGGTAATGAGGCTTGCCTCCAAGTACGATCATCGAAAGGTGTGTTAAGTATGGTGGTGAGTGTATCCCTTTGAATGTTGTCAAGCTGTTGTAAAGGTAAAGGATGATTCCAAAGCTGACAACATCTAAGAGAATACATAAATTTTGGAACAAAAAGGCAATATCGAATTATAAAATAAGCCATGTGAGTGTTTATTTTTTGGAGGCGGTCTGAAACCGACTGAAAATTTTGAATTTTTTCGTCAATAAAATCTTGTATTGACTCATCTAGTGTAAGCATTAACTTTGTAATGCTACGAATCTATTAATATTTATGAAAGTAATGACGTTAACATCCATGTAGCATAAGGAGTAAGCGAGACGGAATAGTTTGTAACTAGAGTAAGGGAGAAAGCGAATAAAAGTAATGGCGAACGTACCTCGGCCTTTCAATTACTTACATGGCGCTGCTGCAAAAACGAAAAATCATAAAACCTATATTTTCTTACGTTTATACGAAAATATATTCAAAAAACGTTTTGCAACAAAGTTTAAGTTCCAGCCAGTGTATTTGTTTCAGAAATAAGTTAAAAGTAACGAAGATTACTATTGATCAAGTGGAGCACGTAAAACCACGCCAAGTCCAACAATGGAATTTAATGAAAATACGGAAAATAACGATGATTCCTCACTGGAATCAATAAATAAGGAAATAATTGAACGATATACAGTTGTTCAGTTACGCGAAAAACTCAAAATTCGATTTTAGGTACTTCAGGAAATAAATCCGAACTGATTGAACGCATAATCACCGACAATAAACACAAAAATGAAGAGAATGTGATGGAAGAATTTAAAGCTGATAAAGTCAAGCGCATGTCGCAACAAATTGAAATTGAAGTAATGCGCAAGCAACTCGAAAATTTTCGGAAACCAAGTACAAGCATGGAAACCACAGGTATGCCATTATCTTCAGAAATCATTGTAAAAATGTTAGACACTCAAAATGAATTAATAAAAAAACTATGAATCTTCATAATGTTAGTATGTAATAATGTATACAGTAAGTAAATAAGTGAGTGTAGTGTTATATAAGTCTATAATTAAGTTCACATAAATGTTAGTTAAATTCACATAAGTCTTTTCAGAAGTTTTTTTTATGTTTACAAGGAAGTGTACCTTTTCTTTTCTATTTTTTTTATATAAAGTAGTCCAATCCAGTTATGTATTTTGTTAATGTTAGTATCATAAACTAAAAGTATCTAGTATTAAAAATAAATTCAGTTTTTCTGATTTCAAACTTATAAATTTCACCGGAGAAAAAAATATTTTTGTTTAAGTTAAAATGTTATGATAGAAGTACCTACATACATTATTGTATAAGTTTTCTAAAGACATATTTTGTTGATTTATATAAAGTAATAGTTAAATTAAGTAGTAATTACCTATAATAAGTACCTAAAGTATGCATGTTAGTACATAAATTCATTAGTTTCATAATAGTATTGTTAAGTGTAAGATACCTGCTTACATTATATTGTAATAATTAAAAAAACATAATGTTTACCTATCTACCTACCTAAAGTTTGGTATAAATAAGAATGTATAGAAATTAAAACACAAATTATTAAAGAAAATTTTTATTGTTAAAAAGTAAATTCATTAAAATTAAATATAAAGCCACAATTTAAAGTAAATAATGTTTCTTTGTGTAGTAAATTGTAACGTAGTAACCAGTTTTTTTCTCAAGAACATGTAAGTTGTTGTGAAATTTAAAAATATTTAAAACTAATTTAATCTTTTGTAAATTTCAAAGGGCATGTAAGCATTAACTTTGTAATGCTACGAATCTATTAATATTTATGAAAGTAATGACGTTAACATCCATGTAGCATAAGGAGTAAGCGAGACGGAATAGTTTGTAACTAGAGTAAGGGAGAAAGCGAATAAAAGTAATGGCGAACGTACCTCGGCCTTTCAATTACTTACACTAGGATCGGTGACCCTAAAAGGCGCAGTGAACGATCATCTAACACTTTGATATTAGGCGCGATTTGTTCAAAAAGGTTTATTGTCTAATTTTTTTGACTTGAAAAAGTATTTGGTATAAAGAGTTTGCATTTGGAAAAATTTAGTACGAGGCCTATTGCATTAAATTCCGTGATTAAATTTTGCAGGTCTTTATATACTGTGTTTGAGTCGCCTCCTAGAGTACCATCATCTAGGTACCATACGTCAAATTTGGATTTTAATTTTTGGATGATGGGGTGGATAGCTAAGCCAAAAATAGCTGGTCCGAGGGGGTCACCTTGCTGGCAGCCAGATTCTGAAGATAGCAAATTGTTTTTGTACATTAATTTGGAGGGTTTATTATAACATTGCCAAATGAAATTGTAAATAGAGGGAATTTTGTCTTTAACTTGGGCCAAAAGGGTGTTTCGATCATCAGAATTGAAGGCATTCTTAACATGTACCTTCAGCAGAACTTCACATTTCTGATGGTATAAATAAGTTTTTAGGGCGTGTACCGCCGTCTCACAACCGCCGCGCGATCCAAATCCGAGCTGTAATGGTTGGAACTCCTTACAGAGGCACTCTTTGATATGCCTCACACAAACTTTTGCTGTAAGGCGACGGTACACTGTACCGACAGCTATCGGCCTTATGCCACCATCTTTCTTAAGAAGGGCGCATAAGTTAGCCCCGTATAATATTTCAATTATTCCGTCATTTACTTTTCCAGCTAGCATTAAAATTACTAGCGAAGTGAGCTCTTTGAGCAAGGAGTCCCCGATCTCGCCACAACTTGAGCTTGTCAAGTCTTTCAAATGTTGCGGAGCAAGAGAGTCGAGGCCACCTGCTGAGCCACTAGGGAAGGATGCTAGCGCAGACGAAAGGTCTTCTACAGTCGCGGTAACAGCATCTTCCCCAGTAATGCCATCATGTAGAGGAATATCTGGATTAAACGCTGAGGCTGGATGCTTTTCCCTCAGTGCCAACAAGGTTTCCAGATTATTTGGTGCCAGTGTATCGCTATGAAATAACAGTCTAGCTGAACCTCTGATATCTCCTTCACTAAGTTTGTCTTCTACTAGACGGTAAGACGTGGAGGCGAGGCCCAAGGCCGAGCTCTTCGCGTACGAAGTAACGGGTTTCAGCTAGTCAATGTATAAATTTATGAATGTGACTTCGTTTATTTGGTTACGAAAACTTACCATATACCTACGAATCTCTGTACGCTCTTGGTTATTTATTTTAACTTGTTAGCCACGAGAATTCACTTGGATATGCAGTTAATGCCGGCGTCGCTGTTTTACTATCGCACTAGCCGCCACCGCCTGAAGGCTCATCCACACATAATAGATCAGTGGAAATCGCACACTGTGCGTTTCACACGATCCTTCTTGCCTCATACCTGCAAAATGTGGAATGAGCTACCTTCTACGGTGTTTCCGAGAAGCTACAACATGGGGTTCTTCAAAAGGCGAGTTAATCGAGTTCTTAAGGGTCGGCAACGTATTTGTGATGCCTCGGGTGTTACAAGTATCCATAGGCGACGGTGACTGCTTTCCATCAGGCAGCCCGTCTGCTTGTTTGCCACCTATGGCATAAAAAAAAATAAAAAAAAAATTGTTTGCAAAAAATGCCTCCATTTTTGTTTCTCTTTACAACAATGTTGTTAACTAAAACTGAATCAAAGTAATAAAGGACCTGTCATGTCCTTTATTATTTTAATAATAAAATATAACAAAATAACATGTGGACTTACCATTCAATTCTTGCCGGGTAAAAAGTTTTGGTGCGTGTTCCTTCAAACCTTGCTTCAAACTTAATGAGAACTACGCGACGCCCGGCGCTAGTCACCGATTTTTTAAACTTAGAACATTTCGCGCTGTGGCCCAAACCATAAACTAAGTATAGATTCATGGCCCAAAACACTTATTTTTTATTGGTTATGGGAGGGCTGTATACTCAAAATTCCACTATTCCAATAAATGACGGATATAATTTTATGTAAAAATCTGTTAAAAAATATAATATTTCATAAATTCCCTGGTATAATTGTGTACCTAAAATATATCAAACTCGGTCAAGCCGTTTAAGCTGTAGGAAATAGTAAGCTGTAGGATATAGAAAAACATACATACATAAACCTTTAAGAACATTACCCTTCTTCAAGGTCATCATCATCATCATCATCAGCCAGAAGACGTCCACTGCTGAACATAGGCCTCCCCCTTTAACCTCCACACTGAACGACAGCCTGCCTTTTGCATCCACTGGATGCCCGCGACTCTCACAATGTCGTCGGTCCATCTAGTGGGAGGCCTCCCTACGCTGCGTCTTCAAGGTGATAGGATATAATTGTTACTTGCCTTTTTCGTGTAATGTGTAAAAAACAATTATATAAAAAAAAGAAGTTGTATTATAACCATTTATTCGTTTATTTCGTTATCTACATCCTCTCGAATCAAGATTCCGTCCAGAAAGCTGGCAGGTGGTAGTGTGCTATTTAGAAATCGAGCCCATCCCAAATACCACATAATTGTCATCACATGTGCACAGCTACCTACAGTTAGTTTTCCAATTATGCACTAACAGTAATATTCCTAAATACGTTGACACAAATCTTGACCTTTTAAGTTAAGCAAAATATATTGCAAATATTGTCTCCTCGCTGTGTGTCGAGACATATTTTTTCCTCTCGAGAGCAGTTTATTAGCATCAAACCTGGTCAGATAGGTGTCAACTTCTATGAATGAGCCATTTTCACGAATATGTTCTCCGTAATATGATCTTACTATTTAGGTACCATCAAATATGACAATTGGATTGTTTTCTTGCGTTCCAAAGAGCCCTTGGGGTATTAAAATGTTGGTCACTGTTTGCAGCTCTCGTCATATGGCTTACGCTGAAATAAATTGGCACATAATGCTCTGTTAAAAAGTTTCTCACTTTTTTGATGTAGCTGGATGCAGTGACTTTCCCAAGTAAAACAGAGTAGCTATTCGAGCCATGGATTCGCATGTTCTTAGTTTTACGAGATACAATCCCAAAGCAGTTTTAGCTATTTTACAAACACTATTCATTTAGGGTACACTATTGCTTAAAGATAGAAAATAGACAGTTATCAGTCCTGTCCAGTAGTGGCATAAACTATCACCAGTGTTTTCTACGTTCTCAAAACTTCAGAAGAGCGTCCTTCGTCTCAATCGTGCTCCATTTGTTTATTATTTTGAGAATTATTTCTTTTATTTACATTCATTAGTACATTGGGCGGAGAAGTTGATGCATTAGTCTTACAAGAGCTGCTAGAGGATGAGCTTGAACTTGATGACGTATCACTTGAGGATGATCCATTCGATGATACTGATTGTCTGCGTTTACTCTTTGTAGGTTTAAATTCATCACCACTGTCATTTGGCGAAAAGTCTTCCCCGTCAGAACACTCTTTGTCATATTGTATAGCATTGCTACAGGCAGTTTCCGTTTCGGTAGAAATTCTGTTATTATCTTTTAATATTGATGGAGACATTCTTCGCGTACCTATAACATTATAACATAACGTGAATAATGCAAATACGTAGTAAATATTTATGTTCTATTACTAACTATAATATTCTAACTATGTAGATAGAGCAGAAACAAAATTATCAAGCAATATATTCTCTTGCCAAACCAACCTTTACAATTTTTAACGCATGTTTTGGCATGGTTAGTCTGGTTTGTATGTGGTACTGTTAGTTCCATATCTGGTTCAAAAGTTTCGTTATCTTGCAAAACTACTGACGCAGCTAGTGAACTTTCGCTATCGTGTGCTGCTGTACCTGATGAGGCTGGTTTTGCATTGGAATATTCTGCAGGTGGAGAAAAAAACAAAATGTTGACATTAAGAGCCAATTCATGTGTATTCACTGTCTCGTTCGCGCACTTAAACATTTATTTGAATGTACAAACAAAAATGTATAATACATTTTTTTCGACCCTTTACTATGGGTATGAAGACTTGCTTGGACCAAAATCAAATTTTTTATGACGGTTTTTATTAATATTTTTAACGATAATTATATGTATCAGTATTTTAAAAATGTTTAAAACATTTGTGTTCGATGCTTGCTCGAGCGAGACAGCAAACGTGGCACTTGATTAGGGTTCTGTGGTAAGTAGGTACTGGATTTAAGTACTAGCTAAAAGAAGTTTAAACCCACCATCCTTATTTTTAGCGTATGTAGGGTTGCTCTGGATTTTACTCGTATACTGTTAGTTCCAGTTGAATACAAATCGTTCTTTTTTTTCCTGGGCAAGCGCCTTTATTAACTAAACAAAATACAAGCTAAAACTAAAACTACAAATACAGTTAGACTGCCCATAGACCGTTGAAGGTCTAAAGACAATCCAAATGCTCAAGCCCACTACCAGTTGGCAGCGTACCCAGCATGCTGGCGGCATTACCACGTTGAATGGCAATGCTTATGCGTTGAGCCAGAAACACGCCAGCATTTTGGTCACGCGTCGCATTAACCAGGCGCTCTGAAAGATTTTTGAAAATGAGGTGAGCTCCCGGTCCCCAAGGGCCCAATGTCTCGACCCCAAACGCCTCAAATATATAACCACTGCCGAGGTTAGCATATTTGCGTCGCTTGTGCTGCTCTGCCGAATTGGCAGCCGCGCCAGCCCTACCCCGTTAGTTCCATATCAGGCTCATAAGTTTCATGGTCTTGTAAAACTACTGACAGTGCTGATGCAGCTGGTTCAGTATTAAAACAGTCCGCAGGACAGATCTGTTGTTCTGCCTTCACAGACCTCAAGTCTACAACAAAACAAAACATCGTCATTCTTAATTACATCACACGATCAAACTAATATTATAAAGGCGAACGTTTGTCGGTGTGTGTGTGTGTGTGTGTCTGTCTGTATGTTTGTTACTCCTTCAAGCTGAAAAGGCTGAACGGATTTGGATGAAATTTAGTATGGAGGTAGGTTATTTCCTTGAATAACACAAGGCTACTTTTTTGTCCCGATAGGGGGGACGGTCCCTATACGATAGTGGGTGAAATCGCGGGCCCAGCTAATAATATTATAAATGCAAAGTTTGTGCGAGTGTGTGAGTTAGTATTAGTATGTTTGTCAGGTCTTCATGCTGAAACAGCTAAACAGACTTAGGGCTTGTACACAAAACTGCGATGCGACGCGATGCGATTTCGTGCGGCAAGGCGTCTCCCAGGGTGACCATTCCTTCGACGACCGTTAACCGTACTAAACGTATTTTGAATTGAAAACTAGGTCGTGACATGGATCATAAAAAAAAATGTGCACTTTTATTATTGCTTAGGAGATACAGGAAAAAGAAACAAAGAAGATTTTGGGTTCATCCATTTATTACTATTATGAATCCCGATGGAAACTATTTTCTTCTAAAATATAAAGCTTTGAAAACCGACGAAAAAAATTTTTTGGAGTATTTTAGAATGAGCATATCTTCATTCGAAGAATTCCTGTTATGCCTCTGGAAATGATTGGCCTCACTATCCGGTAAGTAAAATAAAACAATAATTGTTTACATTAGTTTTTATTGAGAAAAGAGTTTTTAAAATATTACAATCCATAAAATTTACGAAAAATCAAAGTCTTCTTCAGTTGAAAGTGTGCTTAATATGCTTGAGTTAGAAAAATCATTACTGGGTGAATCAATTTGATCTGGTATGTTAGATGACTGTGGACGTATCAGTGGCATTTGTTGAGATGTCGCAAAATGTTGAGTTTGATAGCCACCCTGGTAGTTGCTATTCGGATAGTAGTAGCCATGAGGTTGATGCAATTCTGTTAAAATTTGAAGAACTCTGCTCTGAAAGATTAGTGTTTTATTGTCATCTAATCTTTCAAGTGATGGTAGAATACCTTTAAAAAAAGATATGTGTCTATTCTCAGGTTCCTTTAAAATCTTTACAATATCATCTTCAAATTTATTATTAACCATCTTTCTTTTTGGTGGCTGCCTTTGGTAACGTGTTTTAGATGTACCTTCTTGATTATCTTGCTCATTTTCTGACTCATTTATACTAGTAGTGGTCTCATTTTGCAAATTTTTCTTAAGAAATTGTAATTGTTTGTACAGATGGTATTCTTTTATATTTTTGGATCCAGACCCTGACCTACTTGCATCTTTGAGTTTCTTTTCATATTTATTAAAGGTATCCTTAATCCCCCTCCATCTTTGTATTACTGAATTACCTGCAAAAAAAAAATAGACAATATTTAATTTATTCATTTATTTATTAATCTTTATTATTCATCAAATACCAATTATACAGAACAATAGGCGAACTTAACGCTAGAAGCGTTGTCTACCAATTAATTAAATTAAAATAATTTATGTATGTTTATGTCGTTTTAGGTTAGTGTTCTTTATTTTTCAAGTTTGTTATATAAATTAATCCTTTTTTTTTCTATTTATGTTACAGATTCCTAGCGACCGGAAATGAAATCAGAAATATACATTTAGATTATTATCGAGGAATAAGTACAGTTGCTAAGATAATACGAGTAGTTTGTAATGCAATATGGAAATTTTGTTTAAATGCAAACATACCAAAAATAACACAACAGCTGTTTGAAGAAATAGCTGCGGACTTTGACAAGAAAGCCAACTTCCCTAACTGTATTGGAGCCGTTGATGGGAAACATATTCGTATTCGTAGTCCCCCAAAAAGTGGATCACTTTTTTTTAATTACAAGGGCTACAATTCAATAGTTTTGTTGGCTATTGTGGACTCGAAATACAGATTCATCTATGTGGACATAGGAGCATATGGAAAGGAAAGTGATTCCACTATTTTCCACAACACGAAACTGTACGACTTACTGATGAGAGGTGATTTGCCTACACCAACATCAAGGCCGTTACCGGGCTTTCAAGAACCGGTTCCATTTGTTTTTGTCGGAGACGAAGCTTTTTCTATTTCGAATAATGTCATGCGTCCTTATTCTGGCAAGCATTTGTCTGTTAAACAAAGAGTATTCAACTACCGTTTGAGTAGGGAAAAAGATATGTCGAGTGTACTTTCGGCATACTGGCCAATAAGTGGCGAATATTTAACCGGCCCATTAACGTTTCATATGATTTTGCAATAGATATTGTTAAGGCTTGTTGCATACTACATAACTTTGTAATTAACCGTGATGAATTAGACACCCCTATTGAAATGATCATAGATGATTCCGAACTACAACCACTTCAACAAATGAATGTAGGTAGTCAGGTTGAATGTAGGGAGTTGAATGTAGGTAGTCAGGTGGTAAGTGCAAATATAATTAGAAACGAATTTTCGGATTACTTTACTAGTGAAAGTGTGGCCTTCGCCAAAAATAGTAAAAAAGCATGTATTATATGGTCAACTTACTACATTGATGAACTTGATCATTATTTATAGGGTCATTTATGTCGGTGCAGTTTGAAAACGGTGGCGCCACATATCCTTGCTTCCCTAAACGAGCTAATCGCTGTGCACGGCCACAGAAGACATAATAGGCACGGCTTCCCATTTTAAGCTGAAAGGTAATAAAGTTCAAAAATTTTAACTTTATTACCTTTGAACTTTATGATAACAAAATTATAATAATATCTTATCATTTACTAATGACCCCTAATTTTTTGTGTTATAACGACGCAAAGGCAAGTTACGCCAGAGGATGCAAAAACGTACTGGCGTAATGGGTGACCTATAGTGCAATATCGACTTAAGTGATTAAGTCGATATTGCACTATACTAAAATCATAGCAATATGGTGCAAGAATGACGGAAATGACATGACTGTGTGTCATTCTTGCGCTACAAAAGATTAAATAATTTGTCACAATTACCTATACGTCGATGAAGTTTCCAGTTTCTTGTGTTCTCGTTCGCTCCCCGCGCACAACTGACCAATCTGACGTTGCCACTAGCACTCGCGAAATTTCTAGAAATGTTTGATGGCATAAGTGCCCTCTGGAGGCAAGTAGCCGTACTAGAGTTACGTCGTTTTTGCACCAGGTAAAAAATACGATTTAAAGAGTTTGTTCATGCTTAGGTAAAATTTGGAAAAAATTACAATTATGTCATTATTGCACCGGATGTGCGATATGTATGCATGCAAACCTTAAATAACATGTTTTTACATCTTAAAATGACATGTAGTACCTACATATGACCCTGTAAGGGTATGGCAACAGAAAGAACGGAACGGTCTACATCGTCAAAGTTTTCCAGGGTGTAGTATTCTTTATAATATTATTATATAGTACATGTAGATTCCAAGAAATGTTTGAGAACATTAATGAAGCGGTTTTCATTTTCTGTTTTTTATTTTATTTGGTAGTTTATTGAATATTTTTACAGCCATAGATGTAGGACCAGAACTATAGATGTGTACATGTACATACCTCACGTCCACACCATTCCTCAGCAATTGTTAAAGTTCAGGGATATGGTCCATAGCCAGATATTCATGCACTTGCAGGTTAGACCGCAAGAGTATACTGCAGATTATACAAACAGCGATATTGACGTCGTCTGGGAACAACAACAACGAAATGTTGAAATTTGTTTGTATCAAATCTGATAATACGACAATTAAATAAAATACCACATACATAAACGGAGCTAACTCGATGTTCTGCTTATTGACTTACATTTTACGAAATGACTTAAAAAAAATTACTTGTAGATAATTATGGTACTGAGACGTGGTCCTTAACTGTTGGCTTTTTGGAAAAACTCAGAGTCACTCAGCGGGCAATGGAGAGAGCTATGCTCGGAGTTTCGAAACGTGGATATTCGCCAAAGAACCAGAGTCACCGACATAGCTGTTAAAATTTGCAAGATGAAGTGGAAGACGCAGCGTAGGGAGGCCTCCCACTAGATGGACCGACGACATTGTAAGAGTCGCGGGCATCCAGTGGATGCAAAAGGCAGGCTGTCGTTCAGTGTGGAGGTTAAAGGGGGAGGCCTATGTTCAGCAGTGGACGTCTTCTGGCTGATGATGATGAACCGAAAAGGACATTAAAAACGGCCCTTTTCAGGGTCACAATACGATCTACACTGTTTCTTTATGATTACGTCTAAACAAACATTTATCAAGATTAATAATCTAATATGTTTTTTTTTTTTTATTGTCTTACATGCTACAAACTTTTATATTCTGATAGCGAAAAATTATTCAATATCATCTTTGATTATTTATAATCAAAGCAATATCATATTAGGATATTGATATGCAGCTCTATCATTCTTACGCACACATTATACCACTCCATAAGACCAAGTGCGAGCGAGATAGACAAATAAATATTATTCATGTCACGAAGACTCGGGCGATAATGTGTTTACTCTATGTTTCACAATTCTTGATTGCTCGTTTGAATAAAAAACCATTAATTTTGTATTTATTGAATCACATGTCACACTCTGGCCTTGAAACTGTGTCTGTGAAAAAGTCCACTTTTTTATTGGAAATAGTGCTTGAATGCTAACTCGCCTGATGTTGGGTTTGTATCCACGGATCCCGGTATCGGTTTGAATTAGCCACGGATACCGGCGAGTTGTCTCCACCGATACCGGGATCTGTTTTAAAAAGAAAAAACAATTTTCATTTTATCCACTGATACCGGTATCCGTGAATACAAGAAAAAAATAATTTTCATATTACCCGCTGATGCCGGTATCGGTGGATAAAAGAAATAAAATAAATTCGTTTTCGAAACGAATCCCGGCGTACAGAGTACTTTAATTTTATGGTATTTCCCAAAATGAAAGAAGACGGCCTTGGGCCTCTCTCTTAGGGCAAATGACACATGACACATGTCAATCTTGCCTGGGCGATATCTCGGAAACTGTCCATCCTGGACCACCAGTTCCTTGACAAAAGTGATAGGCGATGATGGAGCATGACAACGAGCCGATCCACTTTAACAGGAGAGGGAATCAAACAAAACATATTTTATTAGTAAGGGTTTAAACATATAAATTAATACTACAATGTTGTTTGAATACCTTTCAAGCCTCTGCAGTGTCTCCAATATGTCCTCAAGAGCGCGGCTGCCTCTGATAGTAGCGTCGGCTCTTATTCTTGATGATGCCATTAAGGATCGTCTAGCAGCATCCAGTGCCATAGGTGGATCCGTCCTGCGAACCTGACGCAACCTGCCACCGCGACCTACTGCTTGCGGTGTTGCAGTTGGGTCAGGGGGGAGGGGGGGGGGGAAAGGAGTATTGATATAAAGTGGAGAGATGACAGCTGGTGCCACTGGAGGAGGAGAAAGTGGCTCTTGACAATGTTCAATATACACATCCAGAGAGAAGGGAAGTTGTTGAGTAGGATGTGGAAGTAATATTAAGATTTATAAGATTGTTATTTAGTCTAGCACCAGAAAAAAATGACATTAATATATAACAATAAAAAAATTGGTATCGATACAGCATAGTAATGCAGATACCGATACCCTGTACTATGCCGAAAGGTCATTGTACTCATCGTTGTGAACAACTTTTACTCCTTTCGGCTTAGTACAAGAGTATAGAGTATATGTGTGACCCTATATAGGAGCGAAGTATGTTTTATCTAGTATTTACATTTTTAACCGTAAGTTTTTGGCTAATGTGGTGAAGATGGACACTCCGTACCTAATTTCCCCACACTTTTAAACATCCAACATTTCAATAGTATACCTTTTCCTTTTTTTATTTAAAATACACTATAGAAACTTAATAATAAGTAGGTATAATGATATACTTTACAAAATTAGGTGCAAAGTTTAGCCCTGTTGTCGAACATTAACAACAATTAAATATTAAGATTAACCAGTATCATAAGTTTATATTTATAGTTGTATATTAATTATTTGTTGAAGTGGCAATGGGCAGGCCACATCGCTCGAAGAACCGATAACCGATGGGGAAGAAAGTTTCTTGAGTGGAGACCACGAATCGGAAGACGCAGCGCAGATAGGCTTCCCACTAGATGGACTGACGACATTGTGAGTCGCGGGCATCCAGTGGATGCAAAAGGCAGGCTGTCGTTCAGTGTGGAGGTTAAAGGGGGAGGCCTCCCAAGTAACATTTAAGCGGGAAAATATTGTATTTACCAGCGCATTACCAGCTATAAGCTTAATAAATGATGTACAAGAGTGTAAAAATATGTTTAGGACTGTACTAAATTATAACTGTACAACTGTATACAGTATAGCTGATTAACGGCTGTATAGAGCCTAAATTTTCACCTTTAGCTTTTAAATAGCATTGGAAAACGCTAAAATACAGACCGCGGCGTAAAAAACTGCGTTCAGCAACTTTACACGACAATAACTGTATATTGCTCTCAAATTATACTTTTGTATAACCTACTTCTGTACAAGAGCATTAAATATTGTTATAGCCTGAATATTGGTGTAAAATTACTCTATTGTTCAGCCTTCAAGTTAAGCTTGATAATAGCTGTACAACGGAAATCTAGGATACTCTTAGCAAGCAATTCCCTTTATAATAGTGTAATACAATTCTATATCATGTAGAAGAGTTTAGATTTACTCCTTTTTAAAGCCTTATGCGATTGGCTTACATTTTTCCCTTTTTACAGTTTTTCGTGTTTTAGAAGATTAAAGTTATTATTATAGTGTTGGCATACACAATTATCCAGCTTATCGATTATTTTGAAACTAATATAGCTTAAAATCAGTCTATTTATTGGATACAACTAATAACAAAACGGAGTCATAATTTTGATCATTTGCCAATTTGTTAAGTGAACAAGAGTTGAGATGGATATAAAACCATGGAAAAAACAAAAAAGAACAGGCGGAATAAAAAGAAAATTAAAAAAAGCTTATTCCCAACGTGAAATAACGGAACAAAATATAATTTCACAAGGGCATGGACAGCCAAATTCCAAGTTGGTATCACCACCATGCAATGAGTGTTCCGTAGAATCAAAATTGTTGGATCATGATGAAATAGCAAATATCTGTGCTGAGGATACGTATGTTGGGTTAGTAACATGCGGTGAGGGTTCTGTACAGGCAGAATCGGGTATAATGGAGCAAAGTATGGACAATTATAGCGAAATTGTTGAGTCTGAAAGTTCATCAGATGATGACGAAGCAAATCTAAATTTATTGTTTCGCAATAATATAAAAAAATGGGCCATTGACAAGAATATTTCTCAGAGTGCATTAAAAAAATTAATCCAAATAATAAACGGAAGATTTCCAGACTTATTACCTCAGGATCCAAGAACAATACTCCGTACAACGACTGAGGTAAACATAAAATCAATTGAAATAGACTGTGAATATTGGCACAATGGACTCCTTCATCAGCTCATTACTCTTTTCGATAATATGTTGGACATTCCGGATATATTGAGCTTAATTATAAATTTTGACGGCCTTCCTATATACAAGAGTTCCAAAAACGAGTTTTGGCCAATTTTATGTGCCATTTATGAATATCCAGACTTACATCCATTTGTCATTGGTATATATTACGGAAGTGGAAAACCTAAAAATCTTGATAAATATTTGGAAGATTTCGTTATAGAAATGCGAACGCTATTGGAAGATGGTATTCAACATGGTCTTAAGAAAATACGTATCAAAATTAGATGTTTTGTCTGTGACTCTCCAGCAAGGGCATTTATTAAAGGTAAATATTATTACTTATTATGTCATAACAGATTTCAGTAGTTGCTTTTTTTTCAGTAGTACCTATAAATAGTAGTGCTAATAAATAATGTATTTTTAGGTGTATGCAATTTCAATGGCAAACATGGGTGCCTTAAATGCACTACTGTAGGGGATTACTCACATGCATCACATACAGTAGTGTTTCCAGAAACAAGATGTCCTTTGCGCACAGACGATGGTTTCCGTAAAAAACTCTATGGAAATCACCACAAGGCTGATTCACCATTGCTCCAGCTACCAAATATTGATATGGTTAATGATTTTCCAGTAGCAGATTCGTTACATTGCAAATACGTTACCAAATGGTGTTCAAAACATATAGATATAGTACAGATGTTTTTGAAAAAACGTAAGCTGCCTTTTGAGATACATAGGTCAGTTAGAGGAATTGACTCTCTAGCGCATTGGAAAGCATCAGAGTATAGAACTTTTTTCTTTTACTTGAGTATTGTAATTCTACCAGACGTTCTACCAAAAGAAGCCTTTGTACATTTTTTATTTTTGTATTGCGCTGTAACAATATGTTCGAGCTCTAACTACATTAATATGTTACCTCTGTCAGAAAATCTTCTCCAATACTTTGTACAGCATTACAAAGATTTTTACGGGCCAGATTATGTTACAAGTAACGTCCATAATTTAATTCATTTAACTGGTGAAGTTCAAAGATTTGGACCACTTCACACGTTCAGTGCTTATCCCTTTGAAAATAAATTGTTTTTAATTAAACGAATGTTGCGGACTGGACATAAACCTCTTTCGCAAGTGGCAAAAAGACTTAGTGAAGCTGCTCAAGACGACACTATTCACTTTGCTTCTAAAAAATCTAATAATGATTTGCCACGTATATACAAAAACAGTAAAAAACGTATAAAGATACACTTTAAAGACTTTTTGCTTTCTACACAACATGAAAACAAATTTTTCATGACCAAAGACGATAAAATAGTCAAAATAAAGTCTATCAGTGAAGATGGTGACATAACTTGTAATATTATCACAAGACTATCTGTTGTTTTTGAATTACCTGTGAAGTCATCGTTTTTTAATATATTCAAAACGAAATTAAATAACAGTCAGTGCAATGATATAGTTTTACGTGCTTGTGATGTTAAATTTAAATTTGTTTGTATTGAACATGGTGAGGAATCATATTTCATACCACTTTTGCACACTTTGTGAGAAATAAAATTTCGTTGATTTAATTGATAATTTGTTTTTATTTTGTCTCTTAATTGAAGTTGGTATAATAAGATTCTAAAGTTCTTTTCATAGCATATTTAGCCACAAGGTTTTGTTTGTTCTTAAAACTGCAATATCACAATCAAACACAAGATTTTGTTTGTTCTTAAAACTACAATATCACAATCAAACACATGATTTTGTTTGTTCTTAAAACTAAATGACACTATCAGTGACAAGAATTGGTTTGTTATTAAAACTGCAATATCACAATCAAACACAAGATTTTGTTTGTTCTGAAAACTACAATATCACAATCAAACACAACATTTAAGGCGAGTAGTGCCGCCAACGACCTCGACGCTAGCGCCACTTCATGAAAAAAATGTTATCTCGTCACGCAAGCAATAGATCAGAATTTCAAAAACCCACATTTTTGGTATTATATTAAAGTTAAATTAGAACCTGCAAACTCGATTAAATATTCGCTGTAGTTAAAGTTATGGGTAAAAGTGCTAAAAATTGCCACTTTTGGTATTAAGTAATTGCCATAACTTTAGTAACAGCGAATATGTCATCGAGCTTGCAGGTTCTAATTTAGAATTATGATAATACCAAAAATGTGGGTTTTTAAATTCTGATCTATTATTTGCATGAAGATATAACATTTTTTTCATGAAGTGGCGCTAGCGTCGAGGTCGTTGGCGGCACTACTCGCCTTAAAAACGTCCAGCTCGCTATGAGGAGCTTTCATTATAAAATTTTTTACTTGTAAAATCAATAAAATCCGCTTAGTTAAGAATCACACATATACCTATTACTTATTTACACACACACAGATACTATCAATTTTGTAAACTCTTAGTACGGTGTAGTTTTGAGCTTCTAAATTGAGATTTTTGTTTTACTTTTGTCCATTATGCTGCCCATAAATATCTAACTATATTTTTTGAAAAATATAGTGATAGTGTTTGTGTGTTTGTTAGTATTGTGTCTTAGATTAGAGCCTATGCAGACGGCGCGTTGCGTCAACGTTGCGTTGACGGAGCGTTCTTGGAAGTTTGAACACTACGACATGACAAAATGAGTTCAATTTTGAAAAACGTCGCTAAATGACTGGCGTTGACTTGTCATTCGGTGACGTTTTTGCATTAGAATCTTATATCTCATGCCGTAGCGTTCAAATGTTTAAGAATGATTCGTAGACGTAATGCTGCTGACTCAACGCGCCACTGTGTCAATAGGATCTTACTTATTTGAGTAGGGTCAGGTAGGCAACAGTGGCTCAGTCGGATACAGTGGCTCACTCATGTTAAAGCCCGAAAAACGCGCGAAATGTTTCCTTCCTTGTCACACAGTACTAGCGTGTGAACCCCAAACAAGGTTGAACTAGTCGGTCGGCAGGTCAAGCGCCGTACGGTGGTGTGATGGAGTTTTTTTGCTTTCGTGCCCACAAAATTACTCTTTTAGGTGAGTTTCTTTTGTTTTCATACATCAGATTGTGATAATTTGTATTGCCTTTTATATTCACCAATTAGTTAATACTATAGTGTTATCATTCATGTAGTTATTTATCGTAATTATTATTTGATTCGAATTTTGTGATCATATATATTCAAAATGGCGGAGTCGTCGACAGTGACTCAATTCTAAGAAGTACACAGTGACTCGTGAGTCACTGTGTACTACATGTTATTGATTTTTAATTTTTAATGACCGAATAAAGACAACACTTTTATATTAAATAATTTGACTTAATTGAGTTGATTAAATCTTTTTAATTTTACTTGTAGTATGCCGCGACCACAAACTGCGCGAAAAATTGGAAATACACCCCACGAAAATATTAAAGAGGGCTTGAAATTAATCAGAAATGGGGAATCTATTCGTAAGGCGTCAAAGAGAGCTAATGTTCCTTTTGCCACACTCAAGAGATATTATTGGAAAACCAAAGACAGTGCTTCACTTGAAGAGTTGTTACCCTCACAGCTGCAACCTAACTATTCAGTCAACAGAGTCTTTACTGCAGAACAAGAGACTGTCCTTGAAAACTATTTTACGCATTGTGCTCTTTTATTTTATGGGTTAACCGCGAAAGAAAGCCGGAGGGTGGCATATCAGAGTGCCAAAATAAATAATTTGAAAATGCCTGCCTCATGGGAGGAGAAAGAAATGGCTGGTAAAGACTGGTTAATCTCATTCAGGCGCAGACACAACATCACGTTGAAAAAACCAGAAGCGTGCAGTCTTGCCAGAGCCACAGCCTTTAATAAAAGCAATGTCTCTAAATTTTTTGATAATTATGAGAACCTGATTTCTCGAAGTCCTAACTTTGCAGATGGAACCAGAATATTCAATCTGGATGAGACATCTACGACCACGGTGCAAAAACCTCAGAGAGTTCTTGCACCTATTGGTCGGAAAACCATAGGAAAAGTGACAAGCGGCGAGAGAGGGACGTTGGTTACAACGTGCTGTATAGTGAGCGCCAGTGGAAATTTCTTGCCTCCAGTCATGGTCTTTCCTAGGAAAAATTTCAAAGATCACATGATCAAGAACACGCCACCCGGAACTCTTGGATTGGCCACACCTACCGGATGGATGAATACAGCGCTCTTTCCAGAGGTAATAAAACACTTCATTAAACATACGAATGCTACTAAAGAAAATCCATGCATTTTAATAATGGATAACCATGAATCGCATATGAGTTTAGAAGCCCTAGACTTGGCAAAAGCTGCAGGAGTGCACATTCTAACACTTCCTCCTCACACATCGGCCAAATTGCAGCCGCTTGACGTAGGCATCTATGGACCTTTCAAAACATTCTACAATGCTGCAATCGACTCCTGGATGTTAAGAAACCCTGGAAAACCAGTGACAATATACGACTTGGGCGAAATAATTGGATCTGCTTTTCAAAAAGCTATGACACCAAGAAATATAACGAACTCTTTTTCAAAGTGTGGTATCTACCCATTCGATCGTCACATTTTCAGTGATGAAGACTTTTTACCCAGTTCAGTAACAGATCGTCCTAATCCAGAAGATCTTCGAGATGTAGATGCTTCGACACCTGACTCTATAAGTTTGCTTGAGGAGTTTGCTGCAGCAATAACACCTGAAATAAGTTCTGCTGGACCATCTGATACACGAGCTTCGACTGAAAATCCTGGACAAAAAACATCTGATCCATCAAATCAATTATATGAAATTTATGAAAACCAGCCTAATGACTCTAGCCCTTTTACGCCTAAAAAGCAACATATTTCGGAAAGTGTGACCTATGTAGTGAACGAACCAGAATCTACTGTGGAAAACATACTGATCAATACTGAATCACCATCTACCTCGGCCGTAAAACCTATTTTCAAATCGCCTTTTGAATTTAGAGACCCTATAAAAGCTGGACCAAGAAAAACAAATAGAAAACGTAGAAAACCTGGACGTAGCCTAATACCTACCGATACACCTGAAAAAGCTATCATAGAGCAAGAAAGGAATATGATTAAAAGAAGAAAAGAAACCAAGAAAAGAAAAACTTCACGCCCAATACTAGATAGCGACGATGAAATGGAGAAGCACGATGAAGTTGTATTAGCAGATTCTGATGAAGATTCTTGTTGGCTTGAATCACCAGAAGAAGATATAGATGTTGATGATGAGATGGTTTTAACAGAGGAAGACTTAAAGAATCCTTTACCACGTAAACCTAAGGAAGGAGAATATGTTATAGTGCAGTTGACCACAAAGAAACAACGATTTTTGTACATAGGGAAGGTATTAGAAGAAAGAAATAGAGACCTGGAATACTACGTATCATTTTTAAAACGAAAGCCAGGCACTGAAAAGTTCCAAATGCCTAATAAGCCAGATCTTTCTCTTATTAGGGAGGATGATCTAAAATATATTCTGCCAAAACCTTCAGTGGTTGGCACTGCTACCAGACCATTATATAATTTTCCAATTGATTTAGCTTTTCTTAAAATATGTTAATATTTTGTCTAACTTTAGTTGACAAGACTGGATGATTGCTTCGTTATTAGAATAGTAGTTTTTGTTACATTTCTTTTGCATCTCCAGTTCAAATTATTATTAGTTTAACATGGTTGATTAAATGTGTAAGATTTTGATCTCTATAATGATAAATAGTTTTGTAAGAACCAAAAGTGACTGATTAGAGGCTGGAATACATCCCAAGGTTTTTATTTTTGTAAAAGAAACATAATTATTATTAGTTTAACATGGTTGAATAAATGTGTAGTTACTGTTGATCTCTATAAAGATAAATAGTTTTGTAAGAACCGAAAGTGAACTGATTAGAGGGTAGAATATATCCTTAGTTTTTTATTTTTGTAAAAGAAACACTACTGTCTTTTGATTTTCAATATAAAAATAATTTGAAGTATTGATCTTTCATTTTATTTTATGGTTGAGTCACTGTGTACTATTAGAGCCACTGTGTACTACGGTGTTGAGCCACTGTGTACACCCAGGTGTACACAGTTACAATTCCCGATGTTTAGTTTTTGGCTTGTCATTTTATTTGAGTAACATTTAGTATTATTTTAATAATGCAGTTTCAAACTATAATACCTAAACATCAATGTGTACTAGTTTCAGATAAATCCAATGATAATTTTCTAAAAAATCACCTATTTGAAAAAATCCGAGTCACTGTTGCCTCCTTGACCCTAATCATCTTTTTTCGTGTTATTTGTACTTTCAGTTTCTTTGCCGGTTACTACGGGATTTATTGCTATGTCTTTTTTGAGTAAATCATGACTTTCACCTTTTTCTACTTCGACGCATCCTTCATCATTAATTATCTGCAAATCTTCATGTGAATTCTTAGCCGTATTTTGATTATTTTCGTTTGGTTCTTTAGGGTCATCTACAGCTTTATTTGCGTTATCATTTCCGAAAGTATTTTGATTATTTTCTTCGTTTGGTTTTTTAGGGTTCTCTACAGCTTTATTTGCGTTATCATTTCCGATAGTTTCTGTTGCTGTCTTCGATTTTTTATTGTGAACTATCCCTTGTTTTTCACGTTTGCGTTTTGTTGCAGCTCTGAGATTTTTATTTTCCAAGCGTTTTACCGAGTTTTTCAGAACGGTTTTGAAAAAATCTTCCACTGCGTCTTCGGTGAAAAGATGATCCCAATGGTTTATCATTTCGGAAAAAAATAATAAAATTCTTTTGTATCCCTTTAGAGCAATTTTGACAACATCGGTTTTTCTGCTGCCCCCTGACCACGAGAACTGGCATAGAAACTTTTTGTCAAAGATAATATCAAGTAACTTGTATGCACATTTAGTACCACTTCCTTCATGTTTAGAGCAAAGAAGTGAGAATTGCTGTTTCAATTCTTTATATTGAGCTTTGTCGGACAACTTTTCATCAAACTCTTGAAGTTCACGGACATTAGAGATAGGTTTTAAAATAAAACGGGTGTTTTCAGCTGGGTTGACTTCAATGAGTGGAGTAACATTTGAGCTTTGAGATTTGAAGCGAGTAAAATAATAATCTAATTGAACAGATAGATTTTGAAGTTGCTGAAAGTTTATCTTTTCTTGGTTTGCTATTTCTTTCTGCGATTCATGTAGTAACGATTGATTTTGCATGATAGTAACCTGATTATCCAAGATTTGTTTTTGGTTTGAAAACAACTTGTCAATATCTATTAGCTGTTCCGTATTTACAGGCAACTTGTCAATTGTATTTACAGATGTTGCTAGTATTTTTCCTTCTTCATTAATTATCTGTATTACAGGATCATTAGAAGACTTCCCAGAAACAGATTCTGCTCCGAATGAACTCGAGCCTGGTGTTTCATTATTTTGATACATCTGCAATAAAACAAAAAAATAATGAAACGCTATCTGAAATAGGTTTCGACTTGCTGCTTTGACTTTGAAAACGACATGTGCAATATCGAAAATAAGATCATTTACTGCATTCAACGATACTAGAGTTCACAACGCCTTGAATAATGTTGCTGCATGCGTTGTGGCTCTGGAGCAACAACTGCATCAGTGACTATCCAACGCCCGTCGCGACACGTCAATAGGAAAGTCACAAAAATGCTTAGTTTTTTTTAATTTTCTTAACATTCATGAATCATAGATTAGTAAAAATATAGAAGACACAAACACGAACTAACATGTTTACCTACACTTACAAACTTAGTTTATTGTTAGTTACTAAATTTCATTGGAAAATGTAATACAGAGTTTTCTGGAAAAAGGTTATAAAACCGAAACGAATTTTTTTATATGATTTCGATGTTGATCCCAAAGTAAAAGTTGTTTGAGTTAATGGTCTTAACACAACCCGTTCGTCTTTTATAACCTAATCCAGAACATGTTGTAAAACAATTTAGAATAAATGAAAATAAAATAATAGTGGTGATAGTAATCAGCACTATTATTTTATTTTCATCTATTTTTACCTATGGTAATAGGTATGTAATAACTTGTTTATAAAGACCTACTTTAGTTACTTCTTTGTCATCTGTTTTTTACTTAATATGTGAGTGCAATGATGCTTTGCACTTCAGACCAATCACGTTGCTGCAAAATAGTACCTTTAAGCTTACGTAGCGCTGCAGCGCTGCGAGTTTTGTTTTAACGTTTAGACGATAATTACAACACGCGGATTTTTTGCTTATTAGGTAAGTATTACTTTTTGAGCAAACTTATTGTTTGAGTAAGCGCCTCTTGTTTACTTATTAACTCAATGTGTCCAGTAGGGTTTTTTTTTTTAGGAGGACATTTTTTAGGAGGCCATCTTAATAATCCCTTCTTTTCCCAGCAACTTGGTACGATGGATAGCTGAGGTTTCCCTCTTTCGATTGTCTTTACAATCTTGAATGGCATGTTGATCCTGAAAAAAGCAATGTAGTAAAAACCTAGAATGCAGTTTTCTTTCCTTTTAAAAATAAACTAAAGTTGCCCCTTGCCTTAGACTACAATTTTCTATAAATTACCTTGATAGGTACTTTGCATCCAAGCAGGAATAAAATAATCACAAGTCCTTACGTAATCCTATCTAACCCCTTTATTATTGTTCATATAAGTACTTAGGTATCTAAATTAAAACGATTAACGATAACCCACTTGTTATAATATATTATAGAAGCAACACAGAACACAGATTTCACTGTCACTGTTTGTATTCATACTTTTTATTGAATAAAATTAACTTTTAAACTGGTGGGTAAATTGTTCAAACTCTTCAGCAATTATTAAAATATCACACAACAAAATCTTTGTATGTCATGTCACATCACAATAACATCAAAGAATAATCTATGTACTTGTTGTAAGTTATTATTATGTTGCCGTCTTGGACGGTGAGCTGTGTTTGTAAGAGCGAGAGCGAGAGAGTCCTCTTTCCCTTGAAGGAGCGAGCGCGGCGATGATAGCGCAAGTGTACTAAAGAGTAAACTGTGTTTGTGTGCCCATATATCTACTCACACGTTCCGACTTAACATAAACATACCTAGTTAGTAAATCAACAATGTGTTTATAAGGCTTAATACATTTTGCATTTAGATTCAAGCAAAAAAATATAGGTACTTAGAGTATTTAGAGCGTCGTCGCTTGCTTAGATAAATTATTATCAAAGCAAGCGACGACGCTCTAAAGAGTTAAGACTTTGATTATATAGACATATAAATAATCAAGGAGTTAAGAGTTAAATTATCTATTTGTTTTACCCATATTACAGTGGGTACTTTTCATATAAAACAATCTTGTCGAACATACTCTATTATACCCCTTATACGCTTTGTTTTAAAAATATACTTTTATTTTTAGTATTTCTACTTTTTTAAAGCCTAATAGTTATATTATATATTCAAAAAATTCAAAAAACTAGAAAAAAGATAAAAATACCATGAACAAGGCATCGGATTGTTTTATCAAAAATATTTGGAACACTTTCGATAAAACAATCCGATTCCTTGCTCACCGCCTTACGGGCCTTGGCTTGGGTCATAATGAGGTTTTCTATATTTTCAACTGAACCCTAATTAACTGTATTAATGAATATGAATAAGACTTTAAGACAGCTTCTACAGTACTTAAATACTAATGTACAGACAATGTTACTCTTTAGGCTGAGATACGTTCTTAAATAACGACTCTGTTAAGCATAAAGCTGCATTAAGGGGTACTAGAAGAGCAAGAGCTGTATAAACTAAGAACGCCATTTTATCATAACCTATAAATTGCATTCCAATTTTACGAGATTTTTTTTTGTTTGTTTTTGAAATTTCAGTACAAATTTACAAAGGATTTTAACTGTATAGTACACACAATTGGGTTTACTATCAATAGAACAGTCCGGGTTACTCTTAAAACTGTTTTCAGATTTGATCACATATTTTGTTGTTACAGAAAAAATGTATGTATATTCCTTATTTCGAAGGGGCGTGAGTTTTGAGCTTAAAACTAGTATACATATTCACATAAAAATATGAGTCGCAAGCTTAACAACAACGATAAACAGGAAAGAGTACTTACCACTTAGTTATTAAATATTTTTCACTTTTCCTTCACATATGGTCTCTGCCTTGGTACATAGTAAATTAAGAAATAAAATGGAGAATGAATTCAACCACAAACACAATTATAATATATTTATTCTTCTATTAAGATTTTCACAAGCCTGAGTCTGTATAAAAGAATAAAAAGGAAAATTAGAGAATGGAAGCTGTATAAAAGTATCAAAATAGTATCTTAGACAGCCAAATAGTACAGCTATTATGCAGCTGTTATACAGCTAAATCTACACTTAAAGCTGTATAATTTTGGGGCCCATTTCAGAGTTACAAGGGCTGTATAGCTAGCTATACTGTCTTTATACAGCAACGTTTAACAGCCTGTAGTAAACAAATAGTCCATAATACAGCTTTTATACAGTTTAAAATGTTACTTGGGCTATGTTCAGCAGTGGACGTCTTCTGGCTGATGATGATGATTAATTATTTTAAACTTCTGCTGGGAATAGATCCACCCCAACACCTGGCAACGCTTGTCCAAAGTCCTCTCCCAATATTTGTAGAAATTTTAGCCTAAATTTTAACAGACATGGAGTCTGTTAATTTTGCCCACTGTTGAGGGCCCTCATTCTGTTCCAGTTTGAGCTATTCTCACTGCACTTATTCTCTTTTTAAGTTTTGATTTGTAATCAACCCCTAAAAAGAGAACATAATATAGTAAGTGTACCGATTTAAATACATGACCCGTAAATTGAACAGCAATTACTTTGGTCCACTCTTTCCCTTGCTTAGTGGCTCCATTTTATTCCTTGCGCATTTAGGATTCCTGTAATCTCCGTCCATTTTCTTTTCGAGTATTATTTGGCTTCCAAGTTTCAATTATTTTATTTTATTTAGAAGGTACACAAAACAGGACAATCTCAACTTAAGCTAAACTTATTGCAAATATTACAGTTTCGAACTGGAGAGTATCCCAAAATATGCGTACACAGCATGATTGGCAATTACTGGCAAGATAAAAAGTTAAAGTTAGATTAGTTGAAGCTAAAACAGACGCTGCAGCTAAAGTACTGCAGCGTGAATTGAAATGTATTAAGATATATTAAGATCCGAGATGATGCCAAATCATGCTTTTCTATATGCATGATTTAGCATCCTCTCAGAAGAGAGGATGGCCAAGATATCCTTTTTTAATTTATAAAGATTGTTGTTAAAAATGTCTACTTGTTTACAGTGACTAGATGAAATATCATTGTATTGGCGACACATACGTATAATAGGATTGTAATAAGATGTGTTATTTTTAAAAACTTGTAGGATAAATATTTTTGAATGGGGGTTGCGTGATCTAGGCTTTATATTGAGGTTAATGTAGGAAAGGAGAGAATTGTAACAAGTTGCTATCTATTTTTATTTAGCAACTCCCATAATATTTCTAGCTGCTGTACAGAAATACGGCGGTTGCTGAAAATGTAAAGTTCAATTTAAATATTAGATTAAGTATGCATTTACTCATGCGTGAATACAACATGAATGTGTTTCGTTTGTCTATATTTCAGGTTAATTTTGTAAGTGCTTATAGCTGAGTTATAATTTTTAGTATAGTGAGTGAGAGATTGGCTGGCAGTTGAACATTTTGATGTTTAAAAGTATATGAAGTATAATGTATATCGTTGTTTTTACCATGTTCCAGAATGTCTCGCAAACGTTCTCTTCGGGACAAAGCTTCTGCACTGATGGATATTGCAGAGAGTGAGGACGGATTAGATTTCAACGATGATAGCCTTGCAGACCCTGATTTTGTACAAAAATCAGAACAATTTTAAGAAGAGGCTTCAGGACTGGATATTGATGTGGATGCCATAGTTAAGACTCTAGAAGACGACCATGTAAATCCATCCCACAGTACAGAAACTGTACCATCACGTGAAACTTCAGATCAGCCATCTCAAGCTAAGAAACCAAGTAAATCTACTAAAGAAAAGCCAGCCAAACTAAATTTTCTTTGGAAAAAGAAGAATCTTCAGTTGAATGAGGAGCAGCTTATGTTTACAGGTAACAATAGCTTGGGCCCTGATATTCTAGAGCTCGACACTCCTATACAATTCTTTTTCCATCTGTTTCCACAAGAACTGATCAAGAAAATTTCCTAGGAGACAAATTTCTATCAGGTACAGAAAGATACTAACAGCACTTTTCGAGTTTCTGGAGAAGACGTCAGACAGTTCATTGGTGTGACATTTATAATGTCTCTTGTGCAATTACCTAGAGTTACAAATTACTGGAGCCCTATTCTCGGAACACCTCCAATACAGGAAACCATGACATTGAATAAATTTGAAAAAATTCGACACACATTTCACTTCAATGATAACTCAAAACTACTTCCAAGGGAGCATCCTGATCATGACCGGATTTACAAAATACGTCCAGTGGTAGACTCTCTGAACGAAGCTAGCAAAGTTCCAATGGAAGAATACCTTTGTGTGGATGAGCAAATGTGTTCCACCAAAGCACGAAATACATTGAAGAAGTGAAACCTCCAAGAAAGCCCACAATTGGGGCTATAAAGTCTACGTGTTGAGTGGTGTTTCTGGCTTTGCCTATAAAACAGAGATCGAAACTGGTAAAGAAAATGTCGTCTTAGATGGAGAGCCAGATTTAGGAGCTTCATCCAATGTCGTCATGAGGCTAACACGTATGATCCCAAGGCACCACAACTTTAGGCTTTATTTTGATAACTACTTTACTTCCCTCCGTTTGTTGGAATATTTGGCTAAAGAAGGTATTCTCAATCTGGGCAATCTTAGAAGTAATAGAATACCGGATCGTAAGCTGTCGACAAAAAAGTTATCAGAATCAGAAAACATTTTAATGCTTGGTATAAACATTGGTAATGATGAAGAAGGAAAGAGGTCATTCAGAAGAATACGTGGCTGACGTCAACGGAGTTGATGTGTCAACTTTTGCATGGAAGGACAACAAGATCGTGAACCTGGCTTCTACATTTGCTGGGAAAAAACCCTGAAACTGAAGTTCGTAGATGGGACAAAACAAACTCAAAGTACGTAAACATCAAGCGCCCTAGCGTGGTAAGAGAGTACAATCGTCATATGGGTGGTGTCGACCTCCTGGATAGTACCATGGGCATCTACAAGATACGTTTGCGAAGTAAGCGATGGCCCATGCGTCTGTTTTATCATTATTTGGATCTGTCGATGGCTAATTCATGGATTCTGTACAAAAGGGTCACTAAGTACAAAAACATTCAATGTGGTCGTGGTGTATCATCAGCTGATTTTCGACTGGATGTTGCTGTAACCTTTTGCAAAATGGGTATCAAACCTAGTATTTATCTACTCCGCGGTCGCTGGAGAAGGAGATTCAAGCCAAAAAACACAAAGGACCTGCTCAGCATGTGCCTCCTAAAGCAATTCGTCAAGACCAGATTGGGCACTGGCCACAATGGTCCGACAAAAAAATCAGATGTTAGTTTCCGAAATGTTCTGGATTTACACACAACGTCTGTGAAAAATGCGGGGTAGCCTTATGCTACACAAAAAATAAGAATTGCTTTAGAAACTTTTACCTCTCTTAGAGTATGGTACACCTATGTTAATTTTGACACCTTAACTCAGTGTTGCCTGTGAGCAACACTCCCTATTTTTGTCATTTTCTAAATAAATTTATGTAACAATACGTGTATTTTATTTTTTCATGACTAAATGAAATTCTAAAAATCAAAAATTCCATGTATATGACTGACAGAGGGTTAAGAATGCTTCATTGGCCGTATCGTCCCATACAATTAAGGTCTTATAATTTTTCTTCGCACCGCTGACGTGTTTCATTAACTCGGCTTGATAAGCCATAGCGTTTGGCATGTAAAAATGTACCATTCCTATAAAACGTCTAAGTCCTGCCACTGTATCCGGTCTAGGAAAGTCGGCTATGGCCTTGACCTTGTCAAGTAACGGCCTAATTCCATCGATTATAACCTCTCGTCCAAGGAATTCTATGTTAGCCTGTCCAAATGCACATTTCGCTACGTTAATTGTTATGTCAAAATTATTTAGACGGTTAAACAAGACTTCTAAGTGTTGTTCATGCCGTAAACTCGAATCGCTGGCGACAATTGTTAATCTGTGGTATCAAATCACTGTGGTGTTGTCATCTGTGGTGTAGGGTAGTATTTAGTTTTTTGTTATTAAACGTCACTTCGATTCAGCCATAGCGGAAGAACGTGTTTTATTTATAGGTTATGGGCGAAATAACCCATATTTTTTCAATTTTTATGAAAAAATAGTGGAATACAAACCGCTAGTATGACCACGAACTATATTCAAAGTGTTCCTAAATTGAAAGGTCGCAAAAACTACGACGAATGGAGTTTCGCGGCGGAAAACTTGCTTGTCTTGGAAGGCATGGTCCAGTTCATCAAACCAATTTCGGGCACTGAACAGAAACCGAGCGATGATGCGAAGACGAAGGCAAAGCTAATTTTAACAACAGACCCCGGATTTGACGTTTACATTAAAAGTGCCACGACGACACAGGAATTGTGGGACAAGTTATAATCGTTGTTCGATGATTCCGGCTTCAGCAGAAGAATCTCCTTACTACGACATTTGATATCAATCAGAAGAGATAAATGTGATTCAATGACTACCTACGTGACACAACTAGTAGAAACGGCGCGTCGTCTTAATGGAACAGGATTTACAATCAGTGATGAGTGGGTCGGCTCATTGTTATTAGCAGAACTACCAGAAAAATTTTCGCCTATGATTATGGCTTTAGAACACTCAGGCATACAGATAACGGCAGATGTAATAAAGTCAAGTCAGAAAAAGTATACCCAAAAAAAAGCGGGAACTGGAACGCAAAAAGAGGACAAGGAAATCACCTCAGAGGTATGGTTTTACGAATATGTGTGTTTCTAGCACTCCAGAAGTCGAGCAGATTGTCTTCTCAGATGCACTGAAGGGTCCAGAAGCACTCCAGTGGAAGCAAGCTATGGAGGAAGAGCTGCATTCGTTTGAGTGCAACGATGCATGGGAGCTCGTTGATTTTCCTAATGGTGCGTCCATAGTGCAATGTAAGTGGGTTTTGAATACAAAACTTGATGTGAATGATAAGGTGAGATATCGTGCTAGGCTTGTCGTAGTACATTTAGATCCATGCTTGTGGCAAAAGGATTTACACAAAAACGTGGTATTGATTATACAGACACTTTTTCCCCGGTTGTGAAACATTCGACACTTCGAATGCTTTTTGCGCTAAGTGTCCAGAAAGGTATGGACATTACTCACCTAGATGTTAATACTGCTTTTTTTAAATGGACACTTAAAAGAAGATATTTACATGTCTATTCTAGAAGGTTTCATAAATGAATGTAATGGAAAAGTATTAAAACTTAAACGGGCTATTTATGGACTAAAGCAATCTTTTTTAGTATGGTACGAAAAAGTAAAAGATCTACTGTGTAATCTAGGATTTAAAAATAGTAAATATGAGCCCTGCTTATTTAATAAGATTGATAATGATATAAAATTAATTGTGACATTGTACGTTGATGATTTTGTGATTATTTTTTAACAATGTACACGCAACAGAAAAGTTAAAGGCTGCATTAAGATCAGAGTTCAAAATTAAAGACTTAGGTTGTGTCAGAAGATACTTAGGTATGAGAATTATTGTTGACAAAGAACTTAAGATCATAACTGTAGATCAGCAACAATATGTTGAGCAGTTGTTATCAAAGTTTGACATGTCTGATTGTAAACCTGACATACTATATCAACAACTGATAGGAAGTTTGATGTACTTGGCTGTCTTGACTCGACCCGATATTGCATATCCAATAAGTTATTTGAGCCAATTTTTTTTTCCTGGACTAGCGCCTTTTTAACTAAACAAAATACAAGCTAAAACTAAAACTACAAATACAGTTAGACTGCCCATAGACCGTTGAAGGTCTAAAGACAATCCAAATGCTCAAGCCCACTACCAGTTGGCAGCGTACCCAGCATGCTGGCGGCATTACCACGTTGAATGGCAATGCTTATGCGTTGAGCCAGAAACATTGCCATTTACTTTGAGCCAATTCAACAATTGTTACAATGAAATGCATTATAATTATGCTAAAAGGATTCTAAAATATTTACAGAAAACTAAACATTACCGTTTAAAGTATAGCATTGTAAATGCAGTAGAGTTAGAAGGATTTGTCGACTCAGACTGGGCTAGCTGTGAATTGGATAGGAAATCATTCAGCGGCCACTGCTTTATTATGTCTGCTTCTGTTATTTCATGGCAGAGTAGAAAACAACAGACTGTCTCATTGTCTAGTACTGAAGCGGAGTATGTTAGTCTTTCAGAGGCTTCCAGAGAGGCTATATATTTAAGAAATTTACTGTATGAATTAACGAGAAAGCTATGTGTAATTAAATTGCATTGTGATAACCAGAGTGCTTTAAAATTGGTAACAAGTCAACAGTCAAATAACCGAAGAAAACATATTGATGTGCGATTTCATTATGTTAGAGACGCTGTTAAAAATAACTTAATTAAAGTATTGTATACATCAACGCAAGAAATGCCTGCCGACTTGTTAACAAAAGGCTTACCATCTGTGAAGCATTATAAATTCATGAGAATGCTGGGTATAGTAGAATAAGGCAATTAATGTTTTCATTACACATAATATAACTTTATTTTGATAAGTGGGGGTGTTAATCTGTGGTATCAAATCACTGTAGTGTTGCCATCTGCGGTGTAGGGTAGTATTTAGTTTTTTGTTATTACACGTCACTTCGATTCAGCCATAGCGGAAGAACGTGTTTTATTTATAACAATGACGTCATCAATATAGCAATAAAGAGTTAATCAATCAATCAATCAAAAAAAAAAAACTGAACTGGGCTCAAAAAATCCCTCATCGAGTACAATTTATAAACCCTGTAGAACAGTGTAGTTCATGAAGCGTTGAAAAGATTGAGCTGCGTTTCGGAAACCGAATGACATTCGCGGAAACTCGAATAATCCGAAGATCGTTATAATAGCTGTCTTTTCAACATCTGCCGGAGTAACTGGAATATATTTTAAGGGAACGACTTTCGTCGCGCGTCTGGTGTTTTTATGAGAATATCCGTTATTTGTTGTATTGCCTCTTTAGAAAGTTTTGTAACGACAAGGTTATAACGAGCTTCATCGCCGAGCTTCTGCGGTGCCAGAACGGCCTCAGTCTGGAGGAACCAGAGCCGTGGGTGATCGGTCCAAAACTCCTTGCTGTGACCGAAATAGCTGCCATCTCTGATCTTGTTTTCCTTGAATTCCCTCGCCAGGCCGGGGGTAGGCGTCGGGATAGGAGTCGTCCCGGGCGCGAGGCCCTGAACCGGCGGCCTTATTATGGATCTTTGATCGGGATTACAATTGGTAAAATTTTGACATTTGAAAGGGGTTATGGAAAGAAAAAAAAAAAAAACTTGTCTATTTCCAATTTGGCCGCCATTTTCTCGGATAGCGATTCAAAACACAAAATTATTGAAATTGATTGAACAATTCTAGTACTTTGGCACAATTTCCGTATTATGTACAGCCGATGACAGCTGGAAACAAGTCGAGAAGTGTCAAATGAAAGCGGAAGCAAATTCGTAGCCTCTATTAGCTATTTGGAGGTTATTTTACACTTGAAAATTACTCGATTGTTGTGCCGAGCGAATATAGGAGTTTAGTGAATTAATTACTCAAACTACGCGTCATGGCCGGAGCGATGCTGATGGGGGACGCCTGAGAAGACGCGCGAAAATCAATCGATGATTCGAGAGGCAAGCCAGCCTCTGATGACCACGGAAAAAGAGTTGGAGTTTGTTGGACACTACCGTCTTTGGAAAGTAGAGTTCGAGCTCCTTTGCGAAGACATACTCCCACTTTTGCCTGTAAGACAGCGCACGAACGCTGTGCGGCCGGAGATACGGGTAGGTTCCTGGAGGTTTTACACAGTACTAACCTACATTGTGCGTATTTGTTTTCAATAGTTATAATATCTATACGTGGTAATGTTTTCGGCAGATATTGGTAGATATTGTCTTGTTTTACCTTAATTCTGTAGCAATCGGCCTTAAACATAGTATTGTTGCAGATTTATGGATGATCATGGATTCCACGGAATTGTGGGTTGCATCGATGGCACTCATGTTGCAATAATCCGCCCATCAAACCATCAAGAGGCATATTACAATAGGAAGCAATGTGATTCCCTATGTGCTACTGGTATGTTGTTGAACAATCTTCTTATATACATATAAAAGGTAATGTGTGTAGGTATGTATGTAAGCTCCCAATAGTAGGACTCCAACCATAAATCTGTCTCATTCGTGCCGTTATATTTCCATGAGAAAGTCGTTCAGAACCTTTAAACTTATAATCAAATTATTGAAGTCCCGTACTACATCGGGTAAGTTTTCAAGAGAGGAATATGATAGGAATTGCTTTTAAAAAGTGTTAATTGTGTAATCTGTCTCGACAAATAAATGATCATCATTTACTTGTCAGTAAATTATCATGCAGCCATTTTGTGTTGTAAAACAGTGCAAGTGCGTTTTATATCCATACTATCTGGCGGATCTAGACGCACGCTGTACTTACATTCTCATATAATTGTGTTCTAAGCTCTTAAAGCATTCTGTAATCTTGGATCCTTGCGATCAAAAACTGTGTTTTAACGCCGGTACCACGCCATGTGAGATAATAATGGGCGCCTGGCCCGATCTGCCGTTATCTTCGGGATCTCACGCGGCGTGACCGAGCGGCTGTCCGTACTGGTCATCATGCGTAGTTCTTCAACGCCTTTCCAGGGTCCTTCCCTCTACACCGAACCTCCGGCCACGTCCGGGTACTGCCACCACACGCCGGCCACGCACGAGCTCTGCCACCACGCTGTCGTGACGCGCTGGCCACACTCCGGCCACGCCCAAATACTGCTTCCACGTTGGCCGTACTCCGGCCACGCCCTGGAACCTCTCCACGCTGCAGAGCTACGCTGCCGGTCTACTTGACCAATAGCCGCACACGGAGCTGTCTGCGAGCTACGCTGCCCCGCTGACTTCCTACGAGCCACGAGCCGCGTTCGAGCCACGCGGTGATCGGTGCCCCAGCTCTTAAAGCTAAGTCTCTGAACAAGGGACCAACACGTTTTTATCGCTATCACCTTCCGAGCTCACGACCCTCTGTCTTAATTGTAAATTCCTGATTATCAATTACTTTAATTAAATCTTAACTTATCATAAACTCTTTCCTTTGAAACACCTGCCCACTGCTAGGTAGGACTTACCCAAGCTTCACTTGGTGTACGTTTCATCGTCATCGGCCAGAAGACGCCTAATAATGGATAGATCTATAGATATATAGAAACACTTAACCCTACTAAAAACACACGCGCATGTTATAAATTTAAAATTTTAATTAATGTTATTATTATTTTGTAAGTTGTGATCTTTTTCTCTTTTTGGCTTTATAAATATTGATAAATTAACATAATAATTCAAAATTATATTTGTATTTTGCATGATATAACTGTTTGCTTTGGCATAATTGTACTGTTATAATAAGAGAAGCCACTGGCACCCGACACACAGTCCCAGACTAGTTCGGGAGCCTATGGAAAATCACGTTAAATGTAAAACTAAATTTATGTCAAAATAAATTACTTTGTTTGTTTGTCCACTGCTGAACATAGAGGCCGTATGTAGGTAGGCCTCCCACTAGATGGACCGATGATATTGTGCAAAAATGTGTGGTTCCTGCGGGAATGGCCAAGGAAAGAAAAACAGTAACACCCACAATTTGATATCATTTAATTATTAAACTGGCCAAGTGTGATTCAGGCTTGCGCACTGATGAATCCATATCACCACAAAATACAAAAAGTAGTGCAAAAAGACAACATCACGCCCAGGCGTTCACCCATCCAAGTACCGACCCCGCCTGAAGTTGCTTAACTTGGTGGTGAACAGAAATTTGTCACCGACTTGCACATGGCCATTTTTTATTATTTGTTGTTTTATTTTAATGTGTACTATAATCATGCCAAATTTGATGCTTGTAAGAATTCCCATTTTTAGAGCAAATACAAAATAATATTTTTTAACCTATTATAAATGGAGTTTTTACTTTATGACTTTATTATTAATTCTTAGTTAATCCGCCGTTAATATAAATATATTGTGAAAATGTCAACTAGCTATCTATTATGGTTCGAAAGATACGAAAGTTAAAATGTAGGACGGACAGACAGACAGACAGTGTAGGCTTCATTATTACAAAGCCTTTGCCCGTTTATTCTCTTTGGGTACGGAGCCCTAAAAATGCTGAATGCATTCATAATTTTTAAAGATTTTAGCAAGAAAGGGTGTAATGTGTCACAGCGGCCTCAAGCTAAAAATAAATATATTTTTTTTGTGTTATTTCAGGTGATATGGCGATTTGTTTGGTGTTTGACTTGTCTGAACTGCAAACGGAGGCCATGGACCTACTTCTGGCAGCAAGACTAATTGAGTCATTCAATGAGTTATCTTAGGTTGGGACTGCAAAGAAATTTTCATGTTTACTATCGACAGCAATACAATGCTGTTGTTACTTATGGAAACACGGAATCTACTTAAGTGTCCACACAGCTACGACGTGACAGCGACACTCAACGCGTCACTCCATTCAGCTCGAGGCACACGACCGGTATGCGGACCGCGTCAGAGCGGTGCTGCCGGTCGCACTAAACATACCACCGGGTCGGCTGCATTCCGCGCCACCCGCCACCGGGCTGGCTGTTTCACGGAGCGGTATACCGACTCCTCGACAAGGGCAGGCGCCCTACCGGTCAAGAGCCCCGCATTGGCGACGGTTGACCGGTAGCCTGACAACCGGACTTACCATCGGAGCGGCTGCGATACGTCGCGCCACCCCCACCTCACTTGACTGAGCTGCGCGCCGGCGGGACACCCGAGTAAGAGCGGGACCGCCGGTCAACACCTACCGCATATGGCCGGCCGGTAACCATACCACCTTGACCTGTGCACCCGCCCCGCGCCTCCGCGCACGGCGGGAGTCAGGCCCACCGACACCTCTACGCCCGGGTGAGCAGCGCCCCCGGACCATAACACAGCCGCGGCGGCCCGCGCGTGCAGAACATCGCAGTCGCAGCAGCTGTGCTTGATGCCCTGACCTCGCCCGTGAAAACGGTCGCTGACGCCTGGGCACTGACTACCGTGCACTCGCCGGTAGCATCAGGGGGGGGGGGGGGGGGTCGCTCGAACTTGCTTGCCTTACAACTAACCAAAAATTCAGCGAGTTTTGGTTCAGATAATTTTTTATGCACATTTGTGACTCTTTAGGTATTGTATCTCGATAGATGCATCACGAAGATTTGTTTTCTTGGGTCTGGGTTTTATTATAGCCTGCTTCGTACTCTTGCTCTTGCCACGCCCGCAGCCACTGCAGTCATCTGCACTACTTGACGCATGCTTGCAGCCATGTTTTCTTGCACCGCTAAACGCCTCCCCTCTATGTCCAACGCCAACTGTGGAACTTCTTACTGAACTGTAACACGCAAATATATGGAGTCAAGAAAAAAAAAACCACTTGTTTGTATTAAAATTTCGCGACGCGAGATACCTAACTGAAAGTATTATCTTCCATAATTTATAAGATGTTTAGCAACTAGGCACTTTAATAGCACATTCTGAAACAAACCCTTAGCATTGGTGGTTAGTAATAATGGCGTTTCCCGTTGAAAATATGACCAAATTGTAAAAACCACAAATACAAGGCAATTATATAATAATATTCGGGACATTGCATGCTTCATTCATCAATTGCATGCTTCAAGATAAAATCTCGAATATAGGTACTTACATTTCGCCATTTCGGGCCAGTTTTCGTGACGCCTTTGCCAAGGGAGTTCAGTGAAGTCGCCACGGCCTCCCAGAGCGAGGCCGCGAGGTTTCATGTTTGGCCAATGGGCCACAAGCAGTCAGGCACAGCCCAAAACAAAAGCTCTATTCTCCTCCATACACTTGAGTAAAAGTTCCATCTGTCTAGGGCTATCTTGCTTTGGTGATGGAGTTTTAGTTCACTTTTATTATCCACTACCCAGTTAATCTAACTAATTTTGTGAGTTTATATTGATTGTTGTGAATTCTAGGATAATTTACTCATTGTTCTATGAACACCGAACAAGTAATAAATAAAATGAAATAATGAAGTGAGTTTTGGCGCCAACGTGGAAAAAAACATGTCGGCTCATTGGATTATTTTCCTGAACTTGTGTATTTTCGATTGTTAATGTGTACTAAATGGTGAATTATTATTCATTAAATGCTCGTAAGCGTGCTCGAGTGTGGCAACTGATATAACGAGGTGAAACGTATCATTTCCAAAACTCCGTAGGAGCCTCTTGTAAAGTGTCCACCCCCCTTTATTATACTACTCTTTGTCTCCACCACTATACAGGGGCATGAGTTTGACTTGACCGTGAATTAGCTTGACTCTGACTGTGACTATGACTTGTTTGACGCTATTAATACCATGAAAACTGTTTAATATTACGACTAAAGGACATTGAATCCACGGTCATGAAACTTAAAAAAAAAAAGTGAATTTTGACGTTTGACATTGAAAATTGAAAAAAAATATCTGCGAAAACTGCGTTTTGTTATTGCATTTGAAGAAAAAAAAACAATATATTCATATTCATATTCATATTCATTTATTTGGTAAATATTATTTACATGTCAAAAAATTATAATAATAGTACTAATTACAAAAAATAAAAATGGTATACTAACAATTGTATTAATTATTAATATTGTATTACTTATTCTATATTATTCATTGTATTACCAATATTGTACGCTATATTAAATTATATTATATTTTGAATTCAAGGAACTCCTTGAAACTGTAAAACGTCTGATCGACGAGCCAGCGCGAATATATATCCGGAACGAAACGAAGCGTCAGAATTTGCTTGTATTCGATGAAAATGTAGGGGCGTGTAATAGTCTCTTGGCTTCACCATCATCAGAGGAGGCCAAGAGCCTAATAAGACTGTACCTATTTCTCTTCGGAGGGACAAGTCTGTAGATTAGGTAATTTAGTATTAATATGTATAAATATGTAATTGGGGATCGCTTGAAGTACCTATGGGCCGTCGTGGCCTATAGATGACCTATAGATGCTTTAAGCGATCCCAAGTAATTAGTTAGTTATAGTATGTAATTTAAAAATATGTGTATTCAAGCACGTTATAAGACTTACGGGAGTGACATGGTCGAATATCGACAAAACTCCTTCAAATAAAATAAAGAATAAAAAAAAATATCCGTAAAATAATAAATTCTACTAGTGATGATTATTTGTGCTATTTACAAATTGTTTAACAGCATAAAAGATATATTTTATACAGATAGTGCACTTATTTGTTAACTTCTGCCACATAGTGACAGCCCATAATTATTATGCCCAAGTGCATAGGTTTTCAGTATCGAAACGCCGTAAAAGTACCGACTTGCTTCACTTGTAGTCATTCGTTCATTAGCGATAGCTAGAGAAAACTTTCCATAATACCGTAATGCTGATAGAAGTTGAACCCCGATCACGTATTTCCGAACACGGATCAGAATCACGATCAAACTTTTATAATAAGGCGGCGGCAGCGGCGCGGGAATGATCGTACAAAAAATTGATCGCAAAAAATCTTTTTGAACACAAACACAGCACCACCGACGTACCACGTTAACACGTATTCTAGTCCGCCGAATATAATTACACGTTCGGTAATTTCCAGGCACGGTATGCAGATAGGCAATAAATTAAAGTGAGCCGCCACCCGAAAATTGCGGGGTCACCACTTTACCATATTTAATGTCCTACTAGGCCAATAAGTCTTTCCTATAAGGTATGATATTCTCTAGTCCTTCAACGAAAGTCACTGGTATGTAACACTGTTTATTAAATCATAATTATTGCTAATTAATTAACGCGTCTACCTTACGCGTCATGCACCGCAATCGCTGGAGTCAGCAATTAGTATGCAAATACAATAAATGTGTCGCTACAACTTTTTGTTTCAGGTTACATTAATTTTTCTCTTTTTTTGTAATCAATAATTTATTTGAGGTTATTTTTAAATTAGCATCACAAATATCGAAAAATAGATTATCCCAAAATCCTTATTGCACTTGAAACGACGTAGAAGTGGAATTACACTAGAAATTCGTTGTTAAGGATTACAAAAAATATATGAAATAAATCCAAAAAACACAATAAATAAGTATGTAATTTAAAAAAAAACTCATATAAAAACATTAAATTTAGGTTTTCACTGTATTTTAAAATCTTTTTTGAAGTTGAAAACTGGCATATTTTTTCGAGTTTCAACCTCGTTTTGATGAATCCATCCCTTCTGAATGGGACACATACTGCTGCAGCTGCGTCGGTGACTATTTTGATGCACCTTTCTGTGGCTTGAGTGTGGCAAGGATAGTTTTTGATACGAGGTATAATTGTAGTTTCTACTAACTGTGGGTTTTGAATGCATTCAAAAACCAAATCGTAGCTTACATTTTTGGGTAATGGTGGTTCTATCAAAGTAACTTGCTCTCTTTCATCAGTTAACATGGCCAATAAAATGTTTTTTGGGTGCCCAAAAATGCCATTTCATTGGATAACATGGTAAACAATGACTCTCATCTGCTGGGGAAGGTATCGCGATAGCATCAGTCTTATGTAAATGTTTGGCTCCGTGAATGCAATGTGGTTCAATTTTAATAGAAAAGCACATAGAGGCCATAGACTTTAACTACAAAATTTACAAATAATAGTAAATTGTCTGTCGGTGCAGGCTTAGAAATATACAAACGCAGAATCCGTTTTCCTGTTGTAAGCCATCTCGAATGTACTATCTTGCCCGAGTTTTTCTTAGCTATACTTTCATTACAAGATCCCAAACCGATAGCTTCGCAAATGTCAAACAAATAAAGCTCAGATCCGTGCTCAAATCATTTTTGTAATCACAGGCAAAGTGCACTTGATTGCCTGAAAAGGCTTCAGCGGAAGTGTCTCACAATCTTTCAACGCTTTACCTATATCCTAAAAAGCTTCGAGGCCCAGTCGTTGTGCCATCAAGTGTCTCAAATAAATGACGCAAATTGAGTTCATTTGCGTATAGTTGGCAAATAAACCATTGCAACGTCCCTCCCAAGTTTAACTCCAGACATCTTACAATAGGTGCGTTCGGATAGCCCCTTGGTGGCAAAAATAACTGTTACAAACGCCAATAATGATCACATGTAGCGTTCGTTTTGGGAATGTGTGTGCAAAAGTGGCATTATTAACTGTTTTCGCTCACCGTTCGGATAGGTCGAAAACAGCTAAAAATGCCATCGTAATCTGCCACTTTTGACCCACCTCGCGACATGGGTTCGTTGTGATCGTTTTTTGACATTAAGATTTTGACGTTTAAGAAAATAATTTATTTCAGAGACGTAATTATTACTGATATTAGCACAGGATATTAGTCAATAAACAAAAATAAAACCTAAAACTACTTACAAAATTAAAAACTAATACTAAACTAAATTAAATTAAATACGCTAAATAAAAATATATTATATTTTGACGTTTGTTTTTCGCGGTGTTTTGGTGTTTTGTTTGCGCGCGACTGTAATAATTCTTCAGTTTTTCGTTTTACGACTGTAGCGTTCGTTTAGGGTAGGGATCAAAAGTGGCAAAAATTGCAAAATTCTCAAACCGAACGCTTTACATCAACGCCAATTTTGACAATGCTAAAAATGCTATCATAGCCTATCCGAACACACCTAATATCACCCTTGAGTCCTGTATTTACTGCAGTATCATCACAACTAATCACAACAAGCTTACCGCAGTCAATTTCTTTCTCGGCCAAGAACTCATGCAGTTTCTTGCTCACGTGTAGATTTTCCATTTTGCAAAGCCAGATGACCCGTGTACTCTGAACCGGGTTCTTTTATCAAACTTATGTGTTTCTCTAACACAACTTTCCTTCTTGAGTCTTCGTATATTAATGTTTTGTCTTTGCGTCCTATTGGAAATCGATTAGCAAACATAAACCGACTTAGTTGGCATCACTACTATAGTCTATGCCTAGTTTTGACAGCATATCTTTTTAGATGTTGTCTCTCTCTTCCTTGGGCGCAATATGGCATAGGATGTAGGAAAGCTATGTGAAACGCAATTAATTAATAATAATAATAATAAACGAGATCTATGGCCACGGTTGCTCAAAAATCAGTCAGATCGACATAGTTATTAAAAGAATTAGGAAGTTTAAAAATCAAAAACGTTCTAGGGGTCAAAGGGGTAAGAATTTTAATTTCAGTCAAAAAAATACAACTAAAACAAATAAACCATGTAAATAAGCGCGATGACGGCGCAGATTTACAAAATACCTTTCTGGGAAAAAGGAAATTTCCAAAACTGGCTTTTCAGGATCGAGATGTCCTTGGAAGTAAAAGGCTGTAAAGATGTCATCAAAACTGTGCAGATTGATCAAAAAGATTTAGAGAAAATAAAACAGGACGTTAAAGCAAGAAATCTGATAATACAATCCCTGCCAGACAAACATTTGGAATATGTAGGATGATGAGGACGACATTTTTGACCAAATTTAATTATATCTAAAATAACTTGATTAAAGCGTGGCTTTAAAGTATCTATGTTGTTTTATTATTGTTCACGTTATTTATTTTACATCTTTATTTTTAAGTTTTTTACATTAAATAGATAATAAAAAAATTACATAAAAAAATAAAAAACTTAAAAACTAGGGTGCCGCCGGCAGCGGGGCAGGGCCCAAGCTACCGGTGTTTAGGGCTGAAGAGTGAAGAACCTCCTGCAATACTGTGTGCACTTTCTGTACGAAAAATAATTATTTTTTACGTACCTTAGAAAGTTATGCGGCAGCGATAAAACAAAACACTGTCACTACGACGAAAGGGCTGGCTCGACTGACATGCTACAACTTGTACGCGTAAATGGGAGTAGAAAGAGACAGAAAATCACTGTTTATTGCGTGTGTGAGTTTGCATTTGAGAAAAATGGGGGTATTCCATATTATGGATACTATTCCATATTTGGTCACTTTCCTCTATTATAGATTTTAATTATTTGTTTCGAATGGTTTGGAATCATTATATTGTTCATGTTGTAGGTGCATTATAAAACTACAACGCCTTATATAATAACACTTTCATTTGAATTTAAACGTAGGAAACCCAAAATAATACCGGCATCTTTATTTCTATTTAAATAAAAAAATGGAAATACTTAAAAACAACAATTCGGAACAAACTCTCATTCTCAAACAAAATAACGTAACCTCACAGCCTTGCACTCACAACGCAACAATTATTAAGCTACAATGAATGCGATGCTTAGGCGAGTTGTAAGACGTTGGCGCCAAGAACGTTACAACACCAATGCGAGGTTGCTCAGGGATTCTGCGGACCCCTTAGCGTTGAATCCCGAATTGTTCGTCCGAAGTTATAAGGGTCACCAAAGAATTGTTTAGTTTCCTATGTGCGATCCTCGCGGAGAAGTTAAATTCTCCTCAGAGATGTACCAGCATTACGAAGGAAGCTAAAGTAAATATATATTGACATTGTTTAATTCAGTATTTTTTTTCAAATGACGATAAATTGGAAAGCTTGTTTAGTGACTTCGAATATTGTGGCTATGATTGTTTTTTATTATTATAGATACTCACAACCTTGAACTTCCTGGCGACTGGAAGTTACCAAAAGCCAGTTGGTAGAGATTGGTTGGCTCCTGTTAGCCAGCCAACAGTAAGTCACTGCATACAGGAGGTTGTAGAAGCTTTAAATAGTCTCCTTCCTGACTATGTAAAAATACCAACAACTGAACAAGACGGAAACAAAATTAAAAAAGGGTAATTAATATTTTTATTCGTAGTATTTTGTTTCAATTATATTTTATACCTCCTTAGGTAGATCAACAATCTTGTAATTTGTATTGGTATTACAGATTCTATGAAAAATATGGTACGCCAGGGGTTTTGGGTTGTGTTGATGGGACATTGGTTGCCATACTTGCACCACGCAATCACCCGAGTGAAGCAGCATTTTTCAGCCGAAAAGGATACCATGCCATCAATGCTGCTATTGTAAGTGTAAATAAATTTCATTATATATTTCATTTCTCGATGGTTAGCCAGTCAATTGATTATGGTTCATGAGTTTCTTGGAGTCTGGGCGGCACTTGCTGATTTATCTATAATACTAGCAGCGCCCTTTGGTTTCAGCAGTGTAGTGATGAAAAGTATCCTATATCACTCTCCGGCCCTTGAACTATACAGGGTGTTTGGTAGAGGGTCCGACAAATCAAATGAGCGTGTTCCGGGGCCCATTTGGAGAATACAAGTTGGCCAAAAAAAATCCCTGACCCCCCCAATTTTTTTAAAGTTTTTTTTTGTGAATTTTCCCATTTTCACCGAAATTGTTCCTATTTACCTCCATAACATATGTAAAATCTGTTTTAGACCGGATGTTTTTACTTGAATTTGGTCTAATACACCTTCAGGCCACGCAAAGCAAAATTGGATACAAAACAGAGCTAACTAACTGATTTAGAGCTCATAGAGTGAAAAAATGAAATAAATTTTACCTCATAGTTCAATTTTCACAATGATCTAAAAAAATAAACACTAGTAATTCTGGGGGTAATTAATATGCGTTTAAAAACTTCTCCATTTATCACTTATTACAACGACATACTAAATTGGTATAATACTTACCAGCTTATTGAGTTAAAATAAGATTCTAAGTAACAACTCTAGAAATAAAAAAATGTGTCATCTACGTAAAGTAAGGGACCAAGTACGACGAGCAGGTATAAAACCATTGTTATTAGTTCTTCTTTCTCCGTCTCTTCAAGAATGCAGAGGCGGCGTGCTAAGGCTTTCAGCTACCAAGTTGTCTAACCAATAAAATCAGTGTAATCAGTCGAGCTTTGACTGCTATCCTATCACTGTTTGACGCGTGTACGAATAACCGTGGTCTGTTTTCTGTTTTGATTTGTTGAATTGTTACCTCTGTTAAATGTTACCGTTGTTGTCTGTAACCGTTGTTGACTGTTACCGCTGTTGACTGTTACCGTTGTTACTGTTGTTTTTGTTGACGTTGGCGGCGGTGGCGGCGGCGGGTGACATAATAGCAGAGTTTTACCTACCATTAAAACTCATATTATGTCCGGAACCTTATTCGAGGCCTTACAGTAAACTCAATATTGTTTAAAGGCCTCGAATAACGGCGGAAGGACATAATACAAATTCAGAATCCGACAGTTCACTTTCTTAATTAATACGAGCGTTGACTCTACGGTTTTCTAGCAATTTTAGCTCCAATTCTGTATTAACTATAATCGAATTAAATTCGCCGGCATCATATAATTCGTTATCGCTTTCGTCACTGAACATATCCATTATAAATTATAATTATAGCTTGAATTATGCAAAACCGTATTTAGCTATCATTTGAGATACTGACAGTAACCTACAAAACGACTCTGAAATGCTGTGTTGTTTTTTTTCTATGAACCAACCTATTTATGGTAAGGGATCAACCCTCCGACAGATAGATAAACATCACAGATAGGATACTCCTATCTATCTTAGTTTATAGAAATGCAGATAGCTACCACTAGTAGCCATTTTAACTTTCAGTTAGGAGTGAGTAAGTTATTGAGAACGGCCGTAAGTAAAACCCAACCCCAATTTTTTTGTAATATTTTTTGGTCATTATTAAATAGGGTTTTTTTAGGGATGCAACGATACTGATACCGATATATCGGCATCGCCGATACAACACGGCCGATATCAACCAGTTCTAAAATCGCGCGAAACGAACGACGCGTGCGATGTTGCCGCTCTTACGTCGCGTCGTCTCAGCGGTCGCTTCGGCTGGCCGATGCGCTGTCCCCCGCCCCGGCCCCGGCCCCAGTGCTTGCTTAGCTTTGATTGAGAAATGTCATGTTTCGCGCTGTTAATTATTGACACTGACTAGTGAAGACTGTATAGTGTTTTATTTTATATAAAAGAAAATGCCAACGCCATTAAAACGTACAAGTTCCATCTGGAATCATTTTCAAATAAAACAGGATGATGATACAAAAGCAACTTGTTTATACTGCAATGTCAGCGTTTCTCGTGGTACTAAGGCAGTTTCATCGAAGGGCTTCACGACATCTAACATGTGGACACACGTGAAGCGCTACCATGAAATGGAGTTGAAAAACGACACCCCATCTACCTCGAAGACTGAGGCCGGTCCGCCACTCAAAAAACAAGCTACTTTGGAACACATTCTGGACAAAAATATTATGTATGATACTGATGACCCCAGAGCAAAAGCGATCACGCAAACGATAGCTGAACAAATATGTGTAGACATGGATCCGTTCGTTATAGTAAATAAACAGGGGTTTCAACGCACCATTAAGCAGTTGTGCCCGAAATACAAAATGGTTTCCCGTCCACATATGTCTGAAAATGTGATACCAGACATTTACTGTCGTGTGAAAACGAAAATAAAAGAACTTTTGCAAGAACTTCCGCACATAATTGTAACGACTGACTTATGGACTAGCGACGCTTCTTCATTCATGAACGACTTTATAAGTCTGACTGCTCATGGAGTGAATAACAATTTTGAGCTAACTAGTAGTATTTCCTTTTGAAGGCGAAAGACATAGCGGTGAAAACATAGCTGAAAACTTACGTCAGTTATTTCAAGATTGGGCTATCGACGAACAGGTACGAGCTGTAGTAACAGATAATGCACCGAATATGGGACTTGCTGTAACACAAGTGGGTGTGGAACGTATTAGATGTATGGCAGACTCTTTACAATTAGTGCTGAAGGATGCGTTTTCAGGAGAAGAGAAAATAAATGAAATTATTACAAAGGCGAGGTCTATAATTGGTCACTTCAGTCATTCTACGTCAGGTCGTAAAATCCTTACTGAAATGCAGAAATCTCATAATGTTCCTTGTCATGTGCTCATCCAGGATGTCAGCACTCGCTGGGATTCTACCCTTCACGCGCTTAGGAGACTTCTTGAGCAGCGAATTGCAGTTCAAGCATATTTACCCCATGTGAAATGTAGAACTGAATTGGCTACAGAAGAGTGGGTACTAATGGAACAGGTTATCTCAGTCTTGACTTATTTTGAAGAAGCTACCAAGTCAATTAGTCAAGAGTCTGCTTGCTTGTCTGACGCCATACCGCTGATCAACAGTTTGCGAAAAGTCTTAGAACGTATCAAGAACACCACGGCCATGGATGATAATGCTTATAGCCCTGAATATGATGCTTTTGTACTGAATTTGATAGCTGGGGTCAATGATGTTAGGTCACTTAAATATAATAAAAATAGAGAGGAAGAAGCAGAAGACGACGAGCCTTTATTAAACATGTCCATTCAGCCTGAACAAGAAGAGGTAGAATCTTATTTAAGATTTCAAAATATTCCAATCAAACAAGATCCAAGGATCTATTGGCGCCAGGAAGACAAATATCCTAAATTAAAAAAGCTTGCACAAAAATACTTGTCTTATCCAATGAGCTCAGCTGCTTCAAAACGGCTCTTCTCAACTGCATGCCTGATACAAAATGACTTGCGGAACAGATTATCTGCGGATAATTTGAATAAACTTTGTTTTCTTAACAAATATCTACCAAAAGTAAACTTTAATTACTGACTTTATGTATCTTTTTTAATAACTATGTGATTGATTTTGTTTGAAACCAATAAATGTTTTTTTTTTTTCATTTGCTTCACTGAATTTTTATTAATTAAGTATTTTTCCTTCACAGTCTTTAGGATCTAAATACATACATAATAATATGGTGTTTCATATATATGAAAAAACTTTGAAGGGAGATAGTTGTATGTCTATGTCTAGAATGTGGTGTCAATATCTTAATAACTTCCTTCAAATTTGTTTAACATTCATGAAGCACTTATCTACTAACGGCCGTTTTCAATAACTTACTTACTTTTAACTGGTAGTTGCTATCTTTACCTACCAGTAAAAGTATCATTGACTGTTACTTCTATTTCAATAACAAAATCTTCAAATGCCTATCGGAGATAAGCGACAGATAGAATCCCTACCTCTAGTAAGTTCGGCCCTCTGAAGCGTTTCGTTCATTGCGTTTATCAATAATGAAGCCATATTTTATAATTCATATTTTTTGATAACAGAGTGACAAAATTAACCAAAATTCTATATATATTTAAGTAATTAATGAATTTTTTTAATTTATCGTCTCATATTGCATCAATTTCAATAAATGAATCGTAAATTTTAGTTTCGTGCAAAACAAACGAAACGCACCAGTGACATTTGAAGTGAATGACATTGACATGTCACATCACATAATCTCTTACATTAAAATAAACAAACATCCGACTTTCGTATATCTCATCGCATCGCTCCGCCTTATTATTTAAATAAGTAATCGTTATTCCTTGTTGAAATTCAATTCTTTTATAACATGGCTCAAGAAAATGCAAACCGAGCGGTAAGTAGATATTGCTCTTTGGGTATAATTATGCGAAGCATTCTTACAAAGATTTTAGAAATTCATTTTAGCACCAACTTGTATTTACACATTAATCACTATGTAACAACTATATATCTTACTTATTTGCAGCTAAAAGCAAGGCCGATGAATAAAGATGACCTCAATTTATTATTAGACCTCATCACCAACAAAAAAATAATCACCACGAAGGCGACGAACGCCACAAATAATAAGTTGAAAGAAGATGCGTGGAAAACGATCGCCAATGAATTTAGCGCTCAAGTTGGTGAAATTCGGCGTCCCGAGCAGCTGCGCCTCAAATGGGAGAACGTGAAAAAAGCTGCCAGGAAACGTTCAGCAGCCATAAGGCAGAACAATTTGAAGGTACAGCTAATCATAATATTATGTAAATGCAAGTAAGTTTAATTTAAGTATGAAGTATCAATAACCTAACAAGTATTATTTTTTGTAGAGTGGAGGTGGCAAGACCTTTATTCCACCAGACGAAACCTTGGACCGTGCGGCATCGATGCTGGGTGCTACATGCAGTGGGTACACGGTGGAGTTTGGTCTGTCCTCTCCCAGATTTAGAGCTGCAGCCCAAACCGCAGCCAGAGGCTGACATTGTTATGTTGATGAGTGACGGTAGTGTAGGAACCATTGATGGTGGTAGTAGTGGTGTGATCACTGAGCCTATATCGTATGTACCAAAAGCGGTGTTGTTCAATACACCGAAAAATTCGCGTAAGTTATATTTTTTTTTATTAATGAATGGACCCGGGTATGTCCTAAAACTGTGACCAGGAGGATGGGCAGCAAGATCCTATTAGTACACGGTGAATGAACTGTGATCCCCAAGCCGCCTGCCAAGCGTGGGGATTATGGCAACACCCCTCTCTAAGAGGAGGCCTTTGTCCAGCAGTGGACGTTTAATGGCTGCTGATGTGATGTGTGTTATATTTTTTATTAATGATAGGCTTGCATTTGAATGCTAACTCGCCTGATGTTAAGCGATGATGCGGTTTACAATGGAGCATGCTTACCTAGAAGAAACAGACTCACTTATGATTTGAAGACACCCAGATTGTAACTATCGTGGAAAGGGCCATTCAGGCAGCGTATTCAACCGACTAACAGTTCGCACAATGAAAGTGGAATCAAATCTTGAATATAATTTTTAAATCTGAATCACAAAAGTTGTACACATATCATTCAACAAACTCAGAACTTCATTCCACAGAGTTTAGCTTTACTGGGAAGATATACTAATATCATACCTAAGCGTTAAAATAATTATCAATTAATCTTAAAGAAACGTTTTCGACCATGTAGAATGTGATTTGTCTAATGTGTACTAACCACAGGCAATAAATGTTTCTATTAGATTTGATCAATCTTAACCTATTTATAATACCTAGAACCACTGGAGGATGGGCAGCAGCATCCTATTAGTACACGGTGAATGTACTGCAATACCCAAACCAAGCGTGGGGATTATAGCAACACCCCTTTCTAAGAGGGAAGCCTTTGTTCAGTAGTGGACAGTTACTGATGATGTTTAGTACTGATGATGTGTGATGTTATGTGATGTGATGGTGGTAGAACTTAACAATGGTTTCTTTTACAGAAAATAAAAGACAGAAACTGTCAGAAGAGCTCATGAGGGCTCAGAAAGATAAAGAGTCGGCATTGGCTGCATATTTCCGAGCCAAGGCCGAGAAAGTGCAGCTGGAAAATGAAAAACTCATTCTAGAAATAAATCTTTTAAAAAATAAACAGTATAATAAATAATTTGGTTTTATGTACCTATTTTTTTTTCTATAACCCCAACTAATATTTATTCTAATATTATCTGAATTTATATTATAAATTCGAAAGTTTATCTGTTTGTTACGTTTTTACGGTTGAACAGATCTTGATGAAATTTGGTAAGTAGGAAGGACATAGGCTTCTTTTTACTAAAAAAATGTCCGGGTCCGGGGCGCAGCTAGTATAAATAATAAAGGTGTAAAATTATTAAGGTATTAATATAGTTTTGTCTACTCAAATAATTATAAAATTTTCATTTGGCTTGATACTTGTTTAATAGATTTCATCTATGGTCAGAGTCAAACAAAATATATTTCAGATTAAAATAATTGCAATTTATTTATGATATACTTGCAGGTTTTAACAATCATATTACAATAGACTCAAATCGAGCATTCCTATTAACTTATCTTCAAGAAGAAACCTTGCAATTACAGGTTAAAACTGTAGGTGTCTATTAGATGTTGTCTTGTGGAATGATGCTTACCTACACTTGCAGTATAGTGAAATTCTTCTTCAGTGATGTGACTGTTACGTGATTCAGGAGGGAGGTCAACTTCAGGTTCCACATCAGCAACTCCTTGCATTCTGCAAATATTGTGTAATATGGATGTTGCTATAATAACAGCTTGTACAGTGTCTAAAGCCAACCGAATTTTTAATGACAGCACTGGAAACCGTCTTTTCCATACTCCAAAACATCTGTAAATTATAAAAAGTATATTTTTAGTAGGTGTTTTTATACAAGTTCCTAAACAATACTTTGATCTTATGTCTACTCGATAAACCATTAGGTAGTTATTCCTTAACTATATAACCTTTCTATAGGGTTTTTTGTCAGCACATGTGCATCATTATAACGGTGTTCATTGGGAGTAGATGGGTTAAGCACTGGTGTCAATAAATAAGAATTACAAGGATATGCACTGTCACCAATGAGCCATCTATTAACGAAAACCCCATCTTCACATTGCACTGAAAATAAATATAACATTATTTACACTACTAAATTTATACTACGCGAGTGGTTCTCAACAACTACGGGCTACAGCTAGTATGTGATAAATGTACAACACAAAAAAGTAGGCACCTTTTAGAGCAGAGTTGTTAAATATAGTGGCATCATGAGCAGACCCTGGCCAGCGAGCAACAACATTCATTAGTAACAAGTCTGCATCACAGACTCCTTGGATGTTTAATGAAAATGTACCTTTTCTATTTCTGAATTCTTCTCCAACATTTGAGTCTGAAAAGTATTTTACAGTTAATACAACAAAAATTAGCACTCATTGTTAAGTTAAGGAAGTTAGGTAGGTACTAACTTGGAGACTGGATGAGAATAGGTGTACAATCCAACGCTCCCAGGACCCGTGGGAACCCTGCAATTGCATGGAATCCAGGTTGTGTATTTGGTCGTATTCTTACATATTTTTTGTACAAGCTAGCTATTGCACGAGATACATCTCGAACAATTCGGCTAGCTGTAGGAATCGACACTCCAATGAAATCTGCCACTGATATCAACATTGTTCCCAGTGCGTAGAATCTCAATGCTAATAACAATTGATGTAATGGAGATACTCCATGGTTTCTGAAATAGCAAATACTTTGTGTTATGTAAGACAGTTAGTGAGGTGTTTTCATAAGTTTAGGATAAAAAAAACATGTCAGTATATTACTTAGAAAAATCTATAATCTTTGGGCATTATGGCAACAATAGTTAAATCGCTTAAACATGTATAGGAATAAACAAATTGAGATCAAACAGAAAAGATACCATACAATATTCAACAGTCAAGATCAACAGTTTTATAGTTTCATACACCTTAGACAAAAATCAACGATCTTAGCATGAAATTAACCTACAGTAAAATATCAGGCCATCTTTTCTTTAAATCAACAATTACTCTCCCCATTCCAGGCACAAAAAGTCATCTTGAAAATAAATAACGTTTCGGCGTCGAGTGATGTTTTCATCAGCTATCGCCTTTTTTATCATCTTTGAATCGGTAATTTTAGTTATTTCTGGATTTGCTGGCCATGTCCAGCCTCCTTCAACCCTTTTATTAAGGCAGCTCACCCATATTTCATATGGTGATTGGCCAAATTGGCCAATCACCATATTAAATATTCCTTAAATGTGTCCCCAACAGTAGCTTGGATGTGGCCAGTTGCGTACGAAGGTAACACTTGTAGGACTTCAATACGTGAGCATAGGAAAATACCACATTTTCTGAATCCTGCTATCATATTAATACCTGCTGTGGATTCATTCAGTTGAAGCGCTGAATTGACAAGCTGGCAGAACACGTTTTTAGGTAGTGCTCCAGCTTTCCTTCCTCGTTCTGTTTGACGCCATTTGTTGAGCACTGTTCGCCAAGCTGACTTTAGAGATGAAAAATATCCTACATCCAAGGGTTGTAGGATATGTGTCGAGTTGGGTATGAGGCATATGAATCTGATGTTGTGTTCTTCACAGATCATAAGAGCTTTTACACTGCACTTAAATTGTCACATATAAGAATTTTCTTTCCTTCTTTTTTGTCAACAATTGGCACAAAATGTTTTTCTAGCCATTCTTCGAAAATATCTGCATCTATCCAGCCAGACTTTGAAACGGCCAGTTTTGAAGACTTTGGGGCATTAACAAGCCAGTCGGACCAACAATGTTTCCCTTTAAATATAAAGAATGGAGGGATGATATCTCCAATAGCATTCCCAGCAAATACTATGGTAAAACAAGATTTACTGGAATTTTTCACCTGTTCAGGGTGGCGAGTGGAACGTCTGAATAATAGTTTTTTTTTTCCAGGGTCATCATGGAATCCGCTTTCGTCCATATTATATATATTGTCAGGGCTAACGTCTTCCATCTCTTTTTCAAGCCTGTCGAAGAATTCGTTCACCATGTCTTCATTTACTTGAGCGCGTTTCCTGGAGATCTTGTGAGCAATTTTTTCTTTTATGGCTGGATGTCGTTCCATGTAAAGTTTTGCCCACTCATATCCAGGACTGTTGTCTTTGAACACAGGAACTGTTTTCCCAATGTTATCTAAGTATCTTTTTTAACTACATCTCTAAAATCTTGTAAGCCAATTGGAATACCCAAGTCACTTAGCGCTAGCAAGTGGTCTCTAAAAATAATCTCTTCGTCCATCGTCAAGCATGTAGGACGTCCCACAGGTTTGTTATGTTTATTTTTAAGTTTAAGATTAATTGTGCTTTTAGGTATTTTATAAATTTTACAAGCTTTTCTTTGACTTAATGCACCAGATTTTATTTTATTTATGGCTTCATCCAACATTTCCTGCGTGTAATTTGATATGGTGCCATATTTACGCACACCTGGCTCTTTTATATATTTTTTTTCGAGGCAAACATATGTATTGCACCTGAAAAAAAAAACCATTTCATTGTCCAAAGTTACCCCGAATTTATTTATGATTTTATAAACAAAGTGTGAGTAACATTGGACCGGTCCAATGTTGCCCCAAATTTCTTGATATTTTAGCTTCAACATTGATTTTAGTAATCATGGCATTTATAAGCGTGAATCAGTTAAAAACACACATTCAAATCAAAAAACAATAATTATATGGCATAAAAATGCAAAAACTCACCCAATTTCCAGCTCAAAAACTCGAAATAATGCTAATTGAACACAGCGAATCTAATACAGCGTCTGCAAGGCGATAGAAGATCAGCTGTTTGTTTTGACATTTGACTTAGTTTGTCTGTCAAATTCCGTTCTTTATTGTCTATGGATTCTTTAATTCATGTTCGGATACATGCATTTTACTAAAGCAAGTTCGGAAACAGATAAAAATAATCGAAAGTGTTTGTTTAGGGTGCGGTCCAATGTTGTACCGATGGTCTAATTTTACCCAGAACGACTGTACCGTCTCCAATAATGTGGGACCTTTCGCCTAATCGAGTTCGTTAGTACGTTATTTTTCATCTGTGGCAATAAAACTTTGTTTTAAATATCAATTTGATGATCCTTAGAGCATTTAATGTGGTCAAATGTTACCTAGAAAGTAAACAAAAGCGATAAAATGGGGTTTAAAGGTGAGAAAAAATGATGGTCTAATGTTACCCCAAAATCAATATAACTTTAGACCACGACTATTTCGGTCTCTATCTCAGGATTGACAAACAATTTGTACACTTTTTATTGTAATTGGTATTTAAAATATCAAAAGATCACATAAAACACAATTTCTGTATAGTAATTTTATACATTTTATTTCGTAATAACCGGAAATTGCCTAGTATGTGGTCCAAAGTTACCCGGAATGACTGTAGTAAATTGGTGCTAGTATCTACAAGTATAACAAAATAACAGGTTATAGGTTAGGTACACATAATTTACCGGGAAGAACGCACTTTCAACGCTGGCATTATTTCCAATAGCAACTCGTGTGCTGTCGTTTTATTTATACGAAATCTGTAGACGAATTCAGATTCCGTCAGTTCTGAACAATAGTTGATACGAGCATTATATCGGCGACTCACTTGCCCCATTTCATTAGGACTTCGTGAATCGAATTCGCCAGCTTCAAACAGCTCATTATCACTATCATCACTGAATAACTCCATATTTTTAGTATAAACCTTAAAAATACAACTCTACAACAAAAAATCTGTGTAACCAACCAATTATCCTCCGAAATTGGGAGATAAGTGAAATCTCTAACCAACTGTCATTCAAGTTACTGACAGTAAGCACTATCGCGACTCTGAAACGCATTTTTTTTTTCTTCTATGGAACATTCTATCTATGGTTAGAGATTTTGCCTCCAGGCCCTCTGGGCTGAGATAAGCATTAAGAGATAAGCATTGGGGATAGGTTATACCTGTCTATCCTTGTTTATTGAAATGCAGATAGCTACCATTGGTAGGCATTTTAACTAGTAGTCAAAAGTAAGTAAGTTATTGAAAACGGCCGTAAGCCATCAATATCGGTATCTGTATCGGCATCGCCGATTATTTTCGTTTATAATCGGTATCGTATCTGGAAAAAAATGTATCGTTACATCCCTAGGTTTTTTATACTCATTTCAGACGGATACTGCTACCAAATTAACATACGCTCGTGCTGAAGATGATCTAGGAATTCTAGGAGATACATATGATGACGTTCCAATCGAAAATTTATTTTCACCTGTAAGACCACCTTTCCATGAATTTGATTTAAAGACCCTTTTAAGCACATCACCACATGGAAACAGTATAATAGCATACTACGCATCGCATAGTACGCTTACAAATAAGCACAGAATCCAGCTGGTCGACATCATTGTGAGGCATATATTCACTAGAATTGTTAACTAACAACGCATTCAATTCAAACATAGTCCGCCGTTTGGACCACATTTCAACGGGGCCGTCGAGGCCAACGTGCGCTGCATGAAGACACATTTGGCCAAGGCGATTGGGTTACGCACCCTAACGTATGAGGAATTCAATACGGTACTTGTGCAGATCGAAGGCTTGTTAAATAGTCGCCCGCTGTGCGTTCTTCACTCCGACGACCTAGCTGAAGTTACGGCTCTTACACCTAACCATTTTTTGAACGTGACCCCGCTTAAATTCTTACCCGCTGAGGATTTAACGGAAGTCCCGGATAATCGCTTATCTCGCTTTGAACTTGTGAGTAAACTCGCCCACTTGTTCTGGCAACGCTGGAGCAAGGAGTATCTCACGTCGTTGCAACAACGAGAGAAATGGCACGTTACTTCCAATCCTATAAACGTAGGATCGGTAGTTATAATCAAAGACCAAACCACTCACCCGCTTAGCTTGGCCTATCGGCATAGTGTAAGAAGTATATCCTGGAAAGGACTCTGTTGTTAGAACCTGCAAGGTTCGCATTGGCACTCGCCATTACATCAGACCAGCAGTTAGATTAGCACCGCTTCCTAGCCAATGATTCATATCACTATTGCTAACTGTCGAGTGTCACCATAATTTAGTTTAAGTTTTAGGATAAATTACTTCTCATTTAATTAATTTACTTAATTTTCCGCTTTGAATTTTCGCGTTTCTCTTACTTAGAGGAAACCTCTAGGCCGGCGGAATTGTCTGAGCCATATTTATAATTTGTAATAGAAAAAAGAAACTCATAGACTCACACACACACACACACACTTCCTCGCTTCCTTCCTTTTCCCTGCCATTTTGTCAACTCATTCCGCTGTCAATCGTCGCCTGGGTAGCTCGCGCGTCCTCAGCCTAGCGCTTCAACGGCTGCCGCGATTACCAACCGGTTGGTGCACACGCCAAGTTCGCGATCACCATCATCACGCGACCAGCTCACCTCAAGTGTAAACAAAAGGATCGAGAACGCAGCCACTATCATCCATCTCCCGTAAGTCCCCAACAATATATATGTACGGTCCCAAGACGGGCCGACACATCCGCGATGCGCGGAGTTTAAATAAATTAAAAGTTAAAGATTTCCTACCAGAGGACGGCTGAAGATCCTGTCACCTTTGTCTGGGCCCAGACCTGCAGTGGTTGTCCTCGGAATCCTCAAACTTCACAAATCATGTACAAGGTGTCCTAAGCACTGTTTTTTCACTCGCGGGCTATAGCGAAACACACCCGATCACGCAACTACCGGTAGGTACCATAACCTACATCCGAACGATAGCCGTTCAATCGCGTCAAATTCGTTGTGCTCGCGAACATAAGCCTTCAAAACCGCTTCAAACAATTAATTACGCTGACATCCGGTAAGCACCAATGGAATTATCACAAAATAAGAGTTCGCCGACGCCGCGCGTCAAGCTTCAAAGAACTGCTTTGTCACTAAAATTGATCTCGCTGAGATGCGTCCAGCTGCAAAGAAATCTATTTGTAACTGACTCGCGCGCTGAGCGCGAGCGGCGAGCGACGGCTCGGCGCACGCCCCGCGCCAGCATGCCACTTCCCCTCGGGCGGTCCAAACCAGTTTTTGGATCCGTACATATATCTATACTTATAGATAGTTTACTAGGAAAAAAAGATGATATTATGTGTCCTTCTAAAACACACAGCGTTGAGTTGAAGAAAGCTGTTGTGAATTCACCTCGAATTGCTTGTCTATGATTGAACTTACCGACTTGTCCATGGTTCTATACTTATCTGTCACCAGCTAGCTTCCTTTTCTGTCAAGATTGAAGCTTGTCACTGTCACTTCATTAGCGTTTGTGAATTTTCCGCGCAAAGTTCGTAAACACCGTAAAATTGAGATTTAAAACACACAGTGCAAAGATAATACAATATAAACACACAGTGGTAAGACCTAGTGAGTATGGACAAGGAGGAGGATAGTACCGCATCGAGGGTTGATGCTTCGGAGGGAGATCAACCCTCGACAAAAAGTTCGGAGGATGAATCGTCTTCTTCATCCTCGGAGGACGAAGAAGGCATTACCTCTCCCCCACCCAACAAAAGACGTAAGTTAAAACAAACAAATACACTTTTTGATCCACGAGTGGATGCGTTAGTACAACAAGTGGGCTACATTTCGCAATTCTTGTCTGCACAGGCAGCTCAAGCTAATAACAGCGAGCAACAATTAAGTGAATCAGTTCCGTCCACTTCTCTGAATATGATGAAAAAACTGTAATCCCATCAGCTAACAAGGAACGGTTACAAGAATTAACGCATCTACAAAAATTTGACTGTCCTGCTTGGAAGGGTATCCGTTATAAAAAGGCTTTGCAAACATGTGTTGCTAACCCCGGCTTTGTAGGTTTGAAACTCAATGAAGAATTGTGCCACCTTAATAAGGGTAAAGATTTTTTGGCTTCCACTGAGCAATTATTAGCTGGCTTATCCAACAACATTTTGGAGCAACGCCAATTGTTAAAGTCCGGCTTACAAGATTTGGTTGACTGGGGCCCGTCTACAAATCCCAACAAATTAGATGTCAACACTTTGTTTGATAAAATTACTGGTATTTTTGGTCCAGGTTCACCATCATATACATCCCACCAAGTAGCGAATATTTGTTTAGCCGTGAGGCCTTGCAACCGATCATAGCGTCTCTAAGTGGATCACAGATTTGGCTTAACACTCCTGGCTATGTTAAGGAAAAGAAGACATTTCTCACTCCAAATTCCCAAAACAAAAAACAACAGGGAACATACAAAGTACAGAACAAATTTGATAAAAAACCAAACACAAAATTTAAGAAAAATCAGTCCTTTCGTAAAAGCTACCCAACAAATAATTCATCAAGCACCAATAATAAACAAAGTTGACTATCAAAGCAAACCCTTCAGAGGAGGTTGCTTAAGGGAGTGTGTCCATTCATGGCAACAACTGGGAGCCAACAATTACATAGTAAAGTTAATAACAGGTGGGCGCATTCCATTCATAAAGAAACCTCCACTGCAGTATCCAGACAGTTGTGTTCTGAGAAGATTTGCAACAAAGGTAACAAAAGACATGACGGACATGATCCTAGACTTAAAACAAAAGAACATATTAGAATCACCACCAGTTCTAAATCCAGGCTTTCTATGTCGAATGTTTCTAGTGAAAAAATCAGATGGAAGCCTACGTCCCATATTCGACCTCAGAGGTCTGAATTCATATGTTTCAGTGAAACATTTCCATTTGATCTCACAGACAGATGTAGCAGATTTCTTACAGATTCACGATTGGCAAGTGAAAATAGACATTCACCAGGCCTATTTTCATTTGCCAATTACAGAAGCACACAGGAGGTTCCTTCGAGTTGTTTACAACAACGAGATATTGCAACTGACGGCTCTGCCATTTGGCCTATCATCAGCTCCCAAGATGTTTGCCACAGTGTCAAATTGGATTGCGGAAATCCTAAGAGCACGAGGTTTCCGTATACTGGTGTATCTCGACGATTACTATCTGGTCAATCAGGACCAGACAGTACTTGTTTCTCAGGTTGCGGAAACACTGAGAATATTGGAAACCTTGGGTTGGCATATAAATTACCAAAAGTCGGTTCTGAAGCCATGTCAGGAACTAGAATATCTTGGCCTAATATGGGACACTCAACAGAACAGAAACTACCTTTAAAAAAGGTTTCAAAAATAAGGTCAATGATTGGCAAGATGTTGACCAGGGGAAACTGTTCTCCCAAAGAAGCTCAAAGTTTATTAGGTTTGTTGAACTTTGCAAATTACGCAGTTCCCAAGGGTCGACTACACTGTCGAAGAATGCAACTGTTTCTCAGAAAGTTCACTCAAAAAAGACTAAGAGAAAGAATCATTCTGACTCTGTCTGTTCAACAGGATCTAAGATGATGGTGGGAAGCTGTAAAACACAGTTCAGTACCCATAGTAAAGAAAAGCGTGACTCATTTCCTGTCCTCAGACGCAGCGGATGCAGGCTGGGGAGCCCAGTTGAACAACACTTACCTATCAGGGAAGTGGGCACCGTTCCAAAAGAGCTGGCATTCAAACATGAAAGAAATGTATGCTGTGTTCGCAGCCATAAACAGTCAGCGGATGACTCTTCAAGGTGCTCACATATTGATACAATCGGACAACAGAACGCTTGTTGCATATCTCAGAAACGAGGGAGGGACACGCCCTCTTGCGTTACTGAAATTGACAACCAGGCTCCTGCAGCTTGCAGTGAAGTTCCAAATAACTCTGTCCTCCCGGGGAGGTTGAACGGAATTGCAGATCGCTTATCGAGGAATCGCAAAATTCCAGAGTGGCACCTTCTACCCCAAGCCACGGAGGCTATATTCAAAATATGGGGTATCCCAGACATAGACCTATTCGCGTCAAAAGACACGGCTGTCGTACCAAATTATGTTACACTCGATGCCAGAGACGAATCCGCAATTTATTGCGACGCTTTCAGCCGGCAATGGGACGTCCGTCTGGGCTGGGTATTTCCCCCTCCAAGCCTCATACCGAGAGTACTAGCCCATCTAAACAAGGCCAAGGGGACTTACATCTTGGTCGCACCAATGTGGACCAAATGTTTTTGGCTGCCGGACCTGCAAGCGAGAGCTGTAGTGGAGCCAATTCCAATAAAGAACTTGCGGAAAGTACTAATCGATTGGACTACGGGCAACTGCCCTCCACAAGTGGACAAGTTGTCCCTACTTGCTTGGAAAATTGGGGGTGGTCCGACCAAGTCGCTCATTGGTCTGTAGACGAACAAAACCTACTAAAAAGTAGCTGGCGTGCATCTACTTTAACTACTTACAATGCCCCAATTAAGCGATGGTTGTCCTGGTGCGTTTGCAATAATATTAATCCTAAAACACCTGAGGAGCAGCAGGTTGCCAGGTTTTTAGCAAAATTATTTTTAGAAGATAAGTTAGCTTATAAAACCATACTTGTACATAAATCAGCTATATCAACATACTGTGCAGCATCAGGCATAGATCTCTCAAAGAATTATTTCATTCATCAGGTTCTTAAGGCCATTTCACTTGCTAAGCCTGAACAACAAAAACTACCAATATGGGACACAAAAGTTTTATTTGACTGGCTAAAGACTTTCACAAGTTCAGGTTCATTATTTGAAATTTCGAGACGAACAGCGTTAATACTTTTGCTGGCCTCTGTTCGTAGGATTCATGACCTAACATTATTAGAAATTAACCCAGAAAACCTCATTCAAAATGAAAATGACATTGTTTTGTGGCCTAAGTTTGGCTCAAAAACCGATTCTGACACATACAGGCAGTCAGGTTGGTTGTTGCGGAAACACCATGATCCTCACATCTGCCCAGTTAGACATATTAAGAACCTGATACAAAAGTCAGAAAGTAGAAGAGGCACAAACTGTGACATTAAAAGTTTATTCATCTCTCTATCTGGAAAATTAAAGCCTGCATCAAGAACTATGATTGCAGGCTGGATCCGTACTATTTTGAAAGAGGCAAACATAGATGCCACACCAGGCAGTATAAGGTCCGCTCTAGCCTCACGAAGTTGGTTAGAGAGCAGACCTGTACAAGAAATACTTGACAGAGGAAACTGGAGAAGTACTGAGACATTTAAAAAATTCTATTGTCGTCCAGTAAATATAAGTGATGATTCTAATCTTGGTGGTGATTTATTACATGATAATTTTTCCAATATTTACTTCTAATGTTAGTGATAATAATATAAGTTAATCTAGTACCTTTTTGTTAAAGCAACAATTGAACATGCTGTAATTGTTTCTTAAAATGTTTTTGGTTATAATACAAAATTAAACTAAGTTCAATATCAGTGTTATATTTCATTCATCATTAGCGTTTGTGTTTACCACCAGCAGAAACCAAACAGGTCTTCAACTCAACGCTGTGTGTTTTAGAAGGACACATAATATTACTGTTTTGCACTCCAACAAAACAGGTATTATGTGTTGGATAAAACACACAGCGTAAGCAATACTCTTGCTGGTGAGACGAGCTGAAGACTCAATGAAGTGACAGTGACAAGCTTCAATCTTGACAGAAAAGGAAGCTAGCTGGTGACAGATAAGTATAGAACCATGGACAAGTCGGTAAGTTCAATCATAGACAAGCAATTCGAGGTGAATTCACAACAGCTTTCTTCAACTCAACGCTGTGTGTTTTAGAAGGACACATAATACCTGTTTTGTTGGAGTGCAAAACAGTAATATTATAAACACATTGCGCCAGTGACCCAGTAGGTGAAGCTTCTAGAGTTTTTTTTGAGTAATTTTACCAAAACCTGAATAAAATAACAGACTATTAACAGATTTCCATGATTCACAGCATCACATCAACATGATGATAAGGAGATGGTGATAGGAAGATGGTGATAGGCAGATGGTTATTGGGAGATGTATATAGAGATGTCGAAAGGGGTGGAATGTCCTGTACAAAAGAAGTCAAATTGTAATCCTTTAAAAGACATATTGGTTGTGAATGTTTTTAAGTACATGATTATCTTACAAATTTAGTACTTGTGTTAACATAAGCAGTACTAACTTCAGGCCAAGATCAATATCGAAACAGGAACAGTTAGTAGATTTATCAATAAGATAAATTTCTTGTGATTGTCTTGCACTGCTACATTTGTATTTATATATATTTTATATTGAACAGATTATTGTAAAACTATTTATCATTGTACCTTTGGAAGACGCTGCCTTTGCAACATAGTGTTTTCACTAAAGCAAAGGCAGAACCACATTTTTTTTTGTACATAATTGTTTACCAATAAATTGTGTTTTTATATATTGTTGACATAATACTAAATTAATACTTTTATTTCCCTTTAACACATTTACAATTCGTAGTAAACATACTCTCTAAATGTATTACATTCCTTCCTCCTGACGCAATTAGGTAAATAAAGAAAAAAACCCGCATTAATTACAATTATTTTAACACTGGCAAGTTTATAGAGCACGTTCATTCAACAAAGTACCTTCGAGAAATGAATAAAATTCATAATAATAACTATAAAGTCAGAATGTTAATGTTTATTAAATATAAGGTTCAATCTTATAAAGTTGCATTTAATTTTCATTAGTTACCTTGGTATGTTTTAACAAGCAGCATAATAAATGATAACAATACTTTGATCTAATGAAACATGAAATGGTAAAATAAAACACTTTATAGAATTCACAAGTCAATTGATACTTCCAAATAAGTTACTTATTATGGATCACTATGTTCATTTATTGATGCTTTAATCATTTTGGCTTTATTGCCAGTGAACAAGTGTAGTTAGTGAAATATATAATTATCTTTTTAATATTAAACAAAAAATTATTAATCAAGCAAAAATATCACTTGTTTAAATGTATTTTTTTTCAGTGATAGTGATTTCGCCCTATCCGCAGCAAAGAGCCACTATAGCAAAACCACAGGTTTTCAGGACGAGTTTTTTTTCTAATTTTCTCAAAAATTTCTTAGAGAATGATGTTTTATGGTATCTTAAAAGATTAGATGATGTAACAAACGTGCGGTTATATTTTTTTTTTATTACCATCAGTTTTTATATTTATTTTGTCCCTTATGACTGTATTCCGCGGAATTATAGCGCATTTACGTGCACTTACTGGCATAAAGTGTTCTTCTGTAGTCGAACAATGCAACGAGTTAGCGAAGTGGTGGCGTTTTACGAGCAAAATGTAAAGTTAAATGGAATATTTTTGGTGAAAATTAGAGAAAGAAAACTTTTTTTTTCATGAACGGACTGATTGATATACTATTGATTTAATTTCAGTAAGTATCATCATCAAAAATACCGTTATATGGACGCACTGGCGCTAATGGCAATATTCGTCGGAGAATGTTGTTACGTGGCAGTTTGCGAAACAAAATATATATTATGTTTTTATTAACATAAGGTCGTAATTTTTTTTGTCAATGTGATGATATGCATTTTAAGACCCTAAACATGCAATAAAAGAAAAAAGCCCTAACGGCCACTGTGGCCCTCTCCTACGGATAGGGCGATTTATACGCATAGATAACTCAAATATTTTGATGTTTCAGCAATTTACTCATGATAAATTGATAACAGGAAAAATAATAGTCTTGTTCCCAAAGTTAAGCAGTGGAACTTATTTCTTCCCACCAGTAAAAAAAAGAGTCTATTTCTGGGAGGCCCTTGTTTGCGAGAGGGAAGTTGGGGGATAAAATAAGTAATACCTTACACAAATCCGGTGAGAAAAGAAAAAGTAAGGTTGAAAGAGACCAACAGGAAGGATTAATTCCCAATGGACCACCCAAACCATTCACCTAGGTGGTCGGTTAGGAAAACTTGTTCCTAACCGACCACCAATTAATTCAAAAAGAGTCTATTTCTGGGAGGCCCTTGTTTGCGAGAGGGAAGTTGGGGGATAAAATAAGTAATACCTTACACAAATCCGGTGAGAAAAGAAAAAGTAAGGTTGAAAGAGACCAACAGGAAGGATTAATTCCCAATGGACCACCCAAACCATTCACCTAGGTGGTCGGTTAGAAAAATTGTTCCTAACAGACCACCAGCTGTTCACCTGGGTGGTTGTTTAGGAAAACTTGTTCCTAACAGATCCCCAGCTGCTGTCCAACCAGGTGGTCGGTTAGGAAAACTTGTTCTTAAGGGACCACCAGCAGTGTACCTGGTGTTTGGATAGGACCCGATGTACCGTTTGCACCATGTACTTGCACCATTAAAGGTGCAAGTACATTGGCACATAAATATCAACTCAAAAAGGGATCGTCACCGTATTGCCTTTCGCCTCGCCCTCAAACAGGCGTCAACCTATAACGTAAGCACGTAAATAAAGCAGATCCGATACGTTCACTCGGTTACAGCTAGGCGACGCCACGCTTACGGCTCGCCGACCGCAGGTTGACTGGCTGGCACCAGATCAGTTTGAATCTAAACGTTCCCATCGTATCAGTTTTTTGGGTCTTTAGGGTCCGCGACAACAACGGCGAATTATATAAGTTGTCCAGAACTAAGGTGTGCCCCTTGTTCAAGAGCGGTCAGACCGAATCATACACTATCTTTGAGTCGCGCCCTCGGGTTCGTTTGGACGTTCATCACTATTGGGTTTCTCTTTAGTTTTGTCTCCTTTCCCGCAATAAATTATGAACATCCAAAGATCTATCGGTGCGCGACTCGTAAAGTTCGTAACTCTTTATACCAACTTATAATCTTAAAATTAGAACTTTCATTCTTCATATCTTGGTCTTCTAGACCTTCCACCGTTACCACGTCGATTTCCAGCCCCTGTCACCGATAATGGCTGTTTTTCCTGTGCTCTGTAGTTTTTGTATCTTTTGTGAGTGTCAGGCACACGTGTCTTTTCTCTTTGATCTTGGCGATTGGTTTGATGAGGCGCGTCCCTGTTTCTCACCTTCGGTTTAAATTTAGATTTGGGTGGAAAAAACTTGTTGATGCCTCCCTGTTCTTTCATTAACTCTGCAAGCCGTGGTTCGGAAAACAGATGCGTTGGAGACGGTGGTATTGAGTGTAGTAGTTCGTTTAGAGCTTTACTTGTAGGTTTGTAAATAGCTCGTCTTTGCTGTATGATTTCTGCCCGTTTCCCGCAGGTGTACTGTAATAGGGCATCCGAGGTTCGGCGGAATGTGGTATCTTCGCTAAAAAATTGGCACTGATTGCCCGTTTTACCTCCAGTGAAGACTTCTGATATATACCTTGGAATTCTTTTCTTTGTTGTAGTCTTCAGTTTCCAATACATTTATCATAATCTTACCTAAAACTGTATATAAAATAAAACTTACTGTCTCAATTGAAAAATACTATTCTCTTTTACTAAAGATTTTGTTCATTTAAGAATTTTGCGATTTTGATTGTTTTATAAGAATTTTATTATGTTTTCTATAAAATTAGCTTAGTCTTTTTCCAATAAAAGAGGTGTGCATAAAAACCTTACAGTGACAAGGTTTCCGTTCACAAATACGACTCATAAAACAAGTTTACTTTGAAAGAATTGTCTCAAGCGAATACGTCATCTGCTCCGAAAACCTCCGCTCTGCTTCGAACATTCAAAATATTTGTGAATGTTAACGTTGACAATCTGGATCGTTATAAATAACATTTCCGAAACAGAAAACATTATCGCACCTTTTTTTAAATTATTCTTTGAGACTTGTGGTGTTACATTAGAAGCTTTTAAGTCAAAATATTAAATTTTGTCATTTAGTTGATTAAGGGTGAAATATTTCAAGCCTGTTAAACCGTTTATTATCAGTGCCGTACCATACCGATGTACCCCTTCACATATGTCATGCATAACATCACAATGCAAATTAATAACAATAACAAAATGCTATGAAAATATCCCACATAATATCAAATAAGGGTAATATAATAACCAGGCAGCCTGTGTGCCCTGATACTTCGCTGGAAACATTGCCCTTCAATCCGGAACACAGTAGTTGCACACTACTGCTTGGGAGTTGAATAACAGGCAAAGGTGTGGTACTTCCCCAGGCGGACTCTGCAAAAGAGTCCTACCACTACAAAAACCTATGAGAATATGTTAAATGTAGATGTTAGGCAGGCATAAGCTCATTTTATTTCATGGTCAAATTATTAATATAGGATATTAAATTTGTTTATTATTTACAGCTTCACATGGACTTTGACAGTGGATACCCACAGAATAGTAATAACTTACTACTACGTTTCCCGGTAATAAAACCGAAATTGTTGGAACAACTTGAGAGAAAAAGTTCAAAAAATGCTATGTACCAAGAATTAAGAGCATTGGCTGATTGTAAGTTTTATATTCAGCATATACTATTTTATATTTCAGCTGCACCCCGTGGTGGTACCTCGATCCTACAGGAGCTGTTTTCCTGGATCAAAGGAGAGCCTATGTGTCATCCCAGGTTATAAGCTACTTTCATACTAAAATTCATCCAAATGAAGCCGTTTTTACCACAAAGTAGTAACAAACAAACAGACACACAAACTTTCGTCTTATAATATTAGTGAGATGTTGTGATATTATATTTAGATAAGATTACATAAGGCCTCCGATAGATTCTACCATTTGATACAGCACTTTTGCTACCACAAGCTGTTATTTTGACAGAGAGCCTGCAACCAATCTACTTAATTTTACTCATTCCATCCCTTTAGTTTTGACAGGTGATACAAAGTTGATGTTATGGCTTTGTACAAAAAATATGTAGCAAATTATATCCTATAAGAAAGAAATACGTTCTAATTAGCATTTACCTCTTGACAAGGATATGTCATTAAAATTCAAGTTGATGTAGCATTGGCAATGCTAAACAGAACATATTTCTTTCTATTATAATTTGCTACACATTTGTACAAAGCTGTCATTAGCTTTGCATGACCTGTCAAAAGTAAAATAGATGGTAAGCGTTAAGTAAAAATTATGTATATACATAATTTTAGTTATGTTTAAACATAAGTTAATAATAATAAGCTAGATAATTTTAAATTATGTTTAAACATAAGTTTTTACTCATGATATAAATACATTACAAAAACTACAACTATTCTATTCTTTCCAGCGTCTGATGAAGAAACCACAAATATTGCAGCATTTCTGACTCTGCCTTATTTGATTGCTACTAATGTGGTTAGTGCACCGAATCCCAAACGGAAAAGAAGCGGGATCAAAGAAAAGAAGTGGAAGGCAACCAAAGTAGAAAAAAGGGACTCTTTCATAACTCACATTACTGATGACAGCTATCTAAAAATTGCTATCAATAAAAGGTGCTCAAGCTATTCCGAGAGAGGTTTGACAGTACAGCAGTCTTATATTTTGATGGTGGGCCCTACTTTGTTTGATATTAAATCTTACTTTGTAGTTGTAAACTCTGAAGTTTTGTACAGTCGGACGAACATCAGCAGAGAAGATGACTTGGCATGTAGATGCCAACAATCTGGGAGATTTGTCATCAGGTCTGATTGGAGATTTCCAGATGGAATTATATGACACTTCTAAAATGTCCTACTTGATGCACATGATGAAATGCCAATCTGACAATTGTGAGCCAGCATGTTCTATCCCAAAATCAGGTCTACTCAGAGGCTTAAAACAATATAGGAATTACACCATTGATCCCATAAAGGCAGGGACAGACTACATTTATAGAATTCAAACATCAATGGCATTTAGTGCTTTCATATCCACCAATAAATCTTTTGGAATAAATGTAATAGAAGCCAAGTGCAAATTTGTTGCACAGGATACTTATGGATGCACTGCCTGTAATAAACAATCTGTCACATATATCCAGGCAGTGGAAATAATATCTAATGGTCTTGTCCAGATTAGTAGCAATTGCTCTCTCGATACTTATGTTTTGAGTTGTCAATCAACACCTCAACAGATTATCATCAATAACCATGAGAATTACTGTGAAATAAAGTACGACAACCAATCCATGATTATCAAAGTTGATTATGTCTTTGAAGGTGCAGTGTATAGACTTGGAGCTATGATTTCAAAAGGTAGAGACCAGTCCAATGTAGAAATGCTTAAAATAATGGCCAAAACCGGAAGTAAACTTTTCAAACCAGAATTACCACTTGGACCAATTTTTTTTTATTTTTTTTTCTTTCAAAATATAGCTTAAATGATAATGAAAGTACACTAGAAAATTTAAAATGGGATCTCTATTAGTTTAGGAGATACGTTGAATAATATACACCCGCGTCGCAAGGGGCGTCATATGTAGCGCTTGCAAGGTTGAGCAGTTTGCGCGATATTGCAACTTTATTAATATTTTATATCGTTTTAGCGTATATTTAACCTCATTTAATGATATGAAATAAGTTTTATTAATATAATATAAATATAACTACATAATACAAATATAAGTTAATAATAAAGAAAAAACGTTTTTGGAGCAGTAGAAAAGTTTTATTATTTGCGAAACGTGACTAATAGCGCCATCTGTTAGTAACGTGTAGTACTTTTTTGTCTCAGATAGAGTCAAACGGTCAAACCTATCTACAAGAAAGAGATAGAAATATGACGCCTAGCGGTTTCGTAACTTAAACTTTCATCATAGTCAGCCTTTTAACAGTCCACTGCTGGACTTTTAGCCTACCCCCGAAAGGGTGATTGGGCCATATCCACCACGCTGGCCCAGTGCGGGTTGGTGGATTCACATACGCCATTGAATTCCTTCTCCGTACGTATGCAGGTTTCCTCACGATGTTTTCCTTCACCGAAAAGCCAGTGGTATGCAAATCCGTACATAAGCTCCAAAGAGCTCATTGGTACGGGCCCGGGGTTTGAACCCGCGACCTCACGCTTTCGAGTCTAGCGGTCTCCCAAATGGGCTACCACGGCTTAGACTTAAACTTTAGTGTTGCTTTAACCGCTCAGCGACTTGTGCACGTTTTAATCTGTGACAGTTGTTATTATTAATGGCGCCGTACGGTGATCGATGTTTTAACCCATTTCACTTGGTACTTCATCGAAAATTTAAAAATTTAAGGAAAATATCTATATGTTTAGCTCAAAAGTGGAGTTTTTCACAAGATCTTTACGTATGTGCCTCCTGCAGAAAACGACTTTTGACTGAATCTCCTCCAGTAGCTAATGAAGACATTGTGCAATGCAGTCAAACATCTAGTGAACCTTCGCAAAACATTGAAGATGAACCGTTTATTCCCGAAGATAAGTTTAAACATATTTTCACCCAAACCGACACATCCATAGAAAACGAAGAAATTTTAAAGCAGCTAAAAAAGAAATTCAATCATCCTTCTACTTCTACTTCTATGAAGACTATGATATTAACAATAGCACCCACGTCATGGAGTGAAAATAAACTTGCAGAAGAATTTGAAACGTCCAGGCGACAAGCAAGAAAAGCAAAACAACTTGTCAATCAGTTCGGTATCTTATCCTTTCCGAACCCACGCGGTGGTCGTAAACTACCAGCCGAGACGGAGAACTTGGTTAAAGATTTTTATCTACGAGAAGACATTAGCCGCATAATGCCTGGTAAAAAAGATTTTATATCTGTTAAATTAGACGATGGAAAAAGAACGCACATACAGAAACAGCTCCTTCTCTGTAACATTGACGAACTTTATCAAAGGTTTAAAGATGAATACCCTAACATCAAGGTAGGCTTAACAAAGTTTTTTACACTAAGACCCAAACAATGTATCCTCGCAGGCGACTCCGGAACACATATGATATGTGTTTGTACTTACCATCAAAACGTGAAATTGATGTTGAATGGAGGAGACATTGCTAATCTTACAGCTGGGTCTGCTATGCAACTTTCATCTTATAAGGATTGCCTTCGCCAGATGATGTGTCCCAATCCAACACTGACGTGTCATTTAATGACTACTAAGACACCGCCAAATGAACGCTGTAATTCTTGTCCAGGCTTAAGTGCAATTCGAGAGCATTTAAAAATACAATTTGATAACAATCAAGTCACAGAAGTGCAGTTTGAAAAATGGGATGGCACAGACCGCTACACGATATCTACTCGACTTTTATCTTCCGATAGTTTTGTAGATGAGTTATGTGACGCTTTGGACCTTTTGAAACCTCATGCTTACATTGCAGAGCAACAGGCGGTTTATTTTAAAACTCTTAAGGAGACTATCGATGAAGGTCAAATTCTCGTACAATGTGATTTTGCAGAAAACTATATTTTTATTGTCCAAGATGCTGCTCAATCCTTTCATTGGAATAATGCACAGGCTACGCTTCTAACGTCAGTTTTTTACTACAGAGACGGTAATGAAGTAAAACACGGAAGCATTGTTATGATTTCTGACGACCTGAAGCATGACACAGCCACCTTTTATGCTTTCCAAAAGCTACTACACAAGCATCTTTTAGAAAAATCGATAGTTGGATCAAAAATTATATACATAACTGACGGTGCTTCCCAACATTTTAAAAATAGATTTAACTTTGTGAATCTGTTTTATTACAAAGAAGATTTTAATGCAGATGCAGAGTTGCATTTTCATGCAACATCTCACAGAAAGGGGCCATGCGATGGTCTAGGGGGGAATCTGAAACGTTTAGCTGCGCGTGCAAGTTTACAGTTACCTCCAAGTAAAGCAATTATAACACCAATGCGATTATATGAATGGGCAAAATCATCTTTAAAACAAACCGCCATTTATTTCTGTTCTAAAGATGATTATAGAGCGTCAGAGAATTTTTTTGGAACCCCGGTTTGCGTCTACGGTCACCATTTCAGGAACCAAAAAGTTTCACAGCTTCATTCCAACAACCACAGGCCTTCTTGTAAAGAGGACCAGTTCTGCCATAGATTCCCATTGTAAAATTATTAAAATTACAAGATAAACAGTTCTTGTGTTGTACCAATGTTGTTTTATTATGTTTGAACTATTTTATCACAGTAATTTATACAAGCCATTTTATTTGACGCACACCAACCGATCTAAGCAAGTGCTACATATGACGCCCCTTGCGACGCGGGTGTATATTATTCAACGTATCTCCTAAACTAATAGAGATCCCTTTTTAAATTTTCTAGTGTACTTTCATTATCATTTAAGCTATATTTTGAAAGAAAAAAAAATAAAAATAAATTGGTCGAAGTGACTGTAATTCTGGTTTGAAAAGTTTACTTCCGGTTTTGGCCATTTTTTTTTTTTTTTTTTTTTTTTTTTTTTACTGTCAAAAAGAACAGTATATTTTTAATATGTATCGCTATGTAAAATATTTTATAGTAGATATGTTATATTCGAAAAATTACTTTCGAAAAATTGTAGTACCAATCAACGACAATTCTTTTGAAACCTATAACTTGGTAAATATACACTATACAAAAAAAATTATTTTGCGTACACATTCATACCTACTAGAAGTACAAATGGGCCGAATGTGGTCGATTTTCAGAACCTCACTTTTTTTTCCCTGTCCGCTTCACGTGAAATGTCCCAGTCGCATGACGTGAGGGGGTGTGTCATGGTGACTGGCTGGTTGTCATTCGTAGTTTCGCAGGCAACGTCACGTCCGTTTTGTTACACTTCATTAGTTTTATGTAATATCAAATATAGTAAAAAAAAATATGTTAAAGTTGAAAAAGGGCACAGACCCAGGAGTCCGTGGAGAATAAAAATAAACAATAAAATTAAAAAATTAAAAATATTGAATATGATGAAGGTAATGATTACATTTCACAATAATAGTTATATGTTATGCAAATTTGAAACTAAGAAGAGAGCTTTTCCGAGCTTGTGAGATGAAAAATATTTTTCCGGTGTCTTAAATTTATTTTATTTAAGTTTTTGTTCAGTAAACACAGTTCTGTTTTTAAAGACAGGTACCTAAGGCACTTTTACAACAGTATATTATTGTCTATACTTCAATTTATTCAACATTGATTATATTTTTATTTCGTGCAGACTGGAGGTGGCAAACCTGACTATATTCCACCAGATAAATCGCTGGACTAAGTGGCCAGTATGATGGGATCTACTTGTACTGGCTTTGCAGTCCCATTTGGTGGAGACGGCATTGGTGAAGATTTTTTTCTCGAAGATGACGCAATTAACATTGTGTTGATTGTTGAACAAGACATCGATTCTAAGGAGTTTGACATAAAGACTACACCTGCACTACCACAAGAGCCTGAAAAAAGTTGCTTCCAGAACGAAGTGAAGGTAATAACTCAGTTGATTTCACACACAGTCTAAGCTATCTCTGTACCAAATTTCTTTCAAATCCTTTCTGCCAGCCCCGAGTTATGGGGACAAACACACAAACTTTTACATTTATAATATTCGTGTAACTAGCAGTACCCGGCTGCAATATAACAGGAACTGAATATTTTTTCTCTTTAAAATGTGCCCTATATTAATTCAGGGTACTACGTGGCCTCTGCAGTATCGTGATAAATATCTTACGGAATATAAACAACACAGGGAACAATGAACTGTCACCGGGCCAGATAAAACTAAGAGCCATCTGGCCTGGTAACGTGCACTGTGCCAAATAGCTTTTTTTATCCCAGTACCGGAGACGGCCACCGAATAACCTATTGTAGTGGGAGCAAACATACTTTTAATTAGTGTGATGTGATTTCCTTTGTACCAATTTTTTTTTTGTTACAGCAAAAAAGAGAAAAATTAATTTCTCTTCACCTGAAAGTGCAGAGCATTCAAGAGGTTTTTTTTTTTATATGGGATGCCAAACATGTCAAAATCCTTGCAAAACAAGGGTAATAATCAAACATAAATACTGCTAACAATATAGGTAGATCATCAACTTCAAAACCAAAGCATTTTGTTTAATATCAGGCAGATAGAACACTACTGATGATGGTCGGCTGCTGAAAAATTTAGCTATAGCTAATTATTTTGTTAAAATACAGAAAAAGCAGAACTAGAAATATTAATCCTAAAAAAACAGCTAGAAAATAAGGAAAATATTAATTAGCAGCACCCTGCATTGATTGTGTAGTAAACCACTTTATTATGAAAGTACCAAAGAAACTACCAAAGATTTAAAAAAAATGGCTAGATTCTACAAATAATTATGTATAAATGATATAACTTTGTTTTCTCAGATCACGCTGAGATATATCGCAACAGAAAAGGCTATTTTTCACTCAATGTTCAGGCGATATGTTCCTCCTAAATGTTGTTTAATGACGTAGTTGCAAGATGGCATGGTTCCGCCCATGACTCAAATATTTGGGACAACAGTAATCAAAAAATGAACTTTTTACATGGTGTTCATGGGGATTACTTGTTAGATGGAAATAGTGGATATGCACAAACCACTTTAATGATGACCCCATTGGCAAGAGTTAACACCCAAAGCCAATCTTTGTACAATGAATCTCAAACAAGAACCAGAAATGTTATTGAAAGAACATTTGGAGTGTGGAAACGAAGATTTCCCATATTCTCAAGAAGTTTACAAGTGCACTTGAGGAGAATTCCAGGAATTATTATTGCAACTTGTTCTTCATAATCTTGCTCAACAACATGGGGACCCAGAGCCTCCCTAGGATCCTGAGTACCCTCCAATATTTGATGATGAAAGAGTTGTTTCAAATCAAACTGCAAGTATTTAAAATACACCAGGTTTTAGAACACGTGAAGCGCTTATTGAACAACATTTTGGTCAACTGTAAATGCTACACAATGTGTTGCATAAATAAAATTGTTCCGGACAGCTGCACCGAACATTGTGTTATCACGAAATAAACAGTTACGTATCTCAGAGTGATAAAAAGTGCAGTGCTATGTGTCCGTAAACAAAGTGCATCGGTCGTGAACATAAATAGACAATATTAATAATAAATAACATGAAAAATCCATGTAAATAGCTTAAGCAAAATTGTAAGATTTGATATGCGAATTTTGAATAAAACTTGGGTCGCTGATGTCTTTTACTAACCCTAGAGCTTGCCTGCTGCATATAGGACATAAATAAATCACTAGGAACACTCTAAATAAGAGAAAATTAGGGACTTGAGATTCATTCCGTAAGAGTGAGGCGTGCACCGCTATCTGTCTCATCTTTCATTTATCCCCGTCTCGCTCGCGCCTAGCCCGTCCTGCTCGCACGGCCGCCGCCGGCGATTGGTCCACCAGACGGGCGCGACATCACCCGTAGGACCGCGGGGCTCGGCGCGAGTGGATAAATATACAGCGGTGCGCGCCGATGAGTCTGTTCCGCTCGCACCGCCGCGCCGTACGGACGTCTTGTCCGCCCGCCGCTCGCTGCTACCCCACCTCTCAGTTGCCGCCGGAGGCCCTGCCCCCGCGCGGTTTTGTCTATCGCGTCAGTGTTTTCAGTCCAGTGTAGTGTTGTGTAATTGTGCTTATCCAGTCACGTTGACTGACCGCTCGTCTTGCGTCCTCAGTCGCTGATCGGGTTAAGCTGGGCCTCACCCGGCTGACCCTGCATCGCCGCTGACGCGGGCGAGCAGTCGTTGACAGGTGGCCATACCATTTGGCCACCCCCCCGTTGTGCCGCCGCGTGTGTTGGGTGTATAGTGCGCGTGCGTGTTAGTTCCGTTTTAGTTCGCTCCAGCCGTTGCCGTTTCGTGGATACCAGGTGCTCACCTCACTTTATTACTCACTTGTTTTTTCGTGTACTCATCTCACATTGTTGTTACTCACTCACCCGGTACTCATCTCCCTATCCCGGTAGGGAGACTACATTCACCTTAGCCTTTTGGGGGGACCCTTCCCCCCAACCCAATATTGACTTTGTTTAATTAAGCCTTCCGCTAATATGGCGTCCAGGAAGGATCTTGAGACCGCCCTTGAGGCGTTCTCAGGCCCCTTCCTGGCTCAGCTTATTGCCAATCCGGCAGACGCGGAGAACTTTCTCCACTCCCCGGCGACCTTCGCGGCCACCTTTTTAACCAGGAAAGCTTCCAATGCCACCCCCTCCCCGTTCTCCTCCCTTACCCGTAAGGCTCCCCCCAAGCCTAAGCCTGGGCAAGACCGCACCGCGGCAGCCAAGCTGACGCCTTCCTTTAAGGGTCAATTCACACCGAGACGCGACGATACTCAAAGAGGCCAATGATTTCGCGCTACGCCGCGCGTCGTAGCGAGACGCATCGCAACGTCGCGAGGCGCATCTTAAAATCGTAGCAGGACGACGCCTCGCTGCGCAGCGAGATGCCGCGAGGCGCAGCGGAACGTATCTACTAGCCGCGGGCGCCGCGCGGCCCCGCCCGCGCCCTACCGCAGTCTACCACTGGCAAGCGCACGAGAACGACGTATATTTGGCGGGTGCGTGCATTATGGAGATCGAGGAGAAGTTAATTTTTTTTGTGCAGCGCTACGAGTGTTTGTATAATGTATCGTCAAAACACTATAGTGACAGAAATGCTAAAAATAATGCATGGGACAAAATTAGTGAACAATTGGGTTTATCGGGTAAGTAACTTTGTAAATATTACTTAATCGATTTTAATAAAACCAGTCAATATCATAAAATACATTTAATGTACATACGTAGGTACACAATTAGTCAAAGAAATAGAATAAAGGACATCATCATAATATAAACTTTGATAAAATCGCATGGTGTGGTTTTTGCAGTACCTACATCAACGCTATCGTCTGTTTTGAAATTATTGTTACCTACCTACTCTTAACATCTTTCTATCATATCATTTTGCCAGTAGACCGAACCATTCGCAGAATTAAAGTAGGTCATAAAATGGTTTCGAATAGTCATAGGTTCTTCATTATCAATTTGGCTGGTGTCTAATAAATTTTGTAGAATGCTGTCTCTTGGTAATGAAATGTTTTCGGGTATGTCGTCTAGCATGTAATTATGTAGACATGTACATGCTAAAATTATGTTGTTTAAATACTTCGGCTGTATTCTTATTTTTTTTTGAAAAATTTCAAATTTCTGCTGCATAATTCCAAAAGCACTTTCCACAATGCGCCTTGCTCTGCTCAAGCGGTAATAATAATTTTTTTTTTCTCGATCATGGGAGACTTGGTCACTGGGAAAGGGTCGCATTATGTTTTGAGATAGTGGAAAAGCCTCATCTCCAACAAAAACATGAGGTGCGTTACATGTTGTACCCGGCAAACATTTATTAGGAGGTATTCCTAATTGATTGCTTTGTAGCTTCACTCCCAATGTGGAATTAGATAAAATGCCTCCGTCGCTGTTTCGGCCATAAGATCCTATGTCAACAACAACAAATCTATATTTAGCATCTACTATTGCCAACAAAACAGTGCTAAAGTGTTTTTTTGTAATTGAAGTATAGGCTTCCACTATTCCAAGGTGCTCTTATGTTGACGTGCTTTCCGTCAATATAAGAGTACACGCCATCATCCGTTAGTAATAATAGTACTGAGATAACCGCTACACCCCTTCCCAATTACGAAACCGAAAAAAACGACACGTACACGCCATCAAACATGAGTTACTTTCAGGCCGCCAGAAGATCAGCACCATACACGCCATCATCCGTCAGTAATGATGAAACTGAAATAACAGATGCACCTTTCACTGATTACGAGATTACGAAAAACTAACGCCGTCGCCATAAGCCACCATATATCAATAATTAATTAATAATAATTGTGAAATCGACAGAATATGTGATTTTTTTAAGTTTCTTAACATTCCTGATTTTGTTACTTTAGCTAAAAATTATTAAGTGTAATAAAAAAGAGCTTGCCTATCTACAATAATGTTGTTATTTTATAACTAAAACCAGCGACCCGCCCCGGCTTCGCACAGGTGGAATGCTGATACTAAATATACTACAGGATGTCTTTATATATATACAACGTTAACAGCTTTTTTGTCATTAGACAATACAAACATCCGGTGAGTCAAGTGGAAGAAACGAGTCGAGTCGGTAAGTCGAGTAGATGAGTCGAGTCGATGAATCGAGTCGCTCAATCAAGCCGGTGAGTCGAGTCGCTGAGTTGAGTGGATGAGTCCAGTTGAGTCGACGAGATACGGCCATTTAAAATTTAAAATGAAGAAAACAAATTATCTTCTCTTCCCGTGGGAATTTCGTTACAAAATGTATCCTATAACACTCCCGTGACCAAGAAGAATCTAATGACACCTCATATATCAAAATCTATCAAGCCGTTTAGGCTACAGAGGGCGACAAAGAAACAGACATACATACATACATGCAAACATACATACATACATACACTCGAAAACATTACCCTCCTCCTTCGGCAGTCGAATAAAAAAAACGGACTCGACTCGCCTCACCGACTCGACTTGATTCATCCACTCGACTAACCGACTTGACTCATACACTCGACCTGTCGACTCGACACGCCGACTCGAATCACAGACTCATGCGTCTGTACAATGTTGAATCAAGCAAGGCTATAAAACACGTCAAACTGACAGAAGGAATTAATGATGCATTGTTGTAAGCACTGTCTAAATATGCACAAAATTAGATAAGTTCATTAACAGATGTAAAACAGATTAGAGACCTTCTCTATTTATTTGTAAAAAAGCGAAAGCAAAAGAGTACAAGCTCTTAGGCGATTCTCAAACTACCACGCGTCCCGCTCCGGGTTGCGTGAGTTGCGGGAGCTATCGTTGTATGTAAGTACGACCGTTTGTATGGAAATCGCGCAGGGTATGGCACACTGCCGCCGCACCCGCATGCGGCGCGCGCTCATACAAATTCACGCAACGCGCGGAGATGCGGAGTCAGTGTGAGAACCGCCTTAAGTACCTAGTACATTAGCATTACTTACCTAAGACAGAGAGATAACCGCTCTTCAATCGAGATAGTGGGCCTGTAATTAGTTTTTTGTTTTTCTATATATGGCCGCAACACATTTAATAAGTTTTGAAACTTTTGGTAGTCCATTTTGTAATAATCATAAAACTTTTCTGGATAGTTGGCAATGTGGTCAAAAGACAACGTATGAAATTCACCATGAATTCTTCTATTTCTCCATAAATTATGCACCCAAATACTCCTGTGTGATGTCTTCTTTTTAATTTTATTTTTGTAAACTTCTTCCTCTTCCTCTTCTGCAAGAAGTCCGATTATAACAAGATCCCAGTCTATCATTATATTTTCAATCGAGCACTCGACCGAACTGCATCAATTCTAAACGAAGTCTGAACGGAAATAGTAGAGAAGTCGCCACAGCGGCCTCAGGCTGCGCCTCGCGGCGTCGCGCGGCACCGTGAGACGCAGCACCGCTCTTGCACGCCGCGCGTACCGGCGATGCACCGCTGCGTCACGATACGTCGCGCTACGCCGCGAGGCACCTCGAGGCGCAGTGCTGCGTGGTGAAACGTAATCTGAATTCTCACAATGTAATGTGTATCTTTTCGTGTAGTGAATAAAGTATATTCTGAGTCGCTCTATGAAAAATGTGCGCGCAGCGTCGCGTCTCGGTGTGAACTGACCCTAAAGGTCCAGCTCTGCTCCCAAGTCCCGGGCTCCCTCAACGAGCCGTTCTCGCTCTCGCTCTCCCAGGCGCATCCGCTCCCGCTCTCGCAGAGGTCGCTCACGATCCGTGGCGCCCCAGGCGAAACTCGACCTCAGGAGCACCTCGCGTGCCTCCCTGAAGGTCAACCAAGAATATGGCCCCCTAGACAGCCTTCTCTCCCGACCCCATCCCCTCGCAGGAGGAAATGGACACCGACGGCTTCACCGTCATAGGTAAGGGCAAGAAGTGCCCCGCTCCTTTGGCCTCCCCCCCCCCCCCCCCCGCCCAAGGCCCCGTGCCCCTCCTCTGGAGTCATGCCTCCAGCAGCCATTCCTGACGCTCCTCCAGCGCCTACCCCCAAGCTTTCTAAGCCCCCTCGTCCTTTAGTCATACGACAAAAGGAAGATTGGGGTCGAGTATCTCAGATACTGGACGACCACGAACTTACTTTCGTGGCCAAAACAACAAGTGACGGCATCAGCGTCAAACTCAACTCCTCGGACGACTACCGTCTCCTCACTAAACTTCTCCGGGCTCAGCAAATCCGGTTCCATCACCACCCGCTTGAGGAGGAGCAAGTTCTCCGCGTTGTGATACGCGGCCTCCCTAAAGAGATCAGTACCTCATCCATCCTTGAGGACCTTAAGTCCCAAGGCTTCCCCGCCTGCGAGACCCACCGCATGCACAGCGGCAGGGCAAAAACCCCCCTCGACCTCGTCTTGGTCATCCTAGACAAGACCCAGGAGGCTAAGGCCATCTTCAACCTGAAGACGGTCCTCAGCCTCTCGGGTCTTAAGGTGGAGCCCCCGCACCGTAAAGGTATCCCAGGCCAGTGCCATCGTTGCCAGCTCTATGGCCACGCCGCCCGCTTCTGCCACGCTGCTCCTCGCTGCGTGAAGTGCGCAAGAGAGCACGCCACTTCCGAGTGCTCGCGCCAGAAATTACAAAAGTTACTTCTTATCTATTACAAAAGGTCCCTTCACTGCATTCCTATTCCTACTCCTCCCCTCAAAACTTTGGAAGCATCCTGTTGCCGTCTCTCGATGGCCGGTCATCAATCAATCACCCTCGTATCTTGTTACCTCTCCGGTAACAAGACGCTCCACAGGAGTGACATCGAGGCTCTCTTCTCTCTCGGTAGCGCGAAAAGACACAGACGATTTATCAGACGAAACTCTTTCTGAAGCTTTCAGGATTCTCCAGCAGTGCACAGAACCACAGCCTGCCCCACCGCCTTGTGACTCATACTCGGCATTTGGACAATACATAGCCAACGAATTGAGAAAATATAATCCAGTAACTTTGGCGCACGTAAAAAAAGATATATGCGGAATAATATTTCAAGCCGACACAGGAGCTTATCAACAATATGGTTATTATACTCAGAGCTATGCTAGGTCTATGGATCGTCCTAGCACTCATGTTTCATCCTGTAACAATCCGATGTCCCTCTCACCACTAACTCCTCAACCCTCTATTACCCCCATTCCGACGACTTCTCCAATTCAATCAGAGATTCCGCCTCCCTCTTCCCCTTCGGTGACTTTTTGCGATCTATCAGACATTCCTCCCCCCCACCCTCCCCCCTCTGCCTCCTACCTCCTAAATTATACTAAACATAATGCGAGCGACTATTTAAAAATAATTTCACCTTTCTTTCTTTTTATGGTAATTTTAAAGTTTTATTAAAGTGATTGGACTAAATTGACAATATATTGGTATTTTTTTTAATTACATTTACATAATCCTTTAAATGTTCGATGATGGCATCACAGACTTCAGGAACAATCTTCGAAAAAGGCGGAGCGTGCTCTAATGGACGCACCTAAAATGGACCCACCTGTTTTACAAGCAGTTAATAGATTAGAAACTTTGGCTCAAACTATCCGTCAAGATGAATTTGATACATTCGGAGTACATGTGGCAAGCCAATTACGTAGTTGATTATACTTTTATGATTATTTATTACGTAGTAGTTGATAGCATTCTGGAACTCTAAATGACTCTGCAAGACTTGAATAGTTATCACCGGTAGCCAAGAACTTCAGGGTTATTTCTAATTTAATTTTCGGAGAAAGTGCTACTCGCATATTGGTATCGCATTTTTGTATAAGCGGAGTAAACTTATGTAGTAAAGTATTAAACTGATCAGGGGCCCTACCATGGCGTGCACAAGTAATGTTATTTTGAGATTACTTTCTAATTTCGTACCATAGACTTTAAAATACATTATCATTATGTTATTACAATCGCTAGGACGTTTTGATGACGTCATTCTATTTCGTTCACTCATATTAGATGAATTTTAATTATCTGTGGTCATTGCTTGCCGTCAGATTGCTTGGGAGTTTTGGCGCCAACGCGGAAAAAAACATGGCTGCTCGTTGGATTTTTTTTCTAAACTTGTCTATTTTTGAGTGTGTAGTAAATGGTGAATTATTATTTATTAAGTACTCGTAATCGTGCTCGAGTGTGGAAAGTGGTATAAGGAGGTGAAATATGTTTTCTCGTGATGTTTCCAAAACTCCATAGGAGCCTCTTGTAAAGTCTCCCACCACTTTATAGGGGCATGAGTTTGACTTGACCGTGACTTAATTTGCTTGACTCCAACTCAGACTGTGACTATGACTTGTTTGACGCTATTAATACTATGTAAACATGATTAGTATTATGGCTAAAGGACATTGAATCCAAGGTCATGAATATTTTAATTAAAAATAAATAAATAAACTAGATTTTTATTGCCAATTTGTCAATCTCAGTGAATTCTATTATAAAAGCAAAAGCAAGTAAAACAATTGTAATTTGACGATTCAAATAGAAGATTAAAGGTAAATAACAGCCTAGATTGTCTAGTTTCTAACTGTGTATGTTGTAAATACCATGTAAAACCATTACACTTTCCGTTTACTTTTAGGTAATTTTTCTCGTACATGATAAACTTTAAGAAGGGCATTGATATTTATATGTAACGAAGACTATCTACAATGAAACAAAAGCTGTGGAGAAGCAGCAGCCCCGTAAAGCAAATCACTCTGCCAAGAGTGCATGACAAGAAGCATAATCAAGTGAAGTGAAACTTAAATATGAAAGTGTTGTTCCTAAAGATGGTTCCTTCACAAAAGAAGCTATTAGATAAGAGTTGAAGTTGAAAGGCAATGAACAGTCGTGTGATTTGTGTGGATCTCTGAGCAAATAAGTAGCTGAGAAGTGGCCAAAATGTTTTACGATTGATATTGGTATATTGATACACAACCCAAAACAACGATCTTCAAGACCCAAAACACGTCAGTGACACGAAAGGGAAACCGATCATGAACTCCGCATCTGTGGCACTAGATAGAATCGTAATATTCTGTCCGTTTTGTGTTCCCTGTCGTATATGGGGCTGCCTTTCTAACAGAGATGGGCTATGCAGCTAAGCTATGAATGCGGTAAAGCTAAGCTATATGAGACTGGGAACGTGTCCACTAATGCTAATAGGTATATTAGACTGGGTGAGATGTGCTACCGATGCGCTGCGTGATTTTGTTGTCCTATCAAGATGCACAACTCATGTACTCTGCTTTGTTCATAGCTACACCACTCGCGCATCCCTAGTTCACACCCTTAGCATGCATCCGTCTACATTAAAAACTTAGCTTCATTTAACTCATTTTCATTGTGATAAGCTAAGCTATGAAAGAGTGCCCTTCCACCAAAGATGTGCTATGCTGCGAGGATGTGCATGTCTCTATATAAAAAAATAGCTTCGTTGAACTCGTTTCCTCCAGTGCTCAGCTAAGCTATGAAAATAAAGGTTCCTTATTGGTGGTTGTCAAACACATCCATAGCTACACAGCATAGCACATCTCCGGTGGAAAAGTGGCAATGGTTTTTTCTTAATACAATAGAAACTCTATATAACAATACTGAAGGGACTGTGCATTTTATAGCATTATAGAGAGTTGTCGTTAAATGAAGAGAAGAAAAATCTGAATTATAAAAAGAAAAAGTTCATTTCAGACCAGTGTTAGTATATGATTTTCTTTTACTAGCCATGTTTACCTACAGTTTGAAAGTTTGTGAGCAACTAAGAATATGATAACGTATAGATAATCCATGACTTTTACAAGCAAACCCAATTTGTAAACAAAAGAACGAATTTCTTAGAAAGTTCCGTATGGAAGATGCTGACAGTGGAATTTATTACGGGCTATGATAATAAAGTGACAAAAAACGAACACAGCTGCGCAGTTTTTACTAATTCTGGCAACTTAAAAGGTACTTTTCATTACTTGTTTTATTTATATTACACGGGAATTACTCACATAAGATTAAGCCGGTTACTCGGACTATAGTTTAATTGTTAGTTATTGTTTTTTTTTATTGTTGTCGTTATTGAGAGTGGGTGTAATGCTATATAGAGTGTATCATTGTATGGAAGGTACCCAACCAATCGAGTGACGTTACATGGAGTTTCCACTGTACTTAAATGTGTCCTAACTAATTATACTAAGATATTTCATTCACTAAATTCAATCAATTTATAATCAAATAAATAAACGTTTTTTTTTTTAAATTTGGTTTTATTACAGAAATCATAGTATTTGCACAAATATTTATTAACAATGGCTGGTTTTAAATAGTCTCATAGAAAGATGTTAGATTGAAAATCATTTCAATAATGAACTCTTCGTGTTTTTTTTTTTTTTTAATGAGATTTTAGAGCGTTTCCTTGCGGTCTCTTTTAGGTCGCCGTCTGTCCATCTTGTGGGGGTGAACCTTTCGGCCCAATCGACCGTCTGTTTTGCATGCTATGTGCCCTCCCACTGCCACTTCAGCTTGCCAATCCGGTGGGCTATGTCTTTAACTTTCGTTAGTCTACAGATCTCTTCATTTCTGATTCGATCTCGTTGTGAAACCCCAAGCCCTTTCCATAGCTCATTGTGAGACTTTGAGCTTGCTTATAAGGCCTAAAACGCGGACCTAAGGCGTATACGCGACTGGAGCATTTCATACGGCCTTTCAGTGAATCCTACCAAAACTCAAACGATTATTATAGGGAGCTCCCGTATGATCTCTAAAATTGACTGGACCTGCCTTCCGCAAGTGTTTTTCAACGGAATTCCCATCCCTATTAGTGATACAGTTAAGAACTTCGGAATTTACATCGACAAACAATTTTCTTGGGGTTCTCAGTTAGCAGAAGTCAGTAGAAAAATCTATGGCTCTGCAGCTTCACTCAGAAGGTTGCGTAATTTCCTTCCAATTACTACTAAAACTGCGCTTGTAAAATCACTCTTATTCCCAATATTGGACTACGCGGACGCCTGCTATCTGGATTTAACCGAAGAGCAACTCGACAAACTTGAGCGCTTACAAAATTTCTGCATACGGTTCATATTTGGTTTACGCAAGTATGACCACATATCTGAATTCCGCCAAAAGCTCAAATGGTTACCCATCCGCCTTCGCCGTAATTCTCATGTCCTCTTCTTTCTCTATAAAATCCTGTTCAATCCCATTACCCCTCTATACTTAAAGGAGCGCTTTGAATTTATTCAAGCTCACTCCAGTTCCAGTACCTTGCGATCCTGTCGTGCCCTCCAACTAAAGATTCCTCCTTCTTCCCACGTCAATCTTTCCTACTGTAAGTCCTTTACTTTTCAAGCTGTCCTACTGTGGAATGCGCTGCCTGCTTCTATCAGGCAGGCCAAATCTATTTCTAGTTTTAAGAATCAAGTTTATACACATTATTATAGTTTATGATAATTGGTAAAGTTATGTATGTATTCTATTTATAATATTTAAAGTATGTATGTAGTATTGTGTATTTATTGTATACATAAATGTAGGGATATATAAATTTATTTAGGTTTATTTTATGTACACCACCGACAGTTTTTCAATTTCTTTAGTCCTGTCCATCCAAAGGTTGCCTGGAAGAAATCGCTTAAGGCGATAAGGCCGCCCATTATACTGCCGTATATTTGTTTTTTATGTTAGTTTAAGTTTCATTTGTATTTTCGGTGTGTAATAAAGAAATATTATATTGTATTGTATAAGGCTCATAGTGAGAGACCACATTTCAGTGCCGTATGTCAACACTGGCAATACACAGTTACATAAATTATTATATTTGAATGACTAATATTATAAAGAGGAAATATCTGATTGTTTGTTTGCATTGAATAAGCTCCAAAACTACTGAATCGATTTGAGAAATTCTTTCACTGTTAGGAAGCTATACTCACAGCTACACTATCCCCTGGTGACATAGGCTATATATTTTCAAAAAATTTAGGGATCCTTACTAAAACTCTAATAATGTAACCCAAGGTTTTACACCTTGGGTTACATTATTAGAGTTTTTTTAAATAAGACTTACACCTGTGCGAAGCCAAGGTGCGTTGCTAGTCTACACTAATATTATAAAGAGGTAAAGTTTGTAAGTTTGTTTGTTCTGTTTTAACTCCGAAACTACTGATCCGATTTTAAAAGTTTCATATAGTAAAAACGAAAGGAGGTCATTCTTAGTTCTAATATAAAAACGGTAATACGTACAAGCGTCAAACTTGGCATGATTATAGTACATAGTACTCTAAAGTGTAACAACAAATAATAATTTATGCCCAAGTGCGAGTCAATGACAAATTTCTGTTCATTACCAAGTTATACTCGAGCGTCACTGTAGCAAAGAATTAAATATGTGACTGCGTTGCAACTACTTCGACTATTTTGGAAGGCGTTAAGCCTGAACAATAACTGGTTGTATTTAGAACCCTCAATGCGCGAGCCTGACTCGAAATGCGTATTTTAGTAATTTTGAAGTCGGTCTAATCCCTAATGTTTTTAGCTTTACATAGATAAAAACTATGGACAGATGCGGGACTATAGCTACGATATAAGGGCGCGATAGGAGTAGGTTGAATTACGCTATGGGAGTGGAGTGGAGCGGACGGCTACGGGACTAGATCGGAAAGAGTGGGACTGAAGTAGATAGGATTACGGAACGGATGCGGGGCTGGATTGCAAAAAGGTGGAAAGAGAGTAAATTGGATTACGGGACGGATGCCGATTTGGATCGGAAAGGGCAGGCCTGTATTAGAGAAGATTATGGGACAAATTCAGGACTGGCGCCGTAAGGATGGGGCGGAAGAAGAGTAATTTTACGGGACGGATTCGGGCCTGGAGCGGAAAGAGCGGAACGGTAGTAGAGTGGATTTAGGGGCGAATGCAGAACTGGAGCAGAAAGGGTGGTACAGGAGTAGAGTGGATTACAGGATGGATGCGAGACTGAAACTAAAAAAACGGGAGGTAGTAAAGTAGATTTCAATACTACGCGAGCGAAGCCGCGGGCAACGGCTAGTAATTAATAAAATTGACAGTAAAATAGATAATTGACATCATTGCAAGATGCTGAATCCCTGCATCCAGCGTTTCCCTGTGGTTCTTTAAGGTTGTCTGTACATCTTGTGTGCGGACATCCTACGCTGCGCTTATTGGTCCGTGTTCTCCATTCGAGATTCATAGGGATATTCATCATCATCATCCACAGCCTTCCTTATCCCACTGCTGGGTATAGGCCTATCTCTTGCTATGCCATCTGCCTCGGTCCTGTGCTAATCTAGTCCAGGTTCGACCCACGATAGTAATAATATCGACGACCCATCTTGCAGCTGGACGACCAACGCTCCGCTTACCTTGCCTCGGCCACCACTCTGTTAAGACCTTACTCCACCTGTCATCACTGCGCCCAGCAACGTGTCCTGCCCAGCTCCACTTTAATTTCATTACCGCGATTCCGACGTCTCGAACCTTTGTTCTTCGTCGGATTTCGGTATTACGAACTCGGTCTTGGAGTTTGATGCCTAGCATGGATCTCTCCATGGCTCTCTGTGCTACTCTGATTTTGTGCACAGCCTCATGTGTGAGGGTCCATGTTTCGGCACCATAGGTGGGCAGAACACATTGGTTGAAGAGGAGTTTTCAGACATTGTGGCATATGGCGTGAGTTGAGGATGGGGATATTATTCGCCTCAAAATATATTTATAAAATGCTCGCGACATTTTGTTTGTATGAGGATAAAACATTTATACCCTCCTTCATGATAGCAAATTGACCATTTACTACACATTAACACTGGAAAATACACAAGTTTAGGAAAATAATCCAACGAGCCGACTCTGTCAGCCATCACTGCTTTATTAAGGGGTAAACACTCCAGAAGAAATAGATATACCATCAACTGGGTTACCGGCAAATAATTTTATTTTTTAAACTGGAGTCTGAGCTGATTTTATTGGTGAAGTTCATCGAGTCAAATTCCTTAGTCAAATTTACATGAACACCTTTACTTCTGTACTTGGCTTTAATATTCACTTGCACAGCTTTGTCACTATGTAATTTGTCTTCAATCACCAACTCTAATATGGGAGGTACTTTGCATCGCTTGACCGTAGTGTAACTTTTCCTCTTTGTTGTTTTATAATGTTGTATTGGACATAATTAATTGTATCCACCTCGACCTGAAATAAAATAAAATGTTGTAAAACCTCGACGAAAAAACAGGTAAGATAAGGATTACTTATTAGTTTTGTAGACAAAAGTTTTAATGAAGTTTTAGGTTTTGTACAGGTTAGGTGTACAGAGTGCATAATACAAAACACTTCTGACTAAATCACACCATGCTATCAAAATATAACATACTTACATTAAAATGATCTTCAATGCAAACATGATGGAGATACTTCATCTCTTCTTATAACCTTACACCATTGTTTACGTATTTTCGCATCTCTTGGAATGGGAAAAAAAACACTTTATCGGGTGTATTTCAAATAGTGTTTATACACTTTGGCACAAGACAATACCTATAAAAATTATTTTTAGCTTCTTCCATGGTCTGAATAACTATAAAACTGAAAATCTGTGTGAAATAACTTATCATCTAGTAAACAATCACAGAGCTTTTTTTTTTGTTATATTTCGCCCATCGGGCAGGCTAAAGCCTTTAAGGCCATACCGCCTATTCTTCTGTTTTGTACGTCAAACAAGTCATAGTCACAGTCAGAGTCAAGCAAAGTAAGTCACGGTCAAGTCAAAGTCATGCCCTAGTAAAGGGGTGGAGACTTTACAAGAGGCTTCTATGGAGCTTAGAAACAACACGAAAATACACGTTTTAGCGCCACACTTTCTCAGACTCAAGCACGTCCACGAACACATAATAAATAATAATTCATCAACAATACGCATTAGCACTTGCAAAATACACAAGTTTATGAAAATAATAAAATGAGGTCAATGTAAAAATGCGGGTGAAATCCTTTGTATAATCGATCGACTATGCTTCTATGAAGTCTTGGAAACAACATGAAAACGGGTTGCGCGGCATTATAAAACTGATTGTTTTATTAATTAAAAATACCGTATCTATAAATAATAATTTATAAAATGAAATGTATTTATTTGATTTTTCATAATTACTGCGTGTATCGGAACGCGATTCGAAACTTTAGTAAAACAATAATATAGCGTCGTCGGTTTTGTATTATCCTACGTACCATGGCCAAAAAATGTATTATCATTATATTATTGAGAATGAATGTATGTATAAAGAACGGTAACGGCTTAGTAGAGCAAGACAGCGATATAGATTTGTGTTGCCGTTTCTACTTTCTTGGACTTGTCTGAACGCGTAGAAGTAGATATAGGTAAGTATGCGTACATCGTCGCACGTCTAGTGCGTTTGCTTGTGTCAAAGAGGAAAGATTTGATTGTTTGTTTGTTTGTTTGCATTGAATAGGCTCCGAAACTACTGAACCGATTTGAAAAATTCTTTCACTGTTGGGATGCTGCACTATCCCCGGTGGACATAGGCTATATATCCCGGCTTCGCCCGTGCGAAGCAGGGGCGGCCTACTAGTAATATTATAAAGAGGAAAAATTTGATCGTTTGTTTGTTTGTTTGTTTGCATTGAATAGGCTCCGAAACTACAGAACCGATTTGAAAAATTCTTTCACTGACGGGAAGCTACACTATCCCCGGATGACAAAGGCTATAATCTATACCCGTGCGAAGCAGAGGCGGACCGCTAGTATATTATAAAAAAGCGGACCTATGTAATTTCTCGTTGGCAACAAACTATTGAAATTCTATAGAAAAAAAACAGCGTGTCTTCGCACCTACGCATCGGACGCCACTTTCGCATTGAAAGGTAATGCGCCATAGTGGCGTTTGACTGTCGGAGGCCTAGAAGCTCTAACACTAGGGTTGGCAACTCAGCCTGTACTATCTTGCCTACTGCAATATTCTAGTGATATATTTATTTATTTATCGGAGTCCTTCCGGTGGCCCAAGATTTTGACACTAGGGTTGGACATTAAAACCAAAATTTTCATGCCTCCTACATATTTTGGCGACTGGAACACACATTTGTCGGATGCCTTCAGGAGGCCTAATAGTTCTGAACACTAGGATTGATAATTTAGCCTTTACTATCTTGTCTACTACATATTCTAGCGATTTATCTACATATTGGTCGGAGGCCTTTGAGTGGCCTAATGTCCTAACACTAAGGTTACCAATACAGCCAATTGTTTAATGCCTCCTACATATTTAGGTGACTAAAACACATTTTTTTCTGAGGCCTTTGGGAGGCCTAATTATTCTGACACTAGGGTTGCCAATTCTGCCTGTATTATCTTGCTTACTACATTTATTTTACTGTATGACACGTATTTGTCGGAGGCCTTCAGAAGGCCTTATAGCTCGGACCCTAGGCTTGGCAATTCGGCCTATGCTAATTGGCTTATTTTTCTAGTGATTGGAACACATACTTGTCGGAGGCCTCCCGGCGGCCTAACATGACGCTTAGTCTTTATAAACTGATTTAAATATTTTTCAGAGGCCTTCGGGAGGCATAAAGCAGTTTTAATTTCAATGCGATAATAAAAAAGTTGGTCCTGACTAACTTTTTTATTATCGCTAGAATGGAGCCTCATAGACCCAAAAATAATGATAATCACGTTGTTAAAATCGTCTATGGTACGGAGTTTAATATAAAACTTTTGTATTACGGAATAAAGAACGGAATCTAACGAACTATGACCGGGTGTGTGAGTGAGAACTCTGTATTAACGTATAGCGTCGTCTCGTGCTTTCCTAATAAAGCGGAAACGTTTTGGACGTCCATGGTACGGTCAAAAGTAAGAATGTTTTACGCTCGAATCGCTTTGTTCTCGCAGCAATGTTGTTTTGTGTAACGTGTATGGTAGGGCCCCTGTAGTCATTCTTAATCGTTTTTTAAAATAATCAGGATCTTCTAAACTCCACTCAACCAATAAAGTATCCGAAGCACCCAAGTCCTTACGTCGAGAAATCCATCCACGTACCCAAACATTACGTTTTCTTCTTTCCTTTTGTTTTTTCTTTACTCTTTGTTCTTTAAGCAATTGTTGAATAATTGTATAATTAATTATTTCAATTCCGGCACAAACGGCTATTCTGCTCAACATTTTCGATGGAAATGACAGAGCCGCATGCGATTTTAGTAACCAGTGTAAATGGGCTAGCGATGCGGCTTGGTGAGGCATTAGTGAAGCGACTCGCCGCACGGCGAAAATCGACCCGTGTAAACCCCCCTTTAGTTCCTCGCGCGGCAAATGCCTCGCGAGGCTGCTCGCTCTGTTGAAATTGTTCTTTAGTGTGATCGGTTGGAGAAAAAAAACATCATGAATATGGACATAGAAGGTATGTAATTTTATTTGGCTCAGTATTTTATTACCTAGCTGTTTCATTTATATTTTTATAAATTCTACAGACAGGAACCACAAAATTGTGATTTATTTGTCTGAAATATTCAGTTATCAATGTTTTTGTTTACTTGTCAAGCCTTATCAAGCCTTAATTTTAACTTAAACTTATTGCTAAAGCTGTATTTCGGTAAATGACACTGAAAAACGATGCGCCTACGTGCGCTATTTTGTTTTTGGATGCTTTAAAGACAATAAGGTAAAATATTGGTAATTTTAAGATTATAGTTTCTGATTGTTTATTTTTCAGATACCACAGATTCATCAATGAATATTGCAAGAAGAGCTTTATATGACACCATGCGAGACTGTACAAGGGTAAAATATTGAAGAAAAGTATGAAGTTTTGGAATCAAAGCTAGCTAAAATGACAAAATGCCCTCACGATAAAATAAGTGATTTACGTCGTCACTTGAGGTTTTTCAAGACTCAATTTAAGCAGAAATGGAAAGCAGCTAGCCGCAAAGAAGGTCGTTTCATATCTAACAACGAAGAATGGCTCACTTCATTGATCCGGGTTCCGAACTACAGTGCAGAAGCTACACATAAACCAGGGCGTCCATCAATATGTTTTAAAGACTTAAGTGAACGTAGTAAGCGACGAAAAACTACTGCATTACGGGAGCAAGTACCTGCAGAAGAACTAGCATACGCAGCTGGTGTAAGTCAACGCAGTATTGGAAACACTGATGCATCAGTAATGATAAAGAACATTTTGCATCGCCAACTAGAGCTTCAAAAATTCGCAAATCACTTACCGAGACTCAAAATCAAGTAAGTGTGAAAAAACACACGCCACAAGAGGCACTTGCTATTTTTGTAGAAGGGGACTTCACTAGAAGGTAATGGGAAATAATACACAATGCAAATAAGAATATATATCCGTCCATCATCCACCATCACCATCATCAGCCAGAAGACGTCCACTGCTGAACATAGGCCTCCCCCTTTAACCTCCACACTGAATGATAGCCTGCCTTTTGCATCCACTGGATGCCCGCGACTCTCACAATGTCGTCGGTCCATCTAGTGGGAGGCCTCCCTACGCTGCGTCTTCCGGTTCGTGGTCTCCACTCCAGAACCTTTCTTCCCCATCGGTTATCGGTTCTTCGAGCGATGTGGCCTGCCCATTGCCACTTCAACTTGCAAGAAGACTTCGAAGGTCTTTGACCAGTGTGTGTTGCCAGTGATGACATATGGTACTGAGACGTGGTCCTTAACTGTTGGCCTTTTGGAAAAACTCAGTCACACAGCGGGCAATGGAGTGAGCTATGCTTGGAGTTTCGTTGCGCGATAAAATCCGAAACGTGGCTATTCGCCAAAGAACTAGAGTCACCGACATAGCTGTTAAAATTTGCAAGTATATATCCGTGTTATTCTCTAATTCAAACTGCTAAAAAGGATTGTTACCCCGAGGAGGACACAATACGAGTCACTGAGACTAGCATTGAGATATCGCTTATGTAAATATCTTGCTGAGGTTATTGAAACCTGTACAAAGGGAGAAAGGGAAAATGTATTGCTTACATTGAAATGGGGATGTGATGGGTCTCAACAGTCGCAGTTCAAACTAAAATTTCAGGACAGTGGAGAGAGTGACGCGAACATATTAAAAAGTTCTTTGGTTCCTGTGCAACTGGTAGTGAACATCCGCAAAAAAAAAACATCTGGCAAAATCCTATACCTTCGTCTATCAGGTTTTGTAGACCAATACGCATGAGATTTGTCAGAGAATCAAAAGATGTGACCAAAGAAGAAATTACATATGTCGAAAATCAAGTCAAAAACCTGTCCCAAGCAGAGATATCAGCTCCTGGTGGAATTGTGAAAATAAAGCACACTATGTTGTTTACAATAATAGATGGCAAAATATGCAATGCTGCTACTGACACTTCGTCTACAATGCGCTGCTATATTTGTGGACAGACATCCAAGGGTTTTAATAAGCTGTCAGAGGCGCAAGAAGTGAATTTTGAAGCGTTGTAGTTTGGACTGTCCGTTTGTTTTATTATTGTATAAAATTCTCGGGTTTGACCCGGTCATTTGTTAGGTATTGGTGGAGTCGAAACCAACACCAAGAGGCCCTGTTGAATACAAAATACAATTTCTATGGAATGAGTATAAAATGGAATATAAAACTATTGTACAGTATAGGATAAAAAATTAAAAAATAGGGCTATTGAGGTGAACTATTTGTGGGTAGTTGAACTGATCTATGGGATGAGAAACGTCACCTGCCTTATCCTGTCTCATCTCAAAATATATTTAGGCAGGTGATAACTTGCCACGCACTAAATGGGCCCCCCATAGAGGCTGCCACATCTTGGCACCCGACGGGCAACATTGGCGTGAGTGGCTTAGGGTGTCGAGAGGTGTGCTGCACTTTCACTAAGAGCTACTCGCGGCGTTATGACCTTTAACACTTCCACCCTGGAGCTTAGGTTCTTAGCTCTTGCGGTTTCCACCCCCAGACGGCCGGTTAAGGCAAGCCAGGGGTCAGGGTCTCTGGGGTTTTAGACCCATGGAATCGGGGTACGCGGTGTCGCCACTCACCGACGGCTCGCCATAAAAGCCGCCCCTGCGTTTTTAAGATAGTAAGGTGGACAACCTATTCGCAGGGTCACTTCCAGGTTTACCTAACAGGCGGACGACCTTCTTAGACAATTTATACTTCGGCAATGGCAAGGGACAGTACCGCGTATGAAGGCCATTTTCTCAAATTTATTGAGCAAAGGGTTAAGGCTCTTGTACGACAATATGAATCGGAGCACTGTAACCATAGTGAAGACATACCCAACAACCTCGACAAGCTATATCTTAACGAAGATAACACCGACATTAAAGTGTGGTTCGGTGCCTAACATGTATCTCAGAATCACTTATAAGCAAGAATATCATATATAAACAATAAGGATGGGTCAGTGCGAGTCTTGTTAGATGCAAGGGAAATAAATAAATACATGGTACCTGAAACTGAGAAACCACCAATGCAAATTGATGTGTTAAAATCTTTCCATGGAGCTAAATTTATAAGTATTATAGATTTAAATACCGCATAATTTCAAATTTCAATTTCTGATGAAAGTAAAAAATATACAGGATTTAATTTTAACGGAAAATCTTATATACTGCCTCAAGGATTAAAAAATTCTGTAGGTAGTTTCAGTAGGGCCATGGATATAATACTGGGTCATGAGGTTCGGGATTTTTGTACCAATTATATAGATTATTTAGCCATTATTACAACTGGGAATATGGAGAAGCACATAGAACATTAAGACATAGTCCTGAGTAAGTTGGGTAAAGCTGGGCTAACTTGCAGTTTGAGTAAATGTGAATTTCTTTGTGAAGAAGTCAAAATGTTGGGTTATATTATTTCTACTCAAGGCATTCGTAACGTACAGACCCAGATAAGGTAAAAGATATCCGAGAATTTCCTGTGCCTAAAAATTTTTACAAAATTAAAGATTTTCTAGGACTCTGTAATTTCTATAGAAGGTTTGTGCCAAATTATAGTATTATTAGAAGACTGACTGCAAAAACGGATGATTCAACGGCAAACCTATAAAAGGAGTAGCTCAAGCCGTGCGCATTCATTCTTGTTCGAGACTTTGTGCGCAGCGGACGTGTTTGTAGAAATACTTACCCATTGTATAATTAATTATCGTTTGTTTATATTAATGAATTAAATAATCTATGTGATTATGAAATATATGTTTTTAAATCTTAACCCGTTTCTGTTTTCTAATATCAGAAGTGGGATTCGAACACTGCTCGCACTTATTATCTTGCTATTCCGTAAAAGCACAAAGTCTTCCAATTTTATACAACTGTTTTGTAATTCGTGACTGATAGTGATAACACTCGAGTGTGTTACGATTTTTATCTGTTTAATGTTTTGGTTAGCTTGACTCTGTAAGGTCAGGTAGACCGAAGCGGTTTTGTGTTTTGCTTGTTTTCAACAGCTAAACTTGCACTGAGCTGCAGTGGGTGCACTGTTCCGTGCCGTTGTGAAGCCGCGCCGTTCTGCACCAGCGTTCCGATTCTGATCCGTGCGGGTGTGAAGACACGTTGCTCTGCGCCGTTGTCCCAGCGCTGCTCTATGTGGCTCTGTAAAGGCCAGCGGGTCTATTCTGCTGTACCGACGCTGATTCGTGCCGCTGTGAAGGCACGTCGCTCTACACCAGCGTTCCGACGCTGCTCTGCGCTAACGTCCCGGTGCCGGTTCTATGCCACTGTGACGGTACGCTGGTCTGTTACGCTGTCGCGCTGCTCCGTGCCGCTGCGAAGGCACGCTGTACTGCGCCACCAGCGTCCCGGTGCTGATACGTTCCACTGTGAAGGCGCGTTGCTGCGTGCCACGATCCCGGAGAGCTGCTCCGCACTACTGTGCGTGTGGTGCCTGGCGTGTGGTGCCTGGCGTGTGCTGCCTGGCGTATGCTGTCTGGCGTGCGACTCTTGGGGATGGAGTTTATCGCCATAGCAATCGGCACTGCTACTGGGCGTTTGTGGAAGTACAGCCTCCTGTTTCGCCGATGCAAAAGCTTTTCGCTATGCGAAGAGTCACTGGGGAAGTGCCGCCTCCTTTTTCCCCAGTGTGAAAGCTTTTCGTGATGCGAAGAGTCATCGGGGAAGTACAGCCTCCTGTTTCCCCGATGTGAAAGCTTTTCGCGATGCGAAGAGTCATCGGGGAAGTGCCAACCTCTTTTTTCCCCAATGTGAAAGCTTTTCGCCATGCGAAGAGTCACTGGGGAAGTGCCGCCTCCTTTTTCCCCAGTGTGAAAGCTTTTCGTGATGCGAAGAGTCATCGGGGAAGTACAGCCTCCTGTTTCCCCGATGTGAAAGCTTTTCGCGATGCGAAGAGTCATCGGGGAAGTGCCAACCTCTTTTTTCCCCAATGTGAAAGCTTTTCGCCATGCGAAGAGTCACTGGGGAAGTGCCGCCTCCTTTTTCCCCAGTGTGAAAGCTTTTCGCGATGCGAAGAGTCATCGGGGAAGTTCCAACCTCTTTTTTCCCCGATGTGAAAGCTTTTCGCTAGACGAAGAGTCACCGGAGGATTACATGGCCCTTGCCTCCGGTGTGGTAAAAGCTTGTCGGTATGGGCCCGTACTGACGAGTCACTGAGTGGGTTAGTTGGTGTAAGCCAATGCCTTGTAAGTACTCAGTGTCCTGTTATTATACGTACGTACGTGCATGTCATTTTGGTGTCAGGTAACTTATGAACTAACATGAACCTAACACAAACTAACGAACTTACCCAATAATAAGAATAATGGGACACTTTGAGATATCGTGCATTTGATTTCAGATATGACTGATGACAACTTGATTCATGAACAACCTAGAGACGAGGCTGTTGGGCTTCGACTCCTGATGGAGTGATCCAACCAACGTGATTCTTGCCTCGACTCATTTCCGGATCTTCAGAAGACGACGAGCCTGACGAGGACGCCAGGGTGTCAGGAGAGGCCGTATTAGAAGACTGACTGCAAAAACGGATGATTCAACGGCAAACCTATAAAAGGAGTAGCTCAAGCCGTGCGCATTCATTCTTGTTCGAGACTTTGTGCGCAGCGGACGTGTTTGTAGAAATACTTACCCATTGTATAATTAATTATCGTTTGTTTATATTAATGAATTAAATAATCTATGTGATTATGAAATATATGTTTTTAAATCTTAACCCGTTTCTGTTTTCTAATAGTATACATATCGCACCGTTGTGTAATTTATTAAAAAAGGGAAAATCGTGGTTCTGGGGAGAAGTTGAACAAAAGACTTTTGAGTTGGTTAAGTCTCTATTTATTGAAACTATACTATTACATCATCCTGATTTTCGTAAAACTTATTACCTACAGACAGACAGCTCAGGAATAGGCATGGCGGGGGTTTTGTATCAACTCGGTGATAAGGGAGACATGAAGATTTTAGGTTTTCATAGTAAGGGATTAAAAGGGGCTCAATTAAATTGTACTGTAACGGAGCAGGAATTCTATTCCGTAATATGTTTCACGATACCAAAGTCAAGCTGCACCGTCTAAACAAGGCCTAACATAAATGTCGAGATTGTCTATGGTTGGGGGAATCCCCGAATGATGTATTAAACTTTCAGTCTGATAGGAGTGAGTGGCGTGGCGTTATTTTGTTTCATTTGATATTTAAAATTGAGTAAGATAAACAGAAATTTTGATTTGTTCGTTTAAACATTATTTCATTATGTCGAAAATATCATATTTAAGTAGTTCACAAAAAAGAAAAATAGTTATAGCTCAAAAAGAAATAACGGAAAAACTTCCAAAGCTCACTACGTTTTTTACGGTTGAAGAAACAAATAAGCCGAGGGATTATTCATTCTCATCACCGCAAGACAAAAGTACCTCTGAATGTCACCAGGAAAAAGAGGTTACGTGTGACGAAAATTACAAACACACATTAGATGCTAAACCATCGACTTCAAGCTACTGTGAATTAATAACTGCAAGTTTAGAGAATGTATCTGTGTCTCCTGACCCTGGTACTTACTGTAACGACATTTTACCTGAAGAAGTCCGTGATATTTGGATTCTAAAAGGGCCAGAGTTTTTCCAAAATAAAAATAGTGACTTCTCCGAAACGTCTTCTGGCTGATGATGATGATTTCAGGGAAGTAGAACCGCGAGAGACAATATCCTTTTATAATTGTTGTATTGATTAAGCTATTCGATTCTACTCGTAGGTAGATCGTAATAAATCAGTTGTTGTCTTGCACTCGTTGGTTTCACTCACGTCACAACATGGTGACAGCGGTTTTAATTTATACTAGCGTAAATAGGAAGTAAAAGTACAAAAAAATATCAAAAAACAGTTGTTAGTAGCCGCAAGTGCTGTTCGTTAATAGTTTTGTGAGAAATATCTAACGTAAATTGAAGATTTACGATGGAACACGCCCGGCCGCCCGACGAGTTAAACATGGACGCCGCCGGAGGACCGGTGGGCCGTGCCGATGTATGGAAAAAGTGGAGACAACAATTCATGTTGTTTTTGAAGGCTTCAGGAGTGCATGCAGAGCCTTCTAGTGTCCAAGCTAGTCTGCTTGTAAACCTGATCGGCTCCGATGGCTTCGATATATACCAAACATTTCGATTCGACACCGAGGAAGAACGTGATGACGTAAAAGTGTTGTTGAAAAAGTTTGATACCTACTTCAGAACAAAACCGAATGTCACGCTGGCGAGATATAAGTTTTTTACGCGGAGCCAGGAAGATGGTGAATCAATTTTGCAATATGTCACGGCACTGCGTCTGCTGAGTAGAAACTGCGAGTTCGCGTTGTTCAGCGAGTTCATGATCAAAGATTAAAGAAGCTGTTAGAAAGGGCAAGAGAAATTAACTTGAAATTTAACAAAAATAAATGTAGAATTGGTGTCGAGGAAGTGACTTATCTGGGGCACATATTTGACGCCAACGGTATGAGACCGGACTATAATAAAATTAAAGCTATTAAAGAAATATGTACACCGGACGATAGAAAGGGACTAGAAAGATTCTTAGGGGCCGTAAATTATCTATCCAAATTTATCCCGAATTACTCAGAAATTGCAATTCCACTAACCAATCTATTAAAAAAAGAGAATGAGTGGCGTTGGGAGGAAAGTGAGCGTAGAGCATTTGAGAAGTTAAAGAAGTGCGTAACGGGAGCCGGCGTGCTGGCGCTGTATGATCCTCGGCGTCCGGTGCGGCTGGCAGTGGACGCGTCCAGCGCTGCGCTCGGCGCTGTGCTCCTTCAGGACGGCCGCCCCGTCGAGTATGCTTCCCGTACGCTCACCGACACACAAAAAAGGTATGCACAGATCGAAAAGGAGCTCTTAGCAATAGTGTTCGCGTGCGAGAGGTTTCACCAATATATCTATGGACAACAAGGCGTTGTCGTAGATTCCGACCACAAACCTTTGCAAAGTATTTTTAAAAAACCGTTAATGTCTGTCCCAGCCCGGCTACAACGGATGATGCTTAGAATACAGGGGTACGATTTGGTAGTGAATTATGTTCCCGGCAAGTACATGTTTATCCCTGATATGCTGTCTCGCTCGCCCTTACCCGACTTATACAGCGAGGAAGTGAGTAAGAACATTCTTTACCAAGTCCAGATGATTGTAAATAGTGTACCCATCTCAAATGATAAGCTCACATTAATAAAAAAGGAAACCAAGCAAGACCAAGACTCATGTACACTAAAAAATTATGTAACTTTAGGGTGGCCAGATAACAAGTATAATGTTGCGAATAACGTTAAAGAGTATTGGTCAATCAAGGAAGAGTTATTTGTAGTAGATGATGTTCTTTTCAAAGATCAATCAGTTGTGATTCCAAAAAACTTACGCGATATGATGTTAGGCATCGTACATGGAGGGCATTTAGGTATAGATCGTTGCAAGCGGCGAGCGAGGCAGGTAATGTTCTGGCCACATATGTCGAGAGATATAGAACTGTATGTGAAACGTTGCAAAGTTTGTCAGGAGTTCTCAAACGCCCCAACAAAAGAACCCATGCTGCCTATGGAGATCCCAAAGCTACCATGGTATAAAGTAGGCTCCGATATTTTCGAATACAAGAAAAAATATTTCCTAATAATTGTGGATTATTATTCTAACTATGTAGAAGTATGTAAATTAAACAACATAACTACAGAGACGGTTATAGAAAAAACTAAAGAGGTGTTTGCACGACACGGAATTCCAAAAACCTTCATAAGCGACAACGGAACTCAATACACCAGTCGCATGTTTAGGCGATTTGCACAGGAATGGGGATTCGATCACGTGACGTCATCGCCAAATTATCCCCAGGCCAATGGCAAAAGTGAACGTACGGTACAAACTGTCAAAAAGTTACTATTAAAATCAATAAAAAGTAACGAAGACTTTAATGTAGCGTTACTCAATTTTCGTAACACTCCACGGGACGGGTTGAGTTCTCCTGCGCAACTACTGATGGGCCGAAGGCTGCGTTGTCAGCTGCCAGTACAGGAAAAACTTTTAGAGCCACGTCCTATCAACCCGTTAGAGCATAAAACTATGATTGAAAAGCAAAACAAGTCAAAAATTATGTATGACAAACATTGTAAGGTTTTACCTAACCTAAATAAAGGTGACTCAGTTATATATGTTGATGGGAAAACTAGAGGAAGAGCCACAGTGATTGGTCATGCTGATACTCCACGTTCCTACATTGTACAAAACAAAGTAGGCGCTAGGTATAGACGCAATCGGCGACACCTAATAAAATGTGTAACAGGAAGTGATGCATCACAAGACGATCACATCGCATCAGGTGATAATTATAGTGAAGCGAGTGAGGATGCGGATTATAAAGAAGATGTTTGTAGTGAGTATGACAGATCTAAAGACAGTTCAAACACTTCAGAAGAATCCACATCCCCATTGCCAACACGTAAACCTGTTCGTAAAGCTAAAATAGCGGCTCAGGAGAAGCTTAGTAAAAAATAATTATATTCATAACATCACTAAGATAGGATTTACTAAACTTACTTATTTAAATTTAATACTAGTTCTAATATTGTAAACTAAGTTAATCTGTTTATGTAAAAGTGTTAATTTTAAGGGAGTGGGCATAGGATTATAAGAAACTAGTTATTTGGGGAAGATGTTGTATTGATTAAGCTATTCGATTCTACTCGTAGGTAGATCGTAATAAATCAGTTGTTGTCTTGCACTCGTTGGTTTCACTCACGTCACAACAATAATAATGCTGTTTGTAATTTGTTGCAGATATAAGAGGTTTTGCTGTTTGTAGTTTCTTGGCATGCAAAATGAAACCGACATCAAAAATATTGAATACTGACAAGAAAAAGTTCAATAAATAGCCCAGTAGAAATCGACACCAAAAAAGCTTGATGTAGTTCTGGTATGTTGTATGGACCAGAGGGTAGTGAAAATCCAAATTTACAACTTCGAAGTACTCGAAATACTTCGCAATTTTAGGACATTTTTCACTTTATCATCTATAAGTCATTGTTGGAGCGCCAATGCACGTAGTTGCATTTTCATAATTTTCCGCACTTTTCTGAGGTGTCGATAGGTCGCACAGGCCTGTCTGCTTGTCGATGATTGGCCGACGGACCAACCAACGCGTACTTTGGTCACGGAAAAGAACATGGTGGATACTCGTACTTTCGTGTACTTAAACCTTTTTTGCTTTTCGCTATAACTATTAATTTAAAAAAAACTGCTACCCAAATAGGACTATAAAACTCTTGAGTGGACGGACAGTGAAGTTGTGTGTTGTGATTTAATGCACGTACCTTCGCAAAATAAACCTTGACATGAGAAGGTGCCGGCCGGCTAACCTGGTGTACGTTTTTAACACAAATTAAAGGAAGGAATCTGCAGAGGAGACTTGCCAGCCTCTTACCGGACGATTGGGATGAAAGCGGGTCATTTGCAGGTCAGTGCAAGTTTTTTTGTGCTTCCATATCGACTCTCAGAAATCCTAGTTCCCAGGTGCTACGCCCCCCTATTTTTTTACATAAAAACCGTGAGCAATCACTTTCAGGAAGGGCTATTTACACGCCCATCCAGTCATGAAATATGCATTTAAAATATTTATTATTCACTCGTTTTATGAGAAAAGATATGAAAAAAAAAGTAGTAGGACATTTAATTTTCTTTCATTGAAGCATAAAACGAAGTCTGTGTAATAGTTCACTAACAAGCTTGAAAAACGAAAAAATAAAAATAAGAATTGATACAAACCCTTTGTATACCTATTTATGTGCAAAGTACCAAAGGAAAAAACATAAAACATGTAGAAAGGATAATTACTCTTTGGTTTGCAGGCTAGCTCTTTTCAAGGTAGTGCATATACAGGGTGTAAGGCGAACACTCTCGAAGCCAAAAGATGGTTATTGTACTCATCATTATGAATCACTTTTAGTATGGGACCAAACCTGAAATCGCGAAAAAAAAATCTGCTGTTCCATACATTTTGTCGAGTGTCAATGACCGTTTTCTATAGAACAGCTAATTTTTTTTTCTTTTTTCTTATTTGTTAATAAGAAAAAAGAATAGACACAAGTCATACAACAAAAAAGATTTACTTGCCAGCCTATGATTATAAGTGTTGGTACACGTACAGAGTTTGTAACATTCTATGTGGTGGTCGATGACATGAAATACATATTTTCTTCATTGACGAAAGCTATTGGCATGTGCTTTGAATGATTTATGTTTTCTAATCTCGCCTCTCCGAAAGATAGTGAACAGTTGAGGTTTTTTAACTAGCAATACTTTTTCAAAATTCATCTCGCATCTGACAAAAAAATCAACCAGGTCTCAAATACTGTAAAAGAGTTGCAGGTGAAACTAAATATTGTTTAACTGTTTTTTAGAGCCATTTTTATTTAGACAGCGTGGCGTTGCTCTATTTGTGTAAGTAATTTTGGTACCATCATAGGACATTTTTCGTGTGAAAGTTATCATAGTCTAGCAGCAGATTACACACATTGTTGTAATCAAAATAATTGTGATACAATATAATAATATAATACTTGTAGCGCGGGGATTGTATGTCAATTTGCTTAGTACGCACTCTACTCTCATACCCCTGCGCTCCCCTCGCGCGGGTGCCATGTCACTGCCGCGTCTGGAATCAACGCGAAGGCCATCAGCTGCGCGGGACCACGATCGACGATAGACGCGCACACATCTCTCTCCGCGATTCGCGCTACACATCTATTGTACACTCGTACCTTAGTAATATAACGCACAACGCTATTTTGTAACTCGAATAAAGACATTTCAAGGTTTTACAAGTGTTTGGTGTTATCCCCGCGTTATATACTTTTAAAAGAGTTCGAAAGCATTAAGGCATACATTTCTCCGAACCTGGTGATATTGCTTCTACTAAAAACTTCCATGTAGAGTCGGACGTCGTTCAGTCATTTAACATTTCTTTGCATAGCCCTGAAGAAAACGGCGACAATAGAAAATGGTTGAGGTTAGTATTGGATGGACCCAATAACAGCGATAGATTCATCATACTCTGCGCCTTCGCATTCGCAAGATAAACACCAAGGCAAGTGCATTTAGAGGCTCCATATTCACTCACAAGATAAACCACACGGCCGTCTATCTCGAATATTCTCCTACTAAATCTACTAACGATCGCTTCTTGCACGACGTCTGTCGTAACGACTAGTCGCCAACGCAAGCGACAGCTCGGCGACAAGACGCCAGATGCAAACGACAACGCCGCGTCTTTTCGCAGCGACAAGTCGCCCATTTTGCGATGGCTCTATCTGTGACCTGTTTGTGGATAAATAGGCCGGAATATTGACAGTGTTTTTGAGGTATTGTGAGAGTGTTGAGTGAACGTTCAATAATGTGTAATGTATTAGGTTAATGTGTCATGTGAATTTTTATTACTAATATTGTAAATGGCATTTGATTTATTGTAATTATCATTATCAAATTGGTATAACCGTGTTGATTAAATTAAAATAAATTATTAATATTGTTCCACGAACTTAAAATAATGTACAAACATGGCACGACAGATTGAATATTGCGGATGGTAAAAAAAGTCCTGGATTTTATGAACTGTCGACTGGGCTAAAATTCCCACCCCAGTCCGGACTTTAGCTACAGCCAACGATATGTTTTATATCTGGGAGAGCGGGTGAAACCACGGGATGCAACTAGTTATACATAACTCCGAATAATATCCGCAATTTACTATCTAAAAATTGTATTGACCGTACGTCTTAATTCAGGAGTTTCATAAATAAGATATGTATTTCTATTATTTATTTTCATAGTAAACAAGTTAATCGACTACACAAAGACTCTAAATGCGAAATTAACTAAGCGGTGTTTAGAAATAATATTAGTCATAACCTAGATTATATATTCGTCGCTTCATTATTCAGATACAATTAACAAGGTAGTCCTTTTAGCCAACAGGCATTATTCGCACGTTTAGAGAATCGAAACTTTTTTTTTCTATTGCTCGTTCCCTTCGGCGAGCTGTCACTTGCCACCTTATTCTTTTTCCGAGCGTGGCAACGTTCGCACGTGCCTAGCAATATTTGCGAAAAATATAGTGGGAAGCCATTTTATATCCATCATGCCGAAAAGAAAAAATTAAGAAAAGATGCGTCGATATCGGCGCAAGCTCCATAAACTTTAAATGCAACAACGCAAGTACAATAGGATCGTGTACTCGTCAGAAGACTCTGAACAGTCAGGTTAGTATTACCTACTTAAATTATTATTCAGTTTATACTGAGAGGTTAACCGTGTGTTAACACAAAGGAAATTCGTAATCATTCGAAGGATGATTTCGTCAATTCGATAGGTAATCGAGATAACTGATATGACCCCCCCCCCCCCCCCCCCCACTTGTCCCGTGCCCGCTTGACGTTGAGTTCTGGGACACCTGTATATACGGAGGTGCAATCATTCAGGAAAGTGTCGCACTGCCTCGGAAGCCCTGTCCGCTGCGCCCAAATGTGCCGGATGTGCCACCGGAACCAACAATTCCAGCCTATAAAGCCAAGCCACCTAGTTACAGTTAGTTAATAATTTGTTTCTTCATCGATCTAATCAGATTTTTTATATCAGTAGCAGCACCGGCCAACGCAGTGCAACAAACCGCCCATTTCGATACGAGGGGTCGCCCGAACCAGAGTTGAGCACAGAAGTAAATTTTAATATAGATAGGTAAACTCATTATTGTTCACACCATTCATTACATACATCTGACAGAAAGACAAAGAACTAAACTCTAAGTATTTATTTGCTCTGCTGCTATGGTCATAAATACACTTGCGTAACACTAGGGTACCGTTCTGTAATGTGGTATTTCTGTATGCTGTTCAAGAATATTTTAATATGTCGAACCTAAGGTCGATGTAGTTGTATAATTATGTTTTTTCACAGACGGCGGAAATCATTTGCTGCGTCAGCAGCAGCAACAGCTTCTCTGCACTCCCACAGCAACGTTGTATGATGAAGGAGACAAACCCGTCGGGCCGGACGAGGAAGCATAATGTGCAATAAATGATTTGATTTTGACTTTGGAAGTTGTCAATTTCTCTCCTTGTGAGTAAAATTGCCATTTCCAAACGACCTTAAACATAATAAACGGGCACATACTACTATTTTCTCTTTTCAGCATCAAACGTGTTGGATGTGGCGATGCTCTTGGACGTGGCGTCCAGCACAACCCACCAAGTGCCTGGGTCCTCGCGACCGGGTAAGTTTTCAGCAGTCTATCAAGACTTATCAAATGAATGCCATATAAATGAATCCCTATTTACCTTGGTCACGCCATAGTTTGGGAACGACTTGACCGTTTTTTATTTTTTGTTTTCTTATACATTGTAGAACGTTCTTACGGAAAGAGTAAATTGGAAAATTTACGATTTATGATTTTAACTTCACGCGTTTGACAGTTTTAAGACAAGACGTCTATTGGGTCAGCTAATTTAATAATATTTTAGGGTAAAAAATGCATTTTTTTTCTTTACTTTTTCTCTTTCATTTCAGAAAGCCACATCTACGAAGATGTGGAATGTGAGCGTACGATTGGGGAGTGTGAGGAACCTTCTGTAGTGCACCCTGGAAGTGATGTCAACGAGGACGATGAGGGCGACGGTATCACTCTCAGGCGTTCAACCGATTTTTTCCAACAATTCCTAATCGACGGTCTTGACCCAGAATTGGTGTTAGAGCGCCTGGACCGTCAAGAGGATAACGCTATCCGGGAACTGGCAGCAGAAGAAATTTTGCGATTTCAGTGGTCCAGTGCACCCAACGTTTTTACAGGCCAGCGAGAGGAGTTTACTGGCCCGGCTGGTCCCACCTTTTCCGCTGACGGATTGTCCCTGTTGGAGATTTTTATGAAAATTTGGGACGACGACGATGTAGATTTGTCCAGGAAACGAATAGGTATACCTTCCAAAAACTGCAACTAATTGCTGAAGATCCTAAACTAAGTATCAGAAGGATAGCAAACCGACAGTGTGGAACGTTTTGAAAAAGAAAGGGTTACATCCCTATCATTTAAGACAAGTACAAGAGATAACAGACCCTGACTTTGCTAGGAGGTCAGTTTTTTGTTCCTGGATTTTAAGGAGAAATCGACAAGAGACAAATTTTTTGAAGAAAATCATGTGGACCGACGAGGCTACTATTACACGGAAGATATACATAAACCATCGTAACGAACATTTGTGGCTGAACGAAAATCCTCATGGTGTCCGGCCGAGTTCCTTCCAGCATCAATTTTCTATAAATGTTTGGGCAAGAATCATCGACGACATCCTTATTGGACCAATTGTTATATCAGACAATGAATGGAGCAAGGTTTTTGGACTTGCTGCAAACAAATTTCGAAGATGCATTGCTGGAGTTGTTACCTCTTAATTACCATGTCGGTATGATCCTGCAGCTGGACGAAGAACCGGCGCACTTTGCTGTTAATGTACGAAACTTTTTTGAACGTGCGCTTTTCGCTGTGGATTGTACGCGGTGGGCTAATCGCAAGGCCACTGCGTTCACCCTACCTCACTCCACTTGTTTTTTTTTTTTTTGTGGAGTTCGATGAAGTAGAGGATTTATACCGATGTGCCGAAAACTCGAGACAAATTGATGGGAAAAATACTGCACGTCGGAATGAATTGCGAGAAGACAAACAGATAATCCAGCGCGCAACAAAGAGCAATTGCCTGCTCACAATGCCAGGGTGGTCATTTTGAGCAATGGCTAAAATAGATTTGTAATATTTGTTTAATAAAATTTTGTTGCTTAAATGCAGTGGTCATTAACTAAAATCATTTTTTTTAAGAAACTCATGTGGACCAACGAAGCCACTTTTACCCGGACGGAATACATAAACTATCGTAACGAACATTTGTGGCTGAACGAAAATCCTCATGCTGTCCGGCCAAGTTCCTTCCAGCATCAATTTTCTATAAATGTTTGGGCAGGAATGATCGACGTCATCCTTATTGGACCAATTGTTATACCCGACTATGAATGGACCAAGATTTTTGGACTTGCTGCAAATAAATTTCTGCACTTTTGAGTATACTTTTTTTTTTTTCAGACTACTTGGTGCTACTAGCTTTAAAGGGCTCCAGGAACCTGTTAAAGCTATTGCATATGAGAGTGACGATGATGCAGACTATGATTTTGCCATCATACTATCATATTGAAGTGTTTGACAGACGAAGAATAAGAGGCCGATGACAATTTGGTGCCTCTTTCTCTTCCCTAAGACGTACCATAACGTGGATATTCGCCGAAGAACCAGAGTAATTGACATAGGCACAAACTCATTTTTACAATGGTAGATGGGAATATTTGCAGCACTCTCTCCCAATATGACTCGTCTCAAAAAAAAAATATTTGTGGAGCCAGCCCGAAGGAGATGAATGATGATAGAGTCGCCAACCGCTTACCAGACGAGGAGATGTACAACTTCGGTATTAGCCCTGTTCACTCGTGGATAAGATGTTTTGAGTGTTTGCTTCATTTAACCTACAAGCTTGATATAAAAAATGGCAAGCGAGATCAGCAGAAGAGAAGAATTAAGTTACTGCGAAGAAAAAATACATCCATGGAAAATGTCGTTCAGAAATGGGTTTCATCGATATGCCAAAGCAATCAGCGGGTAACACATATGACGGAAACACGGCTCGCAGATTTTTTCGGAACACTGAAAAGACGGCAGAGATCACAGGAATTAATATAGACCTTATACACGTCCACCTATAGTACATCCACGTTATTCTCGAAGCAATGTCAAGCAACTTTGAGATAGATGCAAAAAAGTTTGCCGATTATGCGCGTGAAACAAAGGATATTTATTTGAGAAAATACAAATGGTACTATATGCCTGCAAGTCTTCACAAAATTCTTCATCACTCGCATGAAATAATTCAAGCGTGCTTGCTGCCCCTTGGTAAATTATCAGAGGAAGCTCAAGAAGCAAGCAATAAAGAATCCGCGAGCTTTTCAGCCGAAAGAACTTGAGACAGAACTAAATAAACAATTTTCATTACTGATTTTCTGAAATATGTTCACTTTTCTTTTCAGACTTAGAGGGACGTAAATAGCCAGGCTAAAAGCAGCAAAGCCACGGCAAACAAGGCCACGTCGGCCACTGGGAATGTGGTGAAGGTGCCGGCCCTGACCAACGCGGAACAGTTAATACTTTCTGTAATTGGACAAATCACATCCGAAGGGATGGGGGCAATTCCAGAAAGTGAGTAGCTTTATTGTAATGTTCTAATAGTTTAATGCATTAATTGGTATCATAAATATTATAGTCAGTGTAAACATCAATCAACATTATTAAATGAACTGATTATTTAGGTCCAATTGGTACCGTCGTCACTGCCGCCACCATACAGAGTACAGACCCCCATGCCGCCTGCTGGGCCATCATGGTCCAACTTGCACGGCTTGCCTTCACCACCTACCAGTCCAGAAACACATACACTAAGGCCAGAGAAGCCACGAGCCACCACAAGAACACCGCCGCCTCCTTGCCGTTCTATTTCATAATTTAGGGGTCTGAGAGAGCTATACGCACTCAGAAGCTATGGTTTCTGGCTATGGACTTTTCGGTAAATATAATATAATAATTTTAATTCTCATACAAACTTTGTTTCAAATTTTGTATACTTAATATTTTTCAACAAATAGGATATCAATAATCAACTGAATCGGCGGAACGACATAGAAGCTGAGCGTAACGACATTCTCAGGGAGAGAAACCCTTTGCTTGTAAGATTGATATTTGGGTTATCAGTAGCTACCTAATTTCTTAATTTAGTATCTTAGAAAGAGTAAATAGGAGACAAGGAGTTTGTAAGGTTTATTTGCCAGTTATAGGCACTGGAGGTCGAAGAGAATGAAGTAAGAACACCCGAACAGAATCAAGTGCGTCGTGTACCGGAGACATCCTTTCCCCCTGTTCCAACTCTGATTACTCGGATGGACACTGGAAGGATCAAACAGTCTGATATAGAAATGGAAAAGCTACCACATGTAGATGTGTATCATACATGTGTAGATGTAGATGCATCAACTGATACTGAAATTGGTGGAAACGGTACTTCGAAAGAACTTTCTGAAAATCTAATAACTTTAGAGAGTTCTGAAATATCTGACAATGTTGATATGGGTCAAAATGCAACCAGTGAACTTCCCAAGGCGGTCTCCTGAACAGTCGAGTCCAAAACACGAGGCGGCCACGAAAACCCTGGAGAAAATTAGAGAGTGGACGCGCAACCTGGTTGCGGTCCTCAGCCTTTCGCCGTCGTGTTTCGCAACGTGCCGCGATGCCATAGACAATTCCGAGACGATGAGGGAGTGGAAAGCTTGCTAGTGTGCACAAACAAGTCACTTTAAATTCTATTGAATATCTATGATCAAAAAAATTCCAACACGCACGACTTGTCTCCTCATGACTTGTCATCATGAGAAAATGAATGAAAAAATTGGAAAATGTTTGACATTCACTTTGCATTTAACGTGTAAATAGAAGAATTATTTCACTGTTCATTATTTACTAAAGGTGGATTCACTTTGGATGAACCGTCTAATTCCGCCTTAATATGTTACTGATTAATGTGATAAGCACGTATTTACTGAATCTGTCTGATATTGTGAACCTAGCCCATGGCTCATATTTTATGTGGTACCTATCTACTACTAGCCCATGGCTCCTATGTGATGAGACATCTTACCACGTCCTCATAGAGTATAATGTCCATGCTGCAGACTTCTTGCGGATCATCGAAGAAAGATATAACTGCTAAATATATTATCAAATATAGTAAATGATAATAATTACAACAGACGAAGAACGCAATTCCAGCAAATCTCCGGCTGATATGGCAGACTTTAACGATTTCCCTAAGCTGACCGAAGAGGACTTGATTCTGTTTAGCTTATGAATTTAGCAATTAAAACAGGCAAGAAGCAATCACTGGGAACACATTTCAACAAATGGCAGTTTCACCATTGAGCTGGGATGTAACATTCCATCGACACGACAACGAGGGCTCGCTAGCCTCAGTGTGCTATCATACTACTTCCGTGCTACAACGTTTTTACTTTGCTTTGGATTGGATTTAAATAACGATTTTGCTGTGAGCCCGGACTTTATTTTGCTTAGTGATTTGTAATTTTTATCGAGTGCAATGCCGCGACACACACAATACACTCCGAGAGAGTTTAATTAAATGCACTTTATTTACGGCAAGTGTGGTGGAAATTCCGTTCAAGTAGCAGCACTGTATCGGGAAAGGTTCCCCAATGCACGCCATCCCGATTATCGTGTATTTATCAGAGTACATAATACATACGCGGATGGTCGAATTCCTGGAGCTGGTGTCGGCGGTACTAGCTCGGGGAGGACCATGAAGCTGTTCTCGATGAGATCGAAGCCGATCCAACAAAGTCGGTGCGAGTAATTGCAAGAAACACTGACATATTGACGGTGAAGAAGGACGGTGCACAGAATTTTGAAGAGAGAGCAGCTCCATCCTTATCATTATCAGCGTGTCCAGAGTTTATTACCACGATATTATTCCCAGACAAAGGCTTTTAGGCAAATAATGTTAAGAAAAATGAGAGAAGAACCCGAATTTTTTAACAGGATTCTGTGGAGCTACGAAACGACCTGTAAGAAAGATACACGCTCTTTTATAAGAAGATGCAGAGCGTGCATTAGAACTAACGGTAGCCATTTTGAGCATTATTGTAAAAAAAATTAAATGCAATAAATGTACTTTAAATGTTTTAACTTGTTTCATTTTCTTGTATTAGTAAAGTCCTTTGTTTAACTTTTTTTTTTTGAGAAGTTCCAATAAAATAAGTATTTCAATAATATTTGTCTTTTGAGAAAATCCTTACCCATCTTAACAGGAATATTCTTTGAATTGAAAGCTAGAACTACCAAGTGGTATACCATTTCGGAATTCCAATGAAGTAGGCAAGTTATTAAGTAGTTGGTCACTTAAGGCTATACATACTATGGCTATATTTTTTACACTACAAGAGTCAAACTTTTGGGAAAAATTAGCAAAACATTATTTTTGCTAAATATTTTTTAAGCAAAAAAACTGATGTGACCCATAAACGGCAGTTAGTATTTGATAGACCAGTTATCTAAGAATGTTACAAAAAAAAACCAGTTCGAGAAAATTCCTTCATTTGTGATCTTGGCACCGAAAAGAATGGACATAGGTAAAAAAAATAAAAATTTCAAAAATAGTCCATAACTCGAAAACCGTGACACTTTTACAGGGTGCAATTTTTTATTTTGTGAACAGTTATGATGTCCCCACCAGTAGGTAAAGGTATATCCACTCTTTACGCCACACTCTGTATATGCATTTGCGCACAAGTGGAGTTATGATATGACAATCAATGAAGATCCCTTCAAGGAAGACAGAAACCAATGCTTGAGTCGCACAACAATAAGTGACTGGTATAATTATTGTAGAGAGGCTGGTGTAATATACCAAATCGAAAAACAAGAGCACACAGGGAAAGACAGGCCCAGGAAAAGTTGTGCATTTGATTCGAAATTTTGATAATGGCTAAGGATAATGGAGATAGTTTTAACACTGCATCCGCATACTTCAGTAAAGATGCAACCATTAGATGTGGGAATCTACGCCCCGTTAAAATGTATTACAATGCAGCAATGGAATCATGGATGTTACGCCAACTCGACAAACCTGTTAAGAATACAGGCATATTTCCTTTGGACAAGAATATTTTTACTGATGAAGACTTTTACAGAGTTCTTTCACTGATCGGCCAGATCCATCCATTGCTTCAGCTGAATCCAACCGGACTCCAGAGCATGCTACAGAGATAGATGATACACATGGTCCTTCAATGTTGCGCGAAGAATCTGGAGATGATGACAACAGATATAAGAGTCGGATCTTGAAAACATGGTACCACTTATTTCACCAGAGGCCGATAAACAATATCCTAATGATTTCGACGAGGGTGTTTCAAAATCTGCTGACTGTAAATTACACTGCTGCTGCTGTAAATTTGTCCGGCCTCTTACTTTCTTCCCCTGCTGATAGTTGCTCAAAACACAATGACTTTTATCAGTCCCAGTCAATTCAGACCTCCTATAAAGGCTCAACCTAGAAAGACTGGGAACAGTAACAAACAATATACATTGAAGAAAAAAAATCAGTTAACGCTAGGAACATAATGTAGAAGTTTTATTATTAGTTAGTAAATCAATATGTTTGATAATAATCTGGTGTTTGAGTATTGCCTGAGCATAATTGTGAGAGGTATTATAAATATATAAACTGTTTAAAACTAGATGAATTAGGGACACGAAATACAGTAAATAATACAAAACACTGGGCTTCTACACACAGGCGTTGATATTTTACAGGTTGTCTACAGCTAAAAGGAAAAAAGGAAGTCAAGAAAAAGAAAATAAATTACACATTGAAAAGCACAGCCAAGAAATGATGGACCTTGCCGTTGAATTATTAAAAGATATCTTCTTACGAAGCCGAAAAAATATTTAGCATTCCACGAAGAACGCTTTTAGATAAATTGCACGGTAAACATCTACAAAGCCCAGGTTGTCCAACACACTTTACGATTTGCGAAGTAAAAGACATAGTAGAAGTGCTTATGACTACTGCTGGTGACTACGGCAGTCCACTAACTCTGCTCGATATAAGAATTGTTGTGCAAATGTATATAGAAGCTAATGGAAGAACAGCCGTCTCCGAAAACAAATTACCAGGAAATAAATGAGCTTCTTTTATAAAAAGCCTCGTAAAGACGAATTAACCCAACGAGTTACACAAAATACAAAATGAAGTAGAGCGGAGAAGAGCACAGATGAGATTGAATGCTATTTTGAAAATCTTCAACATCTTCGCATGGAATACCTAAAGAGAAGATTATGGACTAGAGACAAATCTAGTGACAATCCCGGTGTCAATAATTTTTAGTTGATAAAAGAGGAAAACACCAAAATCCCCAGCTTTTAATCATGATTTGTTGATGTTGAATTGTTTAATCCATTGGAACTCCACTACAGACGAGAACGTGCTCCACTGCAACGGTACCAAGTGATATAAATGTTCACATGCATAAAGATTTTTGCGAGAAATTCCCAGACAAAAAGTTTCCTATAAATTATATAGACAACACATTACATAAAACTTTTACTTGCCTCAGCAAAAGTGCAAAGCAGCAACGAAGAGTGCGAGGCCTGTGAGGCATATGATTTGCACAAAAAGGAAATGTCTTACGATCAGAATAACGTTTGCACTGTTTGTGTGGAGTGGACCAAGCATCACGACAAGAATACGAAAATGAAACTTGATTTAAAGATCATAACATTCGAATACACTATTCATAATAAAAATTCTTAAAATGCTCATAATGGTGATACAATTTTAAGTAAACCACCACATTTTAAATTATAAAGGTTTGAATACCACTTTTTATGAGACATTCTGACTGTGGCACTTTTATTATCAACAGAAATTGGTAATCTGACTATTCTGTATGTATACTATCCCCCAGCAGTGGGCACATAAGAGCGCACAGATTGCGTAATGATAAGAGATCTTCCTAAACCAATTCTTGTCAGTGGCGATATAAACGCCTATCACATAGCGTATAGTTGCTTAAAGACTAAGAGTCGTGGTCGAGATTAACTTGAGATCATTGACGATGCTGGCCTTTGTATTTTGGATAATGGCAACTCCACCACACTCAGGCGCCCTGCATACCCTTCCGCAATTGATGTCACCTTTGTAAGTTCATGCTTGGCACCTCTATGTCATTGATCAGAACATGTTGATATCATGGACAGCTACAGTTATCCCACTATCACTGAAATAGATCTAAATATAGATAAACATCACACATCAGCAGCCATTAAACGTCCACTGCTGGACAAAGGCCGCCCTCTTAAAGAGGGGTGTTGCCATAATCCCCACGCTTGGCAGGCGGCTTGGAGATCGCAGTAAGTTCACCGTGTACTAATAGGACGCTGCTGCCCATCCTCCGGTGGTTCTGGTCGCAGTTTTAGGACATACCCGGGTCCAAATATAGATAAGTACCAAATAAATCCTCCAGTTGACAAATACATCACAAAGCTGATTGGAAAAATTATTATGAATTCTACAACAGTTTCGGTAATATGGTCATAAACTATAAAGATTCTATAACATCTTACGAAGACTTGTGATCACGCTAATACTCTTAAACATATAAATGGTAATAACAAAATTCACAATAACTAGCAATTTTAGAAGCAGACCTCCAAACCCTGGTGGAAAAAAGTCTGTGCAGTGATATTGCTTCCTATAATGCCTTAAAACTTAAAGAAATAACCCTACAATTAGGAACTATATAAATTATAAGAGACTGCATGCACTGAAGAAAAGAACCATCGCTGAGCAAAAACGGAAAAGCTGGAATGATCTTTGTATTAATTTTAACAGAACCACTTCTCTCAGCTGGTTATGGCATAAGATTTAAACGTTCAAGAGCCTTAAGGCCCTCTTTTCGCAATTTTGGTCATTCCAGTTTGTCTACTTCCATGGTTAGCTTAAAATTATAGAAATGGAATCACATTAATATTGAATGTTTTATCTAGGAAACTGCAATGACTGAAACACGATTAAGGACATTTCACTCGATTGAAAAATATATATAAAAGTAACACTGATTCGGGGTTTAGTCCGTTTTTTTATTAATTCAAATACCTACCTATTTGTTAAATGATGTCTTCGATATCTTAATATTTAGATTCCATAATTATGGAGGGAACCGCATAGGTAAATTTTACATTACAGCTATACTTTTCGAAAATTGTAAGTAAAACCTCAAAAATAGATGTAGCGGAACTCACGACTGTGTGTAAGCGCCATGGTTTTGCTCCACTAAATGCGACTTTAATACAATATATTAAGCCTTATGGTCATCTGTAGTTAATAAGCGTTGATTAAAAGTGGGATAACCTCGCCTTAAGACTTATGACAAATCATGCAGTGATGGGTTTGTTGACCCTTAACTAAATAAACTTTCAGATAAAAGTAATCCGATAGATCCTGATAATTTGAACATGTAATCCAGAATTAATAACAATAATCGTAATTCGAAATTCTTATTGGACCTTACACGGATTGAATTTAAAATGAGTTTGCAATCTAGTCGTAATATTTCTCAAGTATTAGATTATTTACAATACATTCTCATTAAAATGCCAAATGAAACATCACAGGTTTTTTTTACTATTCCCAATGCTTTATGGGATAAAGAATTTTAATACCAGGCATAGAAAACACATTGTGATTCGTATTCTCAAACCTGCACCCTTAGTACAAGTTTTGATAGTATTCTAAAACTTTTTTCGTTTCTGTTTTGTTCCATACATTTGCTGGGCTAAAAGGTATTTAAAAACTTTTTTCGTATTAGAGTGAAGCAATCTATACCGCCGATTACTACCGATTTAAGTTCCTCCACGTTTCCGATAGAGGCGCATTACTAAAATGTATGGAACAATACGTAAACGAAAAAAGTTTTCGAAAACTATCAAATCTGGGACTAAGCGTACTGACAAGCCTCCTGACCAAACAAATTCTTATCGCCCAATTTCATTATCATCTTGTTTAAGTAAAATATTTGAAAACATGATTAAGACTGGACTAGACTGGTATGTAGAACATAATGGTATCATTCCCAATGTGCATATGGAAATCGTCGAGGGTGTGGTTGCGTCTACAGCTTCCTGTCACTGATCTCCGACCTGAAACATGCAAAGAATACAAAGTCACGCACAGCTAGTGTATTTTTGGATGTCCAAAGAGCATTAGACACTGAGGACCCTGGAATATTAGTCAAGGTTCTATCTGACTTGACAGTGACCAGGAAAACTATGAAAATAGATTTATAACTTTTTTAACTAGGAGAGTTTTATATCTCAAAAAAAAAAAACATAATAATTTATTGTATGAGCCAGACAACATCCAAGGGTACAATGCAGGATGCCACACTGTCTTAATTGCTGTACAATTTCTACACTTGTGAAATTTGTAAATACTTAATATGTAAATATTTTACAATTTTATTTTTTTATTTTTTACCAGCCGTATTGAGTGAACAGACCGCCCGATATTGAAAATATTGTTTTACATACCCTCTAATGTACGACGAGAACAACATTTATTTTAAGTAGACCGCATCATCGCTTAACATCAGGCGAGTTGGCGGTCAAGCGCAAGGCTATTATTTATTTTAAAAAAAAGAAAAAATATTACTTTTTCAATAAGTGAAATTTATTTCTTTATGACAATAATAAATATCTTTTACCACATCTACTGCAGTCCTAATATAAGATCAATGTTACCCTTATACTAGCAAATAAGAAATTGAATTAACAATACCCTAGGGATTGACATTTACAATATCACACACACACACACACACATCATCAGCCATTAAATGTCCACTGCTGAACAAGGCCTCCCTCTTAGAGAGGGGGGTGTTGCCATAATCCCCACGCTTGGCAGTATCGACGCTGACGCTTTACAATATCAACACGGCATTAAACCTAAGCCCCGATTCTACTAAAGAAATTGTATATAAATTGCAATTGTTTCAGTTTAATTTTTTAAATAATTGCCTCAAAATTGCCATTTTTTTAATATACATACTAAGTTATAATATAAGGTGGTGGTATTTTTCTAGTATAAAAAAAAACTCAGTTTTGAGGCAACGATTTAAAAAATAAAATTGAAACAATTACAATTTTAAACCAATTTCTTTAGTAGAATCGGGGCCCAGCAGGCAGAATATTATGAGGATAAATTACATTTAAAAATGAATACATCTGCAATCTACATTTGTAAGAGTAACGTCATGATTTGTGCAATGATGAACCAACCAGCTGCGACAAAAATAAAATGAATGGACGGGCCCAGAAGAAGTGCATTTTTTAAGATTACAAAATGAGCACTTCGTTTCAGTCAGTCTCTACTCTAGCCATAGGAAGTGCAACACGAGACTATTGTTACATGATAACGAAACATCTGACAAAATTATGCCTTTGTGCGCTATCCCAAAGTGTAATTACACAACAAAAAACTGCTATCTATTTATTGTAAAAAAGTTACTGTACATGGTTATAATTAGGTGTTGAAGTATATGTCCGACGGTTATGACTCGTTTTTACTGAGCAAGTTCAATGGTTATGGCCCGTCCATTCATTTTATTTTGGTCGAAGCCTACCAGTGGTATTACTGGAGGTCTATTACTATTAGGTACCCGGGAAATCAAATCTAGATTTTGAAAAACATATTAAATATATCATTTATATTTACTATTTACTAATATTATAAAGAGGATTTGTATGTAAGTATGTTTGTAACGAATTGGCTCAAAAAGTACTGGACCAATTTAAAAAATTCTTTCACCATTTGAATGCTACGTTATCACTGATTAATATAGGCTATTGTAGATTAATATAGGCTTTGTGGTGTGAACCCTCAAACAATGACACACTTGATGGACTGTGCAGCGTGTCTTACAACTTGCACACAAGACGACCTGAATGAAGCCACGGAGAGTGCCATTGGGGTGGCAAAGTTCTGGTCTAGAAACTTGATTTGACATTAGAATTGTATTTTGCGGAACATCGACTCGAAAGAAGAAGATAGGCTATTTTATTCGGCTATATAACTATACCCGTGCGGAGCTGGGGCGGGCCGCTAGTCATTTATATTTACTAAATAACTGGTTGCAACTCGCCTGATGTTAAGCGATGATGCGGTCTACGATGGAGCATGCTTGCTGGCCTAGAAGAAACCGATTCACTCTTGATATATGTATATCTAAAAATGTCTTAAAAGGGCTGGACATCATGAAATGGCTAGCTAGTTTCCATAGGGTGCAGGCACTGCAAGGCCGTAGCCAGGAATTATTTTGAATTATTGAAATAGTACTAAAATCTAGGCATCTTTAAGAAAAGTGAATAGATTTCTTCTACTAGTCATCAGGTAACCTGTCGCTTGTATGTCTACTATTACATAAAAAATATATGTAAATTGACACGGCTTCATGCCTCATTCACCAACTTTTACTGCGCGTACTGCTAGTCTGTGGAATGTGCTGCCTAAATGGGTTTTCACCGATAGTTAATATCTGGGTGTCTTCAAATCTCAAGTGAATCGTTTCTTCTAGGCAAGCGGTCGCCATCGTAGACCGCATCTTCGCTTATCATCAGGCGAGTTGGCAGTCACACGTTTTTTTATTCATATAGATGAATATAAAAATGTGTTCCATACTCAGCCACAGCTTTCCATCAGGCAAGTTGGTGGCCAAACGTGGACCTATAAAAAAAAACTATTCATGCAATACCAAGGTTATAAATAAAATAATACCTTGTAGAATCGACATTTCGATGTGACGCTTTGTTGCATGATGATCCTCCACAGCTTTATTAAATTTATCTGGAAATTGAGAGAAATTTTTGAATGATTAAAAACCCCATGGCCTTGCTATTGTTTTACCTAGCAAAGCCTGATTCAGGAAGTTAAGATAGAATGTACTATTTTTATTTTAAGCCTATCACATTTCCACTGCTGGGACACAGGCCTTCTCTCAGGGAGAGTGATGGGCCCTAATTCACCATGCTGGCCCAGTGCATGTTGGTGAATATCATGTCTTTGAACTTTTGAGAATCTCGGACATACCGGTTTTCTCACAATATTTTCTTTCACTGTTATGACTCGACTGTACTATCATATGCAATGATTGAAACAAAGGAGAGGGTTATGTACGCTGCGCTTTATATGACCTACAAATAAGGTTTTCACAAAGCTATGTATTAAAAGATATTGTCTCTATATTTACTGCAGAGGAATACACAGTTTTGCAAGCTCTTAGGCAAATAGGTGCTCATCTTATGTAATGTACCTCAACAATGTACCAATACCTCATGTAAATACTTCCTAATAGTACTTAACTGATTCTTTGAGTTTGATACAAAATCTATGTAATCTAAGAGTAAAAGTATCCATAAGATATATCTAAGGACACCTATTACAATTCAATTGTGCAATACATTGTGCAAACCTACGAGCCAACATGTTAGCTCTGACTGACAACGCCTTACCCTACCCATCCATATCCACATCATCTGCGAGCGTATTGGTGACCCAATGACCCAGATATTTAAATTGAGAGAATTTCTTAAGAGCATTGCCACTTAGTGTGTCTGGTGGGATATTGTCATGTTTTCGAGCCCGCTTGAAACACTAGATGCTCGCTTTTGATGGAACAACCACTGTATTCATCAAGGCCTCCATCTGGTGCTAGTGAACCACACAGAAGGTGAAGAACATGGCAAGCACACGCGGCAGATTAACTCCTGCTGAAGATGCTCAATGCTCAGTTAGATACATTTCCAAGGAAGGTTTATATATATAACTAGCGACCCGCCCCGGCTTCGCACGTAAATTACACCCGTGCGAAGCCGGGCGGGACCCGGGTATGTCCTAAAACTGCGACCAGAACCACCGGAGGATGGGCAGCAGCATCCTATTAGTACACGGTGAACTTACTGCGATCCCCAAGCCGCCCGCCAAGCGTGGGGATTATGGCAACACCCCTCTTTAAGAGGGAGGCCTTTGTCCAGTAGTGGACGTTTGATGGCTGATGTGTGTGAAGCCGGGCGGGCGGGTCGCCAGTACCAATACAAAGGCAAGATGGTATGGAAGTATTCAAAAATCTTACCAACAAAGCCATGGATGGTATCCAAGAAAGCCAGCCGTGATACAATTACCACTATGAACCGTTTACACTTGGTCACAACTTGGCTCCAGCACATTTAATTTTAAAATTACAATTTTAGGTATATCCTTCGACGAAAGGGTAGGTATATCACGGAACAATGAGTACTTTTTAATATAGACAAGGAATATTCTGGAATATAATATACCATTGCTGAGTCTTGAGTTCACTTACTGTGCCGGGCACGGCAGTCAAGCAAGCAAGAAAAAGTGACCCAAACGATGCCGAAACGAAACCGAATCTGAAATTACCCGAATACCGAAAGGAAATAAATTTATAATTACCCCTTTTTTTGCCGATTGCCAAGCACCAAAAAAAATGCACCAACAAATAATAATATTACTCCATACTCCTAGCCATGGTATATTAATAATATACTTACTCCGCCTGTTTTCTTGGATCATGCTCCCAAAGAGAATACATAGACAGTCGAGACCAAATAGGGACATGCTCCAGTGTTGCCAACCTCGACTAAGCGTCCCCCCCTAGCGTCGTCTCGAAATCCCCCTCTTTCCCCCTAACATCTCACTGACCTCTAATAACGGTAACGGCTCTAACACTAACGAACCACATCTTCGCTTTTTGCTCAGTCGGTTACTCGTATTTCACTCGTCGTCCAATTGTTTGTCTTATCATTTCAGTTATTATGCCCGCTTGAGTATTCGCTGGTATCGTTTAATTTTCATCTTAATTTACAGAAAAGATTTTTCTGCTGATGTCTATGAGATTACAAACCTTCATAAAATTTAATTCATCAATTCAATCAATCATCTTCTAATTTACGTTACAAAAACCGCTACATAAGAATTTCCCCCTAGAAAATACCCCTAAAAAAGGTAAATCATGAAAAATGCGTAAAAAAATTATACCCCTAGTGTATGCCCCTAAAAAAATATGGCCCCTAAAAATACCCCTCTTCATCTAACTTATCCCCAAATTTAGGGGGAAAACCCCCAAGTTGGCAACACTGACATGCTCCTAGCCAGCGCAGGAACTTGTTTTTCTTTTGTTAAAATTTTCATGACCGTGGATTCAATGTCCTTTAGTCGTAATATTACTCTTGTTTACATGGTATTAAAAGCATCAAACAAGTCATAGTCACAGTCAGAATCAAACAAAATAAATCACGATAAAGTCAAACTGTAAATGCCCTTGTAAAAAGGTGGAGACTTACAAGAGGCTCTGGAGTTTTGAAAACAACACGAATAGTCATGTTTCATCTCGTTATATCACTTATCCACACTTGAGCACGTTTATGAGCAATTAATGATTAATAATTAAGCATTTAGTACACATTTATACTCGAAAATACACAAGTTTAAAAAAATAATCCAACGAGCCGACATGTCTTTTTCCACGTTGGCGCCAAAACTCTTGGAACTTGGATTTAGATAACTATTTTAAATTTTACTATAGGTAGATACGTTGAAAACGATCGATCGCACATCGATAGTTTATTTTTATAATTATGATAGTTTTAAATTTTTTCTCTTTGGTATTTTATTTAAAAAGATGAAAAAGATAGTACGCTTAAATTTTTTTCGTTACCTTGGATACAAAGCTCTTCAGTCGTAATATATAGATTTTTTTGGCTACGGCCCCATTCGAAGATATACACTCTGTGGCCCCATTGTAATATTAACCAAGGTAACATAGTTTACATTGCGTCAAACTAGTCATAGGCACAGTCAGTGTCAACCAAAGTGAGTCATGTCAAGTCAAACTCATTCCCCACTAAACTGGTGGAGGCTTTACAAGAGGCCTCTATGGAGTTTTGTAAACAACACGAAAAGGCATGTTTCACGTCGATATATCACTTTCAGACATTCGAGCACGTTCACGTGAACTTAATAAATAATAATATCCACCATTAGAACATAATATTAACACTCGAAAATACACGAGTTTAGGAAAATATTACAAGGAGCCGACACATTTTTTCCACGTTGGGTTTGTCGTGACCATGATTTACGGTGATTTATTTTTCATAAATAAATCACCGTTATTTTTTCATTAAACTTGATTAATATTACGACTAAAGGAACATGTATCCATGGTACATGGAAGAAAAAAATCTCGTCCACGGCTCTTGTCACTTGTGGGAGTTTTGATCTGTGGAGTTTTGCGAGTTTAGGCGCAAACCGCGCAAACCATAGATTCAGTATGCGCAAACGCATTGACTGGCACTTAACCCACAGACTAAACCCTACGCAACCGTGAAAAAAACATGTCGCATCATTGTTTTAATAAATTTGATTTATTTTGCCTTAATGGCTTTAGTCTGCTTAGCAATGAACGAAAAGGTTTATATTTTTTTGGATTGTCGTTGGCTGATTCTTTCGATTCAATTCCCTTCTCAATCTGTTTTTTTTTTTTGTACCAATGTGGAAAACAAATTCACATTATTGGGGCATGAGCATACTAGGTTCATGGGCATGAGTTTGATTTAGCCGTGACTTTTTTTTTTCTTAACTATGACTTGTTATGAAGCTTGTTATGTACAAAATTATGTAGCGTCAGCTACATAATTTTGAATAATAATACGACTGAAGGACTTTGTATCAATGCTCGTGAAAATTATAAACACACACAGACATACATTCTTTTCTTATCATCTCATTATACTCCTTGATTATTATAATAGTGTTCCGTGCATAGGGATGTGAGATTAATGAAAAAGAATCCGTTAAATAAAAATCTATTTTTCTTTATTCAAAATTAATCGATTTGTCAAAAATCGATTTTAATATAAATTAATATTCGATTTCTGCGAAAATAACGTTTTTTTATTATTATTTAAAAGTATATGCTTTCATATTCCAATAATAAACCTTAGAGTTTCATATTAACAATTTATCAGATTAAATTCATTAATATTGTTCACCAACAACGGCAACAACTTTATCTCACTCACCATTACAGTCACTACACTGAAACTACTTTACAAGTTTACACGCATACATACATGCCTACAGATAGCACCGTTTTTATTTAATCGGTGGCGGTTCTGTTGCCTCGGTCACGCTACCGATTGGACCACAAAAAAGAGAAGTAAATAGAACGGAAAATAGAAGGAATATCTGTTACCAGGCCTACTAGTAAACATTCTCATTTACGTCAACGCGTCAAACTCCGCATCGGTTTTTATTTCTTCTTCTCCTTATTGGGGCTTTTGGCTCCGCGTGAGTGACGCAGTTGCCAAGTTGTATGAGTTTAGTTTTAGAATTTATAGGTAGGGAAATGATACGCGAAAATTAGGATACAGGAAGGATTAGGATGGACAGATAAGAGGAGTGGAATATATATAAATAAAAACGCATCACAGTTGCTAGTTGATTTCGATTCGAACTTTTTTTGACAAGTTTCTATGGAGTTTTGGGGCAAAACAAAAAATCACATTTTCAAATTCCTATTGTTTGCCTACACTCATGCAAACCTACTTAACTTGCCTTAATTTTATTTAACGGATTATAATTCAATGTTATTACACAATCACATGCTTTTATAAACTAGTTTTGGTAAATAAAAAAACAAAATCGATGAAAAACTCTTAGTAAATCTTTTTTTGCCTACTTGCTTATCGTGCAGTTTAAAACTGTTTTAATACTGACGTAGGTGAATTTACTTTAAGGGCTGTCTGTAAATTGAACTCGTACTAGTTTTTTAGAACTGCACAAAAATCGTGCAGTTTTTTTATAGTTACATTTACCAAATTAATTGCACGAAATGCACAGGGAACTGAACCGTATTACACGACGAGAAGATCAGTTTTAAACTTTAACAAAATAGCGTTCATAACCTATTGGAAAAATAATAATCTTGATGAATTATTGCATTCCTTCCTCTGAGTTATATTATGACGTTTCGTTTACATGTGTGCAACTGGCTACAATGGATTTCTTGCAAAAATGCCTTGACAGCCGTTCTATTTAAACGAAAAAATATTATCTTCTATTGATTGGACCACCTATCAACCTACTTATGAACTTAATTCGAGATTTTTCATCCAACGCATAGATGGTGCTGTTATAAAATTGAAATTTACTGCAAGATATTTTCATCCGGCGCATAGATACGAGCTGTTTCTGAAAATAGATTTATGTAATCGATTTACTAAAAATCGATGATAAAAAATCAATTATAAGAAAATAATAATCGATTATTTTTAACATCCCTACGGCGTGCATCTCATCCAAAGAGTAGAATCATGGAATATACTACTCTCTAACGAGTAGAATAATAAAGGGGGATCTCATCCTCAACTTTGATCCGAGTAAAAGTATTCTTTGACTTTGATCCTCAATCTCAACCAACATTTCAACAATTTATTTTCGTTTCTAGAAAATTCGTGTATATTTTTTGTTACAAAGATCATTGTTTTGTTACCCCACGAGTGTTTATTATTTGTAAAATGGTGGATTTTTATCATGAGTTGTCCATAACCTGCAAGATTTCCTATTACAAATCATATTTATATTCTCTTTGTTACAAATGATATATTGCAGTGAAACTTGTAATTTCGGGTTGTTGTGCTTATATCAAGTGATCCAAACATGAAGCATTTATGCATTCTTTAGTGTATTCTCTTGGCCTATTCTGGGGTTTGTTCAGAACATTAGCTTCTTGTTCTTTTCTTCGACTACTTTGGTTTTACCATGGTTTTACCACTGATTTGTGACTTACCTATACAGAATTTTACCAAGACTTAAATTTATCATAATACTTAACATTAGATGGCATACAAAAGTGAGGCGTGCAAAAGACGTGTTTTTGCATTAAAATCTTTTAGTTTAAACATTTCATGGATAAACAGTTTTTTTTTTTTTGGACTTTATATCTAATTTTAGAATCTAAAAATCTCAGATGACCGAGTCTAATTGGTAAAAATACACAAATTAAATACCACTAAACTTCTAAGCCATGATACATGTAAAAAAGTAAAACAGTTGTTTTCTCATTTACACAAAAAAAAACATTGCAGAGAGAAAATTTTGAGTGCAGTTTAGTCTGAATGTTTTTTATGCTGCAAATTCTATATTTACCTCAAGGTGAGGTCAATTAATTCCTCTGAAAACAATGGTATCGGCCAATATTTTTTTTTTATTCTCATCCACCGGTGAACCGTGCTTTCTGTGTACAGTTGTATCGTTTTGTTGTAAGGGTGTTTTGACGAATCGTACGGGAATCCTGTTTCCCATCCTTACATCTTTTAGGAGAGAAAAGCCTGATATTGTGGCACTTAGACAGACTAAGGGTTGGAGTCTGATCGCTGTGTTGTTTTTTGACAATCTCTTCTTCGACATTGAGTCTTTCTTTGACATCAGGCCTTGTGCCACTGGTATTTTGAAGCCTTACTGGCATTTTTTCTCGCAGAAGACAATGTAAACATTTACAAATGCTATATCCAGCATGCCCCAAAACAATCAGTGCCACAACTTTGGCGACTACAGATATGGACTACGGATATCATACTTTTACTTTACTAAGATTAAGTTATTTCTAAAAAGGGCGTTGACGGTTAATTCTAATGTTCTATTTTTCCTTGGCGGAAAATCACTGGACACTTGCGAACTAAGTACTACATGCCGGCATTTTGGAAAAGGGGAAAAAACGACGCGGAAAAAAGTAAAAAAGTTTGGTTATCTGATGGTGTCATGCGAAGTGGTTTCTACTAGATCACCAAGACTGGGAGTTGGAATGCTTTCCTTTGAATCTCCATTTATATTGTACCTTCTCAAGCTTCTGTTTATGCTTTGTAAGATAGGGCAGTTCTCTTCTGTTTCTTCGTACGGTTCCAGTAGCAAATATGCCATTTTTGTACAGATATTGCATTATACGGTAGTCACAAAAGAAATTGTCAAATGATACAAGAATATGATACTCGTCTAGTGCTTTATCTGTCAGCTTTTCCGTCAACATCTTCACAACTTTGAATCCTATACCTTCCCACAGGGAAGGATTGTTTGTGGATTGTAGGAGAACAAAGTTGTTTACCTGCTTATTTTTGTTCTGTCCTTTTTACCTCCTGATGAATTTGTACTCATGAAAATGTTACAACTATTTGAAGCTCCTTACCAAAAGCATAAATTTATTTCTACATAAACATAGATAGGCCTAAACACCGCTAGATTCAAAGCAGTGTCGTGGTAATACCAAGAAATAAATCTAGGTGAAATGACCCTTCCAAATTAGTGGAGTAGTTAACTCACCTACACTAACTCGCCCACTGTGTAAAAATACCATTCCAAAAATCGGAAAGTAGTCAACTCACTCATAGGTACGATTTTTGATGGGTGAGCTGCCACTTAACCCATTTTTTCTCCTTCATTCTGGTTATCCCTTCATTGTTTTCAGACTTCCAGACACCACATTATCTGGATCAACTTTCTGATTAAGTTTTTTTTTTTTTTTTTAACCTTAATTTTGACGTCTTTAAGTTTACGTTTAACTTTTGTAATAGCTTGTAGTGTAGCAGACGGCTCCGGCTTCGCCTACCACCAGGCTAGACCTGCCTATGCCAGGAGCACGACTGCCACACCCAGTTACGAGGAATGAGACTGGACAGGAACAGAACCTTACCTATCCCTAATGCCAAAGAGAAACCAATATTGTTACACAGACACTATTTAATTCGAAACACAGTTCACAGTTTTAGAGAAAAGGAGAAAATTGAATACAGCACTCGGGTTGGGAATTTGTAAAGAGGGATACATAGTTTTGGTTGTCACAGTCCAGGTTGTTTCAGAGTCGGATTCTATCAAGAATAAGATAGGCCACTTGCTACGGTGTCAAATCAAGGGCAGCCAGTCCTGGGTGGTCCAGATCCTACGTGGTGTCTTCTGGAGTCTAGGGTCAAGGTTCCAGGTTTCAAGGACTTTCTAGAGTCAAGGTTCCATGTTTCAACCATGTTGTTGTGAGCAACGTGCTGAGTTGGGGCCGGTTTTTGTGATAATGTACCTACTTATATTTGAAATATTTTGTTTAGCTTTAAATTACATTATCGCAAAATAAACTTTTCTGTTTCTGTTTCAAGGACTCGGACGCTTATTTTATTATTTTCCATATTTATCATACACCTCCGCTTAGCTTGCCAGGCTGTACCAGAGTGCCATCTCTCTGGTTCTTTTTCTTGTTTCTAGTTTCAAATTTTAAAATTATCGAAGCGTAATAGTGTCTGTGTATAACAAAAACAAAGAGTTAGAATAAGTTTAGTAAGAAACAGGTTTTATGAAACATGATGATGATGATGAAATAAAAGATATAATACAAGCTTAATAACTTATTTTGAAATGGTTTCCCCGACCATACCAGAGTTAATGAAGGGCCTCTTGATTACGTCACTGGAGAGTAAAATATATTGACCTCGGGCTATTTTATTGCTATATCTTTCGGGATTCTAGTCTTCGCTTGAATTTTATTCTCAGTGTCATAGTATAGGTACTATTCTATAATATTTTTGACCTGTTTCAAATTAGTCTGGTTCGCCAGTTTCAGCTGCCACTCTCGAAGCTGAAGCTGAAGAGCTACAGAACTTGAAGAGCTGAACAGCGGTTTTTCAGTTCCCGGCAGTTCTTCGCGTGATCTTTCACACAGCTTTCCCGACGCGTCTTTCTTGAACTCTTACTGCTACTTCATAGGGTGTATAAAAAATAACTTTGAGTTCCTTGGGAAATAATTGTTGTATATCAGCAGCCAATTGTATGAATTCGAGTGAAGATATCGCTTTAATGGGAGTTTCTTCCAGAAGATAACCAATTATTAATTACTTAAAAAATTACTTTCAGTTCCTTGAAAAATATTTGTTGTATATCAGCAGCCAATTGTATGAATTCGAGTGAAGATATCGCTTTAATGGGAGTTTCTTCCAGAACATAACCAATTATTAATTACTTAAAAAATTACTTTGAGTTCCTTGAGAAATATTTGTTGTATATCAGCAGCCAATTGTATGAATTCGAGTGAAGATATCGCTTTAATGGGAGTTTCTTCCAGGAGAAAACCAATTATTATTTACTTAAAAAATAACTTTGAGTTCCTTGAGAATTAATTGTTGTATATCAGCAGCCAATTGTATGAATTCGAGTGAAGATATCGCTTTAATGGGAGTTTCTTCCAGGAGATAACCAATTATTAATTACTTAAAAAATTACTTTCAGTTCCTTGAGAAATAATTGTTGTATATCAGCAGCCAATTGTATGAATTCGAGTGAAGATATCGCTTTAATGGGAGTTTCTTCCAGAAGATAACCAATTATTAATTACTAAAAAAATTACTTTGAGTTACTTGGGAAATAAATGTTGTATATCAGCAGCCAATTGTATGAATTCGAGTGAAGATATCGCTTTAGTGGCAGTTTCTTCCAGAAGATAACCAATTATTATTTACTTACGTCTACACAGGCTGCTGGTTGTTTGTCGGCAGAACAAGTTTTTTATGAAAAGTTGAAATAACATTTTCTAAAAAAAAAAACAGTTAATGTAATACGTTGGAAAAAACTAAAATAAGTTAATTTACTATTTAATTTACTAAAATTGATTATAAACTAAACTCAGTTTAACAGCGTATATGACTGATTACTGCAGTTCGGTGTACATAGTCGGCTGTATAGCTTTAAATCTTGTTTGCTTGCTTTTACGAGGCTTTGCAGTGCCAGCCAGTCAGCCGTGTCGCTGTCTGTGCACAGCTTAAGTGACAAGTGCGCGTTTCCAGCGTTCGTCGTTTGGCTCGCGCTCCGTCACTGCCGCGTTGTAGATGCAAATCTCCGTGTATAACTCTCCGACTCGACTCAGGTCCTGTTGAGTGGTGTACCCATTCACCCCGCGCTGTGAAATGAAGCTCCGCAAAGTTGCCACAAAGCTAATAGAGCTTCAGCTTGCTGCTCCCCCAGCCTGCTTCTGAAAAAAAAATATCATCAAGTGATTATCTTTTAGTCATAGTCATAGTATTTTATTAATAACAAATTACAGTTACACGTCACAGAAAAATAAATGGTAATAAAATCATAAATTCGGATCAAACCAATAGTTTGTTTGTTTAGTTTGTCTGTTTAAATTAAAAAGCGCCTATATTTATTATATTCGATATATCATTGAAGTTATCTCGTTATGCAGAACGAAAGTTTAGTAAATGGTTAAATCCTACATATTCCAGCTGATGTGTGTATTAAAATTTCAAATCGAAATAATTTAAAGAAAGCTCTGAATACTTCTAGGAAGCACCGTGCCGTGCCACCTGTGGCAAATGATCTTACAACAGTATATGCAGTGTCATCTGGAATCTTCCCCGTTGATAGGATACGCATCTAGCACAGCAGTTGGCATAGCTTTTGCTCCCTGAGCTTCGTTTTTCCAATGAGTTTTTGTATCTGCCTATTATTAGATTCCTCATAAATCTGTAGTAATCTGGTCTCACGTGCATCATATTTATTTATTTCAGGCGGTTTCATGAGGTCGGTCACTTGCTGTATTGCCTCCTTCGTTAACTTCGGTACTATACTATTGAATTTATTATCATCGCCCATCTTTTGCGGTGCTAAAAAGGATGGCCTCAGTTCGTCTGAACCATACCCGTGGCTGGTCCACCCAGAAATCTGGGATCTTGCTTTTCAGTGAAAGTACTGACAAACTAACATCGGGCTTCCACTCACTGAAAAAAAAAACGATAGATTACAATAAAATCAAGAGACGCTCACTTAAAGTAGAATTTAGAAAATATTTTGTAAATCAATGGTTATAACAGGTGTTTGTATTTTTCGTATCATTCTGCCAATTGTTGATTCTCATCACGGTTTAAGATTTGTATTCGTAACATAATGTATCTTTTTAGGGCCGATAAAAAATTAAATTGAAATTAACTTTTCGATTTATGTTCTCTTTGTCGTGTTCCTGATGCATTTCTACATACAGAGAATACATTTTTGTGATGCTGAGATTTGGATCTAGATATTCACGTTTTATGGTATCTCTAAAGTAAATAAAAAATAATAAGCATTATTTTTATTGTAATTTTTGCACACACGGTCATCTGACCCCAAATTAAGCAAAGCTTGTGATATGGCTGCCAGAGACTGATATACATACATATAAATATTTTAGAGACTAATTTATCTATCATAAATTTGCACCAATCCACGCGATGATCTTTCTACAAATCGTTGAGTTTGTGCGGCACCCATCTTGAACAACGCTTATGGAGGGTCAGTCGATCATGAATGAAGGTTCATCCAAGGTTATTTAATAAGTCCGCCGAAAATGACTTTTGTTATTCCCTTGTGCTGGTGTGAATGTTGCCATGCAGTAGCCTGCTGATTGTAATAAGCTTTTAAGGGTTTAAAAAAACAGACACCGAGAGAGTGGTATTTCAAATACTGGTCCAATTCGCCCCGAATGACATGATCCTATTCGCCTCATATCAATGGTTGTTAAAATGTGAGTCTTGCCAGAAAGTTACAATTTTACTAAAATACAATAGTTTTATTAAAATTTTATCCATACTAAATAATTATTACACAAAAATATTCACAATTTAACAAAACTTTGTTCTAAAATTACCGAGTATTAATTATTTTGTACCTTGCAATTGGCGCGAAAACTATCGTAACGTTGCGGGTGAACAACTCGCCACGTCCACATAGGGGTATTTGAGCAATCTAGCTGGCCAAAACTTTTTCGTTGTTTAAATCAATGCTACTAGGGCTCATTTAAGAATTCCCATTTTTTTTTGTGACTTACAAAAAATAAAATAGTTTTAAGAAGAGTTTTAAGATATCTATTTTATTAATTAATTAACATAATTGTAGTGACATAGCAAAAAACATGTGAAATTAGCCTGAAGAAGACCATGGTTCTTCATCCGAAGAACCAAGGCCTGATATATTATCTGATGATGACTCATCGTCATCATCATCATCATCCGATACAATGTCGGGTTCAGCGGCAAGTAACAAGGCTATTGTTTCTTTCGTAAAAGGTTTACTTATTTTCTTCGGGACGGGTCGCATTCCTGTTAAGACTGGATCAGAACTAAGGAGTAGCCGGTTTAGAATGTCCATATTTCAGGCTTCTCGCGAAAATTTTCGCGCAAAGTTCTGGCGATACATTCGGATATGTTTATTGCGTGCTTCCGCAGCTTCTTCCGACAACTGACCAATTGGAAGCAACGCTTTTTCTATAATTTCCGGTCCATGCATAAGAATTTTATGCAATGCGTCATAGGATGCCATGGGTAGAGCTCAACATACAGCTTTGCTGTTTCTGTGGCATAAACAGAAAACTTTTCTATGTCGATCTTGTGTCCACTTGACAAGGCTTCTAAAATTACTTTGAGGCGGTATATAAAATTTATATCAATTCCTGTTATTTCAGCAGACAGTTTATGATTAGCAAAAAATCTTCTGCTAGTGTTGCCATCATTCGTGTTTCCAAAGTTCGCTTTTGGAACGTCTACGATGAGACCCATCTCGACCCTGAATTTTTCTTGGATTTCGAGCTTCTTCTGTTTGACTGTTATTTTGTCGTTCTCAGCTCTTAGTTGCCATTTTTTTATTGGTAGCTTATACGCGAGATGCAGAATGGATTCTAAAAACCGAATTACATCTTTGGTTTCTTTGATGAAACGTATTCTTATAGGGCGGCAATAACGTGGTGAGGAGGGAGTTGGATTCTGCCACAACTGCTTGTTATTAGTGGAGCAAATAAGTCGTAGAGGCACGAAAGAACTTTGAAATAAATTTGCGTCAGAATCGGAATCGCATTCAAATTTTTGTTTATATTGAGTTTGTTGTGCTCCATCGCAACCCCACTTGCACATTAATAGTAATGAATTTCTTTCTTCAACATTGACGGGTAATATCTCTTCTACATGAGTCAATATACGTGTAGCAGTATGGTCCATTAAACTCTGTAGTTCTATTTCGGCACATGTTTCATTTACCCGATAAGATTCTTTTCTTGGGTAGCATTCCTGTTTCGATTTCTGTAATATGCTATAACAAGGATACATCTTTTTATTTGTACTCCGTACTATTTCATATTGCCTTCTAGAGAGATCAGCTTCAACAAACATAGACAGAGCTAGTATTGGAGTCAACCGACAAGTCTTAGTCTGTAGTTTTGTTTCAGTAAATGCTTTTTTGAATTTTGTAGCTCGCTTTGGTGTTGTCATAATTTCTTTTAACACGGATGAGGCATCTCTCTTTCCAGTTTCTCCTAGCTTTGATTGTGTGGCGTAGGTGAGCACTTCTAACTCAGTGTTTTTACGTAAATCTTCGGTTTTTCTGCGTTTACTCCTTTCACTTAACTCAGAAAAAGATTTATTCGGTCGTCCTGATGCGCTTGAAACTTTTGGTACAACAAACGTGCCTTCCAACCAAGTTTTATTGTTTTTCAGAAAGGTATCTTCTTTGTAGTAAGAGTCAGTCCATCTCCTTTTAATTTCTGACTTAAAACGTGACAAATCTTGCTTAATTTTCTTTGTCTTCGTCAGAAAATGGGCCAAATTTAAGGATATATTTTTCCAAAAATTCCAATTTTTCATTAATATTACTTAAATTTTCTTTTATCATAATAGTAAACAAGTGTTTTCGAGTCATTACTCGGACTTCTGATGACCCTAAAACAAAAAGTTTCAATTTGTAGCAAAATGTAAGATATCGATATTATTGTCATTTATTTTCAAGTCGCCAAAATGTACGAAAATCGGATAAAACCGGATCAAACTTTAAATGTATCGTAATGACTAAACACTGGCTATACCAAAATACTAAAATAAATACCGGGAAGTGCCGGGAAATATAACAAAATAGCTCAAATGTAAGAAAAAAGAAAAATAGAATGACTGTAAAACAGCTTTTACTATAAAAAATACTGCAAATAGATTTCTTAACTATTATTATTACAAAAATGTAGAAAATACACATATTTACCTGCTTCATCACAATCCATAGCTATAACTTTTTTCCGCTTGCGAATAATTATAGAAATATGACTTAAAAGTCCGTTTACAAAGCCAACGCCGAAAAACTGATACGTGCACTCAATGGAACGATCAAGTCTAGACTGGCGGTATCGACGGTAAAGTACCAAAAAATAATAATTAAGTATTGTTTACGATTCCTTGAATCATTAGCTTTCTGGGAACCCTTATCTTTTCTACCTGCTTGGAATTTCAGGAATTTGAGTTTTGACCGGCCAGATCGCTCGATTACTTGTATGTGCGACGGTAAGGTACCGAAAAATAATAATTAAGTATTGTTTACGATTCCTTGAATCATTAGCTTTCTGGGAACCCTTATCTTTTCTACCTGCTTGGAATTTCAGGAATTTGAGTTTTGACCGGCCAGATCGCTCGATTACCTGTATGTGCGTCGCCGGCACTTAAGTATGAGCGGTAACAAAACTCCACAAAAAGCAACCGACGCGGGAGGAGAAGCTGTGATGTGTCGCCGTATTTTTAATTTCAAAGTATTTCTTATTTTGATCCGATTAACCCTGTGATTCAATTCGCCTCGATCTACCCTATAGTCTAGATAAGGATCCCACTTTTTTTTTGTATAAGTTAAACCATAAGATGAAAACTTGAAACTACTTAAAGGCTCATTCTATCTCAACAATATAATATTGTTGTACACATTGCCTGTCTACGTTGTTAATTAGTATCTACACTAGTATGTGTTATAGCTATCTACCTAAATATTATTTAAACCTAACATATGAGGTTATTTTCTTTTAAAATATCCATGTAGCTATTCCTAGTGTTAAAAATAATTTTGATCAAAAAACTCATAGAAGTAATAAAAGTAAAAGTATATTAAAAAAAACTGACCTTATAAATAATTGTTTTTAATGTTTACATTAATTTATAAAGCTATTATAAACAAATTAGTTAATTATAAATTGAACAACTTGCATGAGGGATGAAGCTTTCCTCATCTTCAAGAGTATTTTGTTCCTCATCTTCAGGCATGTCTTTATTGGCATGGAGTGCCATGCACAAGCCACTATGGTGGCTGAAACGGTTTATCAAACAAATTGTATGTTTATTCAACAGTTTATTACCTAAACATCGTCGAATACATAGAAACCGCCGTTTCCAAATGCCAAACGCTCGTTTCATTCGAACGAGCGCGGCAGCCTCGAAATCATCGCGAGGCTGCCGCGCGCGGCAAGCCCGAGCCATTTTGTTCGTTCGTTCAGTTGGCAAATAAGACATCATGGCACCGCACGTGCGTGTAGCGGTGGCAGCTGTTGCTTTTATCCTTATAAATAGGATTATAAAAAAGAGAAGACAACAAAAACTTAAACAAAAGACGATATTTGATCCAGAAAATACAGGGTGTCCGGTGGCGGATTTATGTTTTTGAAAGCAAATAAAAGAAAAACTTATAAACTTAGGGTTTTATTAAGTAATTTAATCAATAAACGCATAATGCGGATTTCACTTTTTAAAAATCACTTCGTCTAAATGCTGTCCATTTATACGCACACACTGTTCAAAACGGTCCACCGTATTACGGGCTACGCGCTGCAACAGGCTCGGCTGGATTTGCTGAATTTCATTGCGGATATTTTCCTTCAACTGCACAACAGACAAAGGATTATTGGCATAGACTTTGCTTTTGAGATAGCCCCATAAAAAAAAGTCCATTGGAGTTAAATCTGGTGACCTCGGAGGCCACGAGATGTCACCAAAGCGGCTTATCAATTTCCGTGGAAAATTTTGTCGAAGTAAAGCCATAGACGTCCTGGCTGTATGCGGAGTCGCCCCATCTTGCTGAAACCACGTGTGCGTCGAGTAGGATGGATGTGCTCGCAAATTTGGTAAAAAATATTCAGTGATCATGCGTCCATAGTTTTCACTGTTGACATTTACAGCTTCACCCCGAGAATTCTCAAAAAAATAGGGACCGATGATTCCATTCGTCGATAATGCGCACCAAACAGTAACTCTTGGGCAATGCAGGGGCCGCTGATGTTTTTGTCGTGGATTACGTCTTTTTGGGGCCCAGTAACGACAGTTTTGTTTATTGACATGGCCGTTCAAATGAAAATGGGCCTCATCGCTCCAGAAAACGCAATTTACTGTGCGAAATCCCTCCAACATCCGTTCGCAGAAGTTTTTTCTTAAAATGAAGTCATTTTCTTTAAGTTCTTGGACTATCTGGATCTTGTAGGGATGGAACTTTAAGTCTTTTTTTAAAATTTCGTGAACAATGCTTTTAGGAAGTGTCAAAGCAGCTGCTCTTTTCCGCACTGAGAGTCGTGGATTTTCCCGTAAGCTTCTTTCAACTTCTTGAACGTTTTCTGTGGTCCTTGATGTTCTGCTCGGTCCCGGCTGAGGGTTATTTAAAGCAGAAGATGTTTGGCGGAACCTTTGCACCCACGATCTAATCAAATTAACACTTGGTCCATCGCTTAATCGCCGAATATTGTAGTGGGCACAAAACTGTCGGCGCGCAGTCACGTAAGAATCACCACTCTTAAAAAATGCCTCAATAGCGTACGCACGGTGCTGCCCCGACCACTGCGGCATTGTGACTAACAAATCCGCATTCGCGGCGCGTCGAATGACACCGCTCTCCCCCCGCACCGTTTATAACTTTTTTAGATATACCCTTTCAAAAACATAAATCTGCCACCGGACACCCTGTATACAAGAAAAGATTATTACATAACGGAAACGAACTGTACCAAGAATTGATAACCGATGGAGTTGAGAAAATTTTTGCACGCATTAATACAGAGGAGTTGGATCTATTGTGTTCAATTTTGGAAAGCAAACTTTGCAGAAATGATACAAACTGGCGTCGAGCGATAACCATGAGAGAAAAGATACTATTGACATTACGGTTCTTAGCGACAGGTGATTCTTTTACCAGTTTGCAGTATCTCTTTCGAATTTCCAAACAATCTATTTCAAAGATTGTTCCTGAAGTCTGTGATGCCATCATCGAACATTTAAAGGATTATGTAAATGTAATAAAAAAAAATACCAATATATTGTCAATTTAGTCCAATCACTTTAATAAAACTTTAAAATTACCATAAAAAGAAAGAAAGGTGAAATTATTTTTAAATAGTCGCTCGCATTATGTTTAGTATAATTTAGGAGGTAGGAGGCAGAGGGGGGGAGGGGGGGGGGGAGGAATGTCTGATAGATCGCAAAAAGTCACCGAAGGGGAAGAGGGAGGCGGAATCTCTGATTGAATTGGAGAAGTCGTCGGAATGGGGGTAATAGAGGGTTGAGGAGTTAGTGGTGAGAGGGACATCGGATTGTTACAGGATGAAACATGAGTGCTAGGACGATCCATAGACCTAGCATAGCTCTGAGTATAATAACCATATTGTTGATAAGCTCCTGTGTCGGCTTGAAATATTATTCCGCATATATCTTTTTTTACGTGCGCCAAAGTTACTGGATCATATTTTCTCAATTCGTTGGCTATGTATTGTCCAAATGCCGAGTATGAGTCACAAGGCGGTGGGGCAGGCTGTGGTTCTGTGCACTGCTGGAGAATCCTGAAAGCTTCAGAAAGAGTTTCGTCTGATAAATCGTCTGTGTCTTTTCGCGCTACCGAGAGAGAAGAGAGCCTCGATGTCACTCCTGTGGAGCGTCTTGTTACCGGAGAGGTAACAAGATACGAGGGTGATTGATTGATGACCGGTCATCGAGAGACGGCAACAGGATGCTTCCAAAGTTTTGAGGGGAGGAGTAGGAATAGGAATGCAGTGAAGGGACCTTTTGTAATAGATAAGAAGTAACTTTTGTAATTTCTGGCGCGAGCACTCGGAAGTGGCGTGCTCTCTTGCGCACTTCACGCAGCGAGGAGCAGCGTGGCAGAAGCGGGCGGCGTGGCCATAGAGATGGCAACGATGGCACTGGCCTGGGATACCTTTACGGTGCGGGGGCTCCACCTTAAGACCCGAGAGGCTGAGGACCGTCTTCAGGTTGAAGATGGCCTTAGCCTCCTGGGTCTTGTCTAGGATGACCAAGACGAGGTCGAGGGGGGTTTTTGCCCTGCCGCTGTGCATGCGGTGGGTCTCGCAGGCGGGGAAGCCTTGGGACTTAAGGTCCTCAAGGATGGATGAGGTACTGATCTCTTTAGGGAGGCCGCGTATCACAACGCGGAGAACTTGCTCCTCCTCAAGCGGGTGGTGATGGAACCGGATTTGCTGAGCCCGGAGAAGTTTAGTGAGGAGACGGTAGTCGTCCGAGGAGTTGAGTTTGACGCTGATGCCGTCACTTGTTGTTTTGGCCACGAAAGTAAGTTCGTGGTCGTCCAGTATCTGAGATACTCGACCCCAATCTACGACCTTTTGTCGTATGACTAAAGGACGAGGGGGCTTAGAAAGCTTGGGGGTAGGCGCTGGAGGAGCGTCAGGAATGGCTGCTGAAGGCATGACTCCAGAGGAGGGGCACGGGGCCTTGGGCGGGGGGGTAGGCCAAAGGAGCGGGGCACTTCTTGCCCTTACCTATGACGGTGAAGCCGTCGGTGTCCATTTCCTCCTGCGAGGGGATGGGGTCGGGAGAGAAGGCTGTCTAGGGGGCCATATTCTTGGTTGACCTTCAGGGAGGCACGCGAGGTGCTCCTGAGGTTGAGTTTCGCCTGGGGCGCCACGGATCGTGAGCGACCTCTGCGAGAGCGGGAGCGGATGCGCCTGGGAGAGCGAGAGCGAGAACGGCTCGTTGAGGGAGCCCGGGACTTGGGAGCAGAGCTGGACCTTTAAAGGAAGGCGTCAGCTTGGCTGCCGCGGTGCGGTCCTGCCCAGGCTTAGGCTTGGGGGGAGCCTTACGGGTAAGGGGAGGTGGTGGCTTTGGAAGCTTTCCTGGTTAAAAAGGTGGCCGCGAAGGTCGCCGGGGAGTGGAGAAAGTTCTCCGCGTCTGCCGGATTGGCAATAAGCTGAGCCAGGAAGGGGCCTGAGAACGCCTCAAGGGCGGTTTCAAGATCCTTCCTGGACGCCATATTAGCGGAAGGCTTAATTAAACAAAGTTAATATTGGGTTGGGGGGAAGGGTCCCCCCAAAAGGCTAAGGTGAATGTAGTCTCCCTACCGGGATAGGGAGATGAGTACCGGGTGAGTGAGTAACAACAATGTGAGATGAGTACACGAAAAAACAAGTGAGTAATAAAGTGAGGTGAGCACCTGGTATCCACGAAACGGCAACGGCTGGAGCGAACTAAAACGGAACTAACACGCACGCGCACTATACACCCAACACACGCGGCGGCACAACGGGGGGGGGGGGGGGGGGGGTGGCCAGATGGTATGGCCACCTGTCAACGACTGCTCGTCCGCGTCAGCGGCGATACAGGGTCAGCCGGGTGAGGCCCAGCTTAACCCGATCAGCGACTGAGCACGCAAGACGAGCGGTCAGTCAACGTGACTGGATATGCACAATTACACAACACTACACTGGACTGAAAACACTGACGCGATAGACAAAACCGCGCGGGGGCAGGCCTCCGGCGGCAACTGAGAGGTGGGGTAGCAGCGAGCGGCGGGCGGACAAGACGTCCGTACGGCGCGGCGGTGCGAGCGGAACAGACTCATCGGCGCGCACCGCTGTATATTTATCCACTCGCGCCGAGCCCCGCGGTCCTACGGGTGATGTTTTATTCAAAATTCGCATATCAAATCTTACAATTTTTCTTAAGCTATTTACATGGATTTTTCATGTTATTTATTATTAATATTGTCTATTTATGTTCACGACCACTTTTGCACTTTGTTTACGGACACAGCACTGCACTTTTTATCACTCTGAGATACGTAACTGTTTATTTCGTGATAACACAATGTTCGGTGCAGCTGTCTGGAACAATTTTATTTATGCAACACATTGTGTAGCATTTACAGTTGACCAAAATGTTGTTCAATAAGCGCTTCACGTGTTCTAAAACCTGGTGTATTTTAAATACTTGCAGTTTGATTTGAAACAACTCTTTCATCATCAAATATTTGAGGGTACTCAGGATCCAAGGGAAGCTCTGGGTCCCCATGTTGTTGAGCAAGATTATGAAGAACAAGTTGCAATAATAATTCCTGGAATTCTCCTCAAGTGCACTTGTAAACTTCATGAGAATATGGGAAATCTTCGTTTCCACACTCCAAATGTTCTTTCAATAACATTTCTGGTTCTTGTTTGAGATTCATTGTACAAAGATTGGCTTTGGGTGTTAACTCTTGCCAATGGGGTCATCATTAAAGTGGTTTGTGCATATCCACTATTTCCATCTAACAAGTAATCCCCATGAACACCATGTAAAAAGTTCATTTTTTGATTACTGTTGTCCCAAATATTTGAGTCATGGGCGGAACCATGCCATCTTGCAACTACGTCATTAAACAACATTTAGGAGGAACATATCGCCTGAACATTGAGTGAAAAATAGCCTTTTCTGTTTCGATATATCTCAGCGTGATCTGAGAAAACAAAGTTATATCACCATATTGTTAGATTCAGGTACTAAAGAGAGAAAAGGTCAAATTAACAACTGCTTGTTCAACATAGAAAAGATGATAATAGTAGATACCTGGAGATTTCATCCGTACATGTGTGCAGTCTATTGCCCCAATGGCTCTTGGGAATCGAGCGATCTGGTAGAAGTCGAGTGCAGCTTTCCTTTAATGTACTCTCGTTACAATTGAGCAATAGCATGTGTAACTTTGTGCACTATTCTGCATGCTGTAGATTCATGAATGCCAATGAAGTCTCCACATGTAATTAATTGGCTTCCGGTGGCATAAAAGCGCAATGAAATTTGGTATGAGGTAGCTTATACCCTGGATTAACAAACGAGAGATTTGGCTCGTGATCACTAGGTTTAACTCTATCAATAAAGAAAACGAGATGTAATTAATGTATGAGGTGATAAGAGTAGAAGCTTAAAACTACTCTAAAAAAACTTAAATTTATACATAATTATTTGTAGAATCTAGCCATTTTTTTAAAATCTTTGGTAGTTTCTTTGGTACTTACATAATAAAGTGGTTTACTACACCATCAATGCAGGGTGCTGCTAATTAATATTTTCCTTATTTTCTAGCTATTTTTTTAGGATTAATATTTCTAGTTCTGCTTTTTCTGTATTTTAACAAAATAATTAGCTATAGCAAAATTTTTCAGCAGCCGACCATCATCAGTAGTGTTCTTTCTGTCTGATATTAAACAAAATGCTTAGGTTTTGAAGTTGATGATCTACCTATATTGTTAGCAGTATTTATGTTTGATTATTACCCTTGTTTTGCAAGGATTTTGACATGTTTGGCATCCCATATAAAAAAAAAACCTCTTGAATGCTCTGCACTTTCAGGTGAAGAGAAATTGATTTTTCTCTTTTTTGCTGTAACAAAAAAAAAATTGGTACAAAGGAAATCACATCACACTAATTAAAAGTATGTTTGCTCCCACTACAATAGGTTATTCGGTGGCCGTCTCCGGTACTGGGATAAAAAAAGCTATTTGGCACAGTGCACGTTACCAGGCCAGATGGCTCTTAGTTTTATCTGGCCCGGTGACAGTTCATTGTTCCCTGTGTTGTTTATATTCCGTAAGATATTTATCACGATACTGCAGAGGCCACGTATTACCCTGAATTAATATAGGGCACATTTTAAAGAGAAAAAATATTCAGTTCCTGTTATATTGCAGCCGGGTACTGCTAGTTACACGAATATTATAAATGTAAAAGTTTGTGTGTTTGTCCCCATAACTCGGGGCTGGCAGAAAGGATTTGAAAGAAATTTGGTACAGAGATAGCTTAGACTGTGTGTGAAATCAACTGAGTTATTACCTTCACTTCGTTCTGGAAGCAACTTTTTTCAGGCTCTTGTGGTAGTGCAGGTGTAGTCTTTATGTCAAACTCCTTAGAATCGATGTCTTGTTCAACAATCAACACAATGTTAATTGCGTCATCTTCGAGAAAAAAATCTTCACCAATGCCGTCTCCACCAAATGGGACTGCAAAGCCAGTACAAGTAGATCCTATCATACTGGCCACTTAGTCCAGCGATTTATCTGGTGGAATATAGTCAGGTTTGCCACCTCCAGTCTACACGAAATAAAAATATAATCAATGTTGAATAAATTGAAGTATAGACAATAATATACTGTTGTAAAAGTGCCTTAGGTACCTGTCTTTAAAAACAGAACTGTGTTTACTGAACAAAAACTTAAATAAAATAAATTTAAGACACCGGAAAAATATTTTTCATCTCACAAGCTCGGAAAGGCTCTCTTCTTAGTTTCAAATTTGCATAACATATAACTATTATTGTGAAATGTAATCATTACCTTCATCATATTCAATCTTTTTAATTTTATTGTTTATTTTTATTCTCCACGGACTCCTGGGTCTGTGCCCTTTTTCAACTTTTACACATATTTTTTTACTATATTTGATATTACATAAAACTAATGAAGTGTAACAAAACGGACGTGACGTTGCCTGCGAAACTACGAATGACCACGCCTAGCCACGTGCCCTGCCCAGCGCCACTTGAGTCGCATGATACGGTTTCCGACATCCGTGACTTTTGTCCTTCGACGGATTTCGGTATTTCATAACAGTGATAATGCATAATAGTGGCAGTAAAACAAACATTTAATTAGTAATTAGGTGTAAGATGTGTATATATAGTAATTACATAATAAATTCCAAAGAAAAGTTAATACCTGATGATGGTCCTTGTATAGCCTCAAGCTGGTGTGAAGTGCTGGGAGCAGTTTGTTGCATTTGTCTAACATTGGTTATTTGATGACGAAATCTTTTTGGTGACAATGGTCCTGTAAATTAAACATCAATAGTTAATTGACACGCACAAATAGTAATGAAACACAAATAGTAAACAATGCAACATTGTGGCTCTGCCTTTTGCGTTAGTTCAAAACTGTGTTATGGTGGCGTTAGTTGCGCTCGCGCACCTCGTAGGCTTCAAGGATGCGCACTCGTGAGGTGGAGACGTAATGCACGCGCGACGGTCAATCTCCAACTGCTCGGCTCCCGAAGGCAGTGTTGTCAGATCACAGAAAAAAAAAAACTTTAGCTAAATAAAATAAAAACTCTAGATTTCTGCATATTTTTACCTAAAAAAATCTCCAAAATTCACTATAGAATTATTTTTATCAAGGGTTAAGTATTAAATAAAATTACAAGTTATTTGTTAAGAAACATAATTTTAATCGTAAGAATAATAATTATTAATCTTAGTGACAACTTAAAAAGCAACTTAAGAATTTAAAAAACAATTTTACTTATGATAAGTAAATCAAAACGTTAGGTTAGAAATCGACATTAAATACTTCGTTTGGTATTTCTTCGTCATCTTGACACGGTGACGGGTCTACTGATGTAGACGGTTGAGATGGGTCAATTTTTGAGTATTTCAAATTTTTGCCAACAACAGAAATCACATCGCTCGGGAGCTCATAGCTATAACAGGTTTTCTTCATTATTTTTAATTGGTTTCTTATGAAGAGAATACTATTTAAAGTGTTTACAGCCATTTTGTTTCTTAGTTTATTTTTAACAATATTCATAGCACTAAATGCTCTTTCCACTTCAGCATTTGAATGAGGAAGGGACATTGCGGATAAAGCGAGATTAGATAACTCTTGAAAAGTATTAATTCCTGCAGTATTTTTGTAATTTCGAACTTCCATCCAAAAGTCAATAACGTCACTTGTAGCTGTCCAATGCACAAAATTTACTCCATGCCACTGTTGTAGCAATTTGTCTATTGTCTCGTCACTAAATCCGAGTTCTTTGGCTAGATCTGCTATTCGGTTGTCTTTGCCCTGACGAAGAGTATTGTCCACGCTCAATAGACATATTTTTTCCAAAATTATATAATTAGAAGGAAGTCTCTGCTGAATTTCTTTCGCTAATTTCACTGTGAAATCAATGCAGCGTTTTCTGACTGCTTTAACGACATCATCGGTTAAAGAGGTCTTTTGTGCGTGAGTTTCAAAAAGATATCCTAAATACTGAACTGGATTTAAGTGGGCTTCTATTTTAATGGTTAAATAATCATTGTCAGTTGTTGCAGCCGACGGCATCAATACTCTACTGCAAACAGAACGAAGCAAAGTCATTAATGTATTTAGTAGGGCAACAGGATTTGAGTTCTCACTCTCAAAAGTCTTTACTCCAATTTGTACGTCATTTAGGATGCTCCTTAAAAAGTTCATGTAAAGTAAATTTTTCTCATCGGTATACATGGAATGAAGTTGGTCTGCTGTGTAACATTTATCTTTATGCAAAGAAAAAAGCAATTTTAGTTCTTCCCATTGAGACAGTATCCTAGTCACTGTTTCTTCAACGGAGAGCCACCGAGTATCACAAGAGCGTAATATTTTTAAAGGCTTCTCGCCACAATTTATAGTCTCATATATATCTTTGTACTCGTCATAGCGTTTAGGTGAATGTGAGAACCAATTATAAGTTTCTCTAATAAGAAACTCTATATTCCGCGGCAAAGTGTGCTCTGATGCATGTGACACAGCTAGTTGAAGTGAATGGCAAACACATCTGACTAGAATTAAGTTGGGCAAGCCATACTCCGTTTTTAATATAGTATGACCATATAAATACAACCAAACCAAAATATGATTCTAACAATATTCTAACTTAGACATAATTTCGTTATTTTTTTAACATTAACAAAAACTAATAATAATATATATAAAAAACTAACATTTGTACGCTGTAACAGGCAAGGACATGAGATACGTCTCCATTATAACGACCATGTATGCTACTTTATATGTATGTGTACCTACCATGTTCTGACAAATAAATATTTTGAATTTGAATTTGAATTTTATGTACGCTATTATGGATACCTGTCATGACAGAGGCATTATCCACCCCAATTCCAATTAATTTTTTTATAGGCAAACTATGTTCTTCTAAACAGTTGACTAAGGCAGTAACAATTCCTCGAGCATCCGCGGTTTTAAGTGGTTGTAAGGCGAGAAATGAAGAAACCACTTTTTTGTGTGTGGAACTGAAGTATCTGATTACTACACCCAACAATTTTGACACACTGAGGTCAGTGGATTCATCCAACAGTAAACTATACTTTTGTAAGTGAATATCATCCAATAACTTCTGTTTAAAATGTGGAGCCAACACATTTTTTATTACTGCACTACACTTTGACCTGTGCATTTTTATATCCATAACACTCTTTGAATCGGAAATACATTTTTTTAAAGCCTCAGTTAAGTGGTCAATTTGCTGTATGTACGTGTGTTCAGCAATAAATAAAGCCAAAGTTCCTTCTATTTTCAGTGAGTTTGTATTATCTTTGGAAGCGGGGAGAAATTCAAGTTGTTTGTTTTTAGTCACCAAGTCTGATTTTTCCTTATGTTTCTTCGTTTCTTTGTGTTTCTTAATGTCACCAATTCTAGCATAAACTTCAGCATGACAAAACTTACAAAAAGCTTTAGTAGGATCATTTGACACAAGCCGTAACCACATTTTAAATTCTTCTTGGGTTTTCCATTCTTTTCGATATTTTTGAGGATAAACAGTCTTTTTTTTTCACCGGCACATCCATAGTAATTATTTCACAAATTAGAACTTCAATATAACTTTATAGTAGATTAATAATTCTGATACATTCGTTACCGAAGAGAACAACTGACTACACTTTTACACAAACAAAACAATGCATACGTGTCTTGGTATGGAATGGGAATTCCCCGAGCATCACCAATATTTAGAAAAAAAAGGATAGCACTATTTATTTCATTACGAGTAGGTGGGTGGTCCACACTCTGGCGTGGGGATTCCCGTCTTCAAGGGCGGGCAAATAGGGTTGCCATTTTGTTTTCTCTAATTACCCCAGATTTTAAAAATATCATTAAAAATCACCAGATATTTTTCTAGTGATATCTTTTCCAAAATTTCACCATGTAGCCCCTAAAAATCACTAAATCTAGCGACAAAATCACCAAACTGGAAACACTGCCCGAAGGGAGGGATGCCAACACAGCGAAAACGCACAGTGCGTAGCAATTCTACCAACACCATAATACTCGAAAATAATGTTTCTCTATGCGTGGTTTCGTGACAGTGGATGTGCATTGAACACGCAAAACTCAAAATTGGAAAGAAAGAAAAAAGGAAAATATAGGATAGGTGGTTCTGTACGAACCATACCGCTCACATTGAAAGAACATAGTTTATTTTAACCTAATTACTAATTTAAATGAATCTCTTCTGTACTCACTAAGTCTACTCTAACTCTAATCACTAAGCTAAGTGTTAGGCACTTCTAAATAAAAGGTACCTAGCCCTCTTTGTAAATATTAACTACTCTATAGGAAGCTTGCAAACCTTTGCAACTGCTCGCTTGTAAAAGCTACGGCCACTCTGCAAAGTTACGACTCGAATCTTATTGTCAGTACCAGGATGAAGTAGGCATGTATGCGAGCTAATTTCCACTTACGTGGAGGCAGGTTATCATCGCACATAACAACAATGTCACCTTCACAGATGGGGGAACCAATATCCGTATACCATTTGCTACGTTGTTGTATCTCATGTAAATACTCACGGCTCCATCGTTTCCAAAAATTTTGAACACATTGTTGTACCCAACGCCACCTAGGTAGGCGATCGGGGTTTGACTCGGTCAGGGAAACATCGGGAAGGACCGTCAGTTCACTATATAAAATGTACCGGTACTTTGATCCGAATAAATGATTGATCAACACCATCTTGATTTGAAATTTCCATGCGTGGTAATTTTCGATGCCCCGCAGTTTGTCGATAGAAAACGTTGATGATCCCGATCTAATACTTGCCGATGTGGCGGCCATGTCGCCGCGTCGCGGCCACGATGCAATTCTTCGCACACGTTTATAAAAATCAACGAAATCACGCTGGATTATTATTTTGTCACGTTGCTGGGTCCATAACCTGATGTTTGTGGACATAAATGATACCAGCTTTGATAGATTTTCGTGGATTTATTCAAGTATTCAGTTTTAATGGAGGAGCACACAAATTACACGTCCTTGCAGGATAGCGATTAGGAGTGAAGAGAGCGAACAACATTTGTCAACTACAGATAACATTAACTCGCAGATTGCATTGCGTTTACATAGATATCGCACAGATTATAAATTTCTAACAGGTTTTTAGCATGAAACTCATTAAATTTTAATTTTGCTTTGATTTTAATGCAGCTGAATTTCGAAATATCAAGACAACTGTGCATTGGCAATGTGTTTTTAGTTTAAGTTTCCAGTAAGATATATGCATCATATTTCAGGTTATAATGGGTATTTACTTACATGTATGACCTCCATGCCTAATATGTACATTTTTTTTTTTTTTTTTTGCAGATCGTCGAGACAGTCTTACGGCGATGATGCGATTGGATATGTACAGTTGCAACGAGACTCGAATGTGTGTATACTAAAATGCAAAGTTTGTCCAGAACATCGAGTACTGTCAAAATCCTATGCAGCAACTATGACAGTGGATGAGAAGGAAGGTAAAGTAATGAGTGTACAGTGTCACGATTGTGCTGGATCCCAGGGTGGATGTAAGCATGCTGTTGCATTCCTTATGTGGGTTCACCGAAGAAGTGAAGTACCATCAAGTACTTCTGTACAGTGTTATTGGAAGAAATCTACATTGGCCCAAGTAGGGACTACTTTGAAATGTATAACTAGCAAAGAACTTTCGTAAGCAGCGCCTACACGCTCACAGAACACATCGGGAAATTTGTTATTTACGGAATTTGTACAAGAAGCTGGAAATAGACATATACATTTTTGCCTAATACTAAAACATCAATCAAATTTTCAGGTTCCAGATTTGCAAAAACTGTCATTACAATAATTAATAAAAAAAAAATACAGTAACCCTGATTACAATACTTTTTTAAATAAAATATTGCATGTATTTACCCAGTCAAATATAGACAAACTTGAAGAAGATACACGGGGTCAACATGAAAGTAATTTGTGGCATGAAATGAGGTATGGGAGAATAACTGGTTCTACTCTATTGCGTATAGTGTCAGCAGATACAAAACTGTGCATGGAACATTAGTAGCTACTATTATGGGAGCTAGGACACCAGAGTCAAAAGCTATAAAAAGGGGACGTGCTTTAGAAGAAGTAAAAAAATGTGTCTCCAAGCAACTAGGCTAGAAAATAGAACAGTGTGGGTTGATAATATCACAACAATATCCCTATATTGCTGCAACTCCAGATGGAATCTGCGATAAAACCACAGTTATAGAAATAAAATGCCCATCTACAGAAAAAACTTTTTTTTTTTTTTTTATAAAAGAAGATATAATACCATTAGCGAGAGATGTATGAGTCAAATACAACTACAAATGTTTGTATTGTTTTTTTTTTACTTTTGTGTAGCTAACTGGAACTTTGAAAATAATGGAGTTGTTCACACATTAGTAATTGTTTATGATCAATCATATGTCTAAAATACTATCCAGGATTAGACATCCTTTTGGATTATTAATATATATCCTTTGTTGTATGAAAGCACGAAATAAATAAAACAAATATGTATTGCCATTAATTATTTTTATTTGTAAATTCCTATTTTTTTGATAAGACTATCTTGGAGGTTAATAAGTGCACATGAAATTGTTACACAGTCGTCCATTAAACCAATTATATTGTTATTAACTACTGAATGTGGCTTCAATAATGAAAATTCTCGTAATCTTCGGATCTTTCTTTTCTTCACACGGATGATGACGTTATGAATGGGGAAGTCGCACCCAGACGTATCTCTTGAACGCAAGCCAGAACAGTAAAAGCTCTTTATTCGCGGGGTATATGTTCCATAAATATGCCGCGAATACAGCAACCCTGAATACGGAATGGTAATTTATATGGCATTATAGGGGATACGTTACTAGGTGACAAAAAAAAAATACATTAAAAAATAATTTAATTGAAGTTTTTGAACATTTTAATTAATTATCTTAAAAGGCTTAGGCAATGGTTTGAAGAATTTTGAATTTTTTTCTTGCTTGGCAGTTTTCAAAAGCTCCTTCAATTCAGACTGATACACAGCAGTCGCATTAGCAATTTGCCTCTTAAAAATAAGACTTCGTTCCATAGACGGATCAATGTTCATAAAGAAATCGCAAAGCTCATTTGCCATTCTTAAACCTTTACTAAGATTTTTCAAATTAAATGTCACGTTTCCAGTGCTTGTTCTTCAATGGGCTGTGAATTTAACATTTCCTCCAAGTCGGTTTCAGTCAAATCTTCATCTTGCGATTCAAGCAATTCCTGAATGTCACTTGATTCTATCTGTTCGAACCCATCTCGTCCTATTCCATTCGCGATTTCGGCTATGTTTGCAGTGAAAATTTGAGCTTGCACAGATTCTTCGTCATTTTCCTCAGTCAGAGCAGGCCACAGTTTTTTCCAGCATGACTTCAATGTGTGTGGCTTCAGTTCTTCCAATGATTCTTTTATGTTTACGATGCACTTTGCTATGTCAAATTTCTTCCAGCATTCCATAACATTCATATCAGGATTACATTCCATATTATCCAATATGATTTTGAAGGTTCGTCTAATGTAATAGAGCTTAAAGGCTTGGATTATTCCTTGGTCCATGGGTTGAAGCAAAGCCGTCGTGTTGGGAGGTAAAAATGTCACTTTTATATTTGGATGCATAGTTCCAAGTTCGCGAGGATGACCTGGTGCATTGTCCAAAACTAGAAGCGCTTTAAAGTCTAAATTCTGTTTTTTTTTTTTTCAATAAGTTTCAACTTCAGAAACAAAACAATTCCGGAACCAGTCACAAAAAATAGCGCTTGTAACCCACGCTTTCTTATTAGCACGCCAAAACACTGGCAGGTTGTCCTTGTTTTGATTTTTTAAAGCCCGAGGATTAAACGATATGTAAAGCATCAGTGGCTTAATGACACAATCTCCAGATGCATTAGAACATAGCAGCAGTGTAACTCTATCCTTTGCTGCCTTAAATCCAGGAGCAGACTTTTCGCTTTTAGAAATGAATGTTTTGTTTGGCATTCTCTTCCAAAACAGTGCAGTTTCGTCTGCATTAAATACTTGCTCAGGTTTGTATCCTCCATCAGCTACAAGGTTTGCAAATTCTTCTGGATATCGTCCGGCTGCAGCAGTGTCTGCAGATGCTGCTTCTCCAACTATTTTGATGGTATGCAATGATTGTCTCACCTTAAATTTATTGAACCAACCTTCCGATGCTTGAAATCCTCCATCGGTACATTCACCACTAAAACTACCATCAGGTTCTTTAAAATGAGCGTAAAGACGCTTTGCCTTCTCCCGGACCATTGGACCACTCAGGGGCACCCTTTTTTGGTTGCGGTCTTCGATCCATAATGTCGATCCATAGATCCATAAGTTCCTCTTTTCCAGGAGAAACCTCATTAGGCCGTAATTCGGCTGCGGGACCACTTGTCCCGGATTCCCTCGGCTGGCCGGCGTTCTGTTGCTATGCTATACCTTTGATACTGGCTCCTAAACCTCAACCCTCGGTGGATACTCTCCAGAATGGTTACCGTCAAACCGTCCAATTTTGCCCGCATTTTTTCAACTATGTAGATTTTCTTAAATTAATTGTACGGCACGGTATACTTCTTAATTTCTATGGATGGCCTAGTTGATCATGGAATTGTGTTACAATTTTAAATTCAGTCCTATTTACATACGATTTCGATGAATTTGAAATTTTGATGACTGGCAAATTTACCTTCATTTTCGTCCATGTTTGCCCGCATCTATTATTTGCGGAACTATAGCTCCTATGGCATTCTTGTCAAAGAACTAAAAGAAGTTTAAGGGTAAAGTTGACGTTCTATCATGGTACTAATCGCTTATGCATAATAAATCCATCGTAAAATACTTGGGCAAATTTAGCCTCCAATACCCATTTCTTTTCATACAAGCAATTTTAGTTGCTAGGGTTGCCAAAATCAGGCGATAACACAGGAGTAAAAGAAAAAAATTATTATTATCGAAAATCTTTTATTTAAAGATACATGTAAGTACCCATCCATAACCACAACCTTTTCTACCAGCTCAGTTTAATTAAATCAGTCTAAAACATATGGCACAATTTTTTTTCAGGGTAGGTTCATCATCATATTACGGAAATCAAAACAAAACAAATAAATTTCTCTTTTAGTAGCATAAAACAAAAAAAAATTATCTTTCAGTAGCTTAAAAATTACTCTCATTTAGCTAGAATACAAAGCTAGCTATGTTTATTTAAATCTTTTATCTTCCATAGCATAATAATCAGTCATAACTCAACATAACAAAACAGAATTCTTCTTAAAAAATGTTTATTAATGTTACTCTAATAGTAATTGCTCTACAACTCAGTAACAAAATAATATAATTAAACAGTCATAAAAACATTTTATCAAAAAAAAAGAGGTAGATAACGTTTCTAAGCTAATTACCTAATTCTAGGTTTTCTGGAATAATGGCACTTACTAGCTTAATAAGCCGAACAGTTCTTTAACTAAATAACAAAAAAAAAAAATACTATCTATTTCTAATTAACAATATTAATACTTTTTTATAGGAACTCTATAAGTAATATCAGGTATTCTGTGTCACAATAAGTATGAGACAAAGCCATTTCTTCGATTTCTGCTAAAATAAATTGTTCAAATAAAGACAATAATATAGTGGCCGCAAGCTGCAGACATATCATTTAGAAAACTTTATAGTTAGAAAAATCAAAATTGAAGGTCAGTTTGCCTCTGCGACCTGAATTTGGTGAAGGTAGGACAGCCGCAATGTCTTCGACTAACACAAATGAAATATCATCTACCTGCGGCCAAACGAAATTATTATTATTTTTTCTCATAAAACGGACTTTAAAACTTTTGCCTGCAGCATCGTACTTTTCAACAATCAAGCCAGAGTAATATTTATCAGACTTTTTTGTAGTAAATCTTACTAATACATAACTTCCGACATTCACAGTGTTATCATAAGTGGTTTCATTACCATTATTTTCTTTGTCAGAGTCTTCTTCGTTACTTACATCTGTTTCGTCCTTTTGAGATAAAATACGATATTTATATTCATTCCAAGACTCGTCAGTATCTGAATCACAATAAATGTCTTTGTTTTGATTATATTGAACGATTTGTGTAATTTTTTTCTTACTTGGTTTGAATATTGTTGAAAAGGTAGCAAATGACAACCTCTCCTCCTCACTCAAGTATTTATCTTCCAAAATTGTTATTTTTTTACATTGGCTTGGTTTGACACTTTTATTAGATGTAGGAGATGTCATAATTTTGGATATTTTATGATCAGTTAGTTGATAACTTTCAAGTGATTGTTGTACTGTCTGTTGATCATTAGAAGGCAATGCATTTTTAGGCATGCGCATAATCGTACCAGCAGATGATTCAGTTGCGAAGTTTTGCAATGTCCCAGTTGCTTGATGGTGTCGGGAATTTGTTAGTTTGTAGTAGAATTTGTTTTGTATAGATAAAACAGCCAGTGATTTTATTGTAGAGTTAAGAGATGTCCCAGTTTCTTGACAGTGTGTTGATACAGTGACTTTGGGTGATTTGGTTTCTGTAACTTGTCTAGGTTTTGTTTGAGGTATCTGTATATTTGGAAGTTCATCGGTATCTGTATCAGTATCGCTATCAATAAACGTGAAAGGTCTGAAAAATATTTGAGGGTTATTGTCTGTGAGTCCTTTCGATGTGGAAGGCTTACCTCTATTTTCAATTTTTCTTTTTAAAATATCTTTGTTTGTACTCCTTAAATTCTTTTTTGTGTTTTATTTACTTTTCTTTTAGTATACCTGTTATTGTTTTAAATGAAGGCGCCACGCCTGCTTCCTTTTCACCTTAACATAGCATTCACAGTAAACAAGAAAATTTATAATTGTAAGAGACGACGGGCGTCGTAGGGTTCTGAAAATGATGACCGATCCAACATAGTTTGGAGCCCATATTAATTCACGCCCTCGAAGATTTAATCAAGCTGGAAGAGATTTTATTTTTAGTTAGTTAACGATCTCAAGGAGCTACTTTAAAGGTGCGTATAAGGTCTCTTGCTACTTTAAAGGTGCGTATAAATTAAGCGCGGCAGCCGCGCGAGCCAATGTTCGACCAGAGTTGACGTTCATTTGCCGCGCGAGCCAATATGTAGATATAAATTTAGTTGGACGTGGCAGGCGCGCGCGGCAGGCGATCCATCACGAACAAACCGCGGCGGATAGACAGACCAGTTCACTCTTGTAAACCTGCGAGTATGGACGCGCGTGGTCGGGCGGCTGCCGCTTTCATTGTGATTCACCATCTTATTTGTAAAAAAAAGAAAAGAAAAAGGCGTTGGTGGATGAAAAAATTATATCTAAATAGATCGCTATATGGCCCGAAACTTCTGGAAGACATAAGATATGAAGCCGTTGCAAACACTATAAAAAATTTTACGCGAGTGTCAACTACAGAGTTCGAATTAATAAAATCATTAATAGAACCAAGTGTTATGAAAATGAACACACAATTTCGAGAGGCAATATCAGTTACTGAAAGATTAGCAATAACTTTAAGATTTCTGGCAACTGGAGACTCGTATACTAGCCTGCAATACCTTTTTCGAGTATCAAAACAGTCAATTTCAAGAATTGTTCCTGAAGTTTGTGATGCACTTTGCGATGCACTAAAAGACTGGGTAAAGGTGAGTAAATAAAATATCTAGTTTTCTTTTATTATTATATTTATTTATTGATATAATTCTTATTATTATTTAGGGGAAAAAATCATCCATAGGCAATGGCGTTGGTTCACGTTCATCAGTAGGAGTAGTGTCTGGAATCTGAGAAGACGGAGTCGAAGTCTGAGGAGACGGCGTTGAGGTGTAGTGTGACTGTGAATAATTTTGGGTACAATACCCATAATTCGAATATTTTCCTAGGTCAGCATCAAATATCACATTGTTAATCGCTTGCTTGACGTAAATTAAAGTGCGTGAATCATATTTACGGAGTTCATTAGCAATGTGCTGGCCGTAAGAAAAATATGGGTCAGCAGATGATGCAGCGGATTCAGTTAGAACCTGAAATGCTTTTTTCAGCATAGGGGAATCTTCTTCAGCGTTTACCTTTTTCTTTTTCTTTACTCTCAGATTATCTGGAGCGTTCATAATGTCACTTGGTGGTTCTATTTCTTGTTCCATAGCAGAAGGTGTAATTGGTCCTGTATCATTATTTTGTGCTATTTGTGCTGTTGCCAACTATAAAAAAAATACGAATGTTTAATTAATTGTTGCAGGTACCGGACTCAGAAGAAGAATGGTTGCAGATAGCACACGATTTCGAAAACAAATGGGACTTTCCTCATGCAGTAGGTGCATTGGATGGCAAACATGTAGTGTTGCAAGCACCTATAAACAGTGGCACAGAATTTTTCAACTACAAACAGTTTTTTAGTTTAGTATTACTAGCTTTAGTCGATGCAGACTATTGTTTTACGTATGTAAATGTGGGTTGTCAAGGTAGACTATCTGATGGAGGTATTTTCAAAAATACAAACTTATACAAAAAACTAGAAGAAAAATCTATGAGACTTCCTCCTCCATCCATTCTTCAAGTGCCCTATTCCTTCAAAGTACCGTATGTGATTCTAGCTGACAAAGCTTTTGCTTTAAATGAATATACTATGAAACCATTTCCAGGAGATCTAGAAAGGGGTTCTGAGGAAAGAATCTTTAATTACAGGTTATCTCGAGCACGTAGATGTGTGGAAAATGCATTCGGGATTCTGAGCTCAGTTTTTAGAGTTCTACGCAAACCTATGTTACTGCAACCAAAGATTGCTACTAAAATTGTTTTAGCAACAATACATTTGCATAATTATTTGAGAAAAAGAACTCTGACAAGATCACAGTACACGCCGCAAGGATGTATAGATAGTGAAGGAAACGAGGGGCAAATTATACCTGGAACTTGGAGAAATGAAACTGCCCCTACATCACTACTGCCTCTTAACTATATCCCAAGAAGAGCGGGAAATTTTGCACAACAAATACGTTCACACCTAGCCCATCACTTTGTTACCAATGGTGCAATATCTTGGCAAAATAGATATTAAAACTTGTACTCACATTTTCAGACATTGTGTCCAATGTTTCATTGGGTAGATCTTTATCCCTCATGAAATTAAAATCATCAAACGCAAACCACTTCGAAACGTATACTTCATTTGTCGCTGTAATAAAAATAAAAATTATTTACGTAATTACAATAATGCGTTTTATTTTTTGTTGTAAATGCAAAATAAATAGGTACTTACCAGAACCAGTACGACAACTTTTAGCTATTCTAGATTTTTCTCTTCTGTAGGACGCCAAAAGCGTAGTCATTTTTTTTTTCAAGTCAGGAATAGGTATATCCATTTTCTTACTGATTTCTACCCACGCATCATACCTCAACGATTTATTGTGGTATTGGGAGGATTTGCTGTTCCACAAAAATTCTTTTGCGCTATACAATTGTATTAGTAAACGGCACTTTTCGTTGTCCATTTTTACGTATTCGCCGCGCGAGCCAAATCACCAAAACTACAACCGTCCCCACTGCGCGCGAGCGAACGACTGAAGCTCCTTTGATGCGGTCAAAAAAACCGACAGCGAGCGGATCGCCCCGCGGCACGTTCGAGCGCGGCAATGTTCGCGTCGCCGCGCGCGGCGGTCCCGTCTACATAGAGCGCGGCCGCCGCGCGCACCAATGTTCGATGGTTTGCCGCGCTTAATTTATACGCGGCTTAACATGTTATCAAACAACACTTTTTCATGTAAAACACTGTTTTAAACTATCACGGTTGTTCACTGAAGTTATATGATTATTTACGGGACATTTACTTATTTATTTATTTGCGGGTGCCCCGCATTCTTCAGTCTTCCCGTGAACATGGTGCATGTAACTGCGCCGAAATATCTGGAGCTCATTCCACAACCTTACCACGGTAAATATCCCGTAAATAATCATATAACTTTTTCATGTCCAGTGGATTGTTGGGCCAAGGGTGTCTGAGAATAGTGTCCAATATAAATAGAATGCCGCGTACACTCATTGGCGAAAAGTGATATATACACACGCTGGCAAAATAAAAACAATTCTAGGGTTGGTCCCATAATTAAAATTGTTCACAATTGTTGATGAGTACAATGACCTCTTTCAGCTTAGTACTTTGTATATTTTATTATTATTTTTAGTAATGACCGGCGACGGCCCTAGCCGAGGTTCGTACCTTCGAGGTGCCCTTGAGCTATAGTCACCCAAAACTCAAACTATCAAGTAATGCCGAACGCACTCTGCGTTCGCTAACATGTCCGGTCAAGCTGTAGAGGCCGCGCGGCCAACAGTGTAAGTCAATGTAAAAAAAGTAACCGCTCTCTGTCTTTGCTCGAACCTCGAATCGAATGCAAGTTTAGTGTAAAAGAATTGTGTGAAAATAATTTAAGAGTGATTCTGAACACTTGAAAGTGTTTCCTGAAAACTGAACTGTTTTCTTGGCCTAAAAAGCAAACAAATCAAAAGCAGGATTGGTAAGTTACAGATAATTCTCGTATTTTCGTAAGTCCACAGAGTGTAAAGTTGTCTTTTTTAAGTACGTTGTTCAAAACCTATTTGTATAAGTCATGTTCATGTTCTTTTGGTGTTCCATCGTTACTGTAGCGTCACTGTCGAAGTCAAAAGATGCATCGATCTCATTTTGTAACTGCATTGTTTGTCCAATGCTATTGTCATCTTGCACCCAAGAATTGATCATATCGTAATCTATCGCATTTGTGTCGATATACATGCCGGTTTTTTCATCAAGATACCCTTGCTTAGTCCTATCACTTTCGATTTCATGGGACAGTGGTTTACAGTTTACTTCGTTACTATCTTCATCATATATTATATTTGCACGGAGGTCAACATGAAATCCAGTTAGGTCGTCTTCATTATTATTGATATCATCGTCTTGATTAACCTGCAAATGATTTTGATGTAATGTTTGTTTATTCTTGGTGTTCCCTTTGTTGACCCTTTTTGTAGTGCTTTGGTTTTGATTAGGTAAATTTATGTCGGCAACTGTAACTGACTTTCCAGGTTCACATTGATTTTTTTTACTTCTTCTTACTTCCATCGGTTTTTCAGTTCTTGTTTCTTTAAGGTAATTCAAAAACGCTTCTTCAATACCATAAGATAGTATTTCATCTTGATCATCGGGAATTCGTTTTAAAACTTCACGGGGATTAAAAGGATAAATCCCAGTAGCTTTAAAGCCACTCTTTATGTTATTCGCCTGTTTACACTTTGTTTACCTTTGCAACAGTTATTTATTTAAGACAGTGACAACGATCTTAATTTGAATACAGTAAGTAATTAAATCGTGGTCCGTGAGAAAAGTGCTACCACTGTTTCTTTTGGCATATTAGGATAGGTAGGGTCTTCGACTGCTTCTCTCCCTAGTAAAGGGGTGTGGCAGTCATGCTCCTGGCTCAGGTAGGTCTGGCCTGGTGGTAGGCACAGGCGAAGTCGTCTGCTTCACTACACCATTTAATAATGCTGATTGATGATTCCACTAATGCCCGATTTTATGCTACTATTTAGGTAATGTATTAAACTATTAGACCATTATGATAAAGCTGCTCACTCTCTGGAATAGCTCCCATCCCTTCGGATGTGATCCGTCCAATTAGAGAGAGAATTATTTGATCCGCATTACTAAGAGCCGGCACCTCCACCACATTTCCCGTCGCTGATGCAGCCTTGTTTGCCATGGCATTATGGCTTTTGGCCCGACTTTTAAGGTCCCTCCAAGTCTGAAAAGAAAAGTGAACATAATTGATTTTCTTTCGTTTACCAAGTTGGCAAATTGGTCTATCACGGTTGTTCACTAAAGTTATATGACCTTACCACGGTAAATATCCTGTAAATAATCATATAACTTTGGCAAATTGATGTTAGTTCGCTTGGCTTGTAAAGGTATCTACGCACCGTTTTCCACTGGCTGACACTTCTTGACGGACCTATCTCCGCCAAAGAGCGCGCCAATTCCTCCCACATCATCTGATGTGCTTGTGAACCCATCGGGCACGAAAAATTACCCAACGTCAGGTCCCTGTTCTCACTCATAAATGCCACCAAGGCCTCTTTTTGAGAATTTGTGCATCGTATCTTTTATCTGTAAGAAATGATTTGAAATCAAACTTTTTGTATCATCACAGAAGAAATAATAATCAGATACATAGATTTAGTAAGCCGATTAAAACAGTAGTAACTAGTACTATACGTACGTAGTACTACTTATCTTGATTGTAAAAACAACTAACCTTGGTGGCTCTAACATTGTGTATACACGTTACAAGTGTACGAGTCAGGTTGTGAGCGGTGGGATCTCAAAATCGAAAACGCGAAATATTAATATGCTGATAATCAGTTCCAAATTCTCCGTTTCTAAAACAAAATAAAAGTAACCAAGTAAGTAAAGTAACCTCAATTAAACTCAAAGCAGCTGTGAAAGGTGATGTTTTATAATGGTTATCGGTACAGAGTCTTTCGGTCGGAATATTAAAAAGTCCTTGATGCCTTTCATAAGGAGTCCTTTCCTTCCCTTTTCTTTATACAAGCGTCTTAGTCACAGTCGGAGTCAACTAAATAAAGCCACAGTTAAGAGCAAGTCATGCCCTAGCTAAAAGGTGGAGACTACTAGAGGCTATACGGAGTTTTAGAAACGTCACGAAAAAAACATGTTTCACCTTCCTAGATCGTTTTGCCACACTCGACCTCATTCACGAACTCATAGGTAAGTAATAATCTACCATTATTACGCATTATCAGGTTTTGAAACGAGCCCGATATAGCTTGGCGACGATTTTATTTTGGAAAAATGGATTTCAGCTTTTTTTAATGCTCGAAGAGCTCAAAGAATAGCGGAGTGCAGACAGGGCTGAATAATATTCACATAATAATGTAATGTTAAACGAAAGGAGAACCCATACAACAAACGTAATTATTAACGTATTTTGGTATTAGTTCTAATGTTAAAACGGTAATACGTACAAGCGTCAAACTTGCTCACACACTTGCTTTACACACTCTTAAGTATAACAACAAATAATAAATAATGGCCAAGTATGAGACAGTGACCAATTTCAGTCCATTATCAAGTTATAACTGGTAATTTTTTACCTGGATGACTTCCTTATCATTTCACCGAATCGAAATATATTACAAATTTTTAAAGGCGTTTTTTATTGATAATTATTGTATTTTGTAGTGGCCCGACTCCCACTTGGCCGGTTTATTATCGCCTACAGTGCTCTTGATTTTGGTTTGTTTTTTAAGCTTTGCTTCTAATATGTATTGTGGATCTCTTATAAGCATATTTCTTGGATACCGTACATCAATTATTTGTGGTAACACACAGTTTATATAGAAGGCTACCAGCTTTGGTTTCATGACGTTGTCACAATTTATAAAAAAAAAAACTTTGTATTGCACATTCTGCATAAGAAGGTAAATTTGGAAGAAAATCCTGTTTGTTTTTCTCTGATTTTATCTTAACATTGTATATCGCATCCAAATCCGCTATGTCTTGATATCTCATTAATTTTTTCGTAGAAGTAACAAATATCCACTATGTATCTGCCAATAACCTTCCGTTCCAGTGTCGCGTTTAAGAATCTGTTTCCTACTTATTTAGTTAAGAAAGGTACTATTATATTAAAATAGGAGATCCTACCTAGTGCGGTAGTATTAAGGTAAACACAGATATGCGATACAATTATTTATTAAGTAATTAAAAGTTACATGGTCGTGCCTGAAGGGCGTTATTTTTTAATAAATTATTAAAGTTATGCCTGAAGGGCTAACATGAGAGCAAAGATAAGAAAGGGAAGTGGGTGGTGCTTATTCTTTCAACTTATACGAGGGACAGTACTCTCCTGGTAAGTGAGGTCGCCGTGAAGAAGGCGATCTGATCCAGTCACGGATTCAGTCCATCCAGGTAGTAGCCAGGTCCAGGAGCAGCGTCAGGTGCGCAGCGTATTAGAAGAGGGACGTAGTGATCTCCATCTTATTTTGAAGTTACGGTGGTCTTCAAGGCCACCGGAGAAACCTCCATTTTAAATGGTAGTTTGAAGTTGCGGTGGTATCCAGCCCCACCGTTGAAACCCTGGAACGTACCATGGATGGAATTAGTAGATTATCCAGAATCCTGAACGCCCACGGCGCCGAGGAAAGCACTGTGAGATATGTGACACTCCGTGGCCGTTCAGTCAGATCGGATTGACTGTTTACAGAGAAATACACTACTTGTTCACACTTACCTATATTAAGGGGTTGAAGTAATTATAGAATTTAAGTAAATGACTTGAAATTATTACCGAGTGCGCCCGCACGCAGGCAGCAACCTGCGTGCGCGCACCCTAAAAGCAAATGGCTGAATAAGACATCGCGCCCAGCGATCTAGTTTTTATAAGCCGCAAGGAAAGCTTCTAGAAGGTATGCCGACGAGGATATGTACCTAGTGTACCTACGTATCGGAGTCTTTAGAACTAAAATATAGTATTAATTTATATATTTATGTAAGTATTTGTACTTATTTGTTATTAATTAAACAATATTCATTTATCATTTATAGCTATATTTCTAGTTAGGTACTATAAAATTATTTAAGTTTAGACATGGAACGCACAACGTTACACCAGTTCTTCTGGTTCCTTTTGTACTTCAACTGTAAAATCCGGCGTATTTAGTAGATGTCGCTGCTTCTAGAAATAAATAACAAATAATTACTGGACTAACATAATACCTATAAATACATTCACACAAATAAAATAAAATTGTGCACTCAGTTACATAATATCTTATTTAAGCTTTGTGTCAAGAGCATGTGTGTACACGTCTATGACACTAACAATTTAACACAGATATTTGATACGAAATTTTAACGTTCTCCTCTTGAATACGTTATATATACATAAAATCCTGAATTAAGTATTCAATAATTTAAAACCAAATACCAAGTTTCATGTGTGTAACTTTAAAATACACAATTTTTATATGCGTTTCCAACTCTCGCTTCAACTATTTATTAAGCCCTACAAAAAAAAACCTAAGTAATTTATCATTGAAAACTTATAACCCAAATACCAAGTTACACGTGTGGCACTGCATTTATCAAATAAATATTCTTTTGATTTCATGATGACGTGGCATTGTAATCAGGACCTGGTCGAAAATATCTTTGGAAATATCCGTAGTAATGAGCCGAGAAACAATTCTCCAAATGTCGTCGCCTTTGAAGGTGCATTTATAGCTCTTTTATTGAATAACTTTAATTCGTCTCATTTTATTGGCGCCAACTGCGACCTAGATGCAAAAACTTGTTTACAAACGCTGGATTTATTTATTTAATTTTTATTTCTTTGACAAACATTAGGTTTTCTTTTGACCACTATCTCGCGTGATGTAAAGCGATGATGTGGTCTACGATGGAGCACGCTTTATAACCGAAAAAGATAAAGTATTATTGATGATATTCCTAAAGAAACTATTGAAATAAACATGAAGACTTGCTTATGGACTGGGAAATAAAGAAATATGGGACAGGGAAATTATGTTTGCGGATGGGTTGTGACAAATTCTTATAAAAATATGTCAAAGTTTGTGACACATGCAAATCAAATTTAATTTGAAAAAAAAAAAAGATTACAAAAATAATGACTACATAGCTGTGTATATTCTGTCAAAATATATATCTCTGGTTCTCCTGTTTTTGGTACGCTTGTGGAATATGCTCTTTATAATTTTGTGATCAAAGTGTTGTCTCTTATTTCAAAAGGTTGAAGCTAAAAAAAAATTTTTCGTTTACTTGTCAATTTTAAGTTTAGGCGTCGATATGATATCCTTCAGCTGAATTCGTCGTCCTGGGATTGTTTCCGGCACAGTTCAGTATAACATGCTTTTTGTTAAAACATTGATCGGTGTTTTTTTTTTTTATTCGCCATTTCACAGTATTAGGACCCAAATCTACAATGACTCACCATGCTTTTGTTATTAATTTAGCAGGAATGAATGCAAAATGGGAACATAGTCCTGCAACCGTTGTGCCTTCTTTTTACATGTCAGTTTGCATAACTTTGCTCTTTTACAGATAGCATTGTTGTAATGGTGGTAGCACCCTGTTAATTCGGCTTCCGGAAATATGTTCTGTACCGCATTCATCTTAGCAATTTCATATCATAGGGATGTGACATTCTACTTAATCGATAGTTTTTTGCATGAAAATAATAGTTTTTTAAATAATTGGTATTATATCGCGCATGTATCAACCCCGAGCGCAGCTAGGGCTCCTGCGCTGTCAGCAGCGGGTGCTCCGCACCTACTCGCCGCCGTAACGAACTCCGTGTTGAGTGTTTCAACCACTTCCTCTTTCGTGTTGAACGACGGATCTCTGGCGTCACGTATCAGGTCAGTAAAATCAACTCTTTCTCGAGTACCACGACCTAGCTCGGTATTGATTACATGCAATATGCGTCTCGGATCGTCATTTATTATTGTAGATTAGTATTTAACTCGTTTATCTGTTAATAGAAAATGATACTTAACTATTAGCTCATCGCACTTACTACGCAGTGAATCGTCAGTGGGAAAGGTTTTCTTTAACTGGATTGCCTCTTGTAGTAGATGTTTGAAATCATGAACATCCTCGTCGACCCAGTGTTTAATGTGAGTGAGTTGTTTTTTTAGTGGGAAACAAATGTTAAATTTGCTGGATAAAATCTTAATTATACTATCGGCCAACGAGTGGCAACATCTATTAGAATTATCGATGATACTATCCCAATCGATTGATTCTAGGGAATTGACAAAGTTGTACTTATCGCCGCAGAGAAGCTACGGCCTAAGCGATGGGTAGGTGCAGGCGCAGATGCGGCGATGCGATATCCTTATCTTCTCGCACCACTGCGTGATGAGGTAAGTACACCGCTGGATTCTCCTTCTCATTTTGTGGAACTAATTCCATATGATTCATGTCCACATACTCTTTTATAACCTTTGAATATTCTTCTTTCAGTTGAGGTTGTCGCTGGAACTTCATTTCCAGCTGCTGTAGTCTCTTCAATGCAATATTTCTCGTCTCTCCTTCAACTGAAAGTGGTTTCGGTGTCTTAAATGGTAGTTTTACTACATACCTGCCTTCATGGTTCCTGGAATGCGTTTCTTGAAACATCTTTTCACAGAGTTTTTCATATGCAGTTTTTCCCGTTAATACATGCCCCTTGACTGGGGTTTTCTCCGACTTCAACATTTGAGCTGCCCGTTCGTTAATCAGTGTAATTTGAGCGCCTGAATCAAATTATAGCACGTAATATCGTTTCATTTCCTAGTCCGTCTCTGACTGGCACTAAAGCGGTTGCCAGCAGGCCGGGTGAGTCAGTACAGGTAAAAATTAAAAACACTGTTCTTTATCCATGACGCACAACTAACACGCAACGAATAAGCGAGGCAAAACACTACCGTCTTGAGTGAGCGCGGCAAACGTACTGACGCCTTTGAGCATCGACAAAAACCGAAACGCTCGGCTCGGGCCACGGCACGCTCGGGCGAGGCAGCGCGTGCGTTTGCCTCGGGCGAGGCACGTCTTGACCGACCGAGGATTTGGCTCGCGAGGCTGCTCGCTCAATCAGTACGCGGCTATTGAAAATGGTGCTGTCGTGCACTGAGCCCGGCCATCTCGCTATGATGCTTCTTACCATCAGTCTTGTGTCGCATACCATTTGGACATTTAGGGAGAAGATTTTCCTATTACGGTATGTTTCTGCTTGCGTTCCACCTGAAAACACAAATATTTAGTTATCAAGAAAATTCTACTAGGTAGGCATATCATAGTTATTAATAACAAACAAGTATGTAGTCATACCTGGTGAATTGATTTTTATGTGTGTGCACATACCACATGATTGGTTCCACAGCACCAATCACTCGAGGAAACCCTGCGATTGCATAGAATTCATTTGCAATTTGGCGTTGCTCGCTTGTGGTGGGCATTTTAATGTAAATATTTTTTAGTTTCGCCAGCTCTGCTGCTACTCGGTGGACAATACGGTGGACAGTTGGTTGCTCAATATGAAATATGTCTCCGATGACCCTTGGTGTGTGGCCTGTGGCAAAATAACGCAGTGTGATCAGTAACTGATCAACTGGTTGGATTGCCCGATTTCGCCTTGTGAGAGGCTGGAGGTTCTCTCCAAATAAAGAACATAAGTGTAACACCGTTTCTTTGCCGAGTCGGAACCTCATCCTGAATTGTTCTTCATTATACTTTTCAAAGGCGTTTAGTTTCGGTTCATTTCTTCGACTAATGGAAGCCACTTCTTCATCAGAAAGCGAAGATAAAGATGAAAGAGACATTTTTCTTCTATCAAAATCCAACTTGAGATTGGTCACAAGCACTCTCAGATTTAACGGCCACTCAAAGCATTTTAGTGGGACTTAAATAGCTGTCAAACGTTAATTAGCGTTTGTTTTTTTTATTTTTATTTAAGGTTAAACGTTAGATGTCGCTAAGCAACTTATCCCACGAGATGGCGCTGTTTCACCGAAAATGAGTTTTTATTTATTTTACTTGAATTGGCGAGACATTCATCTATTTTAGGTAAATTAGCGCCTTTTCCAATTAGTTCTAAGCATATTTCAATCATAGCTGACCTATCAATTACCTCTCAATAGCTACAATTAGGATTTAAAATCAGACTCCCGTGTATGAACACGAATGACACTCACACACATGCCAATGAGTAATCTGTAGTATCTGTATAGCAAAATTGGACACTTCTTATTTTTATTTTATTTTATTTTATTTTCATAGGAAAACTTACAGCTAGGTACAAAATTAAGTAAACAAATAAAGATAGAAGGCCAATTACAAGTTTTCACAAATAATAAACTAGATAAATAACACTGCAGAAAACGGACTTGCATTAATCACACAATAACAAGAAAAAATTATTTAAATACATATAAGAAAAAAGAAATACTATTAAAAATATATAAAATATATATAGGTATACAATTATACATTAAAAAAGAGATCGAAATTAATAAAGTTAAAAAATACTTATTTGAAATAGTGAGAGTTTAAAAGCTGCTTCAATTTAAACGCAAATGTATTGAACAGGTCAATGTTAATTTCCCTAGCCAGAGTGTTAAATGTACTGCATGCCCTTATTGAGAAACTATTTTGTCTGTAACTGCATCGCACGGGTGGGACATAGAGGAGATTAGGCCTTCTTATCGTGGTGGCGGGTGTGCGAAGTCTCAGCTGCTCGAGCAACTCCGGGCAGTCAATTGTACCATTTGCTATATTCAGGAGGTAAGCCATATCTGCTACACGTCTTCTTTCATAAAGCGGTAGAATATGAAATTTTTTGCACCTGGCGTAATAATCTGGTAGAAATACTTTAGCACGATACTGTAGATATCGTAGGAAACGTTTTTGAATGCCTTCAATACGAGTAATATAAATGGCATAGTTCGGGTTCCACACTTGAGAGGCATATTCAAGGTGGCTTCTCACGTACGCACAATACAATATTTTGAATGTCTTAAGAGATACAAAGTCAGAAGACATTCTTAAGACAAATCCTAAAGCCTTTGAGGCTTTATTTACTGCACTGCCAACTTGCTCATCAAAAAGTAGTTTGGAATCAAAAATTACTCCTAAATCCTTGATTGTAGAAACTCTCGATACAGACGAGTTCCGTAGACTGTAATTATAGCAAATAGGCTTTGGCTTGCGAGTATAGGAACAAACAAAGCATTTGGATACGTTAAGGTCTAATTTGTTCAGTGCACAATAATTTTGAAACCTATCTAGATCTTCTTGGAGACGTGAAGCGTCATCGGTAACCCGTATAGGACACAGAACTTTCATATCATCGGCGTAAAGAAGGATCTTAGAAGATTGAAAACAAGAGGAAATGTCAAACACAAATATTATAAAAAGGAGGGGCCCAAGCAAGGATCCTTGAGGAATCCCTGAGGGAATGCTCATTGCCGCAGATGTATAGCCATTGAGTACTACGGTCTGACATCTGTTTTGGACATACGAAGAAAACCATCTGAACAAATTTCCTCTGATACCGACCGCTTGCAGCTTGCGCATCAAGATCACGTGATCGATGCGATCAAAAGCTTTACTGTAGTCGGTATAAATAACATCTACTTGGGATGGTTCAGACATGTATTTTGACAGATATTCACTACATAACAAAAGATTAGACGTCGTAGACCTACCCTTGAGAAACCCATGTTGATGTTCGCAAAGTGCATGCTTAAGAGATGAGTATAGCTGCCTATATACAATTTTTTCCAACACTTTGGCAAATATGCATAATTTGGAAATTGGTCTATAATTTTCTATTAAGTCTTTTGGCCCTTTTTTATGTATGGGTGTTATGAATGCAGTTTTCCATATCTTAGGTACTGACCCTTCATTCAACGATCTTTGGTATAACAGTTTTAACGGTATCGCTAGACTTGTAGCGCAGCTACTAATAAATATTGGAGGCACATTATCTGGTCCTGCAGATTTATTGAGGTCTAATGACTTCAGAAGTTTTAATACCTCCGACTCCAGTACATCAACAGAACTAATGTCAGTGGAAGGGTCAAATAAATTGAAGTCATGTGAAGTGAAAACACCATTATCTGCAGAAGGTTGAAGAAAATTGGATTGGAAGTACTCCCCGAACATATTACAAATATCTTCACCTTGATCAGAAGAGCGTTGGCCAAGTTTTAGTACTGATGGATATGCGTTTGATTTCTTTTTGGTTTTTACATAAGACCAAAAAGCTTTAGGGTTATTGACAATACTGGATTCAATATTTGCAATGTAGTCTTTAAACATATTATGTTCCATGACTTTAGCCCGCTCCCTCAAGGTATTAAAGGAGTTGAAGTCACTCAAGTTGCCATACCTCTTATATTTTGTCCGGTATTTATGTTTTTCACTTAAGAGTTTAATTAAGGGTGTTTTATACCACAACGGATATTTACGCAAATGAGTCACTATTTTAGAGGGAATGAAAGCATCACGGAGTTCATTTAAAGTAGAGTAAATGAAACTAACAGCATCATCAAGGCACCTGTTATGAACCTCGCTGTGCCAGTCTATTTCGTTAAGCTTAGATGAGATAGCCTCATAATCACCCGAGTGATACAAGTACTTCAAATATGGTTTACATTGCAATGAATGAAATTCGAGAAAATCAGCGTTTATGCTAAGTGATTTGTGGTGGTGATCCTCCGGTACTAATGGACTGTCAGAGTGCTTAACTGAGACATCATTATTAGATAAAACTTAATCCAAAATCCTATTATTAGTATTGGACACCGAATTGTATTGAGATAAATTACATAAAACAAAATTATCAATCAATTCGAATTGGTACGTACCTTCAATATTATAGGGCTGATACGGGCAACCGTCCTCAGAAAGCTTCCACGACAAGTTAGGTATGTTAAAATCACCCACAACAATAAACTTATCCAAGGGGTGGTTTAATATAATGTCAGTGAGGGTAGTTGAAAAATTGGTTGTTTGCAGAGCTAATGAGTTTCCTAAATTTTGATGACACAAATAAACTACACAAATATGCATTTTATAAGCGACTTTAGGTTTAGTATTTTGAAGCGACAGCGTCACCCACATGTCCTCAGCGGTGGAGCACCACTCTGTGCGACCTTCGGCTACCAGCTCCCGGCGCACAGCAATTAGTACTCCTCCGCCGAGGGACTGCCCGGTCGCTTGTAAATTCCTATCGCGTCTCCATATAAGGTATCTGCTATCAAACAACTCACTACTACCTATGCTGTCGACCAGCCATGATTCCGAGATGCATATAACGTCATAATCATTGATACAAACGTTTCTATAAAACTCGGAGGTTTTTGTGCGCAACCCTCGGACATTTTGGTAAAAAATCTTAATCGGCATCATTTTAAATAATGTAGTATTAGCGCTTGAATAGGCATACTGCGTATAAACGTAACTGTGCATTTACCATCGTAGAAGGCATTCAAAACGTGCTCATTAAAACAGATTATAAGTAAGTACTTTGCTGTCAAGATTACAACGTAATAGTATAGAAGCGTAATTTTATAATGCATAAAATAATATGCGTTTAAATAGTAAACATAACCATGAATTTTAAGTCTCTCAGTTATTGTTGGCAATGGGACAATAGTAAAGTAGTGATTAGCAATTAATATTGCCAGAAAGATACACAAATGAAAGCAGCAAGAAGGTAAGAATACTAACAATAGCAAATGCCACCTCGTTGCGATAAGCGAACAGCTGACTGCCGCATGCAGACTAAACCGGTCTAACCAGCGGGCGTTTCTCAAACTTTGCAGGCAGCAAGTGCTGCAGCAGCATATATTATAATTTAACTTAGCTAAACATTGCACAGTGGGGAACTTCAGTTTGAGAGTCTCTTTAAATCCGCTTCTGATTTGATGGTGAGAACCGGCGATGTCGGATTTTTCCGTATAAAAATCTTGCAGCCCTTTACCCACGTGTATGCAAAATTTCGCTCCTTTGCTAGTGTCTTAGCTTTATTGAGTAAAAGCTTATTCTCGAGCGTTAGGTGATCATTAACAAATATACGGGCGTCACCTTGCAGACCTAAATCCTTGGGAGTTATGGTATGTTTTTTCGCTGCAGCGACAAAGTCCTCCTTTAGGTACCTGTTATGCACAGCTACAATGATAGATTTATTCAGCTTGTCGTTTCGCATAGGCACCCTCACAACGAAGTTGATCTGATCCCTAGATATGGGACATTGAGTAAGTTCACCTATCTTCGAGACCAAAGAAAATAGGTTTTCAGTCCCAGAAATTGGGACGCCCTTGATCTCGACATTGTTTAACCGCGATCTCTGCTCTTGCTCTTGGAAGGTCCCTCGTAGCTGGTCAACCTGCTGCCGAAGAAGATTCACATCATCTTTCGTTTTGCGGAGACTTTCAAGTTCCTGATCGATTGCGGAGACCCTATTTGTGAGTGCCTCCATGGATTGTTGCACAAATTCCATAGATACTTTCATATCCGCTATGTCAACCTTCATCATCTTGAGGTCTGCTATGTCAGCCTTCATGGTTTTGAGGTCCTTGATATCTGCTTGGATGGACTTCAGACTTTCCGTCAGGGTAGGAAGCGCAGACATCTGGGAGGACAGGTGCTTGAGCTCCAGTATGATGCTCTCCATGTCCGCGGGTGTGGGCGACTGAGCCGCACCAGTTATACCGGATTAACAACACTTAGTGGCGTAATTGTGGCAGCGTTCAGCTGACATTATAAGACGACCCGCGGCCTTATTATAAAAGTTTGATCGGGATTACAATTGGTAAAATTTTGACATTTGAAAGGGGTTATGGAAAGAAAAAAAACAACAAAAACAAAAACAATTTGGCGCCATTTTGTCGGATAGCGATTTAAAACACAAAATTATTGAAATTGATTGAACAATTCTAGTACTTTGGCACAAATTCGGTATTATGACAGCTGGAAACAAGCCGAGAAGTGTCAAATGAAAGCGGAAGCAAATTCGTAGCCTCTATTAACTATTTGGAGGTTATTTTACACTTCAAAATTACTCGATTGTTGTGCCGGGCGAAATTAGTATTTTAGCGAAATACTCCATCTACGCGTCATGGCCGGAGCGATGCTGTTGGCTGCTGCTGAAGAGGGACGCCTGAGAAGACGTGCGAGAATCAATCGTCGGTTGATTCGAGAGGCAAGCCAGCCTCTGATGACTTCTGACAAGGAGTTTGTTGGGCACTACCGTCTTCGGAAAGTAGAGTTCGAGCTCCTTTGCGAAGATCTAATCCCACTTTTGCCCGTAAGACAGCGCACGAACGGCCGGAGATACGGGTAGGTTCCTCTCAGGAGGTTTCACTCAGTACCTAAATTGTGCGTATTTGTTTTCAGTAGATATAATATACGTGGTAATGTTTTCGGCAGATATTGGCAGCATTGGCATATTATGCCAATAAAATATAAAAATAAATAATATATAAAATATTGCACGAAGGTCAGAATTTCAATATTGTCTTGTTTTACCTTATTGCTGTAGCAATTGGCCTTAAAACATAGTTGTTGCAGATTCATGGAAGATCATGGTTTCCACGGGATTGTGGGTTGTATTGATGGTACTCATGTAGCTATAATCCGTCCATCAAACCACGAAGAAGCGTATTACAATAGGAAGCAATGTCATTCCTTAAATGTGCTACTTGTAAGTTTTTGAACAATCTTCTTGTATATGAAAGGCGATGTATGCAAGTTACTTATGGACTCCATAACGGCTGGACCGATTTTGATGGGACATTCACTTGCAGATAGCTGATGATATAAGAGAGTTATCCATGTGATTGAAACTGCGAGGTGCAGCTAGTTTACTTTATTTATAGTCAACTAAGTCAATCACTTTATTGCATAGTGAAATAATAGTGTCAGATTTAAATATATATTTTTTAGGTTTGTGATGCTGATTTGCGCATCCTGCATGTTAATGCATCATTTGGAGGACAGAGTCATGATTCCCATGTTTGGAACTGTTCTCCAGTAAAAGCCTTCATGGAGGACCTTCACGAACAAGGAGAAGTGTGTTGGTTTTTGGGTATGTGTATTTTTAGGGCTATCTAACAATACTGCCAATTAACACGGTGTCTTTTTACCAAAAATAAAAAATATTCTGTCAATACCAAAAATAAAATTCTTTATTTTGAAAAAAAATAAAAACAATTCGTTTATACTCCAAAATAGAAATTATTTTAAATAAATAAAAATATGCTAATTAACTTATTCTATTTCATCGCTTTTATGGTATAATTATGTACTTTGTTACACTGCAGGTGATTCGGGGTATGCACAGCGGCCAGGGATGATGACTCCAATTCTTAATGCTGTACCGGATTCCCCCGAAGCCCACTACACTAGCAAACAGACGAGGACTCGCAATGTGGTGGAGCGTTGCATTGAAGTACTAAAAATTCGTTGGCGATGTCTCTTGGCACACAGGTGTGTGAATTATTTTATTCTACCATCTTATTACTTCTTCATTGCCCTGCCGAAGATACAAACTAACTACGGCAAGACTATGATTACTTTTGAAGGAGCGTGCCTTTATAACAAACTACCCTCGGAAATTAAAAACACTAAGTCGTTCAACACATTTAAAAAGCTACTTGCTGAGCATGTTATGACAACATAAAACGAAAGCAAATGTGTTGGACGAATAATAATTGGATGGATGTTATGTACTTTATATACTTATTGTTTTGTTCTACATGTTTGTATTGTAATTTATTAAGTTATTTTTGCGACGACGAACTATAAATTTATTGTTAGCAGTGTTCTCATGGAAGTGATGTAACATCTTATATGAGAATAAATGTCTATAAACCTATTACAATATTAACAAATTTAAGGTGTAGATTCAGAACCTAAAATGTATTTTTATTCACAGGGTGATGCACTATGACCCCACAATAGCTGCTAAGATGGTAAACGCGTGTGTGGTGCTGCATAATATAGTTTTCAGTAGGCGTCTCACCATTAATGAAGACGAATTGATGCGGGATAGGTCATTACAACCACCACAAGAGCCCCCTGCACATGAACAACCGCATCTGCACTATGTTGATGGTGGGAGGCAAGCTGTTGTAGACAGGCTGTGGAGGAATCGCCACCTTAGGTAATATCATTCTAATAATTATAAACTAAACTGTGTTTGTTGTTTTCTCTTTCATATGGATCAATGTGGGTTTTTGCATGTTAAAACGCGGGGCGGGACGCACTGAGGGTTCCGTATCACCACAAAATACAAAAAGTAGTGAACAGAAATTTTGACTTTTATTATTTCTTAGTTATTCCGCCATAACAAGGCATATAGTGTGAAAATGTCAACTATTACGGTTTGAAAAATACAACCGTTAAAAAGTAGGACGGACAGACATACATACAGTGCAGGCGTAGGCTTAGTTATTACTAAGCCTACGCCCGTTTTATACCTTTTGGGTACGGAGCCCTAACAATGATGAATGCGCTAGCAAGAAAGGGTGTAATGTGGCAAAGCGGCCTCAATCAGTAAAATAATTTTGTGTTATTTTAGGTGATTTGGCGATTTCTTTGGTGTTTGACCTAAACGGCCATGTACCTATTTCTGGCAGCAAGACCAATTGGGCCATTCGATGACTTATCTTAGCTTGGGAAAGAAATGTTCTGTTTACTATCGGCAGCAATACAATACTGTTGTTAGCTATGGAAACACGGAATCTACTAAGTCTCCACACAGAAAAAGAACAGCAAAATATTTGGAATAAAACAAAAGACTGTAAATACGCAATAGCTTTCTACCCATAGATATCTAAGAGAGGGACTAACAAACTATTCAAGTTAACTAGGTCGGACCTTTGTCTGAAGATAGGTACCGTCACAGGTCACTGTGACCTAAACCATCACTTATGCAAAATTGGAGCCCACACAGCCCTCTGCGCCGAGGCTGTCTACAGGAGAACGAGACCGTGGAGCATGTACTACTGCATTGCAAGCCCACAGAAGATATACGATTAAAGTCGAGTCTCCTTGAAGAAACTCAACAGTAACAAGTCTCTAATACCACATCACCTGCTGAAATAGTGTATAGTGTAGGTAGGTGTATCCCTAATATTTTTATTTTAGTAATGGGCATGTCCCAATAATATATTGAGAGTGTCTGTCTTTCACGCCACAAGGTGTTTTTTTATGAATATTGCAATCATGTCTTCTGTGGTTATATCTTGGATTAATAAACGCTAATTTGTTCACAAAATATGTAATATTTTGTTATTTTATGTATTATCTCTTAAAAAATAAAATCACGTTATTATTATTAACATACTTTTATTTTAGTTTCACTTGTTTATGTACTATGGTAACAAATCTTAGAAGCCGATTTTAACCTATTTCTATCTGTATCGATTTTAAACTTTGCAAGTAATCCAGATGACAATACAGAAACATCCATGTTTGTAAATCAATTGGAACAGTTGATATTTTTTCACATACAATACTTATCTGTCTGTTATAAAATAATAACCCTAGCTTACATCTTATGTATTTTTCAGTTTACTGATGCACTGATAATAAGATGGTATTAAATCACAGCTCTACCTAGTACTTTTCAAATTTACTAACAAATTTATTATATTATGAATTTAGTTTTACATAACGTGATTTTCCATAGGCTTCCGAACTAGTTTGAACCTAATAACTGTCAAGCGTGCACAGCGTGCAATTCTATAAGTTCCTTTATACTTGCCCTTTAGACACCCTACTTCAGAGGTACCTCTATGAAAAAGCAAATGTCCTTAGTGTTAGGAAGATATTCATCTATGAATGCTTAAGGTGGTATCATAAAAAAACTGTCACACTTACCCGTAGTAAAGAATAAGAGAGTTGAACTTTTTCCGACCCCGATATCAAGAACGAGTTTTGCACAGAAGAAATACAATATTGTTGCTCCGCGGTTGTATAAAATCCTTAATGGAGAATATAACACTAAAAAGTACAGTAATAATGAAATAAAAAAAGTTCTACTTGGTTAAAGAAATTTGATTATAAAGATATCGAAGAAATGCTAGACAGTCGACGTATTTAATAAAATATAATGGATAGATCAAACCCTACTAAAAACACATGCGCATGTAATAAATTTAAAATTTTAATGAATATTTTTATTATTTTGTAAGTTGTGTTCTTCACGTTATGTAAAACTAAATTTATGTCGAAATAAATAAAGATAATTTATTTCCACAAAACAAAAGTCAATGAATGTAAATGAAATAAAAAAAAATTATTGTAGCAAACGTGGTCGTTTGCTACAATAAATAATTTTCATTTCAATCACAATGTACCAACATTGTGATGTTACAAACTGAAGTACCTGACGTTCGGACGTTCCAAGTACGTCATACAATATTAAATCTACATGTAATACATGGAGTCAGTTATTTCAACACTACAAAGAGCAAGGAAACTCTCACTTGATTACAAACCATAAAAGGCCTTCTGCGAAATAGTACGTAGCCTTTGGATTCTTACGGGTCTCTAGTATATTAAAAAATTTACAACCACAAGCAATAAAGAGCATAGAACCCTTTATTTACAAAGAATACAAGGCCCTCTGACAAACAGTATACAATCATACACCCATTTAAAAACACATGCACAATTAATAATAATTAAAATAATTAGCTACTTTGTATTATGTTTGGCCATAGCCTAGTTAGTAGGTGGACAAAACTAAAGAGATTGCATGAAATTTTTGCTAATATAAATATACTAGCGACCCGCCCGCCCGGCTTCGCACGGGTGTAATTTACGTGCGAAGCCAGGGCGGGTCGCTTGTTACATATATAAACCTTCCGTGAAAATGTATCTAACTGTTGGTGAAAACCGCATCAAAATCCGTTGCGTGGTTTAGGAGGAGTTAGCGGCCATACAGACAGACGCGGAAAGCGACTTCAATTTATACTATGTAGAGAAGAAGCATTTTTTTACATCTTAGTTTTTTTATAGCCTGCTTCGTATTGCAGCCACTGCAGTCAGTAACCGCACTACTTCACGCATGCTAGCCGCCATGTCTTCTTGCGCTTTCAATCGTCTCTCCTCGATCTCCAACGCCCACTGTGGAACTTCTGATTGAACTGTAACACATAATTAAATGGAGTCAAGTAAACAGAAAGAAACCGACAGTGGACGTCCTATGGCTGAAATGATGATGTTGACAGCCCGTTACTGCCTACAGCACATCCTCACCTATAGTCGTTTTTAATTTAACTTTGCCTGAAGATGTGGTCGCATGGAAATGAATTAATGCGTTTAAAAACAAACTGAACAGATGGGTAAGAATGAAGAAGATAATCTTAACAGATAAAACTACATTTTGACACTTTGTGATATAGGCACATCAGCCTCTGCTACACGCCTATCAACAAATAAATAAATATAATGTTACCATTACGTCTTCTTCTGGAGGATTGTTGGTTGGGTGCGGGTGGTGATGCGGCGCCGGCATACAATTCTGGTGCTGCTACAGAGGCCTTCGCCAGAGGAGGCGTACGCGCTACTACTGCCGCGTGCGGCGCCAGAGTAGGCGTACGCACTACTGCTGACGCGTGCGGCGCCAGAGTAGGCGTACGCACTACTGGTGACGCATGCCGCACCAGAGTAGGCGTACGCGCTACTGGTGACGCATACCGCACCAGAGTAGGCGTACGCGCTGCTACTGACGCGTGCGGCGCCAGAGTAGGCGTACGCGCTACTGCGCAGGACACGTGTGGCATGGCTGTAAAATTAATCGGCACTTTGAGTAGCTGATATCTCAGGGTGTCAAACGTAATGCAGTGCGTTACGAGTAGTTGCAGGGTTACGAGTGCTTACCATCAGGTTAATGACTTGCTCACCCAAAAATTACTGCTACAAATTCTAGAATTCCGACTACAATTAAAACAAAAATAAATATATTTATGGGACAAAATATATATGTACGTATATCAGTTTCTGGCAGCCATATTACAAGCTTTGCTTAGTTTGGGGTCAGATGACTGTGTGTGCAAAAAATGTCCCAGATGTCCCAGATTTTTGCACACACGGTCATCTGACCCCAAACTAAGCAAAGCTTGTGATATGGCTACCAGAGACTGATATACGTACATAATTATATAGTTTTAAATACATACTTAAATATGGATATATTAACACCCAGATATAGATCAAACAAAAATGTTGTTTGTCCTAGGTGGGAATCGAACCCACGCCCCCAAGCTCAGAAGGCAGGTTCACTACCAACTGGACCAACAGGCAATTACTGCAAATGACCTCATTATGAGTACTAGTTTTCTTTCAAACTATTACTCTACAATCTACATTGTCTAATTCTAAAAGCTACATTGGCTAATGTATTATTTTATTATTGAAACTGACGTGGTTTTCACACATTTTAAATATATTATACGGGAATTACTCACGTAAGATTAAGCCGGTTACTCCGACTATAGTTTCAACCGCGTTAGACGGCCTTTTTCAAGGTGAATGCTAAGGCTAGGCTATGCTAGGTGTTTTTGGCTAATGTAGCTTAATGTACTAAAAGCTACATTGGCTAATTTAGCTTAATGTACCAAAAGCTACATTGGCTAATGTAGCTTCTCAATCCTGACAGTGTCTACCTGTACTCGTATCCGAAAGGTATATGGGCGGGATGTTTTCAACATTCTCCTCGCTGTGCAGTGGCTGTCGAGAACCGTGCGACGTTGCTGTAAAATTAAATGGCATTTTGAGTAGCTGTTATCTCAGGGTGTCATACATAATGCAGTGCCATAAGGGTTATGAACCAGGCATGGTGCTTACCATCAGGAAAAAGACTCGCTTACAAAAAAATCACTGCTACAAATTCTAAAATTTAGGCTACAATGACTACAAATGACCTCATTATCAGTACTAGTTTTAATTCAAAAGCCAATGTGCCTGACAGTGTCTACCTGTTTGCGGAAGGTAGACGGGCGGCAAGTCGTCATCGTTCTCCTCCTGAGTGGGCAGTGGCTGTGGAGAGTGCGGCATTGCTGTAAAATTAAATGGCATTTTGAATAGCTGATATCTCAGGGTGTCATACATAATGCAGTGCAATGATGGTGCTTACCATTAGGTAAAAGGCTTGCTTACAAAAAATATCTGCTACAAATTCTAGAATTTTGGCTACAATGACTACAAATTACCTCATTATGAGTACCTAGTTACCTACTAGTACCTACCTAGTACCTAGTTATTGTAAAGGTGTCGAATTAAATATATTTTATTTCTTTCTTTCTTCTTAATAGTTTTCTTTTAAAAGCTAATGAGCCTGACATTGTCTACCTGTTTGCGGAAGATAGACGGGTGGAATGTCGTCATCGTATTCAGTGCGCAGTGTTTGCAGCGACGGTGTGGCCAGCAGTGGCTGTTGGACTGGCTGCAGTGATGGTGTGGCCGGCAGTGGCTGTAAAAAGATTTATACAGTACTGATTTTTATCCTGTTGCATTTTCGCCAGTAAGTAACCATTTCAAACTAGTCTGGCCCTACTGCTTCTTCCGCAATCATACGGTTTTTTTTTCAGGATTTAATCGCCAGAGAGCTGAACATCATGGCATAACAATTGAAATGTTCTAGAGATGGGTCATTGTTTTGTATTGAGTATACAAGCTAACGATACTTTTTAGTTTTGAACTGTATAACTGCTGTGCTGCTTGTGCAGCCGTTAAGGAATGCAGACAAAGATACTTGCAAACAAATTTTCACACTTAAAATGTTATTATTATTGTGATTGTTATGTGATAAAATTAATATACAGTGCAAACTATATTTAGCAACACTCGATTTAACGTTACTCTGTAAAACTTCGAAATTACTTAACTAGTTTACCTTGTTGTTCATACAATGAAACACTATGTAGCATCACACACTCTAAATAACGACAACAATGCGTCATTATTAAGCAATAAACACTTTCTAACACCTCGTATTTACTTCGACTGTCATGTCAGCATCATACATAGACAAAGACCCTCCGTCCTCTTGGATCCACAACTTGGCTCTACAAGTGGATCTGCAGATACCTTTATCTCTTCTCATTCGAAGATAACTAAGACTGTAGGCAATGCGTTGATTTGTATCAATACTAATGTTTGTTGTTTGTAAGTTTTATACTTTACTAGTAAATATATGTATCTTTTTTTTCTTAATTTAACGACAACTCTCAATAACGCCATAAAATTCGCAGTCACTTAAGTGTCGCTTTAATATAAAGTTTACATTGTATATTTGTAACAAAAAAGCATGCAAAATGAAACACAAAATACTAACATTGAATGCAATGCGCACGGACTCATTGCCATGTACCGACTCCTTCCCCATGACAGAGAGGATGCGTTCTTCCAGAGAGGTTAGCCCTCCCTTTTTTGGGGGCCCACCACCTGTACGCATTGCATGCCCTCTGTACTCGGCAGCCTTGTGACGCACGGTGTATTTCAGGTTATTCCAATACTAGCAAACAAAACAAGCATCATGCCAAAGCATTTAAATCTGTCATTTTCATAAGCATCATGAATATGCACATAAAACCCAGAAACTTATCAACCATCTCAAATAGTAACAAAATTGTTAATATTGCATGTGCATGTCTGGTGACCAGACATGCACATGCAATATTAATTATTCCTCCAGAGACGTTGGTTCTCTTTGTATCTTTTATCGCATTTACAACGGGGAGTGTTCAACGCGGTTTTACCAACGCTCTAGCCGCCACCGCCTGAAGGCTCATCCACACATCATAGATCAGTGGAAATCGCACACTGTGCGTTTTACACTATTTTTCTTGCTTCATACCTGCAAAATGTGGAATAAGCTACCTTTCACGGTGTTTACGAGAAGCTGGGGTTCTTCAAAAGGCGAGTTAATCGAGTTCTAAAGAGTCGGCAACGTATTTGTGATGCCTCTGGTGTTACAAATATCGATAGACGACGGTGACTGCCATCAGGCAGCCTGTCTACTTGTTTGCCACTTATGGCAAAAAAAACATCCTTAATACATTTCTTCATATCTGTGCTTTTAGTTACACTTTGGCAAAATGTAAAGCAAATTGGTTGTTTATATTTGCCTCTCAAATTATCTTTTTGCAGAACACCGATGCGAGTCTCGCAGAGACTAAGCTTATCTTAAAGATTTTTATTCTCCGTTTTAAAGTTTTTTACCTCTGAGATGGAATTACCAGGTAGGTCGATAATTTCTTTTCTTAGATCATCATGCTGCGTGCTTACGAAGGCAATAGTGTGACGTTGCGGTTAGCGCCGTCATTTATTTAAGAAAATAAAACAATAATATTATGCGGAACCAGGTGTCTTTAGATAATTTGAAATGGCTTCGTAATTCCTTGCCGCGACCTCACGGAACGCTAAACGCAATTACTACTGCTTAAACTGTGACCGCTGTGCATTCGACGCCGCGCTCTGGGTGCAAGGAGTAATAGAGCCGATCTACTTGTGCTGACAAATAGATGTGCCGCATAAAGTGATTTAAAAAGTCTATCATCCCTCTAGGGATTTTTACTTCACGGCACGACCTACTCACCTCCATCTACTATTGGACGCTGCCTCACTCCCTGAGAGCAACCCAGGATTGTCTGGACAGCTCATCCCGGGTCAACTGCTACCTACTACCTGACGGCATCCACCAGGAGCGTATCCTGAAGGCACGACGCGACCGCGAGTGAATAGCGTTCAGGCCAGTGATCCCAATCTACATCTACCTAATTGGTGTGAAAAATGTGCGGCCGTGCAATGTTTAAATGAACAATACACCCTGAAATAGTTTCTATGTGGTTTCCTTGCCTAGCCGGCACCCTAACCATCTACCTACCTGCGAGCAGTGACGGGTCCTACGAAAACTACTGAACCCACAACGCCGCAATAGATTCCTGGAATCCGGAATACTATAATAATAATAAATATTTATTTTCTAAGTTGGTCTTAAATCTAATGTAGGTACATTGATAAGTTGATTAGACAGTTTTAAGACCTGTGTGCTTTGACTATGTCGATACCTTTCCTCTAACTAAGTAAAAAACTTGTAATAATAGAGAAAAGGGAATCTACTTGGTCTTTAAGCACGTACACATTTTTTCAAAGGAGCCGTAAGAGTTAAAGTAGTTAAATAAATGCGAGTGTATAATTATTATGTTTGTGCGTGTGTGTGCGTGTGTGTGTGTGCATGTGGGGGGTGCATGTGCGTGTGGCAAGTAAAAGAACGGGTGTGCGTGTGGGCTGTATACATGTGTGAGTGTGTGTGCTACAATACGTGAGTGGGTGTGTGAGCAGGTGTGTTTGTGAATATTTCTGCGTGTAATTTTGTATGGCTGGCAATTTTTATGACAATATTTTGAGGATGCTTTCAGTCTCCATATAGTTGTGTTGTAAGAGATATGAGTTAAGTTTATTTTTACATTCATTGTAAGTCAAATGATGTAACGGAATTTGTCTGTTAATCTTGTTATAAAGAAACGTGTTTAAGAAACAAGTATGTTTTTGTGCATAAGATGTTTTAAATGATTCTATTGTACATATTTTGTGTTTGCGTCTTTTGGATAATTCTGTTGAAGCAATATATGCAGAATTTTGGTGTTGATTTAAAAAGACTCGGTGTACAAATATTTGTCGTACAGTCAGCACTTTCCAATCTGCATATAGCTGTGCAGTAGGGTACCTAAACGGTCGCCCATGGGCCACTTTAAGTACTGCTCTTTGTGCCTTTTCTAGAGGCAGCAGGTGGGTTTTGCATGCACCTCCCCAGGCAGTAATGCAGTAGGATAGGAGCGAGTAGCATAATGCATAATAGATTGCTTGTAAGTGCTGATTTGAAGCTGCATGACGGATTTTTTTAAATATTACTATCAATTTTCGAGTCCTTTTAACAAGTAAGTCTATATGGGGTTTGTAAGAGAGATGTGAGTCAATAGTAACACCTAGATATTTTATTTCTTGGCATCGTTCTAGGTCGGTACAGTTGCAGTTTGGAGATATATTAATAAGACAATTTGGAATATGTGCAGTTATAGTTCGATACAGTGCATTAGGTATGTCATTTTTTCGAAGGCTGAAGGTCAAGTACTTGGTCTTGCTTGCATTAATCGTTAGAAGACTATTATATAGTGTTTTGCAGATTGTGTTGAATCCATCTTGTGCATATGAAAAGGTTTCATCCCAGGTCGTCCCTTTACACAGTAATACAGTGTCATCAGCAAATGTTATTATCCTACCATTTTTGACCAGTGTTTGGCAGACATCATTTATATGTACTAAGAATAGAGTTGGTCCAAGGATACTTCCCTGGGGAACTCCAAAAATAACCGGTTGTTCTGAACTGATGTAATTACCTATTTTAACACACTGTTGTCTGCCAGTCAGATAGCTATGAAACAGCTCTAACTGTTTACCTCGAATGCCCAAACGCTCAAATTTTTTTAGTAAGACTGGAATTGACACTGTGTCAAAGGCTTTTGCCATATCAAGAAACACCGCTATGCATTTCTCTTTATTGTCCAACGATCTAACAATAAAGTCATTCAAGTTTGTTACTGCATCAGAAGTTGATTTACCTCTACGGAAGCCGTACTGGTTGCATGATATTAGCTGATATTTTTCTAGGTAGGATATCAATCTTTTGTTCAATAACTTTTCTAATATCTTTGATAAAGCCGGTAGTATAGATATAGGTCGATAGTTAGTCATAAACGTCTTATCACCACTTTTGTGAATTGGGAAAATAATGGATTTTTTAAAAGCTTTGGGAAACACTGATGTTGAGAAGCTCAGGTTACATATATGAGTTATTGGCGAAAGAAGGTGTAATTTGTTTTCTTTAATAATACGTGAGGGTATTTCATCCCAACCTATAGAACATTCGGTTTTCAAATTATTTATGATGGTCATAACTTCTTGTTCATCTGTTTCAAGAAGCACGAATGAGTTTAAGTTAGTTGAAGGGTTTATATCTTTGATATTACTACAGTCATGGCTAATTTTGGTAGCTAGCTCTTTACCAACATTTGCTAAGTATAAATTAACGGCATCGGTGCTGGACTTTGGATCCTGATGAGTCTGTATTAGGTCTTGTGGGAGAGGTTTTTTAGGCTTAAAGTTTGTTATATTGCCTATCACTTGCCAGGTTTTTTTAATATCTTTACCAGCTTTATTTAACTCATTATATTCATATTCTTTTTTGAGTTGCCGTAATAGTTTTGTGCAAAAATTTCTATATCGTCTATAGGAGCATTTCACTACTTCATCTTGTGGTGATTTACGCAATTTCGCATGTAGTCTATCCCGGTTTCGTAAACACCGCAAGAGTCCTGGTGTTACCCAGGGTTTTATAGGGATTTTTTGTCTATGTCGTTTAACTATTTTAGTATGTTTTTTTATTACTTTACTGAGAGTATCAATGAAGAGACTGGTAGCGGCATCACTATTTGTACAAGCTAAAATTGGGGTAAAGTCTGTTTTTGCAATTTCTTTAGAAATATCTGCATACATTAGTTGTGATTTTACCTCCGGCAGTTTAACTTTTATTTCTATATTTTTTAATGCAATCATGAGTGTATCGTGATATGTAATGCTATTTTTTATTACTAGAGTTACTGCCTCAAGTGACGTTTTTATAAAAGAATGATCCAAGCAACTCAATTCCCTAGTAGGAAATGTGTGCGAAGAGAGGAGACCATGGGAAGCCATCAAATTTAAGTAGTCATCAGCTCGTTTATCAGTTGTTTCTGTTGATATGTTTATATTTAAATCTCCTGTGACAACAATATTTTTGTATTTATTTAGATTTTGTAGTATCTTATCCAAAGATTGCAGAAAAATGTCAATGTTATTATAGGAAGGGGAGCGATAAATAGCTACAATGGCAGTTTCTTCATTTATAATGGAAACCAAACAGTTTGCTTGCCTGAAACCTGGTTCATAAATTTTTGCGTTAGTATTGCTTTTAATGTAGATTACTACCCCATCGTTTTGTATAGGATTTTTTATTGTGTGGTGAGCAACATAACCGGGAATGTCCGGTAGCGTTTGATTCTTGGAAATCCAGCATTCAGTCAGTATAATAAGGTCAGGGTCACAACCCATACGAGTAAGAAAGATCTGAAACTCATCCAGATTTTTAGAGATGCTTCTAATGTTCTGGGTTATCATTTTAAGCCGGCCATTTGTATTTGATAGGTATTTTAAGCACTCCTCAGGATTACATACATAAGATTTAGATACCGACACTTCATCTATGTCCTTGCAAAACTCAGTAATATTATGATTCATGTGATCTGTAAAAATATTCTGCAAGAGAGATGAAAACTCTCTTTAGTGGTAAATACGTAATTAAATTTTAGGACACAATATGAAGGCTTGGGGTATTTATAGTATGTATGTAATTTTAGGAGTATTTTTATGTTTCCTGATGTTTGAGTATGTTTTGTATATTGTATATTCGAGTTGTTTGTGGTAGTAATATTTTTGTGTGAGCGTGAGTGTTGTGTGTGTTCATAGTGGTTGTGTATCTGTTTTGTGTATGTATGATCAATTTAGGGTAAGGACCCCTCCTTTAAGTGAACGCCATTCCCCCGAATGGCGTTTTCAATTATTTAATATAAAGCAAAATTAATGAGAGTAACAAAGTCTTTAATTATCAAGTAATCAACGATTTATCAACATAGGCATATATCTTTGACTTACTAGTAGTAGGGAAACATTACAAAAAAAACATGTTTGAGAGGTATTGCCCCTGACATTGGGCTATGCCGCTCAGGGCCTGGGTAATGACGCCCAAACATATTTTTTTAGAATATAACAAGTAAGATACATTTAAATAAGAAATATTAATGAGATCAACCTTATACAATAAAAGTAGAGTCTACAATCACAAATTAGCTTCATTCTTTTGTATGTACGATTAGCCTTTTTCAATTTAATTAATATAATAAAGTCATAGATGTCAAAAAACTTCAACTATTAGTACGTAATATAAGACTATAACTATTAGAGGTAAGAAAAAACTGATTTATTTTATTTTTGAACACATAAATCACAGATGTATCCGTGTGGTGAATCCCACCTGAACATATAGCATGAGCCCACAATCCGCAGATGGTGCAGCGATACCACATCTCGTTATTTTTTCCAAATCCTTCGCAAATAATACATTTGTTATAAATTTCATTGTCCACATTTGTGTCGCCATCACTGTCGCGACGTGTCGCGATGACATTGACAACCGAACATGACAACACTGAGGGAGCGGAAAGCTCGCTAGGGTGCGCAACCAAGTAAGTCAGTTTGAATTCAGCCGTTACACTGTGAACAGTGTGGTCGTAGATATAGTCAGTATGAACTTGTGCAGTGAACGTGTTGGTGCTCCTGGGAGTCCTGAGCCAGGAGATGAATGTTAAGTACTTAGGCTAAGTCCTTTGACTATTTGTTATATTGATTGCAATAACTAGTGTGACGAGATGACTGATACCGCCACCTTAAGATAATGACCGTGAGATTATTGACCCTGTTACTGACTGAGGTGATAATATGTGATACGTACTAGACCTGTGTAATAGTTTAAGTGGGTACCTATAAAGAGCATGTCTTATCTTCGCAATGCCGCAGGCATGTGGGTACCTATAAAGACCATGTCTTATCTTCGCAATGCCGCAGGCATGTGGGTACCTATAAAGACCATGTCTTATCTTCGCAATGCCGCAGGCATGTGGGTACCTATAAAGACCATGTCTTATCTTCGCAATGCCGCAGGCATGTGGGTACCTATACAGACCATGTCTTATCTTCGCAATGCCGCAGGCATGTGGGTACCTATACAGACCATGTCTTATCTTCGCAATGCCGCAGGCACGTGGGTACCAATTCAGACCATGTCTTATCTTCGCAATGCCGCAGGCACGGGGGTATATTATAAGTGTTCTGGTACTGTTGTACCTCCCTAGCCCATGTGCTCATCTGTACTGTTGTTACTAGAACTGTTGTACAGCACTAGCCCATGGCTCATCACTTATGTGTTACTTGATATTGTACTTACCTAGCCCATGGCTCATGTTTTATGTGATATGTGTACCTACCTAGCCCATGGCTCATGTTTTATGTGATATGTGTAATAACCTAGCCTAACCTAACCTTTGGCTCACAAGTTCTGTACATGGTACATAGACTTGTGGGGGAATATAGAATATAGTCCTTCGCTCTGGGCTGATGTATTGTGCTCATTGATATACGGAATGTGTGTGACCATGAACGAGCCCATTGCTCACTACTGTAATGCCTTTACCTTACTTGACCTGACAGTTTACAGCTATATATGTATCGTGGATTCTAGCCTTAGTACCTACTGGGGACCACTGCTCGGTGTGGACCTTGAGTGGGTCCCATCGCCGGTGGCACCACTTACCGTGGTGTCACCGGTATCAACTTTTACAGATTGCACAGCAGTACCGGTCCCTCATTCTCATTGCGAAGCAGATGTGACCAAGTCGGGGCATGTACGGGGGGAGGACGACCCTCACCTAGGACATTGCTTCCGATACTTAGGTAAGCTAGAGACACACCCAATCAATACATATCATTTTATTTTTGTTTACACGACATTAGAGAAACACTCAGATCGCGGCTCGTTCCGCGCGGTGCTAACGACGCGCTGCGTGGGCGAGTTCGCGACAATCACTGTCATCATCGCAAAGGTGCTCTTCATCTTCATTCTCTCAAGAACTTTCTTAAAAAAAAATCTCTTGTAAGATTTTTGTTTCATATGTTTGTTCTTATTTTTTTTTTGTCATCTTTTTTTGGTTTTGATTTATCATCTTATGCAGTCTTCTTGAGTTTCGCATTTTTTTATTTAACTTAACCTGTTCAGCTATTTCATTTTCTTGCTGTTGGGTGAAAACGGGCTTGCGACCAAGTCTAGGGTTGTTCATGTTTTAATTTTTTAGTCGATCTCTCAAGGTAGAAAATGGAATGTTATATAATTTTGCGGCTTTCCTTTTGGACATACCATTCTTGATAGCAGTTTTAGCAGACAAAAGGCCTTCTACGGTCCAAGTCGCTTTAGCGGTGGTCCTTTGACGATTTCTTGGCATATCTACAACATTGAAAAAAAAAAGTCACTATGGGGTAATGGCGTTCAGATGAGCGGCATAACCCCAAACGGTCGTTAGGTAATTAATTCGAAATTAAAAAAATACCATGCATATTTACTGAAAATGTATTGCATTAGCACAAAACTAAATAGTTTTACTGTTGAAAAGTAAAGCTAAAAGCCAAATAATCATTAAAGTTTTGGACTTACCCGCAAGAAACACGTATCCAAAAATTAGATCAGCGCGGTCGCAAACAAAGAAACACACTTCAGGGTCGCATGACGCGAGCAGACTGCCTGTTTGCATTCCTGTCTATTAGAGAACCCCTCCCCGCGCGCTTCACGCCCCATGGCGTGTTGCTACGTCGCATTTTGACAGAGTTATAGAGGTGAGCGCCATTACCCAGTGAGCGCCATTCCCCCTCCCTACCCTATAGTACTCAAATGATTAGACACAGTCCTCTTAATCGTGGCTTCAAGCATGGTTTCCATTTTCTGCCTCATTTCATTTGTCCAAATTCTTAGTAAAGTATCCTCGGTGAAGAACACAGGAAAGTGCGCCTTAAGCCCTAATCCCATTACGATACGCACAGGCGATTCAAGTATCGCATCATCGCTTAACATCAGGCGAGATGGTGGTCAAACGCAAGCCTATTAATATATAAAAAAATATAATAAAAGTACTTGCCTAGAAGGCCTAGACATACGGCCTTCGCTTTAGGGCGATTCTATTTCTGCAGTCGCTATCGCTCTATTGTTAACGAAGTTCGATTGGCAGACAAACTTACCTTCGCTAAGTCGATTCGTCCATTCGACAAAAATACGAAAACTACCTTTTTTGTCTATTGTCTTACGTCGTCAAACGTCAAAATTAAAGTTTTAAAATTTTGTGTTGCGATTTAACAATACTTGGTAAGGAAAAAAGTGTTTTGGCTACGTTTTAAAATAAATATGTTATTTACAGAGCCCAAAGGGTCAGTAAATAAAGTGTCCATTGGACTAATATGTGCGTATTTTTTTGAAATGGAATCAAGAGCACGGGCTAGAGTTCATGGAAAGGTTAAATATATATTTGTTCGGTACAAAATCATCAGTGTTTAATATAACAAATATTCTAAGCTATCCTAAGTGAGTTAATAGTTTTTCCATAGCTAAATATTTTTAGCTATGGAAAATCTATAATTTTTTTTCATAACTGTATCGTGGTTAAGTGCAATGTCAACTTCTCTGATGCAACGACTCGTTGTCCTTAGTGTTAAATGTTGGGTTACACCAACAATCCTCTGATAAGACCCTGTCGCAAAAAAGCTAAGGGCACAAATCACCTGAAATAAATCAAATAAAAACAATTAGGTAGTGATTTATGATAAAGTGAAAACAAAAAAACAAAAAGGTACCTCAGTATAATGTTTGATTCCTCGCCGACTTCTTACCTTTATTTCCAAGGGTAGGTATCTCTAAAGATACCCTTTCAATGTAGACGAAGCTCGTACCTCGCGACAAAGCTTTTTAAATATGGCTTTGCTGAGCCTAAAATGCTCTACTAATAATGCCTATGGCATCTCGTTATCGCTTTCCGATTGTTGCCGGGAACGGTATCTTCTCTGACGTCGAAGCCAAACACTTCTGCCCATAGATGATACACTATATACATGAGATAGATACGCCACTGTCGCTTCAGCTTTAGAAACTATGGATGTACCCTCAGTGCTAGATGGCGTTGCATTCGTTTAAGTGCAGCCGTACCTATAGATATACGTATATATATATCTGTTTATACAATTTAGTGATTGAATTAGGGAAAGTTTTACAAATCATAATGTTAAAATGAATCCACCAAATAAATTAATTTATCTAGCCAGAAATAGTATACAATTTGGTATAAATCATTAACATAATAATTATACTGCATAACTAACCCTAATTCACTAAAGAAAAAAATGTTATCGTTAAATGAAAAACTGTAAGAAATTTTATCATTATATATTTTTCTTTTGTGAACATGTGTGTTATTATATTTAATACCTTGTGTTTTGACATTATTTGTTACACCACTACACAAAATTTTCACTTTCAACAGTCAGGGGCCTAACGGACAACTGCTATTGCGGCACCTAATCCGCTCAGTTGGAAAATCACGCGAACGTGAACCTTATCGCGTCCAGATACGTTGATGACACTATTTAAAAATATTACACTTTTTATAATGATCGTACCTTCAGTAGCACATCGGAAATAACACTTTATTGCTGATTTTCTCGGAATTTCTACAATGATCCAGTTCGTATCGGCAACAAAATCTAGTAAGAAGAGCAGGGTAAATCGTCAAATGTAGGTGTAGGATTTATTTTATTTATTAAGGAACAGAAAACAGCCATATTATACAATGTACAACAACTTGGATAGATTAATAAACTTAATAATAATACAGCCAACAGCACTATTCACAGATTACTTAAAGAATTATATAAATTTACCGCTAGGAGTAGCTAACTTGCCAAAAACAATATTTAAATATACATTTTTTTTATAATCCCTAAAACACAAAAATTTAAAATTAATTATTTTATTAAATTTAAACTATTATTAATTAACATAATAATAACAGTATTGTATCAAAGTATTACAGTACTGAAGTTATGAGGAGAGAATTTGAAGTACTGCTGCTTTAAATTTACCTGCAGTGCAAGCAAAAATATCTATATTTTGAAAAGAGTCATTATACGATTCCACCATCCGACGAGTAGGAATGCGCAGTCCGGCGTTTGAGCGGCAATTTCCCAATGCGAATAAGCGCCCTGCGCGCACCTCCCGTTTGTAAATTGTTCTAGGTACAGCATAACATAAATTATTAATTAAATCCATGCAATCAAAGTTATTGTTAACAATTTTAAAAAGAGTACAAGCTTCAAGGTACTTGCGTCTTGATTCAAGTGTAAGCATGTTATATTTGCCGAGCAATTTAGTATACGATAGATATCTTTTATGACATCTGTAGTGCATGGCACGTAAGAACTTTCTTTGAACCTTCTCAATAGCCTCTTTATACTTTTCATAATAGGGGTTCCAAATAGGTACAGAGTACTCGAGTTGAGATCGAACTAGAGTTTTATATAAATATAAATATGTAGAGGTACGTTTAAAACCTGAGGATGACCGCATTATAAACCCATACATTTGAAAGGCTTTATTAACAATGTTATCTATATGTTTGTTTAGGGATAGATTAGAGTCGAGCTGTATCCCTAAATCCCTAAGGGTTACAACATCTTTCAAGGTGACGTTACAAAGGTTGTAATTAAAACGTATGATGTTCTTATCTGCTTTTTTTGTAAAATTAATGTAATTACATTTAGGGATACTCAGCTGAAGTTTGTTCTTGTGACAGTAGGTAGTAAGTCTATCCAGGTCTTGTTGAAAGGCAATACAGTCATCAGTCGATTTAATAATCTTATAAGCTTTAAGGTCATCTGCGTACATTAAAAATTTTGAACACTGGAAACAGTCCCTGATATCATTGATAAACAGTATAAACAGCAACGGCCCTAAAATAGATCCCTGTGGCACTCCAGAAGTAATAGAAATGCTTCCAGATTGAAACCCGTTGACAACTACTTTTTGTGATCTATTTTGTATATATGATGAGAACCAACGTAGTAAGGATTAGAGGGTGTCTTCTAAGGAAACTTCAGGTTAGGTTTCACGTAGGTTATTATTGGTACTGCTGCACTGTTTTACATCCTGTTAATCCTACTTTTATAAATAAAACATTATTAGACGTGAGAGCCCGTGCGTCGCACACGCCGGGAGCAGAAGAGTGAGAGAGATGAATGATGTACAGAATGAATGGAAACAATGATACGGAAATGGATCTTAAGAGCTAACACAGATTATTGATAAGAAATAACACTATACAAATAATATTAAGAAAGGCGCCTAGATGGCGTTGCACTAAATGGTACACCAGTGCGGTGAAGATGGTGCTTTATGTTACAATTGTGGCGTGTATTGACGCCACATAGGTAACACAGTTCCAGGGGTTCCGGCAAAGGTTTATCGTCAAAAGCAACTAATACGGGTCCAGGGCATAAGCAGGGGTCAAATGTTCAGAGCAGATGTAACAAAAACAATCACAAAACAGATGGCAAAACATATGGCATTAGAGGAAATACTCTAGACCTTATAAAATCATACTTGAGTAATAGAAAACATTATACTGAGATTACAGAAATAAATATTCATAAAAAACAAGAAATAATTCATCGGTCTAAAGCACGTACTCCTAACTTCGGAGTCCCGCAGGGCAGTGTAGTGGGCCCTCTTCTATTTATAGGATATATCAATGACTTACCTAAAGCACTAGACCATCCTACGACTCTCTTCGCAGATGACAGCACAGTTACTATTAATTGTAAAAATAAAAACACTTACGAATCAGAAATAAATAATAGTTTAAAATCAATCATTCAATGGCTAGGTGACAATAACCTAAAAATAAATTTAGACAAAACGAACATCATCCACTTTCGGCAGCGTACAGTACGTGATAATATAGTTTTGCAATATAATGGTAGAGTCATACAGGAAGTGGACTCAACTAAATTTCTTGGATTGACAATCGATAGTAAACTTAATTGGAAAGCACACATAGATACATTAACTAAACGAATGGGCTCGACGGCATACGCATTGTTTAAATTATCATTAGTTATTAATCAAGAAGCTCTAATAACTGCATATTATGGCATGGCAGTATCTATTCTACGATACGGCATTATATTCTGGGGGAACTCTACTGACAAAAGAATTGCTTTCAAAGCCCAAAAGAGGCGCGTCAGGGCAATGTTTCATCTTCATAAGACTGATAGCTGTAAACCATACTTTTTAAAACACAGGATTCTGACATTACCATCTCTATACATATTAGAAATAGCAACTTTTGTAAAATCAAATCAACATCTCTTTGGTAGTTGGACTGATGCTGGTATTCGAACTCGCACACAGGCCGAGATGAAACTCTGCCCACGTACGGCCAAAACTGCACTCATGCAAAAAAGTGTATTCTGTATGGCTCCTTTAATATATACTAAAATTCCTAAAATTATCAGAGAATTAAATATTGGAATGTTTAAAAATAAACTTAAAATTTTATTAGCACAAAAAAGCTACTATGAAATTTCAGAATTCCTTAATGATAAAAATGTTTTGATATGTAATGTAGACTAAATAATTGACATAAAATCGAGACTAGGTACTAGGAAAAGATAAAATGATAATAATAGCTTAAGTAATAAACATCTAATTAAGGTATAAAATACAACCAAACCAAAATATAATTCTAACAATATTCTTACTTAGACATAATTTCGTTATTTTTTTAACTATAACAAAACTAATAATAATATATATATAAAACTAACATTTGTACGCTGTAACAGGCAAGGACATGAGATACGTCTCCATTATTACGACCATGTATGCTACTTTATATGTATGTGTACCTACCATGTTCTGACAAATAAATATTTTGAATTTGAATTTTGAATTTGATTAAAACCGAAAAAACACAGCGCAAACGAAACTATAACAAATTATTTGACTTTTAAAACTAACGTTCTCAAATGTCAAAATAGACCACTGATAAATAAAACCTTCAAGCACTCGTAAATAATAAAAATAAATTATGTTTTCGATCTTTCTTTTTTACTTATATTACTTGAACGAAATATTATAATTTTAGAAATTTATTATTACTCCTAAATACCTCTATACTGTAAACTACAAAACATAATTATAATTATACGCCATCTACACGCTTCTAGAAACAGCAGCGTTACAAGTTAATGTTCCCTGTACGCTCGATGGAAGCACTAGCAAGGAACTTTTTATTGAAGACGTGAAGTGAGGGAGTTTCACCGGCATGCTTCTGCCCACAGTAAACGCAAAGTATGTGGTGATGAAAATTAACTAATTACTTAATTTTCCACCACCGGCGGGTGCTGGTTCATGGATATTTTTCTTTTGGCGAGTATTTTCGCGGGAGCGGGAAGGGTGTGATGCTAGACAATTTGAAGGCCGGGCTTCTGTACACTTTTATTTAAATATGAAAGAAATACATACCAATCCAACGTCCTGTAGGCGACAAAGAGTCCTCGTATGTTTAGAGGTATGTGCCGGCGCAATGGCGGCGTGATCTACACTTGCAAATCCAATAAAAGCAGTTCACAGGCACTACACTGGTGAGAATAAACACTCAGAAGCTGCTGGCTGTTTGTCTTTTGTGTATTAAATGGTTTTATAGCTTGATTCGCGGCGTAATAATAATTTAAAGGTCCATTTGTTTGGTGTGCACTCGTTGCTTAGAGCGGGTTAGAGAAGAACTGACGCTTGCAAATTTGTGTTTCGCAAGATCGCCGTAGGGTGCGCCACGCTCGAATGTTCGAACGTGAATTGGCATATTTTGAATCGATCATAATTCAAATAAAAAGAACCATCATGCATTTTACCAAAAATCAAAAAACAACCCAAAACACGGCCACTATCCTCTTTTTAATTACACGAACTCGCCATTTTGTTTCGTTTTCTAAAGGGTCTTGGCTTTCGCAAGCTAGAGGTTTTCATCAATAGAATCGAAAATGAGCGATAACGATTGTCATAAGTGCCACTTGGCTACGCATGTCTATGGAAATAATCGTACGGCGATGTCGATTCGTTTCATGGATTCGAATGATATTAACATTGTCTAGCTAAATTCTATTCGTTAGCAATGGACCACATGACATGACATATTTCGATAGGTTATGTCAATCCCATACATTTTTGGAGTTTTCTATTAGCGTCATCGCTAATACAATGTAACTTTGTCTAGGCCTGCAGGTATCTCACACACATTTGAATGCAAGTTCGCACACTACGCTACTGGTATCCTATGCGTCTGCAACTAGTCACGCGCGACTCGCCGTGTTGGTCGCTAGTGCATCGCGACTCCTACGCGTACCTCCCTTGGACTATATTCGACTATGTTACATATTACACAACTATGTTTGACAACGTGAGGGCAATGCCCTCACGTCGAACATAGTTGTGTAAAATATATACAGCTTTTATTATATTTGTTACTTTATCTACTTTAATGACATCTTATAGCTATACTTAAAAACTGAAATTTCTCAGTCATCATACCAAAAGCACATTCAATTGTATGCCTCCTGCTCCGGCTTAATCTGTAGTTAAACACCCTTCTCGTCATTTAAGGGTTTTTGGGGATATGGTCTCATGAAGTAAAGATAGAAGGAGAAATGCCTCATCTTACGGGGGTTCTTTGTCCAAAATAATGATACCAAATCAATGTACTTGGCTTTAGTTACAGGGATTTTGTCAGTGTAAGCTTGAGGCAAATCTAAAGTGTCATTTCGTCACGCCCTTAGAGTAGGTTTACCATTACCAGCCATTTTCATTTCCATGAATTCAGAATTATATTCATATTAACAGTATAATATCATGTCAGCTTGTTTTTGTCGTAACGCAGCCATTTAATTTTAAGCCATGAACACGATGCAGAGGGACTCTTTTTAATGGGATTCTTCGAAGCAACTTCTTTCCAGTCTATAAAGTCCTCATGACAATAATTTTTGACGACGTAGCACAGAGTTTTTTCTTGCCATCTTGAAAACAGTGGTGCATCAACTTCAACTGGTTCGTTCAACTGGTGCATCGATCGTTATGTTTTTAGCTGTACGCTCAATATCAGTATGCTCAATTACTAGTACAGTATGCGTAGATTTTATTATGAAATACATGATTCATTATTTCAACATGCAGCAATGATTTTACAGCATATAATGACGCTGTGGTAAAAAACTGATTTCTGTTTTGCCCTCCGCAACTGTCACTTATAAAAAATAAGTGATTTTAGTGACACTGCGTTCTATGTGTTTGTAAACACAGGTAGCGATTTCAATTGATCCTCGTTTTTCTTCTTCCGTACGCTATTAGTAGTTACGTAGTAGTATAATAAGTAGTGAAGTTTCCACTACTTATTATAAAAAATATGGTGAAGAAAAGCTTTATTTAAGTAGGGGAGGGCATGATGGAAGCTCTAACTTTATATATGTAAAAAAAACAGCACCATATAGATCTTTTATTTTAATCAGTCTTGAGAGATCTTACACGTTTACGTAATTATGTGATTAATAACAATTAATATAAATTTGAAAGCTTGTAAGGGCAATATGAAATAAAAAGGATTACCCTATATTTTACAATTGACACATTAGAAAGAAACATCTTCTGTATCGGTACACAGCTCATGAGCCCATCCCCAACACGATGGACTAGTCCTCTGTGAGTGGTTCCATGTATTGTTCGCCACAAAATAGACAAAACACGTCATCTTGTGAGGGCTGCACCAGATGTTGCAACATTTTATTGTATTTTTCTGCTCATTTTCCTTTGCCATTTCCTTTCCCCTTTCCTTTATTCTCATAAGTTTCTTTCTTATACTTCTTTTCTTTTTCTTTGCTGGTTTGCAGAAGAGCTAACTTTGGTCTCTTTTTCATTTCATGTTTCTTTTCAAGTGTGGCTTTGTATGGAACTGGTCAGGATCTCTGACCTTTGACATCTTACTTTCCGCTTTTTTATTGTACGAGTTACTTTTGGTGATGCAAGTATTTTGCTTGGGGAAATCATGCACCATGTAGTTATTGTAGCTGGTTGATCCAAATTTATATCACCAACGCCAGTACTAGCTTACTGTTGCTTATTTGGCAAAAAAACCCAAAAAATACTGAAATGTTCTAGTCTCAACTCCCCCCCGCCTTTTTTGTTCTACTAGCCCTATTAACAAATGCTAGTATTTTTTAACATATTTTAGGGGTCGCTACCAGCTGTCAAAGTTTGTCGGTCGTATGAGAACTATATTACTGATTATTTGAATAAAACAGCCTTCTATACTAATTTATTTATTTTATAACTACGAGACCTTATTGTCGCTTATTTAGTTACACCGGAAGAGAGAGAGAGAGACATCTTAACGGTATAGCCAACTGCATCATGGATAATATTTTCCAACACTCTCAATTTAAGTTTCTGAATTTTATATAACATTTTTAACCTTATAATTGAATTTAGTACAAATTTTAATTTTATTCTTGGCAACACTTTTATTCTTATATCTGAGTTTAGTACACATTTTTATTCTTTAAATGGCAACACTATGACACTAAATTACATTTTGACAACCTTATGTTTGACTTTGACAGCTAACATTAAAACAAAATTATAACCTCTAAATTATTTATTCTAACAAAGTTTTATCAATTAACTATAAAAAAAAACTGAAAAACTTAAATAAACTAGACAAAAACTTACGAAATTGGTAAATTGTCTCTGTGATAACAGAAATAAGAATTTAACACAGCACAACGCTTTCGTCATAATGTCTGCGGTGTTTTCATTAGAACTTATGTATTTCACATTCACAATGTTTTTGTTTACAATTCTTTTGTTTCCGTTTCTTTGATGAAGTATATTAATTTTTCTGTAGCTTCATGTTTATTTTTCAATGAACACAAACATTCATGAAAACATAAATGTTTGTGTATAGTGTGAGAAATCATCTATTATAGTTTGATAATATTTGTAACCTTCATTTGTCTTGCCGGCCCTGAGATATCGGTATGAATTAAATCTCCTAATCTACTCGAGCTTGATCCTTGTATTCTTTCAAATGGTAATCGCGTTGATTTGTTTTTCAAACAAGCTTCGCATGGTAGTTTACTGTATGGTAATTTTTTTGTTTGGGGATTTTATGGTTAATTTATTATTTTTAAATTATACTTTTTTTCCGTTTTCTACTAATTTATTTACCGACATCAAATTATTGCTCAATCCAGGTACTATTATTACTTCTATTGTCAGTCTTTCGTCATTGTAATATACTTCAAGATTTCCTTGTTTTGTAGCTTTCAATATTTGTCCATTAGCTATTTTAATTTCCATTTTACTGTTTAGATCTCTCTTATGTCTCTCTCTAGTATTATGAAGAGTTTATTTCACGCTCAGAACCTGCATGTGATTTCTGTGAGCTCTTGTAAACATCATGAATATCAAGGCGTGAACGTGAACTCGTGTACGTTCATTGCTCCTGCAGCACGGTTTGCTGTCACATAGTGATGTGATGAGTCACATACGATACAACCGTACACAGAAAGCACGGTTCGCCGTTGGATGGAAGAACGAAAAAAACATTAGCCTATACATTTTTAACCGGTAGAACGTTTCACCGAAAAACGACCCAACGAATAAATGGTAGGCTGATACGAAACCACGACTTGCCGATACCGGGGTTCATCAAAACACGCCTCAACAAAATCGGGCGTTCTCAGTCTTCGGCTATTTAGTCCGTGCGGTACCGGACTTTTCGTCTCGCTCGAAAGTTCGGTGATGCAATACGACCGGACTACAGAGCCTGATAGTTCGGTTACTCAATAAAACAGGTTTAATTTTAAAAAAAAACCTACTATGAATTAATTTAATAACAGGCATAAATGAATTTGTCGATACCAGGTACCAGGATATAGCAAAAACGATGAAGAGTTATTTCACTCTAGACATGGAAGACATAATAAACATAGAAGGTTCACTCCGCAAAGAAATTTAAATAAATAAGGACTCTATCTACGAGGCAATAAAGTAGCAATAATTTAACTCGTACAGCGTTGGATACCACTCGCTATATTCACCAAGAAGGCCGCCCTCTTTCTATCACGTAGCTCTATCTCTCCTGAGGCACTTGTAACGTCGTCTTGATATTTACACACAATCATCATCATCATCATCATCAGCCAGTAAACGTCCAAATGTCAGCGGCCAAGCGCAAGCCTATTATAATATTTTAAAAAAATATTAAAAAAATTCAGTGTCATCATCACCATCATTACTCTACGCTTATCAGACTACTGCTGCTAGATTTGGGTATCTCCCCATAGGCTGTCTGCCCCATGTCAAACTTTGTTGGACTTTCTAAAATGTGTGTTGTTCGCCGCTGTAATTGTCACATCATTCTTATGTACGCAATCTATCAAACTATCATCTTTTACAATGTGTGCCGATGCACCTGGATCAAGAAACCAGTCCGAGCAATTTGTTGAGCTTGAACTAGCCATGAACGCTCTCCTTGATTGGTTACTGTTGTTTGTGGAAGTGTTCTGATTGCCATTTTGTGTATTATTATACTTGTTTCTACGACACTGTGAAGCTACATGACCAAGTTTTGAACATGAATAACAGCGTAAATTAGTCTTTCTGTTTTTGAACTTATTTGCGGTCATAGCTGTTTCGCTGTCGTTGCTCTTCGCTGCAGTTCGATCGTCCGCTTTCACTTCTTGAAGGAGTTTCACTTTAATGGAGTCGCCTGTGATCTTCGTTCCGGAATTCTCTAGCCTCATAATCATAGGCCGGTAGACGTCCGGTATACCAGCTAAAAGCAACGTCCCCGTCCAATCATCTGCTATGTGAAAATTTATTTCATTTAATTTGTGTGGAGTATTTATAATTGATTCCACATACTCCTCCACGTTTTTGCAGTTTTCCAGTCGAGTGGTAATAAGTTTCCGTAGCAGGCCCACTCGCCTTGTCAACCCTGTATCCTCGAAAGCATCTCCTAACGCCTTCCAGGCCTCTTTTGCGGTTTTAGCGTTTTTTACGTGACAATAATTTATAACCTCCAAAGATAAAATAATTTTACCCAATGCCTTACGGTCTTTTGTCACGTCCTTATCATCTCCAAGCACGGTGTTCCAAAGGTCATCCAGCTGAAGCCACGCTTGCATCGCGAACTTCCACGAGCCGTAGTTGTCGCGGCCGCGTAGTTTTTCAACACATATATTGTTCGAAACCGTCGTCGTCATATTTGGAACAAGGCAAACAGATTGCCACCGCGTACTAGATGAAAAAATACGCAATGTGAGGCGCTTACATTTCACTCACGCTAATGACCACGTAACCAAAAACACCAAAAATATTTGTGTGATCGCGCGCGCTGCGTTCCTGGGTTCCATAACCTGAAGGGCCTATGGGACTCAGGGTAGGATATAAACGATATAAAGTGATTTATATTTGGTTGTTTATTGTGAACTTTTTAATACAAGAAAATTGCATCCTACTCGAGTAGCGGCCAGAGCGGAAGAGGATGTCTAGCTGTCATTGACACATATCCATAGACTACATAATGAATCGACGTCTATAGACAACTAATGATTTCCATTCACGGGGCAGTGGAATAAAGAGGGGCATTCAATAGATATGCAACAATAATTAGCTTCGCGAATCAATTTCAGTTATTAGTTCATCATTTAGACGTTAAAACGGCCTTATTAAATGGCAATTTAAAAGAAAAAATCTATATGAGAGTTCCTGAGGGCGTAGTAAGTAAAACAGGCTACGTATGTAAATTGCAAAAAGCATTATACGGGCTAAAACAGGCAGCTAGGTGTTGGTTCGAAATGTTCGAACAGTCACTGAAACAAAAAAGATTTCAAAATTCCTCAGTTGATAGGTGTATTTACATCCTAGATAATGGGGATGTGCGTAAAAATATATACGTGGTACTTTATGTCGATGATTTAGTAGTAGAATGCGCTGAAATTGAAACTATGAACAATTTCAAAAGGTTTTTAATGAGTAAATTTGAAATGACCGATTTAAATGAAATAAAACTGTTTCTCTGAATCAAAGTCTGTAGAGAAGGTGATCAAATGATTTTAGATCAAAGTGCATACATCAAAACAGTATTGACTAAATATAATATGCATGACTGCAAACCTGTGTCTACCCCCTTAGGCCCACTCGCAGAAGTCCGGGTTATCTTTTTAATACATAGTTAACTGCTCATTTGGGGTTAAACGGATAAATCGTCTTGCGCCACCAAGGGTTAGAGGCAAACCTTGTGTTAATCTTGTAAATATTTAACCCACCAAAATTGGAGGGTTAAGTTGCTAACACTCCATCGGTATCGGTACACACTCCAGTTTTGTGCTAAACAATGATAAAATAATTATTTTCTGATGACGATGAAGAGTTAGTCGAATTTATTAGTTCAGATTTTTATGATAGAAGAGTTGCAGAACGGACCGATCATTACAACTCACATAGGGATAAGTCGTTTCACAGAAGATTTCAACCCCAAAAAGAAAGTGTTGTTTTTAAAGAAAAAAATTAAACATAGATTACATTGTTTAATGATAATAACAGTCTATAGTAAACACTTGTACGCATAATATTCCTTTTAAATTTCTTCTCATGTGTATCCGCTTCCTTGCTCGCAGCAGTAGTTCTTGACAAATTTCTGTCGGTGCCTCTGTATTATCACATACATTTTGCAAACAACAGACAAAACAGTGTTATACATTTTGCAAGCCCTCAGAAGATGTGCCATACACCTCAATATTCTCGATTAGAGTGACTCTATCAACTGTAAAAACAAATAATATGTTAGGTGATTGGTGCCTATTGAGTCAATATATATATATATATATATATATATATATACATATTGTGTAGTAGTGTATATATAGTAATATATAGTAAACGATAAATAAAATAACATTTCTGTTACGGTTACAGGGTTCTATTACCGATTTCAATTATATAGGCATAGAGATAGCATAAAAGCCAGATACCAATATAGGATACTCAGTTCCCGAGCGGCTCGATAAACATTTACCTCGCGCTTAAAAACTAGTCCAGTAGGTACATACATCTATCGACTGCCCCAGTGGCTCAGTTGGTAGTGAACCTATCTTCTGTGCTTGGGGGCGTGGGTTCGATTCCCATCTAGGACAAACATTTGTGTGATGAACATTTGTGTTTGTTCTATGTCTGGGTGTTAATATCTATTTAAGTATGTATTTAAAAATATATATGTACGTATATCAGTTTCTGGCAGCCATATTACAAGCTTTGCTTAGTTTGGGGTCAGATGACCGTGTGTGCAAAAATGTCCCAGATATTTATTTATTATTTATTTACATATTTTGCAGAAAAGCTACATACCTGGAATATCCATTTTGGCACTAGATGCATGTTTCTTCGTCTTCCTTTTTAAGTATTTATAATTTTGCTGTAAGCTTTCAAGCGTACGGGAATAACCAGTGACGATAGAATTACATTCTTTCAGCACTTCCATCCAAGCTTTTTGTTTTTGTAGGAGGTTAGCTCCATCGGTTATTTTGTTTTCTATTATGTGTTTATATTTATTTATTAAATCACACAGAAGCGAATTGTCGCTAGTACATGTGAAATTCGGGGCACGTAAACGTAGTTTCTTTTCCATTTTATCCAGGAAATGAGAAATCACAATATTAATCTGAGCGAGCACCAAACTAACAAAATACCGGAGTATATTATTATACCATGCAAAATACCACAGCGTCGAATTGAACGAATGATGCAAATATAAAGCGTCCCTAACGGAACGTCATTCAACTATATACAAAAGCTGAAAACGTGTGATAGCTATAATGTAAAGTGCCGTAGAGTAAAAGAGATGGATATAAATAAATAAATATTCGGGACATTTTTGCACACACGGTCACCTGACCCCAAACTAAGCAAAGCTTGTAATATGGCTGCCAGAGACTGATATACATACATATATAGGTTTAAATACATACTTAAATAGATATTAACAACCAGATATAGAACAAACACAAATGTTCATCACACAAATGTTTGTCCTAGATGGGAATCGAACCCACGCCCCCAAGCACAGAAGATAGGTTCACTACCAACTGAGCCACCGGGGCAGTCAATTGTGACATGGAGTGGCACAAAGAAAAAAACTCTGTATTTTATAGAAAAATACAGAGAAAAGGAAGTGTTGTGGCATTATATTACGTTTTTTCTTCTTCTTAATTTAGATGAAACAATAATTAAGTAGAATAAAAGATACCAACGCGTCCTCGCTGTCGGCCATCTTGAGTGAACTAACGGCGAATGCGGAGCACAGAATTTTAACGAGCATGTTACGCCGATTTTAAAACACAGCGTAACATGCTCGATGCGTAACACGCTCGATGCGAATGTTACATTACACCTCGTAACGTTGGTCAGTACCCACCTTTACAGACACAGAAATTTTATTAAACTTACGTTAAAAAATGAGCCATTCAATGTAATCAAATCGATCCTATCACGGATGAGAATTATTCGATTGCATTAGAAATTCTTACATCGAGATATTCGAACAAAAGAGCTATTGCTTCCAAACATCTTGATCGCATTTTTGATGTTGAGTCGTGTTCTGAGAGGAACATCACCGCAGGTCTGCGTAATGTTTTGAACGTCTATCAGGAGAATATAAAAGCGCTGGAAGTCTTGAGGTTTCCCATTACAGAATGGAGCTTCTTATTGTTGTCTCAGTAAATACAGGAAGTTCATATAGGCCCAGTGACTTACGCTATGTCAGAATTTTAGGCCGCCAGGACGCCTGAAGGCCTCTGAGATGGCTTAGCGGCTATTGTTATAAGACTCAACTGGGACATACGTGTCACGAACATATATTTTTTTAAAATTATAAATAAGCTTGTGCTTACTTATACCGCCGTCAACTCGCCTGATGTTAAGCGATGATGCGGCCTACGATGGAGTACGCTTGCCTAGAAGAAACCTATTCACTCTCGACTTGAAGGCACCCAGATTGTTAACTTTTCACTCTACCTAATATTGACCGTGTAGTCCGTTGCTTAAATTCGGTGATCAGTTAGCAACACCTATTAGATGACGATGATGATGAAAGTAGCCTACACGAAATAAAAAACAATTACAACGAAAGTACGCACTATTTATCAAAACACTTGGGTATAGCGGTATGGAGACTCAAATAAAATGGACGAAACAACGTAACCACAGCACAGACAAACTATCCGGCTCGAAACGGATCAAAACATGGTGCGGAGGAAAAGCCACTAACCTGTGAGAATCCGTCGGTGGCACTCGGGGTGTGCAGTCACGTTTGTTTTTAAGTTTTTCTTTGTAATTGGTGAATATGATATGGTGGCGTTAGACGCGCTCGCGCACCTCGTAGGCTTCAAGGATGCGCACTCGTGAGGTGGAGACGTAATGCACGCGCGACGGTCAATCTCCAACTGCTCGGCTCCCGAAGGGAGGGAATACCTCCCTTCGGGAGCCGAGCAGTTGGAGCATCCCTCATGGATCCCTCCTCATTAGCATCCCTCCGAGGGATGCCAACACAGCGAAAACGCACGGTGCGTAGCAATTCTACCAACACCATAATACTCGAAAAACAATGTTTATCTATGCGTGGTCACGTGACAGTGGATGTGCATTGAACACGCAAAACTCAAAATTGGAAAGAAGGAAAATGAAAAATATAGGAAAGGTGGTTCTGTACGAACCATAGTTCATTCATCGAGCTCTCGATTAACGATATCGTGCAAACTTTTTGCGCTTATACTGCCGAATTGATTGAAAACGGATGGTTTTGCGTTAGCTCGAAAACTATCTTAGTTTCCGTTTTGTCATATCTCGGACTAAGCGTACAGAGACAACAATAGTGTTGCAAGGTTATATACTAAAGCGCCCCATACACCGCACAGTGCTTCGGCTTGTCAACCGTTCCAGGCATACATACATATTTCTAACAGTTTCAAAAGGTTATTTTCACTTGTGGATGATTTATATTTTTCTGCCATATCCGAAGCGTTTCCACCCTCAGAGTCAGAAGACGCGGCTGATGAAGAGGGTTGTGACCTCTGGAAGGTAGGTTTCAGCTTTTTCAAGTCTTCTCGCTTTAATTTCACAAACATTTTTGTGCCAATCTCTTTGCGTGGACATCATTTATGGAGCTCTTTTTAGCAGGTTTTTTAAGCCCTTTAGAAACGGGCGGCATCTCTCTGGTCAGGCGACCGTTTATTCGTTTCCATTGACGACTTTGTGGTCCGCCGAGCCATTGTAGTAACGTCGGCGGATTGCTAGACGACATATTTACGGTTAGAACTAGGGCGGTATCTAATCGCCTTCGAACATCTAACTCACTTAACGTCTTTAATTTATTTAATAATAGGTGTACAACACACAACCGAAGGGTTAGTTTTCGTTGGGTAAAAATAAAAGAGGACAGGGAGACGGTCGTTCGGTTTTGCCTTCGTCTTTTCAATTTACAAAACTATCCTTAGAACAACTTAAACTAACGCTTTCACACAAACGATATAAGTTTGGCAGTATAACTAAATAGCAGCTTGATTGTTTGCATCCAGAGGGAAAACAAATAAGTGTTAAGAAGAAAAAAGATTTGGTGGAACTTCTTCAATCCAATCCATCATGCTTTTTATACTAATATTAAGGACAGTGCTGCATTAAGGAATGATTTGGATGTGGGACAGGAAGACATAGATAGCGATTAATAGTATCAAAATAAGTACAAACAGATTAAGATTTAATTTTATGTTGAGTATGTAAGGATACTATTTCTGTAATAAATAATTTGGACTAACTGCATTTTTATAAATAAATATCGAAAACCCTTAATGCCAGAGTGACCTATCTGAAAATAAATAAGTCATTGTAATGTCTAGCCCTAATTTTAATCACTTAAACATAATGATCATAGATGAACATAAATATACTAGGTATGATGTAAATGAAGAATGTGGTAGCTGACACATCTCTACAAATCTCTAGTGCCTCTACCCCCAGAGTCATTTCGAACTAAGATTCAGAATTAACATTTAATTATCAGTTGCTTTATTGAAGGAATTATTAATTCAGTGAAAGAAAACATTGTGAGGTAACCTGCTTGCCGGAGAGGGTTGAAACCATCGAAAGCTAGCGTAGCCCATCTGCATTAGGCCAGTGTAATAGACTATGGCCTAAACCCCCCTCCACTAAGGTAGACTAGTACAATCTCTATAGATCCATTATGGATCTATCGAGAATGATCCAAAAGAGGATATATGAGTTGATGAGTATGCATAATTATCAATCGCAAGCTGTAGATAGTAAATAAAAATATGTATTTCTGTAGTTTCAATATTGTTTTTTTAGGTCTTGACTGCCCTATCATTTTATGCTACTGGCTCTTATCAGAGGCCTACTGGAGACATACATTTTCACGGTCTGTCTCAACAAACAGTGTCACAGGTCTTGGCTGAGGTAACTGCTGCCCTTAACACTTTGGAAATGAGGAACAAGTACATACGTTTTCCTACAACTGTTGCTGAACGGAATATAATTAGGACAAGGCAAGTGACAATCTTATTTTTTTTGGTAGCAACTAGTTGAACACTGATGTACCACTTGTAATGTATTGTGTATAACCCCTGCCTATCTACCCAAGACACACTAGCTCTAGCTAAGTCTATAATGTTTTGCATTGGTTGTTCTCTGTCATTTGCTTTGCTATTATTAAAGTAAGAGTGTTTTACTATGTTATAGATTTTATGAAGAATTCCAGTTCCCAGGTGTCTTGGGGTGCATTGATTGCACCCATGTGTCAATTATTCGGCCCACTGACAATGAAAAGCGATATTTCTGCCGAAAACATTATCATTCTGTAAATGTTCAACTGGTGAGACCATTTTTATTAGTTTTTTAGATAGTAAAAAATCAAGGATATATAAATCAGTCTTAAATTAGTCTAGTTATAGGTACATTAAGTTAACATCAGTAATAATAATAGAGCATCAACTTATTTTTTATTTGGTATCATAACATAATATTAGCATACAAACAAAGTAACTTGTACCGACGCAACAACAGTTTTAGTATTAGCTTGTATTTTGTTTGGTTAATAAAGGCACTTGCTGCAGTAAAAAAAAAACTAATATCAAAATTGAAGCAAACTTTAGAGTAAACATTAAAAATTACAGATATAAATCCACTCTAAATACTCAAGTATAATCAACAAATAAATAAGTAGGTAACTCTCTTCTTTCTCACAGAAAATAAACAATATGAAAGTATTACAACGACTTCAAATAACAAAATAATTAAAGTGCGTGACAAAAATAATTAATACACAATCAACGTTAAATAATCATACAGTTTAACCTATATACGTTAAACCTAGAATCAAAAATTAATGTTGTAGGTACTACTACTTTTTACGTGTGGTGCACTGCACCAAAAGAAATGAAAATAATAGCAAAGCGCTCTGCCCATTGTACGTTGAAAGAAAACTTGTTAACGCGCCTTTTCCACTCTTCGCTCTAGTGTGTCGCGCATATTAATTGGGATTAAACGAAAATGTTCGTTGCACCGATGGCGCGTTAAAAACAAAAATTACTAAACTTACAACAATAAAGCAAACAACATTTTCAGATATGTGACGCAGACATGAACATAATCAGCGTAGACAGCAGTTACGGATGTGCCTCACACGATTCATTTATTTGGAACGTGCACCCTGTTAGAGGCCATATGGAGAACCTTCCCGAAACAACATGGTTTTTGGGTAAGTACGTAGATTAAAGGATGATTCACAATACACAGTGCCTAGCCGTGCATGATCCTGACTTAACATGAACTAATAAAATTGTTATTTTAAGGCACATACACACCAAAGTTACGTTTTATGGAGCAACATTTACAAAATTAGTGGGCTAAAATGGATTTGAACAAAAAAAATAAACAAAAGCAGGTATATAATGTTATTTTAGGATTAATTTAGTATAAATGCAAAATGACTGATATGTTAAATGTTGTTCCACATAACTTCAAAGTGGTCCTTTACAATAAAGGTTCATACAATGTAAGACGTATAAATTATGCAATCATCAAGGAACAAAACTATTTTTTGTTACAGGAGATTCCGGGTATCCTCTAAGGCGGTACATGCTCACGCCTATTGTTGATGCACCACAAGGAACACCCGAAGCGCACTACACAAGCATGCATGTTCGGACAAGAAATATCATAGAGCGAACAATTGGGCTTCTGAAAGCACGTTTTCGTTGCTTATTAGCGCACAGGGTTCTGCACTACAAACCGCAAAAGGCAGCCTCTATTATAAATGCATGTGTCATCTTACACAACATTTGTAATAGAGCCTGCCTCCCACCACCCACAATAAGCGACGAAGACATGCTCCAAGATGCCCAATTGCAGCTGACGGATAGTGCTGCTGTTACTTCTGCAATGGCCAGTAGCAGTAACTTGGCTCTTCAACAAGGTGTGTCAACAAGGAACTCCGTGGTGCATTGCTTGTGGAACAGTCGGCAAACCTGAAATGTTATTAGATAGATTTTAAACAGTTTTCTTGTCCTTGTAGCTTGGCTTGGTAATTATTGTATATGATCATAATGTTTGCGCAAATTGATTATTATTCTTAACAAAATCATGTACAGTTATTTATCTCTAATGCCCCATTAATGGTGCGTGTATATGTATAGACTCCAAAAAGGCTGCCCCGATTTTGTCGCTACTTTCACTGGCAGTTAGCAGGTAGCCATTGACGATGCATCCATTTAGAAGATTTCCAAATGGACGCATTCCCAATGGATATACTCCAAATTATGGGCACATTGACTGACTTCCATTTGGACGTACGCGCCGCCGCCACTTCGAATATTGCACGCTATCAAGTAACACGTACGGAACAAAACAATGGATTTTTTAACGGTGGCAACAGCAGTGTGCATTTCGATAAAAATACAGAAAAGACGTAGGAGAAAATGGATGAAAGGGTGGTTGGAAAAAAGAAGTACATTTACACATACCAACTTATTGTCTGAATTATCATTAGAACCCAGCGATTGGAGAAATTACTTGAGGATAGACGAACAGACTTATTTCAAATTACTGCAACTTGTGACACCAATAATAAAAAAACAAGATACTAACATGAGACAAGCTATAAGTCCCCATGAGAGGCTATGTGCTACACTTCGCTTTTTAGCTTCAGGAATGACGTATGAAAATCTGAAATTTTCAACAGTAATTTCTGCACAACGCCTAGGAGTTATTATTCCTGAAACTTGTAAGGCAATAATAACTGTTTTGAAAGATTATATGAAGGTAAGTAAATGATACAATTTGTATTCAGTTTTTATTATATAAGTGTATTAAAGTAAGTAAATTATAACTTCACTCTGCAACGTCAGTTATTATTATATTATTAGTGTTTTCTGGTGTTTCGCCTATAGCGGCAACAAATGCGTCATATAATATATTATGGTCACTTGTACTCTGTGTTATTTGTGAATTTCGTAGCTGATGTAACGAATTGTTGGAATTGAATTGTTGAATAATCGAATCATCGCGGTTTTGAGTTGGTGGTCTGAAAAATACTTGTGAATTATGTACAATGTGCGAGTCCATGGTCAAATTGTTAGTTTCAGCCATAAATACCGCATCGTTAATTATTTTTTGGCAGTATATAGCCATCATAGTCAGCAAATTTCTTAACTTTTCCGCAATATGTTCTTCAAACGCATCGTATTCCAGTTTCGCCCGTTGAGGTGGAGTGGGTTCGTCCATTTTCTTAGCAATTTTTTCTAGAATATCATCCGCTTGGGCCTTGGTTTTTCGTGATTGATATCTTGATGATGAAGCCGTACTACTTTGTGATAGTGGAGATTGCACATTGGTTGATGCTGTGTCTTCACTTTCATCGTTGCTGACCTCTAAAACATTTTTTTTTGTTACAGATGCCAGATACTGAAGAAAAATGGAGGAAAATAGCAAAGGACTTTGAAGAAAGATGGCAGTTTCCTAATTGTTTAGGGGCTATTGATGGAAAGCATGTACGGATTATACCCCCTCCTGGCAGTGGTTCATATTTTTGGAATTACAAGAATTTCAATAGCATTGTGCTTATGGCGTGTGCAAATGCCAACTATGAATTTATATGGTGTGAAGTTGGTACAAATGGCCGAGTTTCAGATCGAGGCACCATTCAGAATACGCTTTTTTACAAAAAAAATGCAAACAAAGGAGCTGAACATCCTGAAACGTTCACCAAGTGAAGCTTGGTGAAGTTCTACCTAGCAGTGGGTAGGAGTTTCAAAAGAAAGAGTTTAAGATAGTATAAGTTAAGATTTAATAAAGTAAGAATGAATTTACAGGAGACTGAGGGTCGTGTGAACTCGGAAGGTGATGGCGATAAAAAAACGTGTTGGTCCCTTGTTTTGAGACTTAGCTTGAAGAGCTGGGGCGCCGATCGCCGCGTGGCTCGACGCGGCTCGTGGCACGTAGGATGTCAGCAGGCAGCGCAGCGACGAGAGGCTTCGTGAGCTTTTCAGGCGTGACCGGAGTGCGGTCTGCGCGTAGTAGTTCCAGAAGTTTGTGCGTGGCCGGAGTACGACCGACGTAGTAGAAGGGAAGTAGACGTAGCGTCACGACAGCGTGGCGACTCGTACGTGGTCGGAGAATTGGCGTAGAGGGTAGGAGCCTGAAATGCGTCGAAGAAACTACGCATGAGGATCAGTACTCAAGAGCCGCACGGCCACGTCGTGTGAGACCCCGAAGATAACGGCAGATCGGACTAGGCCCCGCCTCACATGACGTGGTACCGGCGTTAAAACACAGTTTTTGATCGGAAGGATCCAAGATTACAGAATGCTTTAAGAGCTTAGAACACAATTATATTAGAATGTAAGTACGGCGCGCGTCCACATCCGCAGATAGTACGGATATGAAACGCACTTGCACTGCGTTTTAGAACACAGGTGGCCTGATGATAATTCAATTGACAAATAACGATTAGCATTATTTGTCGAGACAGATTTCACAATTAACACATTTAAAAGGCATCTCACGGAAATAACTTACCCGATTGAAGACGGGCTAACAAGTTGATTGTAAGATATAAGGTTAAGTTCTGAGCGACTTTTTCACTGGAGTCAACTGCGCGTATGACCCAGTTTTTATTTCGAGTCCTATATATAGGCTATTCCTTCTAGAAAGAATACGATATTTATATACCCGAATCTTTAAAACAGAGTTTATAATTCCTTTGTCTTAGAACAAAATTGTTTTTTGCATAGCGGAATGAAACTGACTGACATTACGTCAATCACCTTCATTCTGTCAACAATGTTTATGTCATAGTAGTGACCTTTTTTATTCGTTAAGTTTGGCTTCTAGCGTATGTGCCATTTGCCATGAATTTGGGAGTAGGTAACGATCATGGAACGTTACATACCCCCTTTTTCAGTTAAGAATTTTTGCTCAAGAAAATTCGCTGACCTCTCTAGCATCCTAGTTATAATTTACACCTTCCCCGTCCAGGGTTGAGTCTAATATGTTAACATTAAGTAGGCTCGAGTGTAAAATTAATTTAATCAGGATGCTATGGTCTGAAGTTCCCAATAAGACTTGTGGCGTACTGTGAAGAGTCCGGTATCGCTGTATAAATGCTTTAGTGGCACCTATACAGACGGCAAGAATACCGGTGGGTTCTCCATTTTGCTGTTAAGAATGTTAGATACAATACTTAAAAGCAGCAAAATAAAAGAAAAGCTAACAAAATAAGGAACTATTTTGCTAGTTAGTACGTCAAAGAGAGTAAGTAGTGGTATTCAAGTTTAGGACCAAGAGATTGTAGGTAGCGATTGTAGTCTAGGTGACTTTTGATAAGTTATCAATGTATCGATCGAGTTAAATCAAGGTAACTATAAGTGTTTAGTTTGCTATAGCTATATTGACGACTGACTTGAATTACCTAGTATACAAAAGGTTATTTTAATTAATATTCGTGTTTTGGGCTTTTTTATGGAGTTCACGAGTACCGCTCCTAGCAATTTAGAGGCTTTTTTTTAAAGAGTTTGCAATAACCGCTCTTAGTGTGAAGGCTTTCAGTTTTAGAGTACACTAACCGCCCTATTTCTGATATTTAATAGACATACATAAATAGATATTATACGATATATGTAAATAAAAATATTTCTAAGTTTTTTTTTTTTTCAAGTCAGGTATTTTTTAATTTTTAGATGTTAATATCAAGTTTTAGATGCAAGATTAATTAGATTTCTTCAGAGGGAAGCTATAGTGGTAAAATATTTTTTAGTATTTAGTAAAGTTGAAGGTATTTAACTTTTTCTTTTAAAAGATTTATAGTGAAAGATGGTTCTGCGAGTCATTTTAACGAGTGATATTGTCAGGTACGAGTAAATTTTAAGTATGCTAACTAAGTATGCGATAAAAATTATAAGTGGGGTAAGCCATTTTATATTCCTACGCCAAAAAGAGTTTAGATTTTAGTTTTTAGAGAGATATCCGTCAAAGAGAGTTTTGATCTGGATTTTTAGAGAGATATCGGGTGAGTTTCCGTGAGAGCAAGTTTTACATATACAAGTTAGATGTTCCGAGTGTAGGTTGGGTGGTAAGTTTTGTAAATAAGTTTGAGTTTAAAGAACAAGATTTTAAGATAGTGCGAGTATAAGAGTACTGAAAGATTTTAATTCTACTATAATATAAAAAATTCGAGTTAAAAAAATATTATAGTGCGTTTAAGACGCGGACAGAAGGCGTTACTTCTGTAGGTGTTACCTTTGTCTTCCTTAGTCGCCTCTTACGACATGCATGGAGACTACAGCTGGGTATTCTAACAAATAAGCTCCCGCACCAGCACAGGGCGGTTTTTACCATACAACCTACAGACGGACACAAGGTTACAGAGAAAGAGCCGTGAATATACCACGCCAGAGAGATCAACACTTTTTTATCCACCTTCCTGCTTAATACCTGGGCGCCACTGAAACGTTCACCAAGTGAAGCTTGGTGAAGTTCTACCTAGCAGTGGGTAGGAGTTTCAAAAGAAAGAGTTTAAGATAGTATAAGTTAAGATTTAATAAAGTAAGAATGAATTTACAGGAGACTGAGGGTCGTGTGAACTCGGAAGGTGATGGCGATAAAAAAACGTGTTGGTCCCTTGTTTTGAGACTTAGCTTGAAGAGCTGGGGCGCCGATCGCCGCGTGGCTCGACGCGGCTCGTGGCACGTAGGATGTCAGCAGGCAGCGCAGCGACGAGAGGCTTCGTGAGCTTTTCAGGCGTGACCGGAGTGCGGTCTGCGCGTAGTAGTTCCAGAAGTTTGTGCGTGGCCGGAGTACGACCGACGTAGTAGAAGGGAAGTAGACGTAGCGTCACGACAGCGTGGCGACTCGTACGTGGTCGGAGAATTGGCGTAGAGGGTAGGAGCCTGAAATGCGTCGAAGAAACTACGCATGAGGATCAGTACTCAAGAGCCGCACGGCCACGTCGTGTGAGACCCCGAAGATAACGGCAGATCGGACTAGGCCCCGCCTCACATGACGTGGTACCGGCGTTAAAACACAGTTTTTGATCGGAAGGATCCAAGATTACAGAATGCTTTAAGAGCTTAGAACACAATTATATTAGAATGTAAGTACGGCGCGCGTCCACATCCGCAGATAGTACGGATATGAAACGCACTTGCACTGCGTTTTAGAACACAGGTGGCCTGATGATAATTCAATTGACAAATAACGATTAGCATTATTTGTCGAGACAGATTTCACAATTAACACATTTAAAAGGCATCTCACGGAAATAACTTACCCGATTGAAGACGGGCTAACAAGTTGATTGTAAGATATAAGGTTAAGTTCTGAGCGACTTTTTCACTGGAGTCAACTGCGCGTATGACCCAGTTTTTATTTCGAGTCCTATATATAGGCTATTCCTTCTAGAAAGAATACGATATTTATATACCCGAATCTTTAAAACAGAGTTTATAATTCCTTTGTCTTAGAACAAAATTGTTTTTTGCATAGCGGAATGAAACTGACTGACATTACGTCAATCACCTTCATTCTGTCAACAATGTTTATGTCATAGTAGTGACCTTTTTTATTCGTTAAGTTTGGCTTCTAGCGTATGTGCCATTTGCCATGAATTTGGGAGTAGGTAACGATCATGGAACGTTACAATCCCTAATGATGATAGTTGTCAAAACAGCAATACTAAATTGCCCTTTGTATTTGTAGGGGATGAAGCGTTTGCCCTCAGAACTGATTTTATGAAGCCTTTTAGTAGAGCGGCTCTGACCACAGAAAGAAAAATTTTCAATTATAGGTTGTCAAGAGCTAGGCGAATAATAGAAAATGTATTCGGTATAATGTCAAACCGATTCAGAATCTTCCATTCTGCTATAAACTTAAGTTTGGACAGAATAGATCTAGTGGTTTTAACATGCTGTCTCCTTCACAATTTTCTTCGTAAATCAAACTGCCCTTATGCAACAGACAATGCATTCGATATTGATAGTGATGAAACTACTGCTACCATCGGGCTCACTCCATTAAATGTTACAAATAGAAATGCCAGCACTAATGCAAAAAATGTAAGAGAAGCCTTCGTACAATATTTTAATGGGGAAGGCAGTGTTACTTGGCAATATGATAAAATAGCATAGTAACGTAAGTTCTGTATGTATGTACCTCAGCATCTTCAAACGGCATGTCATCAAGGATTGAATTTACTGATCTCGAGGGCCTTGGTACATCCACATCTGCCAAGAAGAGCAATACGCTGTAGTACCACAGCTTAGGGACATGAATATCTGCTGTTCCTGCACCAGATCTGCTGGATGTTTTAACCTGTAACGCAATACAAAGTTGATTCGAATATAATAATTAAGCACCTAGTTCTCGCAGAACATAGTTATACTAAAATATATACATATTCGTAGAAACAAATAAATGAATGGGAATACTAAATATATGTACTTTCATTTGTCTCTCAGATATCTCTTAGAACAGGACACTGCCTATCATCATCATCAACAGCCCATAACAGTCCACTGTTGGACATGAGCCTCTCCCGTAGGAGGATTTTGCCGTAATCTCCACGCTTGGCAGGCGGGTTGGAGATCGCAGTAAAGGAAGACAAACAGATAACGCTGCTGCCCGTTTTCTGTTCTATGGAGGCTTTAGGTGTTCCGCCTCAGACATCAGTCGCCTTGTACGACACCCAGTCTTTGTAATGGGTTGGTGCTATTCTACTCTGCCTATAGAAAGTAAATATAAATACTAAAGTGAAATAGGTTACTATAATGAACAGAATAAAATAAATACCTTATTTAATTCCTTTTTAAAACAATTTCTCATAGAGGTTATCTTTTTTTTAACGGTATCTAAGTTGGCGTCAGGGTCCTTTGTTTTAAACAATGCCAACAAATCATTCATTGCTGCATTTATCTTTTCCCTGTTGTGATAATCAGCATGTTTCACTTGCCATAAACATGGGTGCGATTTATATTTTTCAATTACTTCTAAAACAAAGTCACGGGCAGACGTAGACATAATTACAACACATGTATCCGCCGTCAACACAAAGCATAAACTGAGACGAAAATCACAAAAAAATGGACGCGGTTTTGCCCATTCACGGACAATCCGGACGGCTTCCAAATGGCGTGGCGCTCGTTTTTGACATTGACAGTCGGCCGCGGATGACGTCCATTTGGATTGGATGCATGGATTTCAATCCGTTTGGAAATCCAAAGCTGGAAGATATCCATTTAATTGGCATACGTTTAGCACATTCACGAAACGATTTTGGAAGACGTCCACTCCATTTGGATTGATGGACGTATCGTCAATGGCTACCTTACTTTTACCTATGCAAATAACAACAAACAATCAATAGACTACAAATAAATATAACATACTTATATATACATACATCATACATAGACTACATAATATAGACAACATACTATATACGTACATCTCTATCTCTACATAATATAAATTGAAGTCGCTTTCCGCGTCTGTCTGTCTGTCTGTATGGCCGCTAACTCCTCCTAAACCACGCAACGGATTTTTATGCGGTTTTCACCATCAGTTAGATACATTTTCACGGAAGGTTTATATGTATTGTATAACTAGCGACCCGCCCCGGCTTCGCACGTAAATTACACCCGTGCGAAGCCGGGCGGGTCGCTAGTAATTAATAAACTACATAAATATTAATTAACATACCTACTGTTAGCTAAGATACATATACATGTTGATACATACATTATATTTGTCACATAAGTTAGAGAAATAGATAGCAGCTAAAGTGTTTACGCGGAGTTTGAAAACGTCGAGGGAGGGGGCACGCTTGATTTCAAGCGGCAAGTCATTCCAGAGTTTACATTACATTAGTTTACTTACATTTATTTCTAAATTTATTATTGATTCTCACGGGATCTTTGCTCAGGGAATCTGAAAAATTAAGTAGTGTTTTAGTAGTTCTAGAAGCGTCTAGTATTAACTTCATTTAAACATAATTATGTATAAAAATTTGACTAAACATAAATAAAAATGTTTACCGTGAATTTATGGATTCTGTTAAATTATTTACTGCAACACATATTTGTTGCAGCCTTTCATCTAAAATTCTATTCCTATTAATTTCTTCTTCTGATCGACGGTTCGATATTTCGACGAACGCCCGCCGACATGCCTCCGCTGACATTGGTGGACCGCGCTGCATTCGTTGACGGCGGCGTGGAGAGATTCGTGGCGGATCATCTAGACGACGACGACTGCGGCGCGGGGAATCTAGCGGCGTCGTCATCAGAGCGTCTCGGCGGTTGTGTCGGGAGCTCTGATCATTTTGTATTTGAGCCTCGACAGATGGTGGTCAAAGTAACGCTCTTTAGAGCGTTCTGTACATCCCTCTACACGTGCAGCCTGTGGGCTGACTACACTAAAAGGCGATACAGTGACCTCCGTGTCCTTTATAACAACGCTTTTAGGAGGTTGTTGGGGCTGCCCCAATTCTGCAGCGCCTCAGGCATGTTTGCGGACGCACACACTGCCTGCTTTCACTCGGTAATGCGGTTGCGGGCCGCGTCCTTGGTGCGCAGAGTTGGGGCCAGCTCTAACACCGTCCTCAAAATGATTGCGGCCAGGTTGGACTGTACTTTCCTCCGGCATTGTTGTGAGAGGCATGTACCGGTACCAATGCCGGAGAGAAAGTACTAGTGATTGTACCTGACATTATTAATATTAGACTTGAAAATGTATTTGTGTGTTTTGTTTAATTTAATTTGACATTTAATTTGATTGCTCTGACTTTATTTTGTTATATATTTTATTTCATTTTAATTATTGTGTAATTATGGTATGGGTTTCGTAGCCTGAAATAAATGAATTTGAATTTGAATTTGGAGGGCCAGGCAGTGACGCTGGAATGGGACGCACTTGCAACGTATCTATCATGTCAAGTGGAGACTCGCTCACGAGCCTGGGTCTATCACGCGGCGGTGTTGTTGGCACACGGGGAGTAGATATAGAAATGGTGTCAGTGAGCAGTGACTGGTGTGGTGATGGTGAGCTGACAATAGGCATATATACTTCAACCAGCTCTTGTATTTCCTGCAAGTATAAACATTTGTTACCTATGAATAGAATATAAATAGAAAATAAAATAAACCAGCCACAATAAGTACCAAGTAACCAAATTATCAGTTCAGGCAACGTAAAACATCTTGCAAAATAGTCAAAGCAATTGCCACACAGTCACATAGCTATTTGACGCTCGAGTAGGTATAACAATTATAACTTGGTAATGAGCAGAAATTTGTCAGCGACTCGCACTTGGCCATTATTTATTATTTGTTATTATACTTTAGAGTCTGTACTGCCTAAGTGCTGCCTGAGTGAATGTTCCTCGATAATTACAATCTGGGTGTCTCCAAGTGGAGTGTGAATCGGTTTCTTCTAGGCAAGCATGCTCCATCGATGACCGCATCATCGCTTAACATCAGGCGATTTGGCGGCCAAGCGCAAGCCTATTTACAATAAAAAAGTACTAAAATCATACCAAGTTTAACGCTTGTACATATTACCGTTTTTACATTAGAGCTAACACAAAAATACGTTAAAAAATATGGCTTTTGTATGTTGTATGTTTTATATAGATCGTCATTAAGTTGAATAAGATCGAAGAGGTCAACGACCCATTGGTGAACCGATTGATAGCAGAATATCCACAGGTGTTTACTGATAAGCTCGGTACTTCTAAGAAAACCGTTCAATTACAGCTCACCGACACGGCACCGGTATACGTGCGCGCGCGCCCGGTTCCACTCACTTTGCGAGTCCCTGTCGAGAAAGAGCTCGAGCGGCTTGAAAGCGAGGGAATTATTTACCGGGTCGAATCCTCCGACTACAGTACTCCCATTGTGCCGGTTATCAAAGAGTGTGGTGATATACGAATTTGTGGTGATTACAAAATAACTATTAATCCTAAATTAAAACGCGACCCTCTGACACGAATTGAGGAATTGTTCGCGACACTCAGTGGTGGGGAGGAGTACCAATAAGAAACACTTAAATATATATCAACCACCACCAGACACAACGACATTATAAACAAAGTCCATTACATAAATTTTGGATGAGTGCGATAATAATATCTCAGGGTCAGTTTATACTAGCGCAGAGTCGAAGCGCATCGAAGCGTCTATCCAAAACTGAACATAACAAATTCAACCTTAACTCCACAGCGTAACGCTCACATTACTTCTGACATTTGAAAAAGACGCGCGCATTCTTCGGAATTCGCGCGTCTGCGCGTGACCTGTACTAATGCAATACTGCAATAACATAGCATGTTCGGTACTGATGCAGATTCTTTGACGTGTTGTGTAATAATAAATACTTGTTTTACTTACTAGTTAATTTCATTTCCCCGCTAACCTTTTCCCAAGCATTATTTTTGGAATGTTTGTCACTATAATTTTATAAATGATTAAATCGCATAAAATACTTACGCCATTATTACCTTATTTTTATAAATAAACTAGCGGTCCGCCCAAGCTTCGCATGGGAATAGATTATAGCCTATGTCACCCGGGGATAGTGTAGCTTCCTAACAGTGAAATAATTTTTCAAATCGGTTCAGCAGTTTCGTAGCCTATTCAATGCCATCAAACAAACAAAAAAACAGTCAAATCTTTCCTCTTTATAATATTAGTATAGATTAAAGCCGTGGTAGCTCATTTGGGAGACCGCTAGACTTGAAAGCTTGAGGTCGCGGGTTCAAACCCCGGGCCCGTACCAATGAGCCCTTTGGAGCTTATGTACGGATTTTCATACCACTGGCTTTTCGGTGAAGGAAAACATCGTGAGAAAACCGGCATATGTACGGAGAAGGAATTCAATGGCGTATGTGAATCCACCAATCTGCACTGGGCCAGCGTGGTGGATATGGGCCAATCACCCTTTCGGGGGTAGGTTAAAAGTCAAGCAGTGGACTATTAAAAGGCTGATGATGATGATGATGAACACATAAATAAATGGAAAATCTAATTTGCGACCTGGCATCCCAGTACATGTTGTTTTGCTATTTGATGTTGACAAATTTGACATTGTCCTTGACGTAAACTTTTTTCATATTCGTCTCGCTATGGTATAAACAGCCATAAAGCCTATAATTTATAATAATTTTTGAAAATTATTTTAAAAATAACTATCAGGTTAAAAATAAAACTGAAAAACACGTGTCCAATATTTTTTCATAATCTATCAATTAAACCAATAAAAATAGGTAGTAAAAAAATGAAACGTTGTCCATTAATATAATTAGCAAAATTTGCATTATTACAAGCTTTGCTTAGTTTGGGGTCAGAGGACCGTGTGTGCAAAAATGTCCCGAATATTATGTAATTTGTAATATATTATACTAACTGCACCTCGTGGTTTCAAACTCATTTTCCGGGATGAAAAGTGGCCTATATGTCAAAAAAGCCTATGCCTAGGCTTATGTGTATAAGCTATCATATCAAATTAGAATTAGAAGCTATCTTCGTTCTAAATTTTATCCAAATCCGTCCAGCCGTTTAAACAGTTAAGATGACAAACATACAGATAGACAAACTTTCGCATTTATAATACTAGCCTGATTACACACCAAACTATCTCCTTGTTGTTGCTGATAGCGAATTCTTCAGGCATTAGTTATGTAAAGTAATTGAATGATTGCAAAATGTAGGTACATACTTAAAGTGGCAGGGTGTTGACAAGGAGCTGTTTGATCTCCAACCTTGATCAAAGACTGTATCGTGGCAGGTGTTGCTGCCACTCCTCGTACTATTTTGCTTAAACATTTCTTTACTACCCAGCCACAAACATAGTTTTTCTGACCAGGGTCATTGTCAGTCAGCTGTTCCAGGCAAATTTCAGTGTCGAATATGATTTCATTTTCTTCGCAGACAGGTGCAGTATCTACTTTTTCTTTTAAAAAGAAATCAAAAGTTTAAAGACACTTATTTGAATCCTCCTCACAATTCGCTTTGCTTGAATGTGGCGAACTGAAATTATTTAGTAGGAGTGCTTTATAAGCACCTTGAAAGGCCACAGAGTTTGGTGCAATATCACGGGCTCCGTAACTTCTGATGTTTCCGAAGAAATTTTCTATTGGATCTAGATTCAAATTTCTTGTTAGTAATGCATCAAGTTCATATTTTCCATAAAGCTTTTTCCATAATACTTGTGTGTGTTCTCAATAGTTTCTATTAAGTTTTTAATACTAGGCACTACTGTTTCGGTAAGTCTTACCTTGGCACCAATTTCTTTTTTACTAATAAATTTTACTGATTTCAGCATTTCTTTTGCTTTCACCCAGAATTCGTGGTGCGGCGAATTGAGCTTCACTGGCCCTTTATATATTTTGCCATTTGGTATGGACAGACTACTACCATTTAATGTGTCAAATAGTTTGTCAATGAATAGAGTGAAATCTACCACATTCTGACATTCTTCTGGTAGATCACCTCTTGCCGTCAAATGTTCTGCTACAACAGCAACGCTGTGGCTGAACACTTGTGTCGCTAATTTGACACGCATTTTGTTTATTTTTTCAGGACTAATGTGTTCTTCGGTCAGTTTGTCTAGAAGCCGCAATTTGCCATAGGATTTGTCTGCAGCAAATATCATTTGATAATAATCCTATTTTATGAGTATTTCTTTATTTAAAGATATGTAAAGCAGGTTTTTTGTTAAAAGGTTGTTCCGGAGTCCTTTCATTAAATGAGGAGTGTCATAAAGGGGGATTATTTCTTGACCATTAACCCGGAAAACATCATGGCGCCATTCTTTTCCTCGTCGCAAATATAAAGCTTTGGTTTCGTCAACCAATTCAGTGATACAGCTTACATTCACTGGCGATTGGTCGCACACTGTATTGACAATTATCAAGCCAGACTCTATTGCATGCTGCACTACTGTTTTGATAAGTGCTTTGAGTTCTATTTTCTTCAGCTTACTAGTAAATTAATAAGCAATGGGTTGCTTAAAATTGCACTTTACTCCTTTTGCCATAAAAACAAGTGCATGATCGGCAAATAAATCGTCACGGTTTGATGCAAAACCTTCCAATTCATCTTTTTGCGAATTATAATGTTACTTGTGGTGTGATTGACATTTTATCGAAGATGAGACTGCACAGTCGATCGCTTGTACTTTTTTCCGACATGGTATTTTTTTTTTTAATATGAGAGTATTTATTCCGGGTTTCACACTTATTTTACTAAGTACTGTTTTCATGGTTTTTGCTGAGGGCAACGTAAAATAATTACACAGTAATCTGTAGCCTTTCGGACTTTTTTTAAACATCGATAAAGCTAATATTTTCTCATGTGTCGTAAAACGTCTTCCTTTTTTTTTTTTTCGTTTGTAGCTGCATATGAGCAAACAACTGCGCCGGTTTAGTCATATTTTTTGTAAATTTTTGAAATGCAATATCTTTAGAAATTCTAGTGGCATTAGCCAACCTCTGCTTGTATGATATTGCTTTTTTGCGCAATCTCGATATTTCTGTTCGCAGGTATTTAATTTTTGTCTGTTGTGATGACGCCATCGGTCCACGCTTTTGAGTGGCTCTTCTAGTAGGAAAACCTGAAAATCAAGTGTGCTAGTGTGAGTAAGTGTACAGTCACAATACTAATGGACACAAATAGAGTTTACAAAGACAAATTTAAAAGTATTACATACTAGATGCGCACCGCGGTTTCAACCGTGTGGACCAGGATAAAAAAGAAGCCTACAGTTATGTCAATCTTGGATATTAGCTATCTAATTTTTTTATTTCATTCAAATTCGATCAGAAGTTAGGGCATGCCATAGAAACATAGATACAAACAAACATACACTCGAAAAACACAACCCTCTTCTTGCGCAGTCGGGTAAAATATAATAATGGAAATTACCTTTTCCTAAAACACTGTAGTTGTGCTCAGCTACTACAGTGCTTGCTGCGATAACATGCTGGATTACACCTGAAACATAAAAATTATTGAACATGATTATTTACATTTTTATTCACCTCAGATAATTTTATTTCAGTCTAGTGGGCCCCGCGATGTGATACTCGATTTCCGAGATAATATTAGCCTATGTATTAGAGGGCATAACCCATCTCCAGTCCAAATTTTATCCAAATCCATTATACCTATATTTGAATATCCTGCTCATCCCACAAACGGACGGTAGGTAAATTTTAGGGATAAAAAGGGACAGTCAAAGGGATACATTTCTTATGAGTTGTGGTAAGATAGTAAAAAGAACCTACTTGAAGTAGAAGGTTGTTGACGTGCAGCTATTTCATCTCCAACACAAACAGTTTTTGCTGTGTATTGTGTAACAGGTGTTGCTGTAATAAAAAATAGCAAAGTTAGCATAATAGGGGAAGGGGCATGATGGGAACGCGAGGTAAGATGGGGCACGCGAATATACAAGAAACTAGACGTTTGCGAACAGAAAGCAACAAGCCAATAGAAAGACACTCTCGATTAACGGTCAGCAAAGAATACTTTTACTCGGGGAGAAGAATGTCAACTTCATACATTTGCAAAATCTAGCGCCATCTCTTGGTTGCCCCCGCCGCGGGCAAAGAAAATGTAAACCGCGGGAAAATTTAAATCTATCTTGGAGGGAAATTCGAATGTATGGCGGGGTTTTTTTAAATTAGCTCTATCTACCTATACTATAGATATAGCTAACTTCTACGTTACATTAAGCTGCCACTTTACGTTATGTAAACAGAAAAGCCTAATTGGATTATACTATACCAGAGCTAAACGAATTGTTATATTTTGCTCCGCTATAGCTGTCAAACTAGACCTTTTACGTTAACAATACAAACTGGCAGCTTAACGTAGCGTAAATCTGAAAGAAAAAAAGAGTTTAGATAAAAAATAATTGATTTATTATGAAATATGATTATATGTATACATACACAAAAAACAAAAACATATACAAAATTCCTCCAATTAAGGTTTGCAGATAATATATTTTTACACATTTTAAACACAAAATAAAAACATTTACCGTTTATATAAAAATAACATTAATATAGAAAAGATAAGTTATTACATTAATACATTATAAACGGCGATTGTTTATAATTATTGATTAGAATCATCAATGTTCTAGCAATGTAGAGGACCAGACCTCTACAGGTCAAGTTTGAAAGTATCTTCTAAGTTATTTAATACATTAAACCTCTTATACAACTGAAAAAAACACTTGATACCATAAATGTCAGCATTTATTTTTTAGTGCTACTGTATGTATCAAACTAATATTATTAATGCGAATGTTTGTGTATAGGTGTGTTTGTTCGCAGACAACTCCGTAACAGCTGAACGGATTAGGATGAAATTTGGTATGATGGTAGCTTATACCCTGGATTAACACTAGTTACTTTTTATCCGGAAAAAATATACTATTCTTATGTTATATAGGGTGACGTGCTAGTCTGTCAATATGGATTTTCATAGATTTTTGCCAGCATGACGTTGTATACTATTGTTATCAGTAAAATTACGGATACATTACTATTCAATTCAATTTATAGTCAAAAAAAAGTGTTGTACTTAGATTGTATGGAACAACCACCTATAAACAAATTTTATGCTAATTCATGTACCTGCAAGTACATGAATTTGCATCCAGTAGGTATACAGGTAAATAAAGAACATAGTTTCAGACATATTTCACTCAGGTGTTTTTCCAGTAAACTATATTTTAATTGTTAATTGCTCAGAATAATGAGTGTCACGACCCAGGTGTTTAGCAAGTCAGCGAGCTTAATATGGCAGAAAAAACGCTATCAGATAGCTGTGGTGCACCACACGGCTCGGTGTATAGACCGGCAGCACTTGAACAGTTTGCATGCGCGACCTGCGCTCATATTTTATGTGCTAGTTCAAACAGTTTCTTGTATTACAAATTCAAGGAAAGCTGCTGCAAACACTTGTTTCGTTTTTGGACACCTTAAATGGATACATGCTCAAAATCGCAAGTGCGTGCATTTATGTGGGACAATCAGAAACTTTTTCGAAAAAAATAAATGTTCTGTATGTATAGCCTCAATAAAAGCGTCTAAATCAGTTTTCGAAACACTTTTTCCAGTCCGCCGCAGACACCTCATTCACAGCCTGCTCAAACGCTGACAGCGCATCTTCTGGCGACGAAAATTATATCCCTTTGAGCTGATTTTTTATTTTAGCCATTTGATGTCTAGTGTATGATTCGTCCGGTTTCAGGCGATATTTGAAATCGTAAAAAATCATAGCGCGAAAATGTTCCCGGCGTAGATCCATGTTTTAGTAAGACACGACAAATTAAAATAGGTCGTGAAAAATGTGTAGGGAAATTATAAAATTGGAACGTATCTTTCTTTACTTATAAATAATCATATTTTCAGAATAGATTATAACCAGCCAGTACATACAACTTTTTCGCAATACGTTCTAAGTGGCCTGGTATTTGTGTGAAAGTTGACGTGGTTTTGATATATTTAGGTTTAATAAGACGGGAATACTCCAGTTAAATTGAATCGGTTATTCCGACTATAATTTCGATCACATTCGGTGATCTCTATCAAGGAATGCTATAAGCGAGACGCGCACGCGACCTCGTCTTGCCTTGAACTTCGTTTATTTGTGTTTCAGAATGTCTATTTTTCTTTTCAAAGCTGAAGCCGATGCTTCTTCTGAAAAGTTGCTATTTTTTAAAGTACAAAACCTTTTGACACATATTTGGAATACGCTTTTTATTATGTAGTTTTCATTTTGCTGGTTATGAGTTTTACACTGATTTAAAAAATCAAACGTTATCGTTTTTTTTACTACTTCTGTAATTTTTCCTTCAATTGTTGTTTCATGTGTCTTGTCCTCCAAAAAGCTATTTACCAAAGTCGCACATTTCTCCACGCACATGGTTAAAACTTTTGTGGCATATTTGAGCGACTTTTTGTATTCTTCATACTCCTTTAGATCTACGAAATTGTGAGTTTCATTTTGTGTCTCACTAACTATTATGTTCTAAATAAAACGTCCTTTTATTATAACATAGTATATTCGTGTTATGATGCTAAGTAGCCTGTCCATTTTGTATCAAGTCAAAATGGCGGCCCAAAACGTCAACCACAGATTAAGTTAGAAATGAGGTTACATATAAACTTATGTCAAAACCTGGAGCTACATACAGATACAACATACCTTTCCCCCAAGTATGAACAATAAACACATAAACTTAAACTCAACCCCAACCTTAACCTAAATCCGATAACACTATCATGAAAACCTTAAATTAATACTAATCTTAAATTAGCATACAGTTTCATGTTTAAGCTATGTACAATAATTCCAAAGGCTTGTCATATGGACGTTTGTTATGACTAGTCGTCAACTTATTTTTCAGTTTCCCCCCAGAATAACCCGCGTCGTACTCTAAAGGTATGCCCAGCACTTCAGCCCACTTATCGGCACTCGGTACCTCCAGTATCTCGTGATCCATTACTTCTGGTTCACAAACCCCCTGATCTACACTAACAGACGAACCTCCTTCCATGGCTGCCACTTCCAATCTATCTCCTTCAGCCTGAATTGGATCTATCGCCTCGTTATTTTTCGTTTTAATCAATTGATCAATGTGTCGGTGAACCACATTGCCCTGGACATTAGAAACACCATAGCTAGAAGGACCGTTCCTGTTCACTACTGTACCGGGTAACCATCGAGGTCCAACATTGCTGTAATTTCTGTACATTACATTCTGACCCACATTGGTTTCACGCTGAGTCTTTTGAGCATTACTGGTGATTTGTTGATCCCTTTTCTGACGTACGCGATTATCCGGATGAATAGTATCCAACAACGTACGTAAACGTCTGTTCATTAAGAGCTCAGAAGGAGCCTTATTAGTAACCGTACAAGGTGTCGTTCGTAATCCCAATAGCATGTTCGGAATCTTAACATCCCACGACAAATCTTCCATTTTTCGCAATTTATCCTTGACGGTTTGCACCATTCTTTCGGCCAAACCATTTGTGGCCGGATGATACGGGGCTATTGTAACCTGTTTAATCTTATTTGCGTCTAAAAATTGACGCATCTCTCCAGAAACAAATGGTGTTCCATTATCTGAAACCAAAGTCTCACACAAACCATGAATAGCAAATATATTTCTTAGGTGTCGAATCACCGTCGCTGAAGTCATATTATTAACAATTATCACCTCAGGCCACCTGGAGTATGCGTCAACCACTATCAAAAAGGATTTTCCCTCAAAAGGTCCAGCAAAATCCACATTTACACGTGACCATGGTTTTGTCGGAGTGATCCATTCCCCCTTAGTTTTTGGAGGCATGTGTCTATGTTCAAGACATTTATTACAATTGCCTACTAAAACCTCAATATCTTCATTTAATTTTGGCCACCATACATAACTTCTTGCCAAGGCTTTTGTCTGGACAATGCCATTGTGTGTCTTATGTAAAGCACTCAAAACAGTTTTTCGTATGGATGGTGGCACTACCACCCGACAACCGAGTAAAACACAGTCCTCATGTATAGAAAGCTCTGTACGATTCAACCAGTAAGGACGCAACTCATCATCTGACATCTTGGCGGGCCACCCACTAAGCACATAGTGACCCCGAGACAAGATTTTGTCTCGCTTCGTAGCTAACGCTATTTGCTCCGCATCCACTGGAAAATCTGAAGGTGTCTCAGCCATCAGTAACACGTCACAAAGCTGTTGCTTTGGTTGATCTGGGACAGGCTGTGGCCATCGACTCAATCCATCAGCATGTCCAATCTGTTTTCCTGGCTTGTACACGATATTGTAATCGTGGGATGTGAGTATGATCGCAATTCTAATAAGTCTTGGTGATAAAACTGCAGGTATTGGTCGCTTTGGATCGAATATACCTAGCAACGGTTTATGATCAGTGACAATTGTGAAAGATCTTCCCGATAGGTAGTTATAAAATTTGGCTAAACCAAATGATATAGCAGTCGCCTCTTTGTCAAGTTGTGAATAACGACGCTCGTGCGTGTGCAAAGTTCTGGAACCCATCGCTACCGGGCGCTCCTGCCCGTCCTCCATAATGTGTGAAAGAACCGCACCGACTCCGTACTCTGAACTGTCACAGGTGAGTACCAACGGCTTGTTCAAATCGTAATGTACGAGTGTCAAATCAGACGATAACAAAGACTTAGCTGCATCAAAACTCGATTGTTCTCTGTCTGTCCATTTCCAACATTGTGACTTATCGAGCAATCTATGTAGAGGCTCGAGTAAGCTAGCTTTGTTAGGTACGAACCTCTCATAAAAGTTGTATAAACCCAGGAAAGCTTGTAGCTGTTTCACATTCTTTGGTTCAGGCGTGTTGAAAATCGATTCAACTTTGCTGGGCGCCGGGTGAATACCCTCCGCATCGATGACAAAACCCAAAAACTCAACACGTTCTTTGGCAAACTTACATTTGTCCTTGTTAAGCCGCAGTCCTGCCTTCTCGATGCGTTCCAACACTATGTCGAGACGCTCCGTCATCTCCATCATCGTTCGGCCGCTGATGATGATGTCATCAATTAGCACCGCAACGCCAAGCACTCCAGCTAACAATGACGTCATCAAACGCTGAAAAATACCAGGACACGCTTTTACACCGAAAGCCAATCTATGCACAGTAAATAAACCTTTGCACGTGTTCAGTGTTAACAATCGCGCGGTGGTATCAGATACTGGTACTTGAGTATAGGCCCGCTCCAAATCGAGTTTGGTGTAAAATTTCCCTCCAGCAACAGTCGCGAACACTTCACTAGCGGTCGGCATAGGGTAAGTGTCAGACTCGGTAGCCTGATTCACCGTACTGCGATAATCTCCACATAGGCGTATGTCACCATTAGACTTAGGTATAGATACTACCGGAGTCGCCCATTCTGAAAAAGATACAGGACGTAGCACACCCTCACCCATCAAACGGTCTATTTCATTCTCAACTTTATCCTTTGAAGCGTAAGCCACGGAACGAGCTTTTAAAAACTTAGGCGTAGAGTTTGGTTTTAAATATATAGTCACAGGTTCACCTCTGTAGGTACCGAGTCCCTCCCTGAAAACTTCGCTATGTTTAGCTATGACCCTGTCGACCGGTGACAGATCTAGCACACAAATCATGTTCACATTCAATACGATTCCTAAAGCCTCGAACCAATTACGTCCTAACAAATTCGGTCCTGAACCCCGAGCTACGATAACATTCAAATCGCACTTAATGTCCTTATACTGTACTTGCACTTTAGCTTGTCCGATGACAGCGACCTGCGAGTTGTTCCACGTGCACAACCGGTTGGGTAGCTCGCTCAACGCTCCGTCGTCGGCGCTGGGCCGCATGAGCGCCCATGTCGCAAGGTTCACGAGGGAGAACGCAGCGCCGGAGTCCACCTCCATGGTGACCGGCACACCGTTCAACAACAGCGTCACCACAAAAGCTGGAACGCGGGCCCCCGACCCGCCTATGTTGTAGATACCGTTCAGCTGTACCGTGGTCTCATCATCATCGGTATAATTAATTTTTACACCCCGATTTTTCTTCTTGGCTGTACAAATCTTTTCAATGTGACCCTTTTTCTGACAAAATCGACATATAGCATTGATAAATCGACATTCGCCTCCATGACGACCACCACATCGATAGCACATTCGATCATTAGATCTAGATTGCACGGCGTTAATGTCCATCTGCTCCGGCGGCGTCGGCAACGTCAACGCGGCGCTCGTCGCCGGCTGGTAGCCCGCCCCAGCGTTATGCATCATCAAAGCATCTCTTCCCGCGCTCTCGGTTGATAACAATGCATCTACGGCATCTTCGTAACGCAAATTATCTTTCTTCAAAAGCTCAAACTGCAACTTACGATCGGTCATCCCGCACACTATTCTGTCGCGGAGCATGCGCTCCATGTCTAAGAAATTGCACCGAGAACATAATTTCCTGAGTTGTGCGATAAATTCCGAAGCTGTTTCGTCTTGTTTTTGATCTCTCTTATAAAATTTGTACGAAGACGAAATTTCATTGGGCTTCGGACTGAAATGTTTGGTCAAAATCGTCACTATCTCACTGAATGACACTTCATTCGATTTTCTTGGTGTAATCAATGCGAGAAGAATCTCAAAAACTCGAGCACCACAAATTGTAAAGAAATTAGCCCTTTGGGCTGAATCTAACACGATTCCATTTGCTTCAAAGCAATATCTAAGTCTGTCTATGTAATTGTCCCAGTTATCACTCTTCACATCAAATTCACCGAATTTCACTGATTTTCGTTCCATTGTCCCGATTTAGTCCTCGTCGCCACTATTATGTTCTAAATAAAACGTCCTTTTATTATAACATAGTATATTCGTGTTATGATGCTAAGTAGCCTGTCCATTTTGTATCAAGTCAAAATGGCGGCCCAAAACGTCAACCACAGATTAAGTTAGAAATGAGGTTACATATAAACTTATGTCAAAACCTGGAGCTACATACAGATACAACACTAACAAAAGCTTTGTCGCATTTCTCACATTTTGTTGGCCTGTTTTTTATGATGAAACCACTGACGTACGCACATGCTTGTATTTCTCCACTGAATACATCTTCCTCAGCCAGACTATCGATTTGTGTGTATTCAAAGTCCGTGGCAACATCTTTAATCGATTCGTTCGTGGCTGGTGTCAACAATATCATAAAATTGTCGAGGATAGTTTCGTTTTCGTCCTTTTCGCAGTTGCCCTGACTAACCTGCGACATGTTTGATAAGACTGCTGTCTTCAACCCTGCAACAAATTGGCCTGCAGTAGGATTGATGTTGACCACAGTGCCCACGAATGCAGCCAAATAAATTTTCAAGCGGGTCCTGCTGCAGCCTTCGCGTAGCTAAACTTTTAATAGACGAATGTTTTGCTGTTAAAATTCTCCACACTTTCTCTATTCCGTTTAGAGTCCAAATCCATCCTTCTAAAGAGGGCGGGGCTCTTCTACTGCCAAGGAATTCCAAATTTTTGAAAAAATATTTCATTTCCTTGAAATGCTCAAAGTGTATTGAGCTTTTTTTTTAATTGGTCGAATATGGTTTTCCTCGTCTCAAGTCTGGCGACGCTGCGTTAACACAGTCAAATAATTTGTCCATATTAGACAAAACATTTGCTGTCGTCACTGCTTCTGCAGGTAACTCTCCTGAAAAATACATACATGACATTTTATAGATGTGAAATATAAGATTTACAATACAGACATACACAAAAAGATAAGGAACAGTAAAAAGGCATAAAATGCTCTTATCGCTTAGAGCGCTTTCTTCGAACAACTTTCTGTAAGTACTCATGTTGTCGATGGTCTGTGGCGACAACGGTGATGTGTTCAGTTGTACAGCTCATTTCAGAGCCGGTGCTTGTAGTTACATATTATAATATATCTAAAATTAATTGGCCCTTTTCGAATAAGATATTTTGTCCTGTCATTATCACAATTGGCCAGTGAATTGTAGGTTTTCTGATGCGTATCAGTTTATATTACAGACTAAGCGTGCATCTTCGTCCACATAGTCTCTATGGATCTGTGGTCTAACGAAAAGCTTACGACACCAATATTGCATAAATTATTTGCACTCAACATGTTACCTTTTCACGACTAAATCGATCTTGATGAGACAAGGATATAGCATGTACCAGATGGACACACTCGGACATATTTTAGTTTATATATTGAAGAGAATCGCGACTAAAAGTGCTTGGAGCTGCTACTGATTAATAACAAATCAATATGTAGGTATGTACCTTGTGCTATTTTAGCATAAATCCCTGCTGCGACAGTATGGCTCAAAACTTGAGCTGCAAGCTTGACTTTCATTTTTTGTTTTGTGTTCGGGTTAAGATGGTCTGTTCTTAAGCATGGAGCAAACACGAAGTTTGGATTGCTATTATCAAGTTCATAAAACTTTTCAATGTGGCTCCACTTCGCAATACCTGAAAAATAAAGGCATTTTATTGTAAAAACTTGGTGTACCAGACCACTGCAAAAAGGTCATAGTAATAATCAAAATAAATGTAAGTATAGTACACATAACTCTAATGTTATGGTTTTCGCATCCATGAATTAGGTAACGAATTGAACTGAAAAAAAAACTGACGTGATCGTGTCATAGACGCCATATTATCTATTTAATTATTAAAAATAGTTATAACGTTGCAGACATACATTTAAGCGGATGAGTGTGTGCTGTATAGGGTTCTAGAGTCTTTGAAAATATATCATCAAGACCTGCGCACCAATTTTGTATGATATCTTTGATTCCTGGATTTGGGTGAAAATAGTATTTTTGTCATTGTTGACACTGTGGTTGAAAACGATAAAGCTTTTCTGTTACGTTGGCAACTATCAACTATGGCGCCAAGCCGCGGTGCGCGCAACAAGTGCGCGTCAAATACAAATGCAGCAGCGCAGCGTGCAGATGAAGTGCGCATGTATTTAAAATGCCATTTGAACAGCCTGACAAATCTGTGATCAACAACGTCTAGTCAGTTTTGATTTTTTATATGTTTTTTTATATCATTTTTATACTACTGTTTTTATACATTATTATTAAAATAATGGATGCGCCACGGTGCGCACAAGTGAACGCAATCGAATCTGGCCACGCAGTCGTATCACAGGAAAATCAGGTAAGATGCCCCCAGTGTACCCAAGATAGATTTTTTAAAGGACAGAGAGGCTTGAGAATTCACCTTGGAAAATGCCATAAATCGACTAATATCCCTCTTTCGGCCCCAAATTTTAATCAAGGAAATCAACCTGGTTGGGAACCTACCCAACCTTTCTGGAAAACTTTGGCTTATAATAAAATTAATAAACCAGTTTTAAAACGAATTCCCAGAGGTGCCCGCCTCTCTGTCGCCACGGCTTTGTCCCACGCCATTAAGGCTGTGGTTGAAAAAAACACCAAAGATAGCTGGGAACATTTACTTTTCTTCCCATATGCTGTACTTCACGTCAGTTATGAAGCCAATAATAAAAAGTCGTTGACTTCAAGAATCAAAGAGAACTGCGTGAAGTACAGTACACTAGATGAACCTGCTTTACCTTATATTAACAACTTGGAGCCTAACTAAAATTCTAAATGTTCTGCCAGAACGTCCGCTGAATCTACAATCTACAAACTTGTGGAGAGTAAACTTAGCGACGGCGATATCAAAGGCGCGGCACGTATCCTCTTTTCCAGTGACATGATTGCCCCTTCGAATCCTGAAACCCTCTCGATCTTAGAGGGAAAACACCCACTTCCAGCAGCAGATTTTACTCTACCTGAGGCACCGGTAGAGAGCGATGACGCCGTTGAGGTGACAGCTTTAGAGGTATCTGCAGCCGTCATGTCTTTTCGGAGTGGATCTGCCGGAGGCCTGGACGCTCTGGCTCCGCAACATTTAAAAGACCTATTATCTGGTGCATGCGGAGAAGCCGGGGAAACACTTTTGAAGGTCCTGACGGCTCTTATAAACCTTATGCTGTCAGGTCGAGTCAACGGTGACTTCATCGAGATTCTATACGGGGCCAATTTGTGCGCCTTAAAAAAAAGGACGGTGGCATTAGGCCAATCGCCATTGGAATGACTTACCGGCGCCTCGCTGCTAAATTATGCTGTAAAAAGGTAGCGCCGGTTTTAGCAAACCTTTTTCAACCTTTACAGTTAGGGTTTGGCTCGCGAGGTGGCTGTGAAGCCGCCGTCCATTCTGTCAGAACTTTTTTGAATCAAAACTGTGGGGATCTGCTGCTTAAAGTGGATGTAAAAAATGCATTTAATTCAGTAGATAGAGGTGCCCTACTAACGCAAGTCAAAGATAAAATTCCAAATTTATATGATTTTCTTTGGCAATGTTATGGTTTTACTTCTAAATTGACTTATCATGGCAACGAAATTACTTCAGCTGTCGGTTGTCAGCAAGGCGATCCTCTCGGCCTAGCTGTGTTCAGCCTCGCCATTCATCCCATCATCGAACGTCTAAAATCCAAGCTCAATGTTTGGTATTTGGACGATGGGACTTTGGGTGGTGACGCAGATACTCTTTATGACGACCTCGCATTTTTGATATCAGAATTTCACACTATTGGCTTAGAACTAAATTTTTCAAAATGCGAACTTTTTATTTCAGATTCATACCCAGCAAAAGATTTGATGATACAAAAATTCAATGTTTTGGCCCCCAATATAAAAATAGTTAACAACGGTACACTTCGTTTGTTGGGCTCTCCAATCCTGGATGAATCTTTTCCCCTCTTTATTGAAGAAAAAATTCAAAATTTTCTACATTGTTCGGACCGATTAGACAAAATTAATGCCCATATGGCCTTCACTATTATTCGTTTCTGCCTATTTATGCCTAAATTTACTTATCTTGTCAGATGTTGTCAACTCTGGAAGCATCCAGATCTACTTCAGAGTTTAGACAACATCATCAGAATTACTTTGGCATCTATTTTAAATGTAAATTTAAAAGATCGAGAATGGTTACAGGCTTCACTTCCAGTGCGTTTGGGAGGCCTTGGCATCCGTTCCATTGCTGCAGTGGCTCTGCCCGCTTTCCTGGCCTCGGTTCATAGTAATCAACATTTGATAAAAAAAAATCTTACTAACAGCGTCGAAAATTTTGACATATCATACATGAACGAGGCCATGGACGCGTGGCGAGTAACGTGCCCTAACTCTGATTTCCCATTGACTCCATCTTCGCAGCGGCTCTGGGATGGACCGATCTGTGAGCAAGTGCGGAAGCAACTTTTTAATACGTGCTTGAGTTCTGCAGATCGTGCCCGTCTCTTGGCCGTCGCCGAATGGGAATCAGGTTTGTGGCTTCAGGTCCTTCCATCGCCCAATACTGGAACGTTGCTAGACTCTTCTAGTTTTAGGATCGCGACTTCCCTTCGCTTGGGTGCGTCATGTTGTGCTCCACACCGCTGCCAGAGTGGTGTTGTTGTCGACCAGCTCGGCCACCACGGGCTTTCCTGCGTGAGAAGTGCAGGTAGGATTCCCCGCCATGCCAGCCTTAACGACATCATCCGTCGGGCTTTTACCACTGCTAACTGCGCGGCCGTACTCGAGCCGAGCGGTCTCGTACGTAGCGATGGTAAAAGACCGGACGGCATGACTTTGATTCCTTGGAAGATGGGGCGGCCTTTAGTATGGGACGCTACTTGCGTTGATACCCTTGCGCCGTCTCATCTTCCCGGTACGCAAAACAAGGCTGGAGCGGCGGCTGAATCCGCAGAGGGCCTCAAAAGGCGCAAATATAGTAGCCTAGATAGTGGGTATATGTTTGAGCCTTTTGGGGTCGAAACTTTGGGTCCGTGGGGGTCGGGTGCCAAAAACATTTTCAAAGATTTATCCAAACGTCTGGTCGAAGCATCTCGCGACCAAAATGCTGGTCGGTATCTTGCGCAACGTGTAAGCATTGCAATACAACGCGGCAATGCGGCCAGCATTTTGGGAACGATGCCAACGGGCAGCGGTTTATTAGATTAGTTTAGTTTAATATAATACATTTTTATTTAGCGTATTTAATTTAGTTTAGTATTAGTTTTTAATTTTGTAAGTAGTTTTAGGTTTTATTTTTGTTTCTATTCTAATATGTGTAATTTTCTTGTTTACTGGGTAACGAATTTATCTATAAATTAATTAAGTTTAACTAATTTATGGATGTGAAAACCACTCATAATGTGCTTTTTCATTTCAACACTTGATGATTTTATGCTAATGTCATTAATTTATAAACTTAAATTTTGGTACTATAAATATAATTAACCAGCGGTCCACTCCAGCCCCGCACTCCACTCAACGCAAACAAACAAACAATCAAACCTCTCCCTTTCACAATTCAAATGTAGATAGATAAACTGGAAACAACCCATTGATTTTAATGATAACCAAAATGTTTCTTGTATCCTTTCCAGTCGGTTCCTGACAATGTTATGCCCTCTGCTATTCCGATCTCTACCGCAACTGTTAAATCTACTTCTATGAAACAACCTCCTAACCAAAATCCACCTCTTCAAGCCTTTGGTTTGAATACAACCTCTCCCTCCAGCAGTTTACTCGAACCCGTTGATCCTTATCCCCTTGCCCAATGAATCCTCAACCTGTCACCATCCCACGATACAACTCTTTTCCTACATTCTTTAAGACACTTGCTTGAGATCGTTGAGCGGAAAAACAATACTGCGAATACAACATCGACAAACGTAATAACCCCTATCCCTACAGAGGTATTTATGATTCAATATTTAACCTTCCCTGTTTTATCGTTATTACACCTTAAATTGATCTATTCTATTGTTGCTAATTTAATCCTAATTAATTCAAAACACAGATAACCTATCTAGTTTTTTTTCTTCTAGTTATTTGTACCTTCCTTCCTACTTTATTGGATTTCTGTATTAACTTAATTTTACTCTATTACAGACCACTGAGAAAATTTCAATAACAATTCTTACTGATGAAATACTGGATCCACTTTGTCTACAACCCAGGTACGTAATATTTCCCCCCCCCCCTTTTTTTTCAATTGCTTCCAGCAAGCCACCTGTTTAATGCTCTTTTTTTATATAAGAATCCCTCCCTAACTCAAGTCTTATTATTTCTGTCCCTTTGGCTCCGGTTATTACCAACTACACATAATTAACTCTCCCTCTTTTTTTTCAGCACTTCGCCTCAGCGTCTCAACATCCCAATCCCTCTAGAAGACTCCAAAGACGTACCTGCTCCAACCACATTGAGTCAAGATCCTATATCCCTCTATCCATTTAGTGTAAGTACAACTCTCAATCTTAACATACTTGCAAATAGCTCATTTATCATGAATGCAACCTCCAAGTTGATTGCACAGAAGTTCTTTCTAACTAAAAACTTAATAATTAACCAAAAATTTTTTTTTTCAGGTCTCTCTAAACCCCCAACTCGAATATACTATCGAGGAAGCCCTCGCTTTAACTTCTCCACCTCCTCGGTAATCCATTAAACAAAAACCAATAAAATAAAATTCCTTTGTACCAACTAATCTCACTACTTAGTTCAATTCTTCCCTTTCTAAAATAAGTTTCTACCCAACCATGGGTTGATAAAGTATCAATTTCCCTTATTCTTCTCCATTAGATCATCTATACCTATCTTTGTATAAGATAAATATACTAACGCTGTCTTTCTCCCTTTTTTTTAGAACACCCGAAAAGACAAAACAAGAGAAATCCAAGCCAACCTCGTCAAAACACCACTCAAAACGACGCAAGAAATGAGGCTTTCGCATTTTGGTTTTACCTCCCTTTTACTTCTACGCTATTTTGATAAACTATTAATATAGATTCATTGCGAAGATGAGCTGTTTCATTATTATTTAATAACTATTTTCCCGTTTCCATTAGAAAGTCACTTCAATAACAAAGTCTGACCTCTATTGACCCCAAAATACATCTAAACCTTGATATTGGATGACAACTACTCAATGCTGCCATATTCGAAACTTTAAAAAGGTTCCACAATCGCAACAAAATTGATATAATGTATCAAGCCTAACTATGAATCCGGTATCCCCTTAAATTCAAAATGGCAGCATTGTTTCATGTCTAAATTATTCTGTCAATATTAATAATCAACAACATGAATTATATATTACAATTGTAACAAAATAAAAACACCTTTTATGATGCTTTCTTCGATTCCTTAAGAGCACAACTGACACTTCAGTGGTTTCTTTATATCTCATAATTGAAGTAGTTGCGGTCGTTTCATCTGTTGACTCTTCTTGGGTCCTTACAAAACGGGGTTAAACCTTGAGTACAAAACAAGAATTTGAAGAATGTTATATAAATATACCAATGAAGAGTACATAATTATATTAATATATATATACATATATTTATGCTACGTAGTTGTATGTTCAGCCTTCAGTTATCGACATGAATCGACAACTCTGTCCGGTCAAACACAGTTGCATTTTGTCGATTGACTCCACACAACTTTGATGTGACATTATAAGATTATTTAATACACACAATTTGTGTGTACTAAAATTCAGAAGTTAAAACACAAAATACCAAACAGGAAACCTAATCTGGAGTACGCCCTTTTCTTGTTTTTTTTTTTTTATTTTTTTTTTTTCGTTTCTATTATTTTTTTATATTTTTTTTTCTTATAATTTTTTTTCGTTTCCCCCTTTTTTTTTTTTTTTTTTTTTTTCCGTTTCCCCCTTTTTTTTTCTTTGACTTAAATCTATTCACAGCCTAGTTTACATTACAATTCTATGTGCAATGATTATCATACACTTATTCAATACTAACATTAACAGTTGCTTTTTTTTTTTGACAAGTTACATTACAATGAATGGATACAACAAAACAATAATTTTTCCTAAATGGTTTTCCTTTAACGTGACGTAACGTGGTTTAATTATTTCCATAAATTGTTTCATTTTCCCTAACACTGCTTTGGCAGTGGCTTTCTTTAATTCATATAGTTTAATAAATTTGCTGAACGAGTCTTGCATCACCAAAATATATTGCATACCAAACAGCCCCGTCGGTATAGATCCGTATAAATCCACCATTACCAATTCCCCAATTTCCTTAGTTATAATCGAACGACATGGTCCCACAAAATTTAATGTATTACTTTTTGTTATTTGACAATCATGGCACTTCCTAAGTGTCTGTTTCACAAATTTAGTTAACCCCTTCCAATAAAACCTATCTCTGATGTATTTAATTATTTTATACGCCCCTTGATGTCCCATTTCTAAATGCACTTGCCTAACTACCGATTCTTTCAGTTTTTCGGGCAAAAATACAACCTTTTGATTTTTCCCGCCCGTCCTGAAATATAATACCTCGTTCTCTAATTCACATCTTTCCGTGACTCTACTCATTTTTCCCAAATGATCGTTCCCATTTTTGATTCTTTCAATTACTTTATTTAAGTCGTCATCTTCTCGTTGTCTTGGCAAATCTTTCAAATTTGAATTTAACTCTTTATTTCTATCCATCCCCATATAAGCAATCCCGGGCAATTTAATCTTTTCTTCTTGCAAAAGTTCTCCTTCTGGAGGATATCTAGAGAGTATATCAGCTACTATATTCTCTTTCCCTTTTATATGCTGAATTTCATACATACGATGGAATTGTTCCAAATAATTAATCCATCTAGTCACCCTTGCATTATATAATTTCCAGTTTTTCACAAAAATCAACGCCTTGTGATCTGTTTGTATTATTACTTTTGAGCCTCTCAAATACGTCTCAAATTTATTTAAGCAACGAATTACTGAATAAAATTCTTGTTCTGTTACTGTCCAGTTTAGTTGCGCCCCTTTTAATATTTTACTATGGAAGCCGAGCACTTTCATTTTCCCTTCATCACCCATTTGATATAGCACCCCTGCCATTCCTATACCCGAGCCATCAGTTTGCAGAAAGTAAGGTTTCCTAAAATCTGGGTGGTTTAGTTGTATTGTTTCAATGAACTGGGCTTTTATTGTATCAAATGCTTCTTGCTCATCCTTTCCCCAAACCCAACCTGTTTCTTTTTTGAGTAATTTACACAAAGGTAATATATATAAACTATAGTTTGGTATGAATCTTCTGTAAAAATTGCATAATCCCAAGAAAGCTCTAATTTGTTTTATTTTCTTGGGAACTGGAAAATCTTGAATAGCTTTTACCTTCTCAGGATCCGTACTAATCCCTTCGGTTGATATTATAAATCCCAACATCTTCTCCACCTTGCTAAAAAATTCACATTTTTCTAAATTACAGGTTAACCCCACCTTCCCTAGTTTCCCTAGTACAATATTCAAATGTTCCATATGGTTCTCCAAGGTTCCCGTGGTTATGATGGCCAAATCTTCTAAGTAATTTACACAAAAATCCCTTACTTCATGCCCCAGTTTAACATCCATGGCTCGGCTGAAGCTTCCCACTGAAGTTTTCAGTCCTTGTGGCAAAACATTGTATACATAAGATTTTCCATTAAAAGAGAACCCGGTGTACTTTTTACTCTCTTCAGTAATTCAGTATTTGAAAATAAGCATTATTTAAGTCAACAATGCTTATGTAATTTGCTCCATGAAACGAGTTTAGCACATCCAACTGTAGAGGGGGTTTTTCCGTTTCAGGGATCATATATTTATTGATTTCTCTTGCGTCTAGTAATACACGAACCGAACCATCCTTTTTAAGTGTGAAAGTTAAAGGGCTACAGTAGGGCGTAGCAGCTCTGCTAATGATCCCTTGCTCTTCCATTTCCTTTAACTTTTCTTCCACCTTTCCTCTTTATGCATAAGGTACGGGATAAGTTCTTTTAATAATAGGAACTTGGTTTTCCATTTTAATCTCGTGTTGATAACAGTTTGCTTTTCCTAAATTAGAAGTGAATAGGCTGGCATGCCCTCTTAGTAACTTGTCTAAATTTCTCTGTTCGCATGGTTTTAATTTTTTTATTGTTTTCATTTCCCGTCCCTTAATATTTTCCTCTATTATTTCCTTATTAAATCTATTTCTTCCAGTCTCCATTTTGTCGGGATTCCGTTTATGAAATTTTATTATTTCTTTCCGTCCCTGTTGGTTAATTATGATACCTAATTCTTTTTTATCTGTGCTGATTACAACACCATTAGTTTTTACCCAGTCAAATCCCAAAATTACATGATTTATTAACCCTGGTACTACAACAAACCCAGTATCTATAGACATTGTTCCTAACATTAGTGGTAATAATACTATGTTTCGAATTTCTAGACTTTTATGCCCCACTGCGGTTTTAATTTGAAAAGGCTTGATGGGCATTAATGGAACCGCCTGTCCATATTTTGTAGACAAATCTTTCCAAAATTCTTCAGAAATGCAAGTGATATCACTGCCTGTGTCCACCAATCCATTTAATTCATACTCAAATATTTTGACTAATATTTCAGATTTGAAATTTAACAAACTACTTTTCTCTTTCTGTTCTTCGAACACAGATAATAAGTTTCCTTCACGATCTAATTCAATTTGTTCCTGTTCTGTTTTTAATTTCAAAATATCAACTACTTGCCCCAGCACATTCAGCTCCTTGGTTCCTAAAATCCGATAACCTAATCCCTCTCTGCAATTTCTATTTAATAATTTTCCCTCCAAAGGTATTTTTAGACCCTCTCCATTTTTTCCCAAACATTGTTCAGGTTCCCAGTTCATTAGTTTCATCATATGTAACACAACGTTCCCTATAGGTGAAGCTGACTCGGGAACAGATATTTCAGCTTCTTTTAGTTTACCGAAGAAGTTGGGCCTACTTCCAGATCAATTACGTTGACTTGTCCCCGTTGGTTATTTACTCCCCCTGCTGTTGGTCTTTGCCACTTCTTATATTCTTGTTGAAATATTCTCTTCTTCTTTTGAACTTCCTTCTCTTGACCTTCTAGTTGAAAAGAATGAGCTTCTTGGTCTTTAATACCATCCATTTTTCTAAGAAATTCCGCCGTTTCCATTATTGTTTTCAAATTAGATGTAAAACATCCTTGCTGCACATATTTAGGGTAATGACGTATAACGTCCGCGAATAATTGGTCTTCTGGAATAGTAAAACTCATAGCTTGGGCTCGACCTACAATTATTAAATAATAACTCAGCATTGACGGATTTTTCTTACGATCCCAAGCACCATGTACTATATTTCGGCGCAACTCGTTTTGCTCGTTCTCGCCCCAATATGTAGTTAAGAAATCTTCTTTAAACTCTTTCAGTCCCGTCCACCTACTCTTGTATATTCTAGCCCAGTCTCTTGCATCTTCTACTAGGCATTCCGTGATATGATCCATCTCTCTCCCTTCTTTAGCTACTTTACCTAGATAGATCTCTAGATCTTCCAAAAATGTCACAAGATGGACTTTAATAGCATCACCGCTGAACTTTGGCTTTTCAGGGTTTATATTTTTCACCATATACGTAATCTTCTCATTAACCTCTTTTGGCACCACTACCTCTGTAGTTTTATTTATTTCCAAAGTTAAATTCTGCCTCGAAGTTGACGCACTTACGTTATTTGCCCCCAGGGATAGTTCGTCTACCATTGTTTGACCTCGGTCTGGGATTTCATTCTGATCTCTACTCAAAGTGTTTACTTGCGTGCTATTAACCTTTTCGCTAATTTCATTTAGCTTGTTGGTCAGCGTACCTATATTCCTCCTTAACATGCGATACAACACATCCATCTTCTTTTTATCTCCCTTCGGAACTGCTGGTTTGCTAGGATTCTTTCTTGATGCTGTTCTCTCATCTTGCCTCACTTCCATTGGACTTGCCTCTAGGTCCAATTCCGACTCTACTCTATCCTCTAAATTTATTTCGGTGGACTCTCTTCTACGTTTACTCCCTGTAGATTCCTCTCCCTCAAATCGCATGGGACGCTTCTTCTGACGAACTGGTCTATCCATAGTGCGTGTTTTAATTCTTTAACTAGTACTTCTGCAGACAAAGAATAAAACACATAAGTTTTCAATTATACTTAGTTACTATCTCTATACACATTTCACAATTTTCTAAGTATCAAATTGTCTCAACACTGCCAACAGACTCCCGTAATTCCCGGTACGTAATAAACCCCCTTCCCCCTTTTTATTTATATTTTTATGACTAATACCCCGCGATAATTTTCCTAATAACGAAAAAAACCCAGATGCCCTAATATAATCTAATCTCGAAAATTTGCTCATTTATCCACATATGTGTATATTCTCTTCCCTCAATTTCCTTCATCTCTAAATCAACTTAAATCACTTAATTTATTGACTTTCATCTAAATTTTATAATAACCTTAAGATAATAAGAACTAAAGAAATAAATTTAATTTCTCAGTACATAGAAATAATTCTAATATTTTATACAATTTTACCTATTATTATCTATGATTAATTATAAAGTTAAATATTTTAAGATGCATTGTTTGGTGAGAGATGATTTTACAATTTGATTAAATCATATCTTTGTAGTACAAGCTCGTTTACCTTTGCTCTAGGCTATACTTAGGCTTACCTATGTTATGAAACAAACTAATTCTACATTTTGAATCGATTTTAATTTCATTTACAAACTACTTGTAACCAAATTCCACAGAAGTCTGTCGAAAACTCGTCACAGCTTAATATTAAGACGAAGCGTGACCCTAGCCTGCTCAAAGAAGGCGAAAATTATAAAAACATAATTACAACTAATGTCAAAAATGTCAATTGTTATCAATCAATCTGTGTTTACTCTCTTCGTCGTTGATTTATTTGTAAATAAAACAATAGAATTCAAGATTAAACCTCACCATTGGAATACAATAATACCTGACGGAAATTCAAATGCTACACGAACAGTATGTAATCAATTCTATTGAATCAAAATGCTAACAAGAACAAATAACAACTCAAAAGGTATGTATGTGTTCCATTCTGATATCTATACAATTTATTTACTCACAGATCAAACAAACTAGAGGGATATGCGGTGAAATGACACTAAATATAATGCTCCAATTCAAATCCGCCTTAATATCTTTAGTTACAACCAATGCCTTCGTGTTTGTGAGAAAAAAACGTACTTAGTGCAAATCCTGCGTCAACCGGTTTAGTTAAACAATGGAGACATCTAAATTTTGAACTTTAATTGAACCATAGCATATCTCCCCTGTTTCCCTGATCTGAGATTTCACCTTAGGACTTCTGGTATAGTTTTGTATGAGGTTATGAAAATCACAAAACTAGACATAGATACAGGTAGTAAGTCTTAGTATTAGACCGTAGTAGCTTGTAAAACTAGTTGCAAGTCTTTGCATGTTTATATGAGTTTATTTTATGAAAACCTTAACAATTATAAATCTTTTTGTAATTGAAATTCTAACAAATAATCAAGTTATAACTAGTTTTTAACACTGTAATTTTGATCTTTTCAGAGCTTCCCGGCTGATACCTACCAAGAACCTGGATACTAACATTGCTTGTCAAGTCCAGATAATTATAGTGATATACCTATTCTAAAGACGTGTTACACTAAATTGTTACTCTCAAAAGTTTTTGGAATTCTACAGTTAGTTAATATTTCTAAGCTAACAGCTCAAGTGTTTGTAATGTGTAATTGTGAAAGACTGCCACAAGGATATGTACCTGACACCCAAATTGATTATGAAATTAAAGTCTGAATGTTGAATGTTTGAATCATTTGACCGCTTTCAGAGCCTAACTTCCCAACAAGGTTGTGTGGAAATTTGAAACGTGTATAGATCTAAAACCTGTGTATTTAAATACTGGATTTATAAGCCCCTTAACATCCTGCGTCACGGCGTAGAATTTGTAACGTTCGACCTAACTAACTTAACTAACTAAAACTTAAAACTTAACTAACTAAAATATAACCTAATAATACCCTGATAATATAACCTAATGTCAGATATTACATTTAGATAAATGAAGAAGTATATGGTGTAATATATTGAAATGGCCAAGTGATCATTTAGTTAGGAACCCTTCGTTGTGCTCGCTGTAACCCTGGAATAGAGGCAGGGTGTAATCTAGCTTAGAACTACCTACTTCTACGATACAAAGTTGTTCATCTACCTGACCTGTAATCAACCTAAGTAATGATACCTAGACGATAGAGCTACAATATTTTAACCTAACCTGAAGACATTCAACCCTAGATTTCTTAATACTTAAATAAATGTGTATGTTGATGTTAAAAGATAAGCCGAGAAGCGAGTAAATACTATATTAATTTGAAATCTGAGTAAGTGTAAGTTATTTAAAAAAAAATAGTGCAACTATTATGTCAGTAGAAGAACAGTTTGAATCGTAAAGATATATAATGGTATTTTACTTAGGACTTTAAGAAAATTACTTTTATGTATGGATTTCCCTGAAATCAAGTGGCTAGCTTTATAGCTAAGTCACAGGCCCCGCACTCCGCCTGTGACTATGTGGCTCATTCCGTTTGACTGGGCACCACTCTACCACATACAGGGGGTGGAAGAACAAAAGGGACGAGAGGTCTCTACCTAGACTATGTGTGTAGTAGGGCTTCCAATATCGGAAGGTTTTCAATTCCGGAACTGATTTCCGATACTGGAACCCAATATCGGAATTCCGGAACTGGCAAATATTGTATTTTCTTCTATTCTAGCAAAAAAAGCCTACATTTCCCAATGAAACTAGTAATTTTGTGGTGTTATCAGTATTATAATGAACTTGAGCCACATAAATGACACTTTAAATCATTTGAATATAAAGGACGACGTTTCAGTCTCGTAATTAAACTTACAAACTGTGAAATAATCATAATTATATTTAAATTTAAGAACATTTTGATATAGTTCAAATTAAATCATTTATTTGGCGAAAGAGTTACAAAAACATAAAAAACTTAGTCAGTTGGAATAAACATACTCGGATTTTAATATAGTTATTACTCCTTTATTAATAAAACCATTACCCATATTGAAAACCCCGAGAGCTTTCAACACGAGCTGTCTAATCGTTTTGATTGCCTAGAGATTTCGCTTCGGTGTATGAGATTAACGACAGGTTAGTAGAAACTGTCCACACGGCAGGTTCTAAGTTTTTCAGACCTGGCCGTCGCACAGACAGACCTCAAAAATTATGCGACCAAACCCGTAACCTCATGGCTGATCGACCCTCGTTAGAACTGCATCGTTAATTCTTCTGATGGCGCTGAATCATAGAGGCAGGCAGCTCAATAGACAAATATGGAAGTCATTGCGGTACGACATAAGTACCTTTAATACAGACAGCATAGAGACGATTGAGCAAAATAAAGGCTCTAAAGTATTTGCAATCAAAGCTGAGGTATTAGGGGAAATCGAGAAGTTCTATGGACAGTTATACACTTCGGTTGCTAAACCTAACAGCAACTCGGCCAAAGATCCAAGAGCCAAGCTGAGCAGACACTATACTAAAGATATCTCAGACATCAGCCTGTACGAGATTCACATCAGAGTTTCTGAAAGCGAGTGGAACACCAGTTCAAAGTCCTTCAGAAGCTCTTTAATTTTGTCTTACTCGAGAGTATAACGCCAGAAGCGTGGAACAGAGGCGTGGTGATGCTGTTCTTTAAGAAAGGTGACAACATCTTGCTTAAATTAGACCCATTTCGCTACTGAGCTATGTTTATAAGCTGTTTTCGGGAGTCATCACGAATCGTCTCGATCGCAGGTTTAATGAATGCCAGCCTACCGAACAAGCCGGTTCCCGAAAAAGCTATAGTACTATAGACCACATCCACACGCTACGGCAAGTTATACAGAAGACTGAAGAGTATAACTTGCCACTATGTTTAGCGTTTGTGGACTATGAGAAAGCTTTTGATACGATCGAGACATGGGCGGTGCTTGATTCTCTCCAGCGATGCCGTATTGATCGTCGATATGTCGAAGTGTTTAAGTGTTTGTTATTGTACAAACACTTAAACACTTCGACATACGCCACCATGTCGGTCCGAGACACAAGTCTCAAGTTTTATTACAAGGACCAGATCTAAGTAGAAGCTGTACATTCCGCTCTCCGGACAGATCATATATCAGGAACACTTTCTTTGAATGGATAGTGACAATTAGGTAACCTTTATTCCTAATACGATTCTATCAGTACTTTATAGTGTTATTTATCGAGACGAACCAATATACTTAGAGGGTTAATCTATCCTTCACTTGTCTTACTAGAACAAGCTATGAGGCCGTATCCAACCAAATGGCAAGGTTGATCATAAGGTTTATACAAGCTTTTATTTGTTACTATCAATTAGACAATTTATCCAGCATTAAATCTCTGTTTCAAATGAACATTTCAGCAGTGAACTAAAGTTTAAAAATAAAATATTTGTGAATGTTAACGTAGACAATCTGACTCGTTACAACTGCCAGCCTATCTGCAGTAACAGACCCGCCAGAAAGGTGATAAACCACTGGCTGCTTTATTTTCTTTCTGATTCCAGCAACCATGAAAAGCGTGTGACGCTATTTGTGTTGACCTCCCTTGCTCAGCATGGTCCTGGAAGCCCTCAATCATGTCCTCTTTCTTATTATATGAGTAGTAAGGATTCGAGAGTTCTGGCTCACCGAAAAAATCGTTCTAGCTCACCCCTAAAAATCGTCCTGGCTCCAATCGAAACCTTAAAAAAAAAAAAAAAAAAAAATCGGGGTACGCTCGATTGATTGCCGCGGTCCCTTTTGCGATATTTCTTCAGAACTACGAGTTAGGTTTTTGAACTCAGGACCTGTCATAAAAGCATGCTGATTCATCCATTGTTCGTGTGCTCGCTGCCCATTGTGTCCATAAGCCTCATTGTTTGCCTCCTCGCTGCCTATTGTGTTGATAAGCTTATTGTTTCCTCGCGCATTGGGTTTTCTTTTGTCATATATTTTTTACCAGAACAGGGTGCGCTGTGCATTCTTACACTTAATTTACACCTTTTTATAGGTACTACTAACCTAACTTAACCTAACCTATATTAAAAAAAAAAAGTGGCTTACGGATATGAAAAAAAAAAAAAAACTACAATGTTGTTATAACCTACGGTCCACGTAAATGAGTAGCTGTCCATATTCACATACTACTTTACTTGTCACGACTTGTTGTGACCTGTGTGTGTGTGTGTGTGTGTGTGCTACACTACAAAATAAAACAACATTTTCCATTCATTATGCTTTATTTAGAATAGCATTTAAACAATTCGTACACCAATACATCATTTGAAATAGTATCACTTTTCTCAAATAAATTGATCAAATCTAACATACTATTACCATGGAATTTACAGAACAAATATACCAAGCAGTACTCCCCATAACTCAAAACTCGGGGTATTAAAAAAAACTGGGGCGGAAACACCCATGCCAGATCGAATTTCCAAGCTATCGAGTAAGCGTCGTGGGCTACAGCTTGATAGTCGTTCTGATCTTTCGACGCGTAATTCGGCGTAATGAAGGACTACGTGAGCTTTGCTGGAAGCAAACAGGTCCACTTGTGGGACACCCCATTTCATAAATATTATATTGGTGCATTCGGACAACAGGTGCCACTCTGGGGCCTGGCAAAAACGAGACAAATGGTCGGCGTGGTTGTTGTACCTCCCCGGAATGTAATACACACTATGAGGCAAACAATGTCGTAAGTTATGTCCATCAATCGAGAGGATTTGGTTCTCCCTTCGTGGCGTAGATATGCTACTACCGTACGATTGTCGCATTATATAGTGACTGTGGACTGATTCAGATACAGGGCATGACCCTGAAAAACTTTCAAAATTGCCAGCATCTCTTTTACATTGCAGTGAAAGTTTTGCTCGTTCTGAGACCAATTTATGGGGATAAAGAAAGGTTGTCCATCTGTGCGCCCCAACCCAGATCGGAAGCGTCTGTCGTAATAAAATGTGTCGCTGGTGGATGGTGAAAAATTGATGGGTGACGCAAATTCTGAGTGCACCACCGTAGGTCGTTGCATCTACAGGCACTGTGTAAGCCATGACAGTGTTGTTCAAATCTAGCGTGTTCAGAAACTTCAAAAGAGCTCGATAATGTAATCTTCCCCTATGAATAACAAAACTCGCGAAATTTAGTGCACCTATTACACTTTGCAACTTTTTTAGTTCTGCCTTCCCCAAATATATGATTTCGCAAATCTTGACTTGAATAGCAATGACATTTTCCATTGGCAAACACTTGAGGTTTAGCCAACGATCCCATAGTATTCCAAGGTAAACTATGGATTTCTTTGGTACGAGGATGGACTTCTCGAAAATTGATCTGCCAGCTCAGATATTGCTCTAACCTTTTTTGCTTTCTCTATGAGCATTTGGCATTAAAAATTGCTTGTTTCTGATCTTTAAATATTTTGCTTTATTTGCAGACGACATAGCTTTTAAATTTTTCCCATCCACTGCTTTTGTAGCTCGATTTTATTTAACTCTTCTGAAATTGAAATTCTGAAATAGGCATAAAAATATTAATAATATGCCATTCAACTTTGAAGTATATGACGGAGCGAGCGCCTCGATTGCGTGAGATGGGGGCCGCTCCGGTCGTCGATGGATGGCCGATTTTCATAAGATTTATTCTTTGTTTCTATGGCGCGAGTATAGTGGCCGAGGAGAATGAGACATCGCACGTACATTGACACAGTTTTTATTTCGAAGCGCTATGATTACTAATTACAATATCGAATTACTTGAAAATTACTTGGGGACAAGGTGTTCCGCCTTGTAACGAACGCTACCACTCTCCAATCAACAATCCAAATTCCAACATCAAAGTAAAGTTAGCTCCACCAAACAACAGTCCTCCTCCAAAACCCAAAGTAAAGTGCGAGGCGAGCTCCTCCGAGCCCACGTCACCGACGCGTGTCCGCGCGCTCACTAGCGCCTCTGCCGGACGGTACACAAACTTGCTAATCTCTGATTGGTTGTCAACGACACAACTTCACAACGAACTTCAGGCAGAGTAAGTTACTGCAGCGTTACACCAGCAATGGCGCCACCTCCATCACTAGCCCACCAAAACAAAGCTAGGTGACGCCTACCTACATAATCTAAGCCTTAAAAACTATCCGACGGTAGTTGCGCCCGAATGCCAAATCTTCAACGCGCCGACATATATAATATTGATAAAACTGATTTCGTACGACGCTGGTTGCGAAGCAGTAGACGTTGCCGTTGATGCGACTGGCTGATCCAATGTTGCTGGATGAACTTAGTAATAGGGTCCCGTTTTTACCCTTTGGCTACGGAGCCCTAAAAATAAGGGCCAAATTACAATGGGTGATATTATAGTTACCTCAGTTTTATGTAGCTTGTTGGTAGATAGATTCAATTTTTTTTATGGTCATTAAAATACTAATACAAAACAAATAATATTTCAGGAAACTTAATATGTTCCTAGTAAGACTCTCGAGCTCAAAACATATCATGCCAACAAAAGGCAAATTCGTAGACAGATACTATAACCAAATGAGAACTCTAAAGGTGTCTGGAGTCTTGCCTAAAAAAGGCCGAAAGTTGGTCAAAAAAGCGATAATGAAACCACAGCCGAAGCAAGACAGATTGGCTAAAAATCTTTGTATAAATGCATTTCTTGAAACTTCAGCTGATATAGCTGACTGATTAATAATAATCTCTGTATAACTTACTCGGTTTACTCGGACGATATTCAAGCAATTTGGGCACAAAATAAAATGTAACGTTTATGATTCGCGTAGGGGATAATGATTCTGCCTCATATGATGATGAAAGCTCATGTGACGAAAGCAACGACGATGAAACGGCAACCTCTAGCACTAACACCGCGTCCTCATCTGGTTTTCATGTCACCCAGGAAGACTTAATGGAAGGAGATTCAACATTACTTTAATTTTTACAAGCTTTTATTAATAAATAATTAACATTCTACACTGAATAAAACATGTTTTATTTCTATTTATTATTATTCTATCTAATATATTTTGCCATGTATGTAGCAATAACCGTTTAATCACCTGGGTGCTAAAAGTCTACTCTTTAGTCGACTTTGATCTCCTGGGAATATAATCACCTGGGTGATAATAGGCGATTCCATTTAAATTATTATTAGAGTATCCTTTGATCACCTGCACCTAGGTGACCATAGGCGACTCGATTAAAATTATTTTTTTGGTATCTTTTAATCACCCATGAATAAAAAATGGTTCAAATTAGAAATTTCATCATCATCATCATCATCATCGCATCCTATCATATTCCCACTTGTGGGACACAGGGCTTCTCTCAGAGAGTGAGAAGATGGGCCCTAGCCCACCATCATCATCATTCGCAAAGTATTTGCGAATTTAAATAGAATCTTCATCATTTCAACCTATCTTTCCCACTGCTGGGACACAGGCCTTCTCTCAGGGAGAGGATGGGCAATAATCCACCATCATTATCATTACCCTACGCTTATCAGACCACTGCTGTTGGATTCGGGTATCTCTCCATAGGCTGACGTTGGCATTGACAGATGTCAGTGTGATAGCTGTCAATCTTTGATGGACGATATCTCGGAAACTGACCATCCTAGACTGGCAGTTCCTTTGCAAAAGTGATAGACCTCGTCGAGATCTTCATTTCGGATGACAGCTGTCAATCTTTGATGGACGATATCTCGGAAACTGACGATCCTAGATTGGTAGTTCCTTTGCAAAAGTGATAGACCTTGTTAAATATTATAAACGCATCGTAAATATTACTGTGAACGCACCCGCACGGTGCTGCCATCTTGTCAACTCTTCCCTACCTGTGCTCTTGATTGTGTAATGTTATAAAGATGACTTGATAGAATTAAAGAATTAAAAACTCAACAAGTGTTTGTCCTCATGGATCCTGTATAGCAATATTCAACAGGTCATGGGCTCAGAAAACGATTAAGCCAGATGGCACAGTTGATAGTTAAATAAAAGTTTTGATTTAAAGAAAAGTTCTGCACAAGAAGACAAGAAAAATATGGCGTCGGCATCGTCTACTACATTTCCAATATCACTCCCGATATTCAGCGGCGAAAACTTTAACAGCTGGCTATTCCGTATTAAAAGTTTTATGGAATTAAAGGAATGCTTAGAAGCACTTTTACCAAAATGTGAAAATGTAACTCAGGAAGATTACAAGAAAATGGACACGAAGGCACGAAACATTATCATACAATCCTTGGCGGACAATCAACTGAGGTATATTAAAGATGAAACGTCAGCGAGCAGGATGATAGAGAAACTACAAACCATTTATGAAAGAAAAAGTACACTCTCAAATATATTTCTAAGAAAAAAACTGATAAGTATGAACAGATCCTTATGTCAAAAACTCAATATGGAAACCACAATAAAAGATGATGGAATGAAAAGAATTTTAATGCAATCAGTCAAATTAATAAACAAGTTAAAGCAAAACAGCGTGAACATAATATGTAATAGGAAAATGTATCACACCAAGTTAATAGAAAGAAGCTCAAAGTGTACAAAGGACCCAAATCCGTTGGCAACAACAATGATACTACTAAATCAGATATACCCAATAACACTTGATGCACAAAATGCAAAGAAACCTGGAGTCCCAACGTCCATGATATTACAAAACAACTCAACAGCGGTAGGAGACTCCCATAAACAAGGCAAAATACTTGCAAAGTTAGGGGCTCTAGATTGGTGGATTGAAAATAGTGAGGAGCCAACAGAAAACTCAAGGAGAATAACAGATGTGTTGTTTTCTCAACATGACAAGGCAGTATAATCATTTTACAAACCAAACTAGTCTGAGGCAAGAATCAAATGGGGTCTTCCAATCTTGAACAGAACTTTAGTGAGGACACAAGAGCCTATTGTTGAAATACCCAGGCATCTAAGATTGTCGGCATTGAAAGAAGTATTCTTTCCTGATTTTTCCATGCCAAATCCCAATCTAACTGATAACATGGTAAGAGAACTCCAAGAAAAGGTGAGTTCAATGATCGAAGACAATATGCCTTTGAATAAACAAATGAGAATAGTGGTAAATTCACTAGACCCCAGAGAAAGATATCTTCCTGTGTTGACTTTTAGTGGAAGTGAAGGTGTTCAGCATGCAATAGTCCACAATAATCTTGTAGTAGTAAATTATGAAAAAGGGACAAACCGAGAAGGAAATGCTTGGACAGTACCATTTAAGAATTTTGTAATTGGACTAATACATACTGGCAAAATAGCAAAAATACCAATTGAAGAGCTAAAAGAAATATGTCAATATACGAAAATAAAAGACACTGATTTTCAAGTTGTTCTGGAATCAATAATACCTTCTGATGACTCCATAGAATTTTTATGGATAAAAGCTCTCTTTGAGAAAGACACCACTTTAGAATACAGAAAAGACACCTTCACGGTTTGTCCTGCCCCTCAAAGAGGAAGGGAGATTCCAATATCGAATAGAAAACAGGTTTCTAGGAAAATGCAAATGAGATCTCAGCTTTTCAATTTCAAATAATAATATGGTGACATAAAAGGAGTTGTAGTATACAATGGACTGATTTTGATTGAATTGGTGTGCAATTACACAGCAAATAGAGAGTTTATATCAATGTTAAAAGAAGTGGCAAAATACATTGGAATTGGATTTCAAGAGACATGGGGGACTAACAGAAAAGTCATTGAAAGAGAGATTGAGAGGAACATAGAGAGAAGCCCCTACAAAATGCTGGATATGAACTTAAGAGATTTCTCTAATTTGAGTAAACTGAAGAACAGTGAAACTTGTGGAAAATACAGAGCCCAGCAGAATGCTGAATATTATATTACAACAGGTAGCTATCGCTGGATGATGATTTGAATTTAAAGTCAATAATTATTATAAATAAGTTATAAGTTATTAGTAAGATAAGGAGTTAAGCAACATTTTTTTATATTATCATAAAAATTTCATGTTGAGGGGGAGTAATACTACTGTTTTTTTCAAATGATTAAAATTGATGTTAAGATGTTGATTTAATTTTTGTTAAGGGGCAGATATTCCAAATATGTGTTAAGGGGAATGTGCAATTTGAATCCCAAAGGACATTGTCCATTTGTTAGGGCATTATGGCTTGGCGTGAACAGTGACTCTTGGTATAATTATGATGTAGGCTTAATAACTTATATCAGTAGGTATTAGAATATTACAATAACTTTGTATCAGAATGTTTGGTACTGCTATTTTCTTGCATGTGATTAACAGAGGGTTTTTGTAATAAAACTAGCTTATATTACTTGTATTTTATTATTAATCTGTATCATATATTAATAATATTATCATAATCGAAAAACTGGGCAGATGTTTAAATATTATCTTGGTACCTTGACCAGCTTAAATACGTCCCGTTGAATGACATCGGCGCCTAAGCTGATGCATCGACACAATTGAACCTCGTTCGTGGGTTATGGGCAAATTACCATCAACCACGGCTTCAACGTCCATGTAGTCCAACGAGCCACATTGAGGCTGGTTCGACATGAGTAGATATTTCGGAGTCCATTGCTAAGCCTGGTTCAACTTAGAGGTAGGTATCGGAGTCAGGGGGCGAGCCAGGATTAATAGTCATCGGGGTCCGTGAGCAAGCAAGGGTCAACATTAGAATCATTTTTCCTAAGCGAATACTAACTTCCACAAAATACAAAACAATCGACAATAAAACTAAATAAAATGATTTTCCTTCATTTTCATTGTTGATAATATATTTTTGACGTTTGCTGTGCTGCCATAACAATATAAAATATAAACGGATAAAAAAAGGTTCTAATAGACAGGATTAATTCATTCATAAAATAAACTCAACGAATACTTGAAATAATTTTGTTCATACATGGTTCATATCAAAAGTACAATAACATCGAACAAATCAGATGCATTGGAAACGCACCAGTATTGCGCTGCGTCTGTTGTTCTATCGGAGAGCGAGCGGTAGTAGCCAAGTAAAGTGTATGTACCTACGCGTAGACAGCTGAACTCATTATGATATTATCGAACTTCGTCTATTGGTATATATCACCAATCACCACCTTTTGTACCTACTAACACCCTTCCGATGTTTTTATGTATGGTGCATTGTGGGTTAAGAATTAATACATACATAGAAAGTGAACAGTGACGTACTAATTACCGCCACCCATCACCAGCACTAAAGACCTCCTACATATCGAGGGTATTCTGGCAGAACCGAATAAGTACAAAAATTTTAAAAATTTAGTTATAAACATAGGATACTTAGTTTTCGTCGAATTTTTTATCTGGCAAAACCATATAACTACAGACGCTTTCTCAACGGTTTTTTTCTCTGGGTAAAGAAAATATCTAGCATTTTTTTCTATAAATTTAAAAGCAAAAAGTGATATGGACTCTTAAAAAACAAAATAAAAAGTTTATTGTTAGTACAACGGGATAAAACAATTTACTTTCTTTACCTATAAAACACTTACAAATAATTGTATTTTATATTAACAGGTAAAACAAAATATTGGATCTTATTTGTTTCTAATTGGTAAAAAAAAACTGAGTTCTTTGTTTTACTGACAGGCAGAACAGAATAAGCGAGTTTGTTTTGTTTTACAGGCTACAAAAAATGCAATTTGATCCTCTTATACAGAGATAAGGCTTACTTAGTCTGTTTTGCTTGCTAACGTTTTTGTTTATTAGTCTCAGTTAAAAGTCGTCACGTGCGCACGTGTTTATTTCATCGAGATCTTTATTCGAATAATTACTGTGTTATACTATGTGAATCTGTGTAAAATGGTTTCCAGAGGCAAGATGATTGTATCGTTGATAATCAATGACAGTGCAACACAAGGTAATTTGAATTTACATACTTGATTTAATTTTGAGGTTATAATTTTGTTTCATTCAAAATAAAGTATTGTAATGTTGTTTAGAATCTATGTTAATGCTTAGTTTATGTTTCTAGGGCAACACTCTTCTTCTGAAAGTGATAACGAACCAGTTGAACATCATACTGTTGTAGCAGCTGATGTTCATGAAACGAACAACGGTGGACTTTCCAGACGTCAATCAGGTATGTATTTCTGCACAAGTATATACCTTTATTATGATAATATATAGACAAACATATCAGCCAAAAGCATATCAGCCATTCACTGCCGGGAATATGTCTACTCAATAGTAATCCATACCTAAAGTCATGTATCGGTATAAAAGGCGAGTCGAGAGATTACACTTAACTTACCCGCTGTGAGCGTATTTTTTATGACAATCTCCCTGTTGATAAAAATGTCTAGTTATTTACAATGCCTGGTATTTTTCCAGGTCGTCAACCAGTATCAAAACTTCCACGGGATGAATATATCAGTGATGAAATCGAAATAGAAATGGAAAGCTTATTTGGCGATGTATCTGATAACGAAGATCCTACCTATTTACCCCCCCTCCCCAACCGACACATGAATCAAGATGGTGACTTAATTACTCTTCAAGATTTACTAGGAGAAGATTCGCAGCCAAATAATGATGGAGTCGATGGTTTGTTACAAAAAAATATTCAATTACTACAGGAAGAAAATAAAAAACAAAAAGAGTCGTCAGAAATTGCTAATTCAATATTACAGGAAATTTTAAATAATATGTGGAAAAAAGTTAAACCTATGAAAAGGTGGAGAAAATCTAATCCTGAATATTGGGCAGTAAACGTAGCAAAAATAAGAAGAGCTGATGGTTTGCCTTACCAATCTCGCTCTAAACAGCGGCCAGCCAAGATTCCAAAGGACATAAACTGTTCTGAATGTAAGTACAAATGTTCTGCTAACTTTGATGAGAGCGCTAGAAACGAAATATGTCGACATTACTGGCAGCTTGATTTCGTCGGTAGAAAAAATTTCATTCTTTCCCATGTTGAAGTAAACCTTCCTAAACGAGTACTGGCTGTGAGAAATAAACGCGAAAAAAGAGCTTACACAAAAAAATGCTTCTTTACAAACAATGACGCAAAAATACAAGTTTGTCAAAAGTTTTTTACTAAAACTCTTAACATTGGGCCGTCTGTAGTCTTTGACGCTGTAAATAAACGCAATAGTATTGGTGCGTTTGATGCAATTGACTGTAGAGGAAAACACGAGCCGGCTAACAAAACTAAACCAGAGATCTTGGAAGGAATCCGTCGCCACATAGAATCATTCCCATGTATGGAATCTCACTATACAAGAAAAGATACTAACAGAAAGTATTTGAGCGCAGATCTTAATATAAGAAAAATGTATACGTTGTACAAAGAGTTATGCCAAGAAAAAAATCAAGAAGCAGCAAATGAGCTCACTTATCGAAGAGTATTTGCTACGGAATACAATTTAAGTTTTTTTGTGCCGAAAAAAGATCAATGTACAATTTGTACAAATTATGAAAAGGCCGACGAAGAGAAAAAAGGATTATTAGAAGAAAATTATAAAGAGCATATCCAGAGGAAAAATGTTTGCAATGCAGAAAAGGAAAAAGACAAGGAGAGAGCAAACAAAGATCCTAACTTTCTTTCGGTTTCATTCGATCTGCAGGCTGTACTTCAAATCCCTCACTGCAAAGTGAGCCTGTTGTATTATTCTCGTAAGCTGTGCGTGTTTAATCTCACTGTTTATGAAGCAGGTCTGCCCAATAATGCATACTGTTTTCTATGGTCCGAACTGAACGGTAAAAAAGGTAGCTGCGAAATTGGAACGATTTTATTGCATTATTTAACTAAATGTATTCCAACAAATGTAACTGAAATTAGCCTTTTTTCTGATACTTGCTCAGGACAAAATAGAAATCAATATGTGGCAGCAATCCTTTTGTGGGCTGTTCAGAATATTGAACATTTACAAATTATAGAGCAAAAATTTTTAGAATCCGGACATACATACATGGAGGCCGATTCTATGCACAGTGCTATTGAATCTCAAAAGAAAGAAACATCAGTATATTCAATGCAAGACTGGATTTCAATATGCGAACGTGCAAGGCGTAGGAAAATACTTACAGTTAAACAGAAGAAGATAGTCAAGGAGCCATACAAAACAAAAGAGTTTAAATACCATGAGTTTTATGATTTAAAAGATCTGGCTTCTAAGATTATTCATAACAAAGAAAAGGACAAGGAAGGAAATAAAGTACAGTGGCTTAAAATCAAACGACTAAGGTTTGTAAAAGGGGAGAAAAGAATTTACTTCAATTCTGACATGAGTGAGAGTTTTAATTACATTGACGTTACCGGAAAAGAAGGAAAAACTAGAACTACACGAACAAAAAGAAAGCCACAAGATGAATTTCCAACTGAGCTAAAAAAAATGTATGAAGAATCGTTACCTATATCCGAAGCAAAAAAAAAGGATTTATTAAATTTGGTTAAAAAAAATATAATACCAGAAGAATTGGAGCCTTGGTATAAAAATCTGAAGACGGTTAGTGTTCCTGAAAAGGCTGAAGAGGAGGATGAGATGTCTTGCGAGGAAACTATTGCGTAATTTCTTTTACTCGTAATTTTTCTTAATATGTAATATTTTTAAGTGCTATTTTATCTACAGGATTAAACTGTTTAAACTTAGGAAAGCTTACAATAAATAAAATAAATATTGTCTATTTGTTTTTTTAATGCAGTAATTACCAAAAAATTTACAGGTAGAAACAGATAACTGAGATAAAAATTATTTTATCGCCTTAATTAGAATATTATTTCAATTTATTTTAACATCACTTATATAATACGGGACAGTGAACCATTCCTAATATAGTAAGTAAAGATTAATGTGTTTTTAAGAGATTTACAGCTTATTTACGTATTTCAGGTAAAACAAAATAACTGCAATACCTTCACGCCAACTTCCCCCTTTTTTTTTTACTTTTATGACAATTATTGCATAAATTAATGTATCAAAACAATCTTAGATAATGTATCTAAGTACAAGTAGTGAAAATTTGCTGTAATTATGCTTCGTCGTTGACCTATGATCACCCAAAACTTTAAATGCCTTTTTCTTATTATAACAGTGTTGCTATTTATCCGGTTCTCCCAGAATACCCTCGATATACCCGTCACCGTATCACATTTCCGTAGTGACATTTTGTTGTATATCGCGATATCGATTCATATATTAGTTGACCAACTGTTCAGATAAGTTGGTCGCACTTTTAATATAAGCTCCGGAAGGCTCGTAATAATCAGATTAAATACAAATTAAATCAGCTTTTTTTAAGTTCAACTGGATACAAAAATATATCACCACAATTATTTTTAATAATTTATTGTTTTATTGACAAAATTAAAAATTTATGAACACCTTGTTCACGCTTAGCCAACAATGGACAAAGTCCTTTCATTATCGACATACATATTTTTATTTTATTACCTACATTTGTTAGTGATATTTTTTTATGTGTTGTATACATAATTATGTATATCATGGTTGCAAAACAAAGGAGTAAAAGCCGACGACTCGATGTTAAAGAAAGAACTTTTACGTTTAGTTGGATTACACAAACCCCGAACTCCCACTTATATCTTGGATGAAATTGCAAGAGAAAAGGGTCATACTGTCATCCGCTTGCCACCTTATCACTGCCAGTACAACGCAATCGAACTGATTTGGGCCCAGGTTAAAGGTTACGCAGCAAAACATAACACAACACCAATTTTCACATCAAATAAAATGTTGAAGTTACTGAACGATGCCTGTGAGCATGTGACGCCAGAAGATTGGAAGAAGGTGGTGGATAAGACACGGAAAATAATTTTAGAAGATTGGGAGCGCGATGTTCACTTCGATTATTTATGTGATCAAGTATTTATTATTAATCTGCAGGATTGTTCAAGTGACTCTGATACTGATGATGATGATGATGACACTGATTTGGAATGTACATCATTAGATTAAACAATATATTTATATATATAATTTTGTACTTGCTTCTGTTTTATTTCATTAACCTTAAGTTTTATTTACTACAACACAAATATACGTGGGTTTGCTTTTAATCCACAAAAACTCAAACATATTTGGTTGTAGTTAGTTAAAGTACTTACACGATTTTTGAAAATATATTTCATGCAAAACACTTCCAGTGGATAAACATAGACATTATTCTCGATTTGATAATCCAAATTGTCCCAGCCCTATTCGAGAATTTTGACATGTGTCAAATCACTCAAGCTACATTTTATTGACTATAAGTATGTACATTTATTAACATTCATTTCTGATTTATTCGTTTTACAAGTCAACTTAACATCTGCCAGTCTATTCAGTGGTTTAATATCGCCTTGGTTTTTATTTAAATTACTATACAACTGTACTAAAATAATCTCATTTTAATGTAACAGCTACAACAACGACAGAGGCAGCGGCGCGGTCGCAGAGCCTGGCGCCGGCGCAGAACGAGCACCTCGATGGCACTGTTGGCACCCACCGCGGGCCGATGCCGACCACGCTGATGTCGCTGTACACGCCGCCGCTGGAGCAGCTTTTGCAATCAATCATACCTCCTCTGACTTCTGAAGAGAAGGTAAAGAGAAATATGATAAAATTATGTAATTATTTACCTACGGGATATTTACCGTGGTAAGGAAATCCTGTCCACCGAATGCCATTACATACCAAGGCTAGTACAGGAAACTATTGAGATCTCGAAATGCCAGAATTTCTTGGTCGGAAGGCTAAATGGATGGTCGGTAAAGTTACTGATAAGATAGGTAACAGAATGTTTCCGGGCCGTCATCATCGCCTGCGACAATTGAGTCGCCGGCTTCTTCACCGACCACTGTGCACGTAGGCTATTGTTTGACACAGTCATTAAACATTTTTAGGTGGTCCCACGGTATAATCATGTTTCAATAGACACAGAGTTTCCAGGATTAGTGTTACAACCCAGAAAATCCGATGGAGTACGAAACAGAATATAATTACCAATGCTTGAGGTAACTATGTAGGTATAACAATTCGTAAATAGTCTTTTGGGGTCGAAACTTTAGGTCCGTGGGGGTCGGGTGCCAAAAATAGTTTTAAAGATTTGTCTAAACATCTGGCCGAAACATCTCGTGACCAAAATGATGGTCGGTATCTTGCGCAACGTGTTAGTATTGCAATACAACGCGGCAATGCGGCTAGCATGCAGGGAACGATGCCTACGATGCGAGTTATACTTGCGCTAGTACTGAGCATAGTTTGCAACGCGTATTAAGTAGCTTCCATTGCCACTGGCACAAAGCAAAAAAGTTTCAGGTACGTCATTGTGAAGTAATACTTGCGCAAGTATACTGCACGTCGTCTGTAATGGGTACTATATAACTTCCACTGCCACTAACAAAAAAGAGTTGTAAGGTAGCAAAGAACTATAAATATACCAGAAAAATATTTATTTCTGAAAGACGACTTGACAAAAATTACAAGCCAGCAAGCAGTCTATGCAAGCGGATATTTAGCTTCCAGACTATTACAGAAATAAAATTGTGAAATATGCTTCAAAAATGGCTGTTAACCACCAACTATATTTATAGTGCGCGATATCCAACAAACAATTAGAATACATTAGTGATCTTCAATCTACGTATCAGATAATACAAAAATTCGATTAAATATACTTTTAAAATCGAGCGCATTGCAAATCGTGTGCAGAAATAACCTCGAAAATGTGAAACTGCAAAATTATTCAGAAGTAAACTTATATTTTGACGACATCGAAAAGGCAATTAACGAAAGCAAGAAAAATTAAATTACATGATCAAATCTTTACCTTTCAACTATAATCACATTGGTGACCTTGTAGATGTGCTCCCGGAAAAGGATAGAACAGTAGACTATCTAAAGAGCAAAATTAAGCTGAAAAGATTGGAAAAAAAACCTGAGAAAGCTGAGAAACGATTGAAAAAAACCCCAACAAGAACAAAAGTCTAATATAATTAAAGCCGAGACAAAACACGTAAATTCAACATTAACCCAAAACAAATTAATAAAACAACAAATACTGGTCAAGTGCGAGTCGGTGACAAATTTCTATTCACCACCGGTTCTCATACGATCACCGAAATTAAGCAACGTCGGGCGCGGTTGGCAATTGAATGAGTGACCGCCTGGGCATGATGTCTTACTTTTTTTTTACTTTAGTAGTTACCAATTAATGTGGTAGTACGGAACCCTCAGTGCGCGTGCCCAACTCGCACTTAGCCGGCTTTTAATTTATTTTACACTAATATTCATGTTAATTTCTCAGCTGATCACACACTATCACCACCACGACAGCAAAATCCGACACAGAGGTCTCTTCGCAGCAGCCAAAGACAGCGTACTCGTGCCGGGAGGTCCGTTTTGGATCAGGATAGGGATCGGCTCGCAGCCATTGAGTCTCAAAGGGTTGAGGCAGAAGCTATCACAGCGAGGGCTATCCCTCAAACCGTGGAGCAGATGGCAAATACCACTGCAGCCTTAGAGGGTTTAGCTACAGCAACAAGAGAACGTGCTCAGACTGTAGCTGATGCCCTTAATAGATTTGCTGATGCTCTTCAGCGCAACTAAGGGAATAGATATTCAATTGTTACATAATTGTTATATAATGAATATAAAATAAACATTTTGGTTTTAATAAAAGCATTTTATTGTATTAACGTGTTGGCTGAAATTATGATGATGATGAATGATGAAGGCACCGTGTTACCCATAGTTCTTGGACCAGGCGAGCACGAGTTTCAACTCCCCTCCTCAGCTCAGCAGAGGCAGACTCTTGTTGGTCAGCCACTGGTGCATCCTGTGGGTTTCCCATGGGTGCTACAGGCATGTCTTCAATGTCACCCTGACACAGGCGTATTCTGTTGCATATATTGTGTAATACACAACAAGTATTTATGATTTTAGCTGCATTGTCAGTATGATAGTGAAGAACTCTATGACCCAGAAGACACCGCCATATATTCTTTAGCACTCCTATAGTGCGCTCCAGAGTATTGCGAGCTGTGCAGTGCAATTTTGTGTAATTTTCTTCTGCAGAGCCTGGACAAGCATCTACTATAGGGGTCATTAGGTACTCCCTTTGAGGATAACCAGAATCACCTAAAAAAACGGACAAGTGTGAGTAGGACTCGCACCCTAATGGTTCCGTACAAACTTAATAAATATGTATGTAGTAGATGTTAAATATTATGAACGCATCGTAAATATTACTGTGAACGCACCCGCCCGGTGCTGCCAACTTGTCTACTCTTCCCTACTGTGCTCTTGATTGTGTAATGTTATAAAGATGACTTGATAGAAAACTCAAACAAATCAAAAACAAATTAAAAACTCAACAAGTGTTTGTCCTCATGGATCCTGTATAGCAATATTCAACAGGTCATGGGCTCAGAAAACGATTAAGCCAGATGGCACAGTTGATGGCTAAATAAAAGTTTTGATTTAAAGAAAAGTTCTGCACAAGAAGACAAGAAAAATATGGCGTCGGCATCGTCTACTACATTTCCAATATCACTCCCGATATTCAGCGGCGAAAACTTTAACAGCTGGCTATTCCGTATTAAAAGTTTTATGGAATTAAAGGAATGCTTAGAAGCACTTTCACCAAAATGTGAAAATGTAACTCAGGAAGATTACAAGAAAATGGACACGAAGGCACGAAACATTATCATACAATCCTTGGCGGACAATCAACTGGAGTATATTAAAGATGAAACATCAGCGAGCAGGATGATAGAGAAACTACAAACCATTTATGAAAGAAAAAGTACACTCTCAAATATATTTCTAAGAAAACAACTGATAAGTATGAACAGATCCTTATGTCAAAAACTCAATATGGAAACCACAATAAAAGATGATGGAATGAAAAGAATTTTAATGCAATCAGTCAAATTAATAAACAAGTTAAAGCAAAACAGCGTGGACATAATATGTAATAGGAAAATGTATCACACCAAGTTAATAGAAAGAAGCTCAAAGTGTACAAAGGACCCAAATCCGTTGGCAACAACAATGATACTACTAAATCAGAAATACCCAATAACACTTGATGCACAAAATGCAAAGAAACATGGAGTCCCAACATCCATGATATTACAAAACAACTCAACAGCGGTAGGAGACTCCCATAAACAAGGCAAAGTACTTGCAAAATTAGGGGCTCTAGATTGGTGGATTGAAAATAGTGAGGAGCCAACAGAAAACTCAAGGAGAATAACAGATGTGTTGTTTGCTCAGCATGACAAGGCAGTAAAATCATTTTACAAACCAAACTGGTCTGAGGCAAGAATCAAATGGGGTCTTCCAATCTTGAACAGAACTTTAGTGAGGACACAAGAGCCTATTGTTGAAATACCCAGGCATCTAAGATTGTCGGCATTGAAAGAAGTATTCTTTCCTGATTTTTCCATGCCAAATCCCAATCTAACTGATAACATGGTAAGAGAACTCCAAGAAAAGGTAAGTTCAATGATCGAAGACAATATGCCTTTAAATAAACAAATGAGAATAGTGGTAAATTCACTAGACCCCAGAGAAAGATATCTTCCTGTGTTGACTTCTAGTGGAAGTGAAGGTGTTCAGATGAAGTATGCAATAGGTAGTCAATGGAAACCGCAAGAGCTAAGAACCTACGCTCCAGGGTGGAAGTTTTAAAGGGCATAACGCCGCGAGTAGCTCTTAGTGAAAGTGCAGCACACCTCTCGACACCCTAAGTCACCCACGCTTATGTTGCCTCTCCGGTGCCAAAATGCAGCAGCCATTATAGGGGGGGCCCATTTAGTGGGTGGCAAGTCATCACCCGCCAAAATATTTTGAAATGAGGCATAATTGGCGGGTGCCGTACCTCATACCATAGACCTGTTTTCCCATATACAAGTTGTTCACCTCAATAGCCCAGACTTTTTATATCCTATACTGTACAATAGTTTTATATTCCATTTTATACACATCACATAATTGTATTTTTATATTCAACGGGGCCTCTTTGTGTTGGCTTCGGCCCCACCAATGCCTACCAAATGTCCGGGCTAGACCCGTGTTTATATTGAAATAATAATAATTTTTAGTCTAGTTAAGATTGAAATAATTACCTGTAAAATTGAAATATGTGGGGAAACCAGATATTATTATCAACTATATTTTATTATCATTTACAAGCTTTATACATTTGTTTCTGATCTCTAAATAATACCATTTTTGTAATTCCATTTACTGTTAACTGTTGGCCTTTTGGAAAAACTCAAGAGTCACACAGCGGGCAATGGAGAGAGCTATGCTCGGAGTTTCTTTGCGCGATAAAATCCGAAACGTGGATATTCGCCAAAGAACCAGAGTCACCGACATAGCTGTTAAAATTTGCAAGTTGAAGTGGCAATGGGCAGGCCACATCGCTCGAAGAACCGATAACCGATGGGGAAGAAAGGTTCTGGAGTGGAGACCACAAACCGGAAGACGCAGCGTAGGGAGGCCTCCCACTTGATGGACGACGACATTGTGAGAGTCGCGGGCATCCAGTGGATGCAAAAGGCAGGCTGTCGTTCAGTGTGGAGGTTAAAGGGGGAGGCCTATGTTCAGCAGTGGATGTCTTCTGGCTGATGATGATGATGATGAATTCCATTTATCCTTACCTATGGTGGCGAAAAGTGAAGTACTTACCGGCCCCATACACCCAAGCAGATTAACACACGTAAGACATTTCTTGCGATATTATTAGAGAAGACAAAAGGATGATTGCTAATGATTCCAGAACGGCAGACTGACCATTATTCCATCATCAGTTTCAATATCACAACCTCGAATAATAGACAACGAAATATAAAGAACTTGGAAAAATTTAATTTGAAGTACATCGTACAGTAATGCCCTGTACTAACCAGATTAAAACTAATAAAAAAACAGTGAGTGTTAGTGAAGTATCAACCACTGTGTGTGGTTAGATTTACTCATAATTTTAGTGTTATAGTTTAAACATTAGCAGTTAAAAAAAATAGTATATCTGTAATTTAATGTAATCCTAATGTAATAGTTGTATGCATGAATTTCTGCGTACTTAGTGTTTAAGGATTTAGAAGAAAAAAAATGTGTATGTCTGTGTAATGAAATTGTAATCTCATTAGGTATTAGTAATAGTAAGAATGACTTTTTGCATAACTATTAACTAATATAATGTTTATTTTAATTAGAAAAATTTAATCTTATGTTTTTTTTTGTGTGTATGTGAAATTGTTCCAATCAAATTCTTTCCTGGGCAATTTCACTCTTGGAGGAGTTATGTTAGCAGCCCAAGCAGGTAAACGGCATGGGCTTGCATCCACTTGAGATTGTGTCGACCCCTCATCTATTTTAAGATTTTACATCTAAGTTAGTAGTTAGTGATTTTAAAAGGCATCAAATAAGTTCATGTCCTTCTGAGCGGACCTCTACATCGGTTTTTAATTTAATCATAATTTAATATCACCATCGCGACGCTCCCTGAAACTTGACTATCTATAAGATTTAAGTATATTCAATGTCTGTGGTCTGTTTTGTGACCAGCCACAACATTAACCATTGCTGCACCCTTTATGAAGGGTATATTACACAATGTACTCTAAAACTTAGTTTTTAGAAGAAAGTGTACATATTTGCAATAAAGAAAGAATAAAGAATAAAGTGGCGAATATTATCTCACTGCCTCGTTATGACCAACAACTTGCTATCGACATCAACAACACCGAATTTTACGAGCCTATAAAACAACTAGCTCAGAAGCTAAAATCAGGGATTTTATATAGGTTGGGGCAAATTGAACATGTCATGGAAATTGCAATTGCAACGTTTTTGGACCCCAGATTCAAGGATGAGGCGTTCTATAATAAAACTGCCTTAGAAGCAACTAAAGCAGAAATATTAAAATTAATGACTACTGATGCCGATGGTACTTTGGATTCTGATTTTTCAGACCCAAACGCAACCTGACGTCTCATCACACCGTGCTTAAGCCTCCCTTGGACATCTGGCGCAGACGGAGAGACGTGCCACCAGGCGCCTCCAGCGACAGAGCTTCTGTGGACCTGCCGAGGCTCCAGCCACAGGAGCAAACTCACAACCTGACGAGCGCTTCTCTCCATAATCTAGCTTGTTCATCTGGCACCCTCGTCTTTAGTTCTAGCGCTTCCGAATTACTAATATGAGTAATACCAGGAAATACATATGTGTTAATAACGTGTTTGATTATTAAACTTCATCGGTGTTTCAAAATAACCGATGGAAAATATCCTGTCTACTACCCGTTTGAATAGATAATGATCCGACTTGAATAATTCAAAACCTAATTTTATGATACTTTTATGAGAATTGTTACCACTGCCACTATCTAAAAGGCCAGCAAAATAGAAATAGATAATGATGATATTTTATATTTTAAAAGGACATCTATAAAATTTTTGGTATCTAGTTGCAGTAGGCATGAAAAAACCGACAAACAATACAAAATTGTGATGTATTTTAGAGCATTATCACCAGGGGACCAGTTTATTCAACTATCAACCTGTCAGGTTAGTTAGATAGATTTGATTTATAGCGAACAGAGCGTCTGTTCGCTATAAATCAAATGTTTACAAAGAGAAAGTCAGTAAGGTGAAACCAATACATCCTAACCCCGGCCCTAAGCTTAAATGTTTTCTATTTATTTCAATGCACTAAATCTCTAAATGAGTGCGATCAATAGCATTTAGATCACTATCACTGTGTATACTCATTATAATTTGTGTAATACTCAGTTGTGGCCTTGCAAATATTAATGCCGTATGGGTATATATGGCTATTTCTTAATTTAATAAAAAATTAGAGCAAAACGTACAAAAAATAAAAACAGATTTGTTACCTTACAGATACATAAAAAAAATATATACAATATTTTAAAGGAGAATGATGCACATACAGTTTTGTGTTTTTTTTTTTTTGTATTATCGTCAAAAACTTAAATTCGAGATTCACACCTGTGTACAAAGACTCAAAGCATTGCAAGATGGAAATGTTATTTTTTCCTTTGATCAAAATCATTTTTTTACAAAATAAATAACATAGCTGTTTGGTGTTTTTACAAAACTGTCATGATATAAATTCTTATGATTGCATGTACAGACACTGCATCCATGATCAATCCATGATTTCAAACAAGCGCTGAATGGTGACATTTTAAAAGAGTGTAGTGGGAGCAATGGGAACGAATAAACCATACCTATGAGAAAATGGAAGGAACAGAGCTGTTACAGAAAACAAGGAATAAGACATTAAAAGTGCAGAAAAATGGTGCACTTGAGATGTAATTGCAATTTTAAAAAACAAAATTGCAGATTTTATTTTATTTTTATTTGTAGCATCAGCGGCTCAAATACAGGGAAAAGATAGCAAATTTGGGTCCTACAGAAGCACACATTTTACGTGATTTCAGAATTATGAATGCAAATCCAACTTTTACATAAATAGACATGTCAATTTTGTCCATGGAATGGCATTCCTGGAATGATCCATTTACAAGGTCCTGCACTGACGCCGAAAATACAACTTTCCTTATATACCTTTGCGAGACTTGTGCTACACTTCCACTACTACAATAACAATTTTTAGGACGTATGATAGATTTCGAGAATATACATAGCTGCTTTCTTGAAGCATAGGGTCCAATTAGTGTCAGAGCACCTTTGGCGATGTTTTGATGGGTTGTATGTGTATACTATACGCCGAATCAAAACACGGGATGAAGAAAGGATCACAACTACAGAACACTTAATACGCTAGAAGTCTAGATCACAACCGGGCAAGATCACATCCTTGGTTGAATTGAACCTTTTTTAAAATACCATTGTGAGGTATCGAGACAACAGAAATAATTATACATAAACTTCGACCCATGGTCCATGGCTTGGAATTCACCATATTATTACCAAATAGCGATTTTACAATGTTGTTACTATACTCTTTGGCTTGGGCCGTAGCTATTGCGGACGATGTGAGGCTATATATTATGTTGACCAAATTCAAATCAAAAAGCGTGTTTGTGGCTTTTGACCACAACATCACAAAATATCAACACAATCTAAAATCCAAATAAAGATAAAGAAAAAAAAATTATGAGAAAGAAATTAGTGGGAGGCAGGCAATAATGCACGAACTTAGCACGAACGAACCAAAGAGAATATAAAAACTGCACGAACGAAATACGAATTACGAAATTGCTTGCACCGACATATTGTTAAAATTTTCATGACCGTGGATTCAATGTCCTTTAGTCGTAATATTAACCACGTTTACTTTGTATTTAAAGTGTCAAACAAGTCATAGTCACAGTCAGAGTCAAGCAAAGTAAGTCGCGGTCAAGTCAAACTCATGCCCCTGTAAAGTGGTGGAGATTTACAAGAGGCTCCTATGGAGTTTTGGAAACATCACGAAAAGACATGTTTCACCTCGTTATACCTCTTGCCCACACTCGAGCGCGTTTACGAGCACTTAGTGATTAATAATTCACCATTTAGTACACATTAACACTCGAAAATACACAAGTTTAGGAAAATAATTCAACGAGCCGATATGTATTTTTCCGCGTTGGCGCCAAAACTCCATTAAATTAATTTGTTTTCTTTTTGTGTTAAATTTTCATGACCGTTGAGTCAATGTCCTTTAGTCGTAATATTAACCATGTTTACTTGGTATTAAAAGCGTCAAACAAATCACAGTCAGAGTCAAGCAAATTAAGTCACAGTCAAGTCAAACTCATGCCTCTCTAAAGTGGTGGGGATTTACAAGAGGATCCTATGAAGTTTTGGAAACAACACGAAAATACATGTTTCACCTCGTTATATCATTCACCCACACTCGAGCACGTTTACGAGCACTTAATAAATAATAATTCACCATTTACTACACATTAACACTTGAAAATACACAAGATTAGGAAAATAATCCAACGAGCCGACATGTTTTATTCCACGTTGGCGCCAAAACCCTCATATTAATAATATACCGATAATAATAATAAGTTTACCGAGATTAATAATATTGATGAAGTTCACTCAATGAAGTTCACCACCACCTCGAGTCCAGGAAACCCGCCCTACTCATCTTGACGGAGACACAAATATCCAGTCCTGCCAAGACGTCTTAATATCCATTCCTCTGTAAAGAGTTGAGCGTCGCGGTCTTATGCATTTGCCAGCATGATACCTACTACCCAAAGGGACGGAACGCTTCAAACAGAAAAAACGAGCAGAGCGAGAGGTACCACGTTTAGCCATTTGTCCCTTTCACACTACATGTCTTATATACATTGACATTCATGAACACATATTAGTGTGTGGTGTTGCCACTTTTGGAAAAATATTGTAACCGTAAATTTGGTATTAATTTGGGTAGTCCGTACACTTTCCGTACATGATTTTATCAGCATCATTTTTAATTACATATTTATATTTTTATTTGTGAAACATAATATCTAAAAGAAAACTCTCATGGTTATTTAGGGTGCATCCGTTTATTATTGTAGTGATATAAATAAGGAATAAATTAGTATGTACGTGTGTTGAGTACTGCTTCCACTTATTCGACGGAGCAGCCAAGTACCAACTGGAAGCTTTAGATTCCGTAGACCGGCGTGCTATGAGGCTGATTGGTGACAGCAAGCTAGTCGCCAATAAATTACAAAGCCGCTACTTACTGCAAGACAAGCTACTTTACGGCAGTGCTCAACTGCCGTAAAGTAGCTTGTCTGTCTATTTTCTACCGGATATATTTTGGTGAGTGTGAGCAAAAGTTTCATGACCTTATTCCACCCTCCCCCTTTTACTACAGGACAAGTAGAAGGACAGCACACTCACCCCTTCCTCGTGGAAATTCCAAAAATTCGTACACAACGATTTGGGTTGTCTATTATGGCGTATTGTCCAAGAATGGAACTCCCTGTTTTTTTTTTTTTTTTTTTTTTTTTTATTGTTTACTAAATTCATGTTACAATATTTGTTAAACTAATGTCGTACCAAAAAACCACAGCTGGTTTGTCCTGGTACCAACTCAACATTCACTCAGCGCTGCTGATAAAAACAATAATACGCACGCTGACAAAACAACACTACAATATGAAAGATACATACCACATCTACTTATATAATATTTATATCTATTATAGATATTTACGGTGTGCGTGAATAAATACCTACACACCTAAATAATTAGAAAAAAAAAACAATGCAAACTAAAGTATCATGCAGAGATGGGCTAAATAATAATACAGGTAGATTTTCACTTCCTGCTGGTGCTTATCTTTCTTAGTATTAATGTATAAAAAGTATACAATTGCAAAGGTAGATGTAAGAATTATGGTGTATGCCTAATTAGAAGGCAGTGGATTGACAGTGACTAAAATTATGCGTTATGAATTAATTAAGTGTTTTTTTTTTTTTTTTTTTTTTTTTTTACTTTGAGGGTCATTTAGAAGATGCATTTGCAAAGTACATATAATATAATTTTTTTCACAGCAATAACAACAATAAATATCTACCTACATAAAATAGTATAATTTTTTACGTTTTGTTGTTGTTGTCCTCCTTGTTTCCTGAGAACTACAATCTAGGCATCTTCAAGGCTAGAATGAATAGATTTCTTGTAGATCAACGTGTTCCATCCTCGGCCACACCGTTGCTTACCATCAGGCAAGTTAGTGGCCAAACGTAGATCTATTCTGTATAAAAAAATAAAAAAGTATGAAAAGTAATGAGGAATTAGTATCAGTGATTATGTCAACACAAGAAAGGAACAAATGGCTAAACGTGGTACCTCTCGCTCTGCTCGTTTTTTCTGTTTGAAGCGTTCCGTCCCTTTTGCCAGTGTCTAGTTTATCTTAACTAACTTTAGGGTTGACTTTTCTTCAATAGGGTAGGACTCGGCTGGGAGCACAGACTAGGAGTAATAATGTTTCTTAGGTAGGACGGACTGAATGAATATTATAAGAGGTACGAGGTTCAAAGAGTGAGCAATAATTGCTTAATATTACGACTGAAGGAATTTGTATCCATTAACCGGAGAGACGGTCGGTCTCTGTCATTCTATGGTCGGTGTCACTGTCATGTCATCGGTGTGAGTGTGGTTGTTCAGGTTGTTCTTTAACTTCTCGCAGACTCGGGCATTTGCAAAAACAGAAACTGCAGAAAATAAAACTAGATTTTGCTGGCTCGTTAAAGTTTTCAGTTTACAGTGTTTACGGATTTGTGAAGAAGCTCTATAATGGAAGTAACGGACGACAATTTGGCCACTCTAGCCAATTACTTGCAACAAACATTGAGCCCGGACCCAAACATCAGGAGGCCCGGTAACTTACTATTGTTTTAGTTATTTTCTTTGTTTTACATTGAAACATACGAACGTTTCTGAAATTTTAGCTGCTCACTGCGCTTTTCAGTATTCACACAGTTTTGGAGATAAAACAGTATGTATCATAAGTTCGTCCTCATGGCGCATACTTGCGAAATTTCAGTAAAACATGTTCAATCGTTTTATCTTAATTAGGTAAGGAATGAACAGTTACTTTACCATTTATTCTATATAATAGTTCAGAGGAAGCATATACACTGTTTCAAATAATTGTTATTGGGTTGAAAAATTAGTTCTTACCATGTATTGTTCTATGAGGTACTTACCTTAGAATATTATGGAACGGTATAAAGAATCGATTGCTTATATTGTTTCCATTTACTATGCTTCAATATCAAATTAATTAGATATTATAATCAATCAAAATATTCATGTTAAATCTTGGTAACCTCTAAACTCCTCCAAAATATGGCTTTTAACAAGGCTACCAAGTCTTTCAAAAAGGCTTTGCTGAAGACCCATATTGACCACATTAGCCAAATAGGTAATAAACTGGCTTCTTACCCTGTTAGTATGTAATAAAGCCTCCTTTCAACCCCATGTGAAATTGGTCATATCGTCACCACGGACGAAGCCTGATGAGACCCTGGCACACATTGAAGACCAACCTGTTTACTTCTCTGTTTGTAGACACTCTTTTCATGTACAGATTGCATGCCTCCAACTACAACAAGTAGTGAGACAGTCGTCCACTCATGATTGTCGACGTACATACTCTTTTGCCAAAAGAAAGTTCGCAAAATGTTAAGCTTGCCGTTCCTCAGGACATTTGATGCCTATTAACGATGCTTGGCAAATCCGAAACGTGGATATTCACTAAAGAACCAGAATCACCGACATAGCTGTCAAAATTTGCAAGTTGAATTGGCAATGGGCAGGCCACATCGCTCGAAGAACCGATAACCGATGGGGAAGAAAGGTTCTGGAGTGGAGACCACGAACCGGAAGACACAACGTAGGGAGGCCTCCCACTAGATGGACCGACGACATTGTGAGAGTCGCGGGCATCCAGTGGATGCAAAAGGCAGGCTGTCGTTCAGTGTGGAGGTTAAAGGGGGAGGCCTATGTTCAGCAGTGGACGTCTTCTGGCTGATGATGATGATGATGAACAAAGCTTGGTGTGATATCCTCATTAACATGTCACCTCAGGTGTTGTCAGGACAAAGTGTTGGAGCAGTAAACCTCTGTGGAATTGAATCTTTCTTGGAGACTTTTGTGGCTACCACTCTGAGTGGTTGGGCTCATCTTTGACCGATCATGTGGGGCGTAACACTTGCGACTTTGCTACCACTTAAGGACTCACTCAACTGGTGACTATGACTAGACTAGTCGAAGTGCTTGCATCTATCATGTTAAAGAACTCAAGTCCCATATTACAAAATGTTTTTAATGACAAGTACAGTGACCTCACAGGCTCGCTTAACATCAGATGAGTTAGCGGTCAAATGCAAGCCAGTAAAAAAAGCTCTGTATAACAATTTTACTAAGAAAAGTGATATCACATCATCATCATCATCAACCATTCTCCACCAACTGCTGGGTATAAGTCTCCTCTTCAGCGCGCCATCTTTTCCGGTCCTGTGCTAGCCTTTTCCACTGCTTTCCTAACGTCCTAACATATCACCTAATGTGGACTTTTATGTTATGACTTTAAATTTTGTATGTTTCAGCGGAGAAGTTCCTGGAAGGTGTTGAGGTGAACCAAACCTTTGCCATCCTGCTCCTGCACTTAATAGACAAGGATGGAGTAGACATGACCATCAGAATTGCGGGAGCTATTGCTTTCAAGAATTACATCAAGCGAAACTGGACTGTGGTAGGTTTCATTTGGGTGGGAACCATACATATTCTGGGAAAAAAGGTACCCTATACCAATAAGAGCTACAGCCCTTTGACAATCAAATTGCTATGCAAAAAAAAACAGATCCCTTGCTCTGTTGCTACGTGAAAAAGAAACAAACAAACACAGATAGTTATTACCTGTGACTTTGTTCAGATAAACTTTCGAGCCCCTTTTGGCTCCCTTGATTCGGCCCTTTCGCCAAATCCTTTCATAGCGGATCTCTACGCACATAAGAGATCTATCTGCTAATTTTCAGCTTCGTAGGTCTCATAGTTTTTGAGATTTCGTGATGAGCGAGTGAGTGTGAGTTGGGCAGGAATGAATATGTGGTACTCACTTTTATACACATAATTATGTAGAGTAATTAATAAAATAACCAAACTACTTAAATTTTTTAAACTTTCGCACTATACTACTATAGTATTGTTAACGTAATAATAATATAACAATAGCCTGTCCCATTAATGTAAGTAAATAGGGGGAAGATACGGGACAAACTTCTTGACGTGGACTGCACAATATGGGCTGCCGGGCACAATCGAACTGTCGTTTTGATAGCACGTGAATTACTTGTCAAAATTGTGTTTAAATAAAGCAGCAAAAATGACATCCTGCGTTTACACAAGGTGCACCAAGATTTCAAAGACAAAAAACAAATTTCACGGCATTACTTTTCTCTCGTAAATACTTGAAAACAATTAACTTAATTTTCTTTAAATGGCACTTCTATGGTCTAGTGTATTGTCTAATAGAGCGGTGAAGTTGACGTTTACAGTGTAGACGTCAACGTCGCCGCTGAGTCGAGCCAAAACAGATCAATTATTGGGTACAATGTCTGGATGTCACGCGTCTTCCCCTTTTGTAAAACAGTCATTGGCCTGCCCCTAATAAAGTTTTCATAATATTAACTTTACAGGAAGAAGATGGAATAGACAGAATCCACATTTCAGACCGCGCGACCATCAAGACGATCATAGTGTCCCTCATGCCAAAGTCTCCGGAAGCGATCAGGCGACAGTTTAGCGATGCAGTGGCGCTTATAGCCAAGTGTGACTTCCCAGAGAAATGGCCTAACTTAATCACTGAGTTGCGGACACAGATGGTTGAACAGTTTGCCATTGGTATGTATTTTGACGTCGGTATACACTAAGTGCTGACCGCGACTTATTATCATCCCCCTTTGCCCCTTTCGGTCTTAGCAGACCTTTGCTACCCATAAGGAATCTACCTGCCAAATTTCAGTTTAAATTAGTTTTCGTTTGCTGGAGATACGCCTGCAACACCCAGTTAATAGGGAAGATCACTGTGTAGTTGTGTAGGTCCTACCTATCCTAGGGTAGAACCTTGCATGGAAACATGTTACTCAGCTTCGTCTTGCCGACAATATTGTGGTCATGAGGATCACAATCGAGGGAAGATCTCAACATGATGCTCGAAGGCCTCAATCGAGGCTGCTAACGGGTGGGCCTTTAGATGAACATGGACAAGACAAAGGTCATGTCAAATATCCATATTATGCACACCCCAGGGAGTTCTAGGAATTGTTGACGCGTACTTCTACCTAGGACAAACAGTCCAACTAGGCAGGCCCGACTTCAAGTATGGGGTCACTACGTCTAGGTAAACTTCGCAGCGTTTTCTCGTCCAAAATACCTCAGTGCCTTAAGACGAAAGTCTTTAACCAGTTGTTGCCAGTGATGGCATATGGCACTGAAACGTGGTCTCTCATTATAGGCCTCATTAGCAACCGCAAAGTCGCACAACAAGATATGGAAGGGCCATGCTTGGGGTTTCTCTACGAGATCGAATCAGAAATGAGATACATAGACGAACAAAAGCTACCTTACGGACATAGCCCACCGGATTAGCATGTTGAAGTGGCAGTGGGCAGGCCACATAGCATGTAGAACAGATGGCCGATGGGGCCAATAGCTTCTCGAATGGAGACCATGGATCAGTAAGTGCAGCTTAGGACATCTACCCACAAGATCGACAGACGAACTAAGAGATTGTTGGAAAACTCTGGATGCAGGCTGCTTCCAACCACCCCTTTTGGAAATTGATGGGGAAGGCCTATGTCTGGCAGTGGACTTCTTATGGCTGAAATGATGATGGTGAAGTGGCCATAAAGATAAGATAAGATCATTTATTTAAATAGTGAACACACACATATACAACTTACAAGCAATAAAATCCATGCAGTACATGACTATACTGGAGTGAAAGAAGGTATATTATATAACAGAACTAGCGACCCGCCCTCTCGGCTTCGCACGGGTGTAATTTACGTGCGTAGCCGGGGCGGGTTGCTAGTTATAATATAAACCTTCCGTGAAAATGTATCTAACTGATGGTGATTTTCTTCTATATAAGTATTATATAGAAGAAGATATGTAAGTGATAAGTGATAGACATATGTTCGAAACTGGCTTTCGACTTTTCTTTTTATGCTTGTTAGGTGTGTTCTTCCAATAATTGAGACATTAAATACCGTGTTTTAGAAAGACACTTTTGTTTCTCTACAGGTGACTACCGCATGATCAATGGTCTGCTCAGCACAGCACACTCTCTCTTCAAAAGATACCGGTATGACTTCAAATCGCAGAAGCTCTGGGAGGAAATCAAGATGGTGTTGGAGAACTTTGCTAAACCACTTACGGACCTATTCCAGGTTTGTACATAGAAATATTAATAAGATGAGATAACTCTTAATCGGAGGAGCCAAGGCAGGCCTAGAAAACGCTGGCGTGATGACCTTCACACGTTCCAGATACAGTGGTCAAGTCTGGCGGGTGATAGCACTGTCCGGAAAGAAATGGGGGAGACCTTTGCCCAGGAGTGGGACAGTATAGGTTAATTTAAAAAAAAACTTCTAATCAATAACTATTTTCTTACGTTTTTTTTTTTTTTAAATTATTTTCAAGAAAGAAAGAAAGAAAGAAAAAGTTTATTTGTGACCAAATTAGGTTTTTTAAAAAATAGCTTATTGACAAGTTATAATATAAGGTCACAAATCGGCCCCAACTCAGCATAATGCCCGATGTTAACCAGCGCTGGTCTGTTGGTCTGTTGTGGTCAGTGAAGTTTATTCATTGAAATTAATCAATTTTAATGATTTTTATCTTGTGTATTTTCCTTTTTTTTTTTTATCCGCTATCTATTCTATGTGTGATCACGGACACTGCAGTGAACGAAACGTCAGGAATGTAATAATGTAAAATACACGCGATAAAAACCGTTAAAACTGTTTAATTTTAATGTGTAAGAATCGCAATAACCTAAGACTTATTTAAATTGAGTAGATTATTAAAAGAAAAATTTCACCTTGTCTGTGCTTGTCCCCTTGTTATCTCCCCATCTCCAGAGATGGTCCCCAGGGTACCAAGATTTGACCTATTTGGTTAATTTTGGTTTCACTCCACTGAGCCATATTGGTCTACTTCTTTCGAGTCAATGTTTCGTAATTTACTAATTATTATTTTGTCCTGCGCCGAAACATCGTGAGCTCATTCCACAACCTTACCACCGTAAATATCCCGTAAATAATCATATAACTTTATTATTTTGTATTCAAACTAAATTTTGTATTCATTGTGTGCAAGTTGTAGGACTCGCTGCACAGTCCATCTAGTGTGTCTATTGGTCTACAATAAATAGCTTTAAAAAGTATTTTTATGCAACTGCAATTTGAGTATGTAACGACGAGCAAGTTGCTCACCTAATAGTAATCGCCACGCTTGCCTATAACAGTCCAGCGTCACACAGAATTTAGAATTTCAACAGTACAAAACCCAACAAAGCAATGTACTTTGGTTGTCACTCTGATATATTACATATTAAAATATCTTTATGCCCTGTAATTTGACTTCGTAACACCTGTCGTTTTGTCCCCAGGCCATGATCGAGTTAACAAAGAAGCATGCAGATAACAAAGAAGCCCTGCACGTGATATACGGCTCGCTCGTTCTGAGTTGCAAAGTGTTTTATTCACTCAACTACCAGGATTTACCGGAGTTCTTTGAAGACAACATGAATATATGGATGCCTAACTTGCTGGCCTTGCTTCAAGTGCACGTACCCTGCTTGGAGGTCGATGTGAGTATAGTTCACTTCAATGTCGTGAGGATCCGTTATAAACAAAACAAAATGTTTTATTAATATCCATAACTAGCGGTCCGCCCCAGCTTCGCACGGGTATAGATTATAGCCTATGTCACTTGGGGATAGTGTAGCTTCCCGTCAGTGAAAGAATTTTTCAAATCGGTTCAGTAGTTTCGGAGCCTATTCAATGCAAACAAACAAACAAACAATCAATCTTTCCTCTTTATAATATTAGTATAGATAATCAGCCTTTTAACAGTCCACTGCTGGACTTTTAGCCTACCCCCGAAACGGTGATTAGGCCATATCCACCACGCTGGCCCAGTGCGGATTGGTGGATTCACATACGCCATTAAATTCCTTCTCCGTACGTATGCAGGTTTCCTCACGATGTTTTCCTTCACCGAAAAGCCAGTGGTATGAAAATCTGTACATAAGCTCCAAAGAGCTCATTGGTACGGGCCCGGGGTTTGAACCCCCGACCTCACGCTTTCAAGTCTAGCGGTCTTCCAAATGGGCTACCACCTTTATTTATTTACTAGCTTCCGCCCGCGGCTTTGCCCGCGTTGTTCTAGGGAAAAATTATGAAGTACTAAGCAAAAAGCTTTATTTTAGGACGCGACTAAATACGTTTTATGTATTTCATCCTGGATATTGATGGTCAGTAGGTACACGGTGCTTTATGAGCAGGAGATCTAAAGTTAAATTCCTGGCCTGGCTGGGCCGTTTGTGGCCCAGCGAACCACGCGACCTAGAAAGTTTTTTTTTTCTTTTTTGTACGTCACTTGTGCTTGACACTCGCCCTCGAGGCCGCTTGCGGCTCAGCGAACCACGCAACCTAGAAAGTTTTTTTTTCTTTTTTGTACGTCACTTGTGCTTGACACTCGCCCTCGCGGGCCGCTTGCGGCCCAGCGATCCACGCAACCTAAAAAGTTTTTCTTTTTTCTTTTTTGTACGTCACTTGTGCTTGACACTCGCCCTCGCGGCCGCTTGCGGCCCAGCGAACCACGCAACCTAGAAAGATTTTTTTTTCTTTTTTGCACGTCACTTGTGCTTGACACTCACCCTCGCGGGCCGCTTGCGGCCCAGCAAACTACGCAATCTAAAAAGTTTTTTTTTTCTTTTTTGTACGTCACTTGTGCTTGACACTTACCCTTGCGGTCTGCTTGCGGCTTAGCGAACTGAGCAACCTAGAATTTTTTTTCTCTCTTTTTTTACGTCACTTGAGTTTGACACTCGCCCTCGCGGGCCGCTTGCGGCCCAGCGAACCGCGTGACCTAGAAAGTTTTTTTTTTCTATTTGGTAAGTCACTAGGGCTTGACAGTCGCCCTCGCGGGCCGCTTGCGGCCCAGCGAACCATGCAACCTAGAATGTTTTTTTTTCTTTTTTGTACGTCACTTGTGCTTGACACTCGCCCTCGCGGGCCGCTTGCGGCCCAGCGAACCGAGCAACCTAGTTTTTTTTTTTTCTATTTGGTAAGTCACTTGTGCTTGACACTCGCCCTCGCGGGCCGCTTGCGGCCCAGCGAACCACGCGACCTAGAAAGTTTTTTTTTCTTTTCTGTACGTCACTTGTGCTTGACACTCGCTCTCGCGGGCCGCTTGCGGCCCAGCGAACCACGCAACCTAGAAAGTTTTCTTTTTCTTTTTTGTACGTCACTTGGGCTTGACATTCGCCCTCGCGGGCCGCTTGCGGCCCAGCGAACCACGCAACCTAGAAGGTATTTTTTTTCTTTTTTGTACGTCACTTGTGCTTGACACTCGCCCTCGCGGGCCGCTTTCGGTCCAGCGAACCACGCGACCTAGTGTTTTTTTTTTCTATTTGGTAAGTCACTTGTGCTTGACACTTGCCTTCGCGGGCCGCTTGCGGCCCAGCGAACCGAGCAACCTAGAAATTTTTTTTCTCTCTTTTTTTACGTCACTTGAGCTTGACACTCGCCCTCGTGGGCCGCTTGCGGCCCAGCGAACCGCGCGACCTAGAAAGTTTTTTTTTCCTTTTTTGTACATCAGTTGTGCTTGACACTTGCCCTCGCGGGCCGCTTGCGGCCCAGCGAACCGAGCAACTTAGTTTTTTTTTTTCTATTTGGTAAGTCACTTGTGCTTGACACTCGCCCTCGCGGGCCGCTTGCGGCTCAGCGAACCGCGCGACCTAGAAAGTTTTTTTTTTCTTTTCTGTACGTCACTTGTGCTTGACACTCGTTCTCGCGGGCCGCTTGCGGCCCAGCGAACCACGCAACCTAGAAAGTTTTTTTTTTTCTTTTTTGTACGTCACTTGGGCTTGACATTCGCCCTCGCGGGCCGCTTGCGGCCCAGCGAACCGCGCGACCTAGAAAGTTTTTTTTTTATTGGTAAGTCACTTGTGCTTGACACTCGCCCTTGCGGGCCGCTTGTGGCCTAGCGAACTGAGCAACCTAGAATTTTTTTTCTCTCTTTTTTTACGTCACTTGAGCTTGACACTCGCCCTCGCGGGCCGCTTGCGGCCCAGCGAACCGCGTGACCTAGAAAGTTTTTTTTTTCTATTTGGTAAGTCACTTGGGCTTGACACTCGCCCTCGCGGGCCGCTTGCGGCCCAGCGAACCATGCAACCTAGATAGTTTTTTTTTTCTTTTTTGTACGTCACTTGTGCTTGACACTCGCCCTCGCGGGCCGCTTGCGGCCCAGCGAACCACGCAACCTAGAAAGTTTTTCTTTTTCTTTTTTGTACGTCACTTGTGTTTGACACTCGCCCACGCGGGCCGCTTGCGGCCCAGCGAACCGCGCGACCTCAAAAAGTTTTTTTTTTCTTATTGTTAAGTCACTTGTGCTTGACACTCGCCCTCGCGGGCCGCTTGCGGCCCAGCGAACCGCGCGACCTAGAAAGTTTGTTTTTTCTATTTGGTAATTCACTTGTGCTTGACACTCGCCCTCGCGGGCCGCTTGCGGCTCAGCGAACCGCACGACCTAAAAAAGTTTTTTTTTTCTTTTTGGTAAGTCACTTGTGCTTGACACTCGCCCTCGCGGCCGCTTGCGGCCCAGCGAACCACGCAACCTAGAAAGTTTTTTTTTTTCTTTTTTGTACGTCACATGTGCTTAACTAACACTCGCGGGCCGCTTACGGCTTGCTAAATCTGTTAAACAGTCGTAGAGTTGAGTGATTGAAATTATGCTACAGGAACTTACATATTGTCGGTATAAAATAGCCTTAGTTTTAATCCAGGGAATATGCTACCTCCATACCAAATTTCATCGAAATCCGTTAAACAGTCACAGAGTTGAGTGATTGATGTTATACTACAGGAACCATAGATTTTTTCCGGGTTAAAAGTAACTCATGTGATAGTCCAAGGAATATTGTACCTTCATACCAAATTTCATCGAAATCCGGAGTTAAGTGATCAAAGTTATCCTACAGGAACCACTCATTTTCCCAGGATCAGAATTAGGTTATGTTATAATATTATTCAGTGTATAATCTACCTCCATACCAATTTCATCAAAATTTGTTTAACAGTTACATAGTTGTGTGATTGAAGTTATCCTATAGGAACTGTAAAATTTTCCGGGATAAAAAGTATTGTGTGTTTTAATGTGGCTCCTTGTCTGTTTCTTTACCAAATTTCATATTTATTCGTTGAGCCGTTGTGAAAAAGAATGATTATACCATCCCACGGGAACTGTCAAATTTTCCGGGATAAAAAGTGGCTTGTGTTGCAATGTGGCTGCTTGCCTGTTTTTGTACCAAATTTCATACTTATTTGTTGAGCCGTTGTGGAGATTTGTGTAATTGAAATTATCCTACAGGAACCGTGCATTTTTTCGGGATAAAAAGTAGCCTATGTGTTAATCCAGGGTATAAGCTATATACATTCTAAATTTCATCCAAATCGGAACAGTAGTTTCGGCGGTGACTTCAGCCAAACATACACACTTACACACTTACACACTTACCCACTTACACACTTACACACTTACACACAAACTTTCGCATTTATAATATTAGTAAGATATTCGTTGAGCCGTTGTGAAAAAGAATGATTATACCATCCCACGGGAACTGTCAAATTTTCCGGGATAAAAAGTGGCTTGTGTTGCAATGTGGCTGCTTGCCTGTTTTTGTACCAAATTTCATACTTATTTGTTGAGCCGTTGTGGAGATTTGTGTAATTGAAATTATCCTACAGGAACCGTGCATTTTTTCGGGATAAAAAGTAGCCTATGTGTTAATCCAGGGTATAAGCTATATACATTCTAAATTTCATCCAAATCGGAACAGTAGTTTCGGCGGTGACTTCAGCCAAACATACACACTTACACACTTACACACTTACCCACTTACACACTTACACACTTACACACAAACTTTCGCATTTATAATATTAGTAAGATATTACACGGGAATTACTCACGTAAGATTAAGCCGGTCACTCCGACTATAGTTTCGAGCGCACACACACGTCATCACGTGCGCGCCGCGCGGCGGTCCGTAGTGCCAAGCGAGACGCGGCCGCGCGCGTGATAATTCAACTTAAAAAAGACCGCCTAATGCAGTTGAAACTATAGTCAGAGTGACCGGCTTAATCTTACGTCAGTGATTCCCGTGTAATATAAGTAAAATGTGTGAAAACCACGTCAGTTTTTATGACAAAATCGTTTAAAATCATGGTATGTTTATAGATAGATAGAAATTCTTAATTATGTACACCAGAAATAAAAATTACAAACAGAAAACACTTATGAGCTAGTGCAAAAAGTGGTCAAATGAAAAAAAAACACCAAAAGTGCAAACCACGTCCGTTTTCATAATATAAGCAGTCACAAATTTATTGGTTTGGTTGGTGTAAACATAATTCCCTTTACTAATAAACGTGGCGTAGCCATGGAATAGTTACTCCGTCTTTTGTCTTTTTCGATCGAGTTCAAAAATTTGAAAGAGAGAAAAAGACAAAACACGGCGTAACTATTCCAAGACTACTCCACATTTATTAGGGGGTTTGTGAGTGTAAGCCAGGGGTTCCAAGGACTCCCATAGGACTTTGTTTAAAAAAAGATATTGGCCTGCTTGAAAGTGTTCAAAGAGCCACCAAAATACCATAATTATGCTCTTCGTTGCGTTGCAAACCCTACAAAGAAAGCTCTTCAATTCGATGTTTGTTATAGGATGGTGACGACAAACCGGGAGTAATGGAACAGCTGCGGATGGAAGTTTGCGAGTGCGCAGCGCTTTACGCCCTCAGATATGAAGAGGAGTTTGCGCCACACGCCCCTGCCTTCGTCGCTGCCGTGTGGCGCTTGTTGCTAGACACCACGCACGCCCCCAAATATGACGCGGTCAGTATATATATGTTGTAGTCAGTATAAATATGATGTAGTCAAGATAAATATGATGTAGTCAGTATAAATATAAGCCGGTCAGTACAATAATGGCGCGATCAGTATAAATATGATGCCGTTAGTAGAAATATAAGTCGGTTCATATAAATATAACGGGGTCAGTATAAATATGTCGCGGTCCGTATAAATATGACGCAGTCAGTATAAATATAAGCCAGTTAGTATAAAAATTACTTGATCAGTATAAACATAAGCCGGTCAGTATAAATATGACTTCGTCAGTTTAAATATGTCGGGGTCAGTATAAATAGAAGCCAGTCAGTTTAAATATGACGTGGTCAGTAAGCAGTATATACGTTGCAGTATAAATATGACGCGGTTAGTATAAATATAAGGCGGTCATTATAAATATGTCGATACTTGAATACTCGATAAAAAAACAGTGACTCATCTTTATAACATTTAATTTTTTTTGCCATCAGATTCAGTTCTCTGTTCATAACTGACTTGAATTCATTGCAAGTATTGTGTTTAGAAAGACTTCAAGAAAGAGGTCAATCGGCGAAAGCTACAACATGGGGTTCTTCAAAAGGCGAGTTAATCGAGTTCTAAAGGGTCGGCAACGTATTTGTGATGCCTCTGGTGTTACAAGTATCCAAAAAAAAAGAATCCATCTCGCCTGGGCAGCATTATCGTCCAAAATACCTCAGTGCCTTAAGACGAAAGTCTTCGACCAGTGTGTGTTACCAGTGATGACATACGGCACTGAAACGTGGTCTCTCACTATGGGCCTCATAAGCAAGCTCAAAGTAGCACAACGAGCTAAGGAGGTGGCTATGCTCGGGGTTTCTCTACGAGATCGAATCAGAAATGAGGAGATCCGTAGACGAACGAAAATCACCGACATAGCCCACCGGATTAGCAAGTTGAAATGGCAGTGGGCAGGGCACATATCACGCAGAACAGATAGCCGATGGGCTGAAAGGTTCTGGAATGGAGACCACGGACTGGTAAGCGCAACGTAGGACATCCACCCACAAGATGGATAGACGACCTAAAAGAGACTGCAGGGAAACGCTGGATGCAGGCCGCTTCCAACCGGCCCTTTTGGAGATCGATGGGGGAGGCCTATGTCCAGCAGTGGACGTCCTACGGCTGAAATGATGATAAAATTTGAATTTTTTTCCCATCAGATTCCATTCTCTGTCCATAACTGAGTTGAATTCATTGCAAGTATTGTGTTTAGAATACATTTGAATGTGTTTTCAGTTGGTGTCAAATGCGTTGTCGTTCCTCGCTAAAGTGGCTCAGAAGAACAACTACAAGAGCCTGTTTGAAGACCCGGCTACACTTAGCAGCATCTGCGAGAAGGTCGTCATACCTAACATGGAGTTTAGAGGTGAGAACACACCGGAATCGCCTTTTACCAACCTCCATAATTATATATCACCCGGGACCCGGGTATGTCCTAAAACTGCGACCAGAACTACCGGAGGATGGGCAGCAGCGTCCTGTTCGTACACGGCAAACGTACTGCGATCCCCAAGCCGCCTGCCAAGCGTGGGGATTATGGCAACACCCCTCTCTAAGAGGGAGGCCTTGTTCAGCAGTGGACATTTAATGGCTGATGATGTGATATATATCAACCTCCGCCACTCACCACCTCACTTTTTTTTTTGAAAATGGCGAGTAATTTTTTGAAGTCAAACTTCTTTAGGCACGTTTTTAGGATCACATAAAAAGCGCGTGACCGTTCAAATTTTCACAGAATATAAATGTTACGGCGGACTAAGTAAGAAATAATAAAAACAAAACAATAAGTAAAATCGAAAGTGGGGTGGGTCCCCCCATACAGCAAACGTATTTTTTTAAAAGTATATTTGTATTAGCGTGATGAGATGAGCTTCTTGGCCTCAGTCCCCCAACAACCCATGGTGTCCACGGTAACGGGCACAAAATTGTAAAGCGGCTCCAACTCTGCGTACATTTCCTTCTTTTTATCAGCGGCATATTCTGCCGCTGCTGACGGTGAGTGACGAGTGAGGACGGTGCGAATCAGGTGGCTGGCGGTGACATTAATTTATTTTCAGTAGTCATACTCGGAAAGTAGGTCTGAAGTTACCTGAGGAGCGGGTTGAAAGTAAAGAATTGGCGGGAATCCGATCTTCATTTTTAAATTTTGTTTATACTTCCGTATAGCAGATTTGTATTAACACAATGAGTTCATCTGGTTCCGATATGGATTTAGCGCCTGATTTCATAAGAGAAGAGGCTAAAGCAGTAGTGGAAAACCTTTTACCACCTAAATCAAAAGAAAGATACTTGAAATCGTACGACAGTTGTATGAAATGGCGCGCGGAGAAAAAAGTGAAATCGTTATCAGATAACGTTTTGCTAATATATTTCAACGAATATTTTTAGTTTCCTTGTATTCGTAATGAAAAGCACAGTGTTTACTTCGGGGTTAAAGACTTATTTAGTCCCTCGAACCCCGTTTCGGGACTAAATAAGCTCATAATCATAATCATCATAATCTTTATTTGCCACAAGGAAAATACAAACAAAACCATTGAATCCACTGGCTCCGAACTAGTAAAAAACTGTGTTTCGGAAGCCAGTGGCTTCTCCCAGTATTTAAAAATTAAATATGAAGCCTTAAATAAAGGTATAAAATTAAATTAATATAAAATTTTGAAAAAACAAACAAAAATAAATCAATAATCAAAAATACATATATAACACAAATTGAGTAATAATTTCTAAATGGAAAATTATACAATAACAAATGACTATAAGTACATTACAGTTGTAATTCATTTAGTAAATTACTGATAATTACTGATAGATGCTGATTAATGAGTGAAGCCATGGTAGCCCATTTGGGAGATCGCTAGACTTGAAAGCGTGAGGTCGCGGGTTCAAACCCCGGGCCCGTACCTATGAGATCTTTGGAGCTTATGTACGGATTTTTTACCACTGGCTTTTCGGTGAAGGAAAACATCGTGAGGAAACCTGCATACGTACGGAGAAGAAATTCAATGGCGTATGTGAATCCACCAATCCGCACTGGGCCAGCGTGGTGGATATGGCCTAATCACCCTTTCGAGGGTAGGCTAAAAGTCCAGCAGTGGACTATTAAAAGGCTGATTATGATGATGATGACTAATTAATGATAGTTACTTTCACTACTAGTGTAACAATGTACTATTAATGTATTTTTAATTAACAGAGTCTGATATGGAGCTGTTTGAAGACAACCCCGAGGAGTATGTGCGCCGAGACATAGAAGGGTCCGACGTGGACACGCGGCGCCGCGCCGCTTGCGACCTCGTGAAGACTCTTGCCATACACTACGACGAGAAAATGATGAACATATTCGGACAGTATGTGCAGGTATGAACAATATTGTACACATCTTCGAGAACAACAAAGAAGCCAGTTCAGATGGGCAGCATTCTGTAAGCCTCGTCAAGTCTTCACGTCGTCCATGCCACAGTGTCTCAAGACAAAGCTTTGATAGCCCGTTGGTCCAGTTGGTAGTGAACCTACCTTCTGAGCTTAGGGGCGTGGGTTCGATTCCCACCTAGCACAAACATTTATGTGATGAACATTGTGTTTGTTCTATATCTGGTTGTTAATATCTATTTAAGTTTGTATTTAAAAACTATATAATTATGTATGTATATCAGTATATATATATATATATATGTATATATGTGTCGCTCAACGAGCTATTCTTGGAGTTTCTATACGGGATAAATTCGGAACGAAGTGATTCAACATAGAACCAAAGTTACCGACATAGCTCAAAGGATTAGCAAGCTGAAGTGGCAGTGTGCCGGACACATTGCCCGATCGAGAACCGATCGGGTAGACGAGTTCTGGAGTAGAGACCACGTTTAGGCAAACGTAGTGTTGGTCACCCTGTGGCCAGGTGGAGTGACGACCTGCGTAAAACGGCGGGTAAAAACTGGATGCAAGGAACTGCCGACCGAGCTCAGTGGCGTGCATTAGGAGAGGCCTATGTCCAGCAGTGGACAGTTAGAGGCTAATGATGATGGTACACATCTTCTTCTATATAAAAATCAGTTTGCTGTTTGTTAGTGTCGCTAAAACTCAAAAACGGCTTCACCGCGCCTCAATTTAACTTAAACAAAAACTATTTTTTTAATTTTTTTAAACTAACATTTTTACGTTGTACCTGGCTAAGACGTGAGATACGTTTCCATTCTTACGACAATAATAAAATGTTATGCTATTTTGTAATTATGTACCTACCATAAAAACTGGAGGGAACTCTGACTGGCATAATGTATAATACATTTAGGTATTTGAGATTTTTAGATCTTAATCTTGCATGTTGGTTGTTTAACTATACATTTTTAGCTAATAAATAAATATTTGAAATTTGAAAATAAAAACTGCTTAACTGTTCGACCAACCACCCGCACTCTTCAGTCTTCCCGTGAACATAGTGCATGTAAATGCGCCGAAATATCGGGAGCTCATTCCACGACCGTACCACGGTAAATATCCCGTAAATAATCACATAACTATACAATACAATGACTCTTTATTAAAATACCACAAAACAAGGATAACATAAACATAATAATAAAAATATTGCAATACAATACAATAGCCATTTACTCCGAATAAGATTTTAACATAAATTATTTCTACAGTTTTATAAAATCTCTCTTAGTTCGGTGTGCCTTTTGGCATAGGCCTCCTCGAATAAAAATATTTTCTAGGCTATAACTTTAGTGAACAACCGTGATAGTTAAAAACAGTGTTGTACCTACCATGTTCTGACAAATAAATGATTTGATTCAACAGCTGATGCTGCAAAAATACGGAGAGGGCGGCGCAGCGGCGTGGAGGGGGAAGGACGCGGCAATGTACCTCGTGACGTCGTTAGCTGCGCGCGGCGCTACTCAAGCGGCCGGTGTGACGCGCGTCTCGCCGCTCGTGGACCTCGCGCAGTTCGGCGCTAACCATGTCCTGCCCGAGCTGAGCCGAGCTGACAGTATGTACTTAGTGACGTCACTTACGGAACGTAGGGGGGTTAGACTAGACCCACTTTCTGTTAGCGTTAACGACTGCGGAAAGATGAAATTGTATGAAAATGACATTGACAATGACATTAGCTTGAGAGATGTTATCTCAAGCTAATGTCATTTTCATACAATTTCATCTTTCCGCAGGCGTTTTATGTAAATGACATTGACAATGACATTAGCTAGAGGGATGTTATCTCAAGCTTATGTCATTTTCATGCAATTTCATCTTTTTTTTATTTTATTTTTTTCTTCTTCCCCGTATTGGGGCTTTTGGCTCCGCATGATTGACGCAGTTGCCATATACAAGTCTTATGAGTTTTGGTTTTAGAATTTAAAGGTAGGGAAACGATACGCGATAATTAGGATTTAGTAAGGATTAGGATGGACGGATCAGAGGAGTGTAAAAGATATAGAAATATAAATAAAATTTAAAGTTTAATGTTATTCAAGATGATAAAATTAGATAGAGAATGATAGATAGAAAAGGAATTGCTACTGAGAAGAGATTGTATATTATTAGGCAATGGAACACGGAGGGATATCAAGTCATCGTAAAAGGAAGCATGGTCATGTAAAGGACAGGAGAAAAATATATGGTCCAGATCCCCATAATCACCACATTCGCACTGCGGACTATCTATGATGTTAAACCGAGCAAGGTGGGCGGGACAAGTGGTATGCCCAAGACGCATCCTGATCAAAATCGTTGATGGCACCTTGCCAAGGTTTAAAACAGAGAACCACGGCTTATTGCGAATGACCGGTTGTATACTAGCATAATATTTTCCTTTATACATGCTGCTATCCGCCCAGACTGCTTTCCAGGAATCCTGGAGGTGTAGTCTGGGTAGTGCAGCCAGGTCGTGAGTATAATTTTTATACGGAAATAAATCACCACACACCACAGCCTCATTGGCAAGTCTGTCTACTTTTTCATTACCAGTAATCCCACAATGGCTAGGAATCCATACAAAGTTAATAATTAAGTTTTTAAGAGTGCATAGATGAAGTTTTTCTCTGGCTTCTATTATAAGAGGATAATGTGACTTGCTTTTAAAAGGAAACTTCAACAACGCCTGTAAAGCACTCATGGAATCGCTAATGATAATGGTTTTTTTAAGCTCACAAAGTAGCACATATTCTATAGCTTTAACAATGCCAAGACATTCACCTGTAAATACTGACATTTCAGGAGGACATTTTATTTTTTGTACAATACCATATTGAGCATGGTAAACACCCACACCTACGCATTTATTTGGTGAATGTTTTGAGGCATCCGTATAAATGTGGTGCCAATTGGGCCATTTATCGTTTACAGTGAATTTAAAATACGCGTTAGCATTTTGTTTATCAATATTTAAATTAAGGCAAACTATTGGAGGTTGTATTAATGCTTCATAATTGCAAGTAAATATACTAAGAGTTCGAGATTGATGCGTTGGGGCATGTAGTGCCTTAAACTTAGTTAGGCTTTGCACTAAGCAAGGGAGGGATTTATGCTTCCAGTAATTTGATGACGCAGTTAAATCAGCAAGAAGGTGGAGTTTTGAGATCAAAGGACTATTAGAAAACTGTGATACGCGATAAAACAGACGATCTGATAGGAATTGTCGCCTCAAATGAAGAGGGGGTTCAGAACATTCCACTTGTAGCGCATTTAGTGGACTAGACTTCATAGCTCCGGTGATTATTCTTAGTGCTTTGGATTGAATGTTATCCAATTTCTTAAGGCCAGCTACACTACTAGGCCCCAGCAAGAAGGTCCCATAGTCAAGAACGCTTCGTATTAGAGCGTTATAGAGGAGCTTCAAAGAAAAAGGATGTGCACCCCACCAAACACCAGAAAGGCACCTTAATAAATTTAAAAGTTTTTCACACTTTGTGGCAATATACGTACAGTGTGGTAAGCCCGTAAGTTTCGAGTCAAGGCAAACGCCCAAAAACTTGACATCAGATACTGATGGAATTAAATTTCTATCATAATGTACAAAGACAGCTGGTGGAATCCGTTGACGTGTAAAATGAACCACAGAACTCTTAAGGGGAGATATGCTAAGTCCATTTTTCGCTACCCAATTTTTTAAATAATTTAAAGCTCGTGATATTTGACAGTGAATATCTCCAATCGATGTGCCTGTGGCGTATAAAACAAGATCGTCTGCATATTGTAACATATTAACTGAGCCGTGTAGAGATGATTCCAAATCATATGAATAAAAATTAAATAGGATGGGACTTACAACTGAACCTTGCGGCAGACCTTTCCACACGAGTCTGCATTGATCTAGTGCTTGATCTAACTTTATTGTTCTTCCTGACAGGAGATTAATTATAAAGCATGAAAGAATATCAGGGATATTTAGTTTATGAAGTTTTGATTTCAGGATATCAAGAAGAACATTGTCATAAGCTGATTCTATATCTAAAAATACTGCTAGAACTGATTCATTCCGCGAAAATGCGATTCTAATATCTGTGACAAGTGTACCCACACTATCCAATGTACTTTTGCCTTTTCGAAAACCAAATTGTGTCTCAGGTAAAATGCCTCTGTTTTCAACTATCCATTCCAGACGATTTTTAACCATGTTTTCAGCAATTTTGGATATAACTGACGATAAAGCTATTGGACGATACGATGCAGCATCTGATGGGTTTTTTCCTGGTTTAAGAATAGGCACCACTACTTGGGATTTCCAAGAAGGAGGAATGTTTCCGGTTAACATGGCAGTGTTGATTAAGTCTAAGTAATACGCAAGTGATGATTGACTGAGGTTAGCAATGAATGAATATGGTATACCATCTTCGCCCGGCGCAGAATCCTTAACGGCTGACAGTACACCTTGTAGTTCTTGCATGGAGAACAGAGAATTTAATATGGTTGCATTATCTACAGAAGGGACTAAGTTATAGACAATTTCTTTTGGTGGTACTGTAGGCGGGGCTAATCGTGTTAGAAATTGTTCAGTCAGATTCGGAGGTAAAGGTGAACAAGGTGTCACACTAACACCACTTCTGAATCTTCTAACATTACGCCACACAACAGTGGGGCTTATATTAGGAGAAATAGAAAGGCAAAATTTTCGCCACCCTAGTTTTTTTTTTTCTTTTAAGAGCTTACGAGTTTTATTTAATAGATCTGTCAACGTCTTAAAATTTTCATCTGTCATGTCTCTATTATACTGTTTTTCAGCTGCTTTTCTTTTCTTAATCGCTTCAGAGCATTCTTTATCCCACCAGGGCGGAGAGGGAATTAATCCAGATGCTGAATTTTTAAGAGGGAATGTTTCATCAGCCGATTGTAATAAAACATTGGTAAAAGCATTTGAGCAGTCAAAAACTCCATTAGATATATTAGGTAAACTTGCTAACTTACTATTAACATTATCTTTAAATTTTGACCATAATGTGTTACAATTAATATTATATTGTAAACGTGGTTTTCGAGTAGGGTTACGATGCCAAGCCCTTGACAGGATGATAAGGATAGGAAAATGGTCACTATCAAAGGTGGAAGTTAGTGTTTCCCATACCACAGAAGCAGCTAATTTCGGGGAACATATAGAGAGATCCACCGCACTAGTTATTTCGTGAGGAGCTGTTCGACGAGTTCGAGAGCCTGTATTTAATATACAAAGATTTTGTGCATCAATTACCTCTAGTAATTTTTCGCCGTAGAAAGATGAAATAGAGGATCCCCAGGAAATGTGATGGGAGTTAAAATCCCCTAGGATTAAGAAAGGTTTAGGAAGAAGTGATAAGAGATCCTGAAGATGTTCAAAAGCTATTAATCGAGGTGAATATATATAAATAGAGACAACACAAATATTACCTACTTGTGCAGCTACTACGGAAAAATTATCATAAGAAGGAAGAGAAAGAGGAGAGAAAGAGATGGTATTTCTAATAAGCAAGGCAGCACCGCCATGACTATCAGATCTATCATCCCTTAAACAAGAAAAACCTTGGATTTTGAATATAGAGCCTGGTTTTAACCAGGTCTCTGAAAGTGCTAATAAACAAGTATTGTACTTGTTTATTAAATAAATAATCTCACTTTTTTTATGAACTGCACTTCTGCAGTTCCATTGCACCGCTTTTTGAAAGACTGCCATCATTAATGGCATTTGGATTTTTAAACATGTCTAATATAGGGGCGACGTTGGACGGTATTCTTATGTTTGACTGCGTTAATGTATCAATTAAAATTTGAATAATGTCTGTTGTAGACATTAAGATTGGGTTGTTATTCTTCATAGTAAGGGCACAGCCATCCTGTGGGGAAGGCATGTTATATTCATTTTGAATTTTTTGATGTGCAGCTCGGTCGTATCCAACCCCTGGTTTGAGTGCTGGACGGCGGTTTGTAATAAATGTCTTTTTATATGACGTTTGAGGTAGTCGCTGAGAAGAAGAACTGTAAGAAGATTGTGTCTGTATTGGAGCAGTGCTATTAAAAACAGGTTTAAGAATATCAGCATAAGACTTTGATGCAGGAGGTATCAGTTTAGCTGCTTCACCATAAGAAATACAATTTTCTGCCATGGTTATTTTAATTTGTTTTTGGCGTGCAAACTCAGGACAAGACTTATTAATAGCGAAATGTGCTCCTGAACATAGACAGCATAACATGTTTTCTTCCTCTGAGTCGCAATTTTCACTATTGTGGTCCCGGCCACACTTGTAGCACCTAGGTTTTGATCTACACTGTAGCTTTGTATGTCCGTATCTACAACAATTAAAACACTGAATAGTAGGGTACGTATAAAGTATTACTGGTAGAGCATTATAACACATGAATATTCTATTTGGCAATACCTGCCCATCAAAAGTTGCAACAATATTCTGTGTTGGTTTCCATACAGGAGAACCATCTACCATCGTCTTGAAATTTATTCTCCTTACTTTTAAAATCTTACCACACCCATCAGGTACCGACACATTCTCTATCACCTCTTCTGGTGTCCATTCTGATGGCACACCACGAATTAAACCCATACGAGTTACGTTAAATGATGGTACAAATGCTTTCAAACTCTCGTGTGATAGAGTACTGCTGCAGATGAATGAATTGGCATCGCTGGAGTACGAGAAAGAAAGTGAAATTCTATTTCTCCCTATTCTCTTTACAGATCCGTTCACAATATTTTTTTTTTTTTTTTTTTTGAGGAACTTTCCAAATGAGACTGGGTGAAGAATTGTTCCATCATCAGGTGATTTAGTTTCCCGTTGCACATGGACAGTAAATGGAGCGGTATCAGTTGATTGATACATTGTTCTAGCTACAGGGGTGAAAACATGGGGACCTGAACCATTCCTGTTGGGTATTTGTGTTGGAGTTTGTAGAGGTTTGTGTAGGTTTTCAACATCATTGACAGAATTGTCGCTATTACCCTCACTATCAACGCAAAGACATCCAGTTTTGCCATCTGCTGCCTGAGCATGCTTCCTTTTCTTTTTATTGCAGGTTTTGCAGATTTTAACTTGACGGCTTCTTTTACGACTCGATCGCTGCTGGCTACTAGACGCGTCCGTGTCCATGCCAGACTCATTAGAAACTATACTGCTCATACTTGTAGTAATAGTTACAAAATTATTGGCCGGGGGGGGCATGCAAGGGGTGCCGACCCCGCCGCCGGGGTCAGGCGGCTCTCCCATGTTTAAAAAAAGCAAAAAACTTACCGGATTTAGAAGAACTATACACTTAAATTAAAATATATACAATGACTACTATTTTTATATACAATACAATACTCTTCTGATCCTATTTATCTTAAAATTATTAAAATTAAAATAACACGGAAAAATAACACCCGCCTAAGTCGACGTTTCCCGCGCTTTTCAATTTCATCTTTCCGCAGGCGTTGTATGAAAATGACATTGACAATGACATTACCTTGAGAGATGTTATCTCAAGCTAATTGAATTTTCATACAATTTCATCTTTCCGCAGGCGATAACGCTAACAGAAAGTGGGTCTTGTCTAACCCCCAGGACTGCGTTCAGAGCACGAGTCGGAGCGTGCCCAGAGTGCAACCTTGCCGTTCTAACCATCAGTGTTTTTTTAATGCCATAGGTGGCAAACAAGCAGACGGACTGCCTGATGGTAAGCAGTCACCGTCGCCTATGGATACTTGTAATACCAGAGGCATCACAAATACGTTGCCAACCCTTTAGGACTCGATTAACTTGCCTTGTGTGCAAAACAACCATGACACAACTGGGTTCTGAGCATTTTCTTTTCTAGTTGTAAGTGATAATCTGTTAAAATGCGTACTATTTAAAAGACTGTAATTTTTCTCCCCGTACGTGTATTACTTTCTATTAGCCCCAACTGGTTTTAATCGGGTTACTGGTTTTACCTCATTTGACAATCGTTATGTTACTTGTGAACATAAAAACTCTTCTATCGGGAGCTCATTCCACAACCTTACCACGCTAAATATCCCATAAATAATCATAATATATAATAGACCAGGGCTGAAGCCTTTGAAAATGGTACAAAAATTAAACGAAAAATAATTTACGGGCGATCTGAGGTCGGGAAGGGGAAGGGGGTGAGTTTTTAAGGGTAAAAAACGGTTTATCTCGATTTCCGGCAAAACTACAAGTCATATGGAAATAAGTAAATTGGCAAAGTTGTGGGTAATAAAAAGATCTACAACTTTTACGTACACAGTTTTTTCACAGAACTTCAAAATGTATGTGAAAAATTCAAATATTTTTTTTTTATTTCTTTAAAAAAAAAACACGAAATTTTTATTCTCTTCCTTTTCCAATGGGTTTCAACCCAAATTTTTTTTTTGTTTCATAAATTATCTTCCCTGGTCTATAACTTTATAAAAAACTCTTGTGGTTCAACTCTTATTTTTTTTATGTGTGTTTCAGTAACCGAGCTGCCCGTACTCAAGGCTGACTCCATCAAATACATAATGACGTTCCGTTCCCTGCTGCCCAAGGAACTCATACTCACTGCATTCCCTCTTATTGTAAGTATAGCGGCATTCAATAATTATTATACACTAGCTGACCTGACAGGCGTTGTCCTGTCTTAGAACTGTCAAACACGCAAAGTTAAGATTGTAAATCTTATTTTTTTATACCTTGGGTTATGTACATTATTGGAGTTTTAGTAAGGATCCCTATTTTTTTGAAAATATAATATAGCCTATGTTACCCGGGGATAGTGTAGCTTCCCAACAGTGAAAGAATTTTTAAAATCGGTCCAGTACTTTTTGAGCCATTTCGTTACAAACATACTTACATACAAATCTTTCCTCTTTATAATATTAGTATAGATCAAAACGTACTGAGACGTGGTCCTTACCTTTTGGAAAAACTCAGAGTGACACAGTGGGCAATGGAGAGAGCTATGCTCAGAGTTTCTTTGCGCGATAGAATCCGAAACGTGGATATTCGCCAAAGAACCAGAGTCACCGACATAGCTGTTAAAATTTGCAAGTTGAAGTGGCAATGGGCAGGCCACATCGCTCGAAGAACCGATTGGGAAGAAAGGTTCTTGAGTGGAGACCACGAATCGGAAGACGCAGCGCAGGTAGGCTTCCCACTAGATGGACCGACGACATTGTGAGAGTCGCTGGCATCCAGTGGATGCAAAAGGCAGGCTGTCGTTCAGTATGGAGTTTAAAGGGGGAGGCCTATGTTCAGCAGTGAACGTCTTCCGGCTGATGATGATGATGATACATCGGCCGAACTTTCTGTTCCTTGTATTCTGTAGTCCAATGCTCTTATTGGACAGTCCAGGGCCCCGATTCTACTAAAGAAATTGTTTATAAATTGTAATTGTTACAATTTTATTTTTTAAATAATTGCCTCAAAACTGACAGTATTTTTTTTTGTACTATAAAAATACCACCACCTAATATTATAACTTAGTATAAAAATAAAAATAAAACTGTCTATAAAAAAAATTAAAAATTAAAGTAAAACAATTACAATTTATAAACAATTTCTTTAGTAAAATTGGGGGCCAGATCCAGTGTCCAGATAATGATGTCGTGATCCTCAGATCCAACACATCCGGTGGCGCGGCGTGGTGGTGACGTACGCGGCCTGCTGCGTGGAGAAGCTGATAGCGGGCGGGATGGTGCCAGCACCCGAGCTGACTCCGCACGCGCCCGCACTCCTGGCAGCGCTGTACCAGGTGCTGGCGGAACAGCACGCAGCCGGGGAACATAACGAATACGTCATGAAAGGTATGTTGGTGCTGGACATTACAGCCGCGCATCTCGAACGCGCTGGGGGGTTAGACAAGACCCACTTTCTGTTAGCGTTGACGCCTGCGGAAAGATGAAAATGTATGAAAATGACATTGACAATGACATTAGCTTGAGAGATGTTATCTCAAGCTAATATCATTTTCATATTTGTATATAGCTTATTATGAGACATATTTTTTTTTGTATACAATTTCATCTTTCCGCAGGCGTTAACGCTAACAGAAAATGGGTGTCGTGTAACCCCCCTGTTGTTTTTTTATATAAAATTAAAGGAGGCAAGTGCCTTTATTAACTAAACAAAATACAAGCTAACACTACAAAAACAGTTACGCTGCCCATAGACCGTTGAACTGCCTAAAGACAATCCAAATGCTCAAGCCCACTATCAGTTGGCAGCGTACCCAGCATTCTGGCGGCATTATCACGCTGAATGGCAATGCTTTAGCGTTGAGCCAGAAACAAGCCAGCATTTTGGTCACGCTTCGCACTAATAAAAATACTGTTAAAACTAATATAAAAAATTACTGTTTAATTTTGAAAAAAGTACTTCGGTCATATTGCAAAGTTAATATTTCAAAATTTTGGAACAAATTTTTGTTATTATATTTTTTTACTATATATTTTTGTTTTTATTATTTACCTACATAGCCCACCGGATTAGCAAGTTAAAGTGGCATTGGGCAGGGCACATATCACGCAAAACAGATGGCCGTTAATACTATGTAAATTTGTTTAATATTGATGAAGGACTCTGTATACATGGTCATGAAAAAAAATTACAAAAATATATACAAACTTTCGTATTTATAATATAAGTATGACGATGTTTACCTTCCAGCGGTCCTGCGCACGCTGTCCTGCCTGCGCGAGGCGGCATTGCCGTACCTGGGCGAGGCATTGCCCAAACTGGCGCACATTCTCTCCGTGATTGCCAAAAACCCATCGAAGCCTCACTTCAACCACTATCTATTCGAAACACTGTCTCTGGCCGTTTCGTGAGTATACTTCTTTTTTTACTGGGTTGCGCGGCTTGGTGGTACCAAAGAAGATAAACTAAGAGGAAAGACAATAGCGGAACATTAGAGCGTAGCTCGGAAATTTCCCTAAAAACGGTATAAACTTAGATGGCACCGTAATTTGAGCGTGCTATAAGTTGTCTCAAACTTCCGTAAGCGCTGCAGTCAGATAGGGTACGAAAGGGTTACTACTAATTACCGTAGCGCTAGTATCGCAGTCAAGTTTCGCAACATTTCAAGGGCATAAAGAAAAGCGCCATCTACTGGTATGGGTTGCGCTTCTCGTGACGTCCTACGCTGGGCTTACCGGTCCGTGGTTCCCATTCCAGAACCTTTCGGCCCCATCGGCCATCTGTTCTGCGTGATATGTGCCCTGCCCACTGCCAGTTCAACTTGCTAATCCGTTGGGCTAGCAAGGTGGGATCCGAGATCGAATCAGAAATGAGGAGATCCGTAGACGAACGAAAGTCACCGACATTATTTTATATAAATAGCAACAAACATTGTTTCAGATTGGTGACAAAAACCAACCCGAGCGCTATATCTGCGTTCGAGGACGCCTTGTTCCCTATATTCCAGGACATTCTGCAGAACGATGTGCAAGGTATTACATCAAATATTTCCTTTTATCCATGACTCGTCTACTCGACGATCGGGTGCATTCGGATATCCGCGTTAATGACTTAAGAATAATGGCGGGAATAGCGTGTAGCATAATCGATGCAAGTGTTGTACCGCGGTTTTTAACCGACTTCCAAAAAGAGGGGGTTCTCAATTAGGATTTTTAAAATGTTTTAAAAGGTTTGAACCATGGTTCTGTCATTTATTTTTGTTTTATAAACTCGTCAAATTTGTTTGATAGACGTCTGAACAGGGAGGTAATTTTTTTATATTTTTTTTTATTTAAGGCTCATATTTCTTATAGTTGTTAACTTATAAGAAAAAAAAGATATAAGCATTGCAATAGAGAAGATAAATTTTATTTAAAAAAATACAGCTCTAGTGGTATTATCCAGGGAGGAAATACGAGAATACGTTTGTATGGACAAAACGCTGCCCATGTGCCCATTTAATAGGGATGCTATTTTGATGGTCTCTTTTGAATATTTTTTCTTCCAGAATTCATGCCGTATGTGTTCCAAATGCTGTCCCTGATGCTGGAGCTCCGCGGAGCGCCCAGCCCCGGCGGCGAGTCCACCGACGCATACGGAGCCCTACTGCCGTGCGTGGTAGCCCCCGCACTGTGGGAGAGAGCCGCCAATGTGCGGCCGCTGGTGCGGCTGCTGTGCGCCTTCGTAGCTACTCGGGCTGAGCTCGTGCTGCACTCGGGCCGCCTGGTGAGTACTGGAGCCCTATTGACGTGTGATGGAGCCCTACTGACGTGTAGTGGAGCCCTACTGACGTGTAGTGGAGCCCTACTGACGTGTAGTGGAGCCCTACTGCCGCGTAGTCAAACCCTGTTGCTGTGTAGTGAGCTACTGCCGTGTATAGTAAAGTCCTATTGCCGGGTGGTGGAGGCCTACTACCGTGTAGTAAAACCCTGCTAATCTGTAGTGAGCTACTGCCGTGTATAGTAAAGCCCTATTGCCGTGTGGTTGAGGCCTCCTGCCGTGTAGTGCAGCGCTACTGCAGTGTAGTTAAGATCTACTGCCGTATCGTGGAGCCCTACTTCTGTGTCTTGGAGCCCTACTGTCGTGTAATGAAGCCCTACTGCCGTGTAGCAACCCACGGCAACCCACGGCGACGGTGTGATGCACGGCACCCTGCTGCTCTGTAGTGAGCCACTGCCGTGTATAGTAAAGCCCTATTGCCGGGTGGTGGAGCCCTACTGCGGTATCGTGGAGCCCTACTTCGGTGTCGTGGAGTGGAGCCCTATTGTGGTGTGTCGTGGAGCCCTTTAGCAGTTTAGTAGAGCCCTACTGTAGTGTATTGGATTTGCTGGTCACTGTGAACAAGATTATAACTCACAACATTAAATGTTTTTTAAACCGGTTTCAAGGTCTGTTGCAGATAACATATTTGTATCTATTGCCTGCAGAGGTGATTTGCTTACACAAAACATTGGTGCATAAATGAATATATTGTGTCCTAGCCTATTCTATTTCCTATTTGTTTATATTGCATAGTTTTTTTTTGTTAATTATATTTTGTGTTACTTATCTGTAAACTGAAGGGTTCGTCTGAAAACCGGCGCTGATAGTCTTTGACTTTTAGCAATAAGGTGGAACATTTTACCTATGGTGGGAAATTCAAACAGTTTTTTTTTCCTTGTAGCTAGGCCGGGTAATTATTTTAAAATGACACAGCGTTTGCGACAATAGTTGGGTGTTTTTTACATTATCATGTACAGTTATTTATTAGTAACACACCATATTACTTACATTTGTCAATAATCCTTTTGAAACAGCAAAAATTAGTTTATTGATAAATGTAAGTAATAATGTGCATTAGAGATAAATAACTTTACATGATTTTGTAAAGAATAATAATCAATTGTCGCAAACATCATGATTGATTACAATAATTACCCGGCCTAGCTACAATGACAAGAAAACTGTTTGAAATTTGAATTTCCCGCCATTTGTGAAACGTAACCTTAATGCCGAGATGGACTCATTCGGCACTGATTATGTGTCCTTTAGGTATAAGTATTATTTTATTTTATTTGCAAAACATATAGTAATAAATTACTAGATTACTGATGACATATGGTACTGAGACGTGGTCCTTAACTGTTGGCCTTTTGGAAAAACTCAGAGTCACTCAGCGGGCAATGGAGAGAGCTAGGCTCGGAGTTTCTTTGCGCGATAAAATCCGAAACGTGGATATTCGCCATAGAACCAGAGTCACCGACATAGCTGTTAAAATTTGCAAGTTGAAGTGGCAATGGGCAGGCCACATCGCTCGAAGAACCGATAACCGATGGGGAAGAAAGGTTCTTGAGTGGAGACCACGAACCGGAAGACGCAGCGTAGGTAGGCCTCTCACTAGATGGACCGACGACATAGTGAGTCGCTGGCATCCAGTGGATGCAAAAGGCAGGCTGTCGTTCAGTGTGGAGGTTAAAGGGGGAGGCCTATGTTCAGCAGTGGACGTCTTCTGGCTGATGATGATGATGATGATGAGATTACTGATACATTGAATAATTAAACACCATTTAGCAGTTTTCGCATATATGTAGTAGTGTCGAATGAATGTATTTTCTTTCTTTTTATTATCTCATCATCATCATCATCATAATCAGCCTTTTAATAGTCCACTGCTGGACTTTTAGCCTACCCTCGGAACGGTGATTGGGCCATATCCACCACGCTGGCCCAGTTGCGGGTTGGTGGATTCACATACGCCATTGAATTCCTTCTCCGTACGTATGCAGGTTTCCTCACGATGTTTTCCTTCACCGAAAAGCCAGGAGTATGAAAATCCGTACATAACCTCCAAAGAGCTCATTGGTACGGGCCCGGGGTTTGAACCCGCAACCTCAAGTTTTCAAGTCTAGCGGTCTCCCAAATGGGCTACCATGGCTTATTCTTATTCTCTCAGTAAATGCTAAATTTATCTTTAATTACTCACAGAATGCAATGCTGGGTGTGTTCCAAAAGCTGATCGCATCCAAAACTAACGACCACGAAGGATTTTACCTCATTCAGACGATGCTCTTCAAATTCGGCATGTAAGTGTGAAACTTTTGTTGTCGTTTCTAATTGATATCGAAAAGATTTTTGACTTAGGGGGTTAGGTTAGGGCTTACGTTACAATATCGCTCGCACATTAAACATTTTTGAAGTTCTAAAATTACTGAAACGTGAATGATGAAACGTTTTCAGTCAAAAGTGCTACGAAAGATAACCAACGCTCCCTGGTATGTCACAAATGAGACTACACAAGGACCTGGAAATGCCGACAGTGGAAGAAGAAATAAGAAATAACGCCCTAACTTATCAAAAACGACTGCAAAATCATCCAAATGAATTAGCAAAGATGTTTGCTAATTCAATGACACAGTTGAGACTACACACAAGGACCTGGAAATACCCACAGTGCAAGAAGAAATAAGAAATAACGCCCTAACTTATCAAAAACGACTGCAAAATCATCCAAATGAATTATCTCATTTGTGACATACCAGGGAGCGTTGGTTATCATCCGTTTTGACTGAAAACGTTTCATCATGTTGTCAAGAAGGCCTCCAAGGAGACTTAAAAGGAAGATACCCCAAGACTTAACAAAATAAGAAAAAATATGAAGATGGATGCGTCAATGGGCGTATTCCACATAAGACGCGTCACTTAAGACAACAGTTCAAAATAAAGCTTATTGTCTTCAAAAGACAGATTGCTTTAAAAAAGGGATTTAAAAAAAAATACTGAATGTACTTACGAATGATCTAAGAAACATATAACCTCGAGGAAATAGTACAAATGATCAACTCATTCATTCGTTCAGTGTGGAGGTTAAAGGGGAAGGCCTATGTTCAGCAGTGGACGTCTTCTGGCTGATGATGATGATGATGGTTCAACTCATAATGGTCCAAACAAAAAAATACGCTGTTATGACGGGTCTTCCCCGATAGTTACAATCTGGGTGTCTTCAAGTCGAGAGTAAATCGGTTTCTTCTAGGCAGGCCTGGTCCACCGTAGACCGCATCATCGCTTAACATCAGGCGAGGAGTCGATCAAACTCAAACCTATTAACACTGTTTTAAACTATCACGGCTGTTCACTAAAGTTATATGATTATTTACGCGATATTTACCGTGGCAAGGTTGTGGAATGAACTCCCGATATTTCGGCGCAGTTACATGCACAATGTTTCAGGGGAAGACTGAAGAAACAGTCTGTTTCTACCTCCACCACATTACTGGGGCATGAGTTTGACTTGACCGTGACTTACTTTGCTTGACTCTGACTGTGACTTGTTTGACGCTATTTAATACTATGTAAACATGTTTAATTTTTTTTTTTTCGTGTTTGACAAAATTTTAATGCAGTTATATAAAGAAACTTCAAAATATTTTTGTAATTATTAATAACTAAAATTTATTAAATAAATGTTTGGGATATTTTTGCACACACGGTCATTTGACCCCAAACTAAGCAAAGGTTGTACTATGGCTGCTAAAGACTGATATAATCTTTCTTTATTTACTACTAGCGGTCCGCCCCTGCTTCGCACGGGTATAGATTATAGCCTATGTCACCCGGGGATAGTGTAGCTTCCCAACAGTGAAAGAATTTTTCAAATCGGTTCAGTAGTTTCGGAGCCTATTCAATGCAAACAAACAAACAATCAAATCTTTCCTTTTTATAATATTAGTATAGATAATGCACATTACATATTAAAGTAGCAGCGGCCCCTGTACTAAGCGTGAGCTTGTATCATATTAATATTACGACTGTATTAAATTAATATTACGACTGAAGGATTTAGTATCCATGGTCATGAAAAAAATAACAAAAAAAATTATTTTCGCAGGCCAGTGATGCAGGAGTACACGAAGCAGATAATGACGCTCCTCTTCCAGCGGCTCTCATCCTCGAAGACGACCAAGTACGTGCGCGGCCTCATCGCCTTCCTCGGCTTCTACGCCGCGCACTTCACGGCGGACGCACTCGTCGAGGTCATAGACTCCGTGCAGGCTAAGTAAGTTACGGTGACTTTCGTACGTCTACGGATCTCTTCATTTCTGATTCGATTTCGTAGAGAAACCCCGAGTATAGCCCGGAGCAAACACACAGATACATACATTAAACTTTTAACACCGTTCTGTTTGCGTCTGGGGTTAAGTATATGCTGGTGGGTGCTGATCAAAGACAATATAACCACTCGATCGCGTATGTAGTCAAATTCCCTTTTGCAAAATGATGCCACGTCGGTCGCGGGGGGCAGCTTGTGATTGGAGACTCGACGCTTATTTATTCATTTAAGTTCACCTACATCAATACAATATATCATAACGTTAAACAGAACTAAAAATTTAACTAAATGTCACAATAATTACAGGTGAAGACAGCATGCAATAATATTTATCGATAAAATAAAATAGTTATAAGTTAAATTAGTTAAACTTAACTACAAATGAGACAAAACGAAAAAAAAACTGTCCGAGTTTTGTAAAAATAAAAAATTTATATTAGAATGTCAAGTTCAAGTTCTTGTGATTGGAGACTCAAAAAGTCATTCATTTAATTCGCGCCTAGGATTGGCCGCTCGAAATGGTTTAGGTTGACATGTTAGAACCTTCGGCTTACGGCGGGGTAAAGGATGAGCAGTCAAGTGGTTTGTCATCATCATCAGCCAGAAGACGTCCACTGCTGAACATAGGCCTCCCCCTTTAACCTCCACACTGAACGACAGCCTGCCTTTTGCATCCACTGGATGCCAGCGACTCTCACTATGTCGTCGGTCCATCTAGTGGGAGGCCTACCTACGCTGCGTCTTCCGGTTCGTGGTCTCCACCCAAGAACCTTTCTTCCCCATCGGTTATCGGTTCTTCGAGCGATGTGGCCTGCCCATTGCCACTTCTACTTGCAAATTTTAAATTTTACCAAGTGGTTTGTCATTGTTGCTGATCCTAACTTATAACCCTGTTTCAGTATGTTCGCGATGTATGTGGAGCGAGTGCTGATAACGGACCTGCAGAAGGTGACGGGAGTGTTGGAACGCAAGGCAGCCGCCGTGGGCTGCGTGAAGATGCTCTGCGAGTCGCAGCACTTCACTCAGGGTGCGCTCGCGCCGCTCTGGCCGCGCCTCATGGAAGTAAGCTCTATTTTTACAATCCTTTCACTTGCAATGTTTGTTTGTTTAAATTCAAAATTCATTTATTTCATGCTTCCTTGCTACTGGCTACTTTTCATCAGCATCGTCACCATTTTTCATCACTACGTGGGGGAAACCGCGGGGCGCAGGCATTTGTATATAGATTATTCTGTAATATTCCAGGCACTGATAACCTTATTCTGTAATATTCCAGGCGCTAATAACCTTAATCTGTAATATTCCTATAATAACCTTATTCTGTAATAATAGTCGATTCTGTTACGTAAATTCTTTCCATCCAATGGTTGCCTGGAAGAGATCGCTTTTAGCGATAAGGCCTCCACTTGTCCCATTAGCTCGTAAGTGTTTTCTATCGTGTTGTAATTTTTATTTCTGGTGTACACAATAAAGAGTTTCTATCTATCTATCTATTCCAGGCGCAGATAACCTTAATCTGTAATATTCCAGGCGCAGATAACCTTATTCTGTAATATTCCAGGCGCTGATAACCTTATTCTGTAATATTCCAGGCACTGATAACCTTATTCTGTAATATTCCAGGCGCTGATAACCTTGTTCGAGCTGCCACCCGACGAGAGCACGAACCCGGATGACCACTTCATAGAGGTGGACGACGCTCCCGGCTACCAAGCGCAGTATGCGAACCTAGCGTGCGCACGCGGCGCCGCCACCGACCCGCTCGCAGGTCAGTATTAACATTAATAATTTTTAAACTTTCGCGATTTGAACACCAAACAATGTAACCACTGACTGCTCATCCTTTACCCCGTCGTAAGCCAAAGGTTCTAACATGTCAACCTAAACTATTTCGAGCGGGCCAATCCTAGGCGCGAATGAATTAATAAATAAAATTAATATTCGAGACATTACAGTCTCCAATCACAAGCGTCGAGTCTCCAATCACAAGCTGCCCCCCGCGACCGACGTGGCATCATTTTGCAAAAGAGAATTTTGAATACATGCGCGATCAATACAATGACCCTTTATTTGTTTGCATTGAATAGGCTCCGAAACTACTGAACCGATTTGAAAAATTATTTCACTGTTGGGAAGCTACACCATCCCCGGGTGACAGGCTATAATCTATACCCGTGCGAAGCTGGGGCGGACCGCTAGTCTTTGAATACAAAGCTAGGTCATTACAGTTTGACTGTTCTGTGTTTTCAGGGGTGGAGGATCCTAAGCGGTACCTAGCTGAATCTCTCGGACAGTTGTCTCGCGCGGCGCCCGGGGTGCTCCCGCCGCGGCTCGCCGCGCTACAAGAAGCGCACCGCGCCGCGCTCCACGGCTACCTAGCTGCCGCGGCCATACAGATCTGCTGACCGCACTAACACTGTTCAATCCTCTTTACTACATATCGTTGGTCGGAATCATTACTGGTGCATTTCCTAATGGCTGTTTTACCCGCCTGCGCAAGGAGGGTTATGTTTTTCGAGTGTATGTATGTATGGTTTTTTTTGGCACGCTCTACAGCCTACACTACATAATGGATTACAAAATGTGAGGTGTAATTTGAATTGTTTTATTAGTGGGAGTGACATAGGGTGCATGAATTCAAGTAAACTTTGGCCAATATTACCATCATTAATATGTAGAACTCGGCAGATTTCAAAAATAATATATCACTACTATGAAATATTCAGTAGTTTACGAGATAAAGCGGTATGAAAAAGCTCTGTATCTACTACGAGTAGGTATAGATAGGTACGCAGTGCACCGTTATTACTTTTTAGTAGTTACCTACTATTTATACAATGCAGTTATAACTTTAATAATTTGAGAGTGAATATGTTTCTTCTAGGCAAGCGTGCTCCATCGTAGGCCGCATCATCGCTTACCATCAGGTAAGTTGGCGGCCAAGCGCAAACTGATTTTTTTTTATAAAAAATAATCAGTTGCTTGTTAGTTGGTCACAGGTTTTGGGCAATAAAAAATGCGTATATTTCCATACGTGTGTAATCTGTTTTTATCAGTAGGAAAAATAACAATTTTCGATCTGTACAATTCGTTTCGGAAAGAGAACTGTTTTGACTCAAAACGTGTTTGGAGATGTTCCAGTAATGATTCCAAACGATATTTTTTATAACTACTAGAACCTTCCGGGCTTCCTTTTGAAGCCTCTAGACTTAAGGTCGTTGCCAGGTGCGGGTAGGGGACACCGTGTATGTAAGCGCTCGTTCAAAAAGAGCTTCCCAACCTAAAAGTAAATAATTTTAAATAACATTGTATTTGTCCCCAACTGCAATCTGCTATCAAACTGCCCCCAAATCCAGGCTACACCCTTGACTAGACTTACTAAAATACTTCGATAACGATATACGCCACTTATGTGCGCCGTGCCTAATTTAAGCCGTGCTTAAATTAGGGGCGACACAGTCTGCGCAGAAGCTACACCAGTCTGTAGCACAGTTGCCCGCCCTCTCACTGTATCTAGCCATTATATTTTGTATACAGGGTGTAAGGGGAACACTCTCGAAGCCAAAATATTTAAAAAAAAAATTTTTGCCCCGTGATGAATCACGGGGCAAAAATCCGCTGTTCTATGCATGGAAAACGGTCATTGACACTCGACAAAATGTATGGAACAGCTGATTTTTTTTTCGCGATTTCAGGGTTGGTCCCATACTAAAAGTGGTTCATAATGATGAGTACAATTGCCTTCTTTTGGCTTCGAGAGTGTTCCCCGTTACACCCTGTATAAGTTGGTACTGACTAACAACTATAGGGTTACTTAAAATTACTTTTTAATTTCATTGTAGTATCGCAATTGTTTAAATATGTATTTTTCTGTATCATTGTAAAATAAATGCGTCTGTTAGTATTAGCTGCGCATTATTCGTACGTACGAACTATACAGAGTTATTGATAAATTGATAATACCTAATAGTTAGGGTGCGTTTCCATAGAGGCAGAAATGAGTTAATCAAGCTGGTACCAATAGACCTACCGGAAAAAAAATCCTACTAGAACCAATGGGAATAATTCCCCTCTTTTCATAGCTCGATTCCGCCTCACCTCAGTGGAAACGCGCCCTCTGTATGGTTAGGGCAGTTTTGACCCCTGTCCCAATATAAATAGATTTCAATATTAGTTCCAGTTTTATAAAAAAGCGTGGAACAAAAGTTGTTGAGCAAGAAGGTAATTGTCAATGACCCTGTATAGACGGTTTGTTCATTTTATTAAGGCATTTATAGTTTAATTGGTACATAAAACGCTCTGGCCATTTCGAGATAGATATGAAAGTAGTTGTAGTTTAATTTGAAAGGTGATGAACGAATGTACTTTTGTAAAAAGTGGATGAATGAATTTTAAGTAAGCTTTCTGTAAGATTTGACTGAATAAATGAATGCTGGAGTGAGGCAATCATTTTTAGTATTGTGATTAACTATGTTGTATAAATAGCACTGCAATAACAAAACGTTTAAATATGTCCCAGAGGGGTTAGATAAGACGTTAACGCCTGGGGTGCGTTTACGGCACTTATCCAGACTAAAACTTATACTAGATAAATGTTAAAACACCCGTTCACAGACTCCACGAGGTGAAAAATTAAACCGGTTAAAATTTAAACTGCCCCGTTTACGGGCGTTCGCTTGTATAAGTTTTCGCCTGACTATATTAAATTTAATCTACCTTTTGAGGTCGCTAAATTTTCGTCTGCTGTCAGATTGACAGCTGTTGAGCAGATTGAGCTGTGGTTGACGTTATTTTTGTTTGTTTTATTCGAATTTGACAGCTAGTATTGACATAAAGCTAGACACCGTTCAGCGAACCTCCATTAGTATAATTCAAGGATTTTATATATACCCTAGTATATATGTTTATCTATGGTATAATTTAGCTGGTGAAAAATTCGCTGACTACGTAAACGCACCCCTGCGGAAAGATGAAATTGTATGAAAATGACATTGATAATGACATAAGCTTGAGAGATGTTATCTCGACCTAATGTCATTTTCATACAATTTCATCTTTCCGCAGGCGCTAACGCTAACAGAAAGTGGGTCTTGTCTAACCCCCAGTCTAAAGAAAGATATTTCGTGTAGTTGCTTGCTCTTTGACTCCCAACTTTTCCTGTTACGTATGGTTTTTGTAGAATTATTGGGAGAAAAAATCTCAACTGTCAAAAGTTATAATAGGCATGATGACAGCAATCACCGAAATTGTGATTTTATAATGAAAAGGGTTAAAAAAAACTGTATTTTCAAAGCGAGATTAATATGGATTTTGATAAAATATAAATAGCTATTTGTCATAAGTGAAACGTCAATCAGAGCGATAGTCGTCCCGATTATGGAAACTTACTTATTTTGCCAGAAATTTCAGTACAGTAGGTACTCTTATTACAAGTTTTGATAGTATTCGAAAACTTTTTTCGTATTAGAGTGAAGCAATCTATACCGCCGATTACTACCGATTTTAGTTCCTCCACGTTTCCGATAGAGGCGCTTTACTAAAATGTATGGAACAATAAGTAAACGAAAAAAGTTTTCAAAAACTATCAAATCTGGGACTAAGCGTACTGTTGACACCTCACCCGATCGTCTCGACCGATAAACAATCGTGAGTATAAGCCGTTTTTGTTGTAATTTATAACGAATCCTCACGAGATGTTTATTCAATTAGTAGGTTGAAATTGACTTCCAAGATTGGGATTTGAGTTGCAAGTGAACCAATAGAAAAGATGAATTTTGCGTTAAAAAGTTTTGGGAATAGTAGCTAAAAAAGAACATCGTAAATCAGTTTTTGAAAATGAGTAGTACAATCACAGAAAAGAGAAGTAAATAGAACGGAAATGAGAATGAAAATCTGTTACTAGACATTATGAGTGAACCTTGATTGAAAATTCTTATTTAGATCAACGCGTCGAACTCCGCATCACAGTTGCTAACTGACTTCGAATGACTAACGTTTCGTTTATGGTGCAACTGGCTGCAACAAATTTCTTACAAAAATGCCTTGACAGCTGTTCTAATTTAAACAATTTTTTTTCTGTGATTGCACAACCCATTGCGCTTTATGAGCTACGGCCTAATGTCAAATCGTTCCTTTCTATAAAATTACACATTTATTATCTCTTTTAACTCTGCAATGTTATGTTTGAATTGTTCTAAGACGCTAGGCGTGTGTTAATTGTATGTATATAAGATGAGGAATGTATGAAAGCGTCTAGGCGCTGTAGATAAGAGATGATTAATCAGGAACAATATTTATGTAAGTATTGTTGTGATTTCAATAAATGATTTTTGCAGATTTCCTTGTTAAATTTTTTAGCTTTAATCCTCAATATGAAAAGTGTAGGGAATAATACTCAGTCTCGCTCCATCGTGATACAATTCCTGTAGAGTCGCAATCTCTCAGTGAAAACAGTCAAAAAACGTCCGAGCGTCATTGTACATGCATTGTATCAATTATTTATATTCACAATGCCACATTTACTCCAATTTAGACGTTATGTCGCTTGCATAGTGTTCAACGTTAGTTGTCCGCTATGTCATCGTAGTTCTGGCATCGCGCGGTGTTGTAGTCGAATCGCGGTTGCCTTGTAACTAATTAAAAAGTCGGATTCTTAGCGTGCGCCGTCCTGGTTCGAATTTTTTTTGGCACGATTGTGAGTCTTTGTATTGTATCTCGATGTCTCGCACAGAATTAACAACTTCAGGGCAATCGTGCTAAAAAAATTGCAGACGAATCGTTGACGAAACGCAAAAGCTCCACAACTTATGGTCGTCTACAGCGTAGGAAGCCTGTAATGATTATACGGAAACTTCCTTGATTGATTAGGAAATAACGAAGTGGTAGGTATATCCTCGCACTAAAATCTAGATGGACCGATGACATTGTGAGTCGCTGGCATCCAGTGGATGCAAAAGGCAGGTTGTCGTTCAGTGAGGAGGTTAAAGGGGAAAGGGGAGACCTATGTTCAGCAGTGGAAGTTTTCCGGCTGATGATGATGAAGTAGGTATATGGGAAATAGAAATAAAACCAGTCATACCGCTGAACAACATATTCGAAAAAGCAATTTAGTTTGAACATTTTCTGTGACGACCATCTACAGATAAAACAAAACACGTCCACAGGTACTCAGTGATAGGAATGTGGTACATAATTATTTACTAACGAGAATGCATGTCGTTTGAAATCACATTCTGACATGGTCGGCAGTTATGCGTCGCCATAAATACGCCACACCGCGCCAGGTTTTCTGCGAATTTACCTATGTATTTGCAAGGGCGTAGCCAGATATAAATATGATAGATATGATATGATATAGATATGAGCAGGGGATAACCCCCCTCATGAGTCTGGGTACGCGCTCGGTCCGACCTTCCCAACCTAAGAGTATTTTTTTTTTATCGTAGATAGGCTTGCGCTTGGCCGCCATCTCGCCTGATGTTAAGCGACGATGCGGTCTACGATGGAGCATGCTTGCCTAGAAGAAACCAATTCACTCTCGACTTTAAATATGACTATTTTTAAATAAAGTTGCATTTACCCCCAACTCAAGAAAATTCTGGCTACGCCCTTTTGTATTTGTGTACCTCGACCAGTCTGCGACACTTCAGACACTGATGTCTAGCGTTGAGCCACGTATAATTTCAAGTCTCTGTTATGTCACGCTATAGGTACAGAGGCCTTACGAACAACTGCTAATGCGGCACCAAATTAACGTGAAATCAGCTCAGTTGGAAAATCACGTGACCGCAAACCGTATCTGGGCGCGTCACATTCGCGTGATTTTCCAACTAAGCGGATTTAACGTTAGTTTAGTGCCGCAATAGCAGTTGTCCGTAAGACCCCAGTTCTGTTCTAATATTTACCTACGCACGTGTCACTTGGCGCAGGATCGTGTGTGGTTACCCGAAGAGCTCTGTCGTATTGGCTTCCGAAACGTCTATACACGGTCTAAGTTTTTTTGTGTTCGGACAGCTGCAAAAACATTATAAAAAAGGTAAATGAAAACTTGTATTTCACTGTCGTATTAACACCTATCAGCTACGATTTAAAACCTAGCAAATGTGGTCAGAATTTACGGTTTTTTTTACTGCAAATTCTGAACACTTACTAGGTTTTCAATGATTCGTATCATTGAAAACAGCGTAATACTATTTTCATTTATCTTTTTATATTGTTGCAGCTGTCGAATCATGGTCGAATCTGATAAACTTGGACAGAGTATAAATAGCAGATCGTTGATTCTGAAAGGGGTTCGAAGATTAGTGACATATGGTCCGGCCGCCATCTTGAATTTTCACGAAACAAGTAAAGCAAGTTTGACGATCAATAAAGAACATATTATACCTTATTATAGATGTCTTATCGTGATTCGGATTGTGATCGTGGTCGCGTGCTATCTCACTTACGCACGTGGTGCGAGTAAGTATATGCGAACGGGACGGCATGCAATCTCGATCACAATCAAACTTCTATAATAAGGCCGCGGTACTTGCACTGCTGTTGTCGCAGTCTGAAACCTATGTAGGGTAGCCGGCCGCCCGGCCCTAACATGCGCGCCGCAACTATGTTTTGTAGACTCTTTTTATCGTGCCAAAGCATAAACCGAAATCGTAAGCGCCTTGGGGCGTTCTCCCTCGACAGTGTGACAAGATTTTGTCGCGGTGCGCATATTAGGCAGGCTAGTGAGCAAAAAATTTTAATACTATTTTCTGGTAACATCACTATCACTATTACTATTATTATTATTATTATATTCTTGAAATTAAATGCACAAAAGTTTAAAAATAAAAAATCTTTGTTATAGCATAATTACAAAAATCTATATGTTTTTATAACCGGCGATATTACGACAAAATGTCATTCTTATTTTTATTTATCACCTAGTCCATTTTTTACCCTCTATCGATATTTATAATTTTCAGATTGCGACATAATTTTCGAAAAAAAAAACAAAATTGAATAAAAAATAAAATCCATGCTAAAATCTTCGAACCCCACTCAACACAAAATAAATATTTATCTATTTATTTATGTACACTAAATAAATAATTATTTATTTAGTGGCGGATAAATGCGGTGAAATATAAAAATGAAAAACAATGTTTACTTCAGAGGTTAGTATTCTCAAAATGTCAAAACCAAACGTTATAATTTACTCTACACACATACAAAAATTTCTAAACTTTGCTACGGTACAATATTTCTAAGTGTACGGTTGATATTGGGAAAAGAGTGCACAGTTTTTACCATTTATTTACGATGTCAGATATTATTGCTAGCCATTGAAAGAACGAGTCTCTTGAAGCTGACACAACCTGCTGAAACCTTCTGCAAGCGAAGTGGCGTAAAGGCCCGATTGCACTTTGATTAGTGATAAGTGCGAGTGATCAATGCAAGTGCCTAATGATTAGTACTAAATACATTTGGACAATAACTGATTAGTGCGAGTGTATACTTTAATCGCTTGCAAAATTACTAATCAATAATCACTTGCACTTGCACTAATCAAAGTGCAAACGGGCCTTAAGTTGGTAAACTATTCACTGTGACAGGTCCAAGAGACTCATTCTTTATTTTATGGTTCAGTAGAAATGCCATTTTTGTAAATATAAGAAGCTTATTGTTTTAATATTTTTTAATGATTACTCAATAAAAATAAAGTAAACAAAGTGCACTAAATTCCCTTAATTAACATACATTTTTCGGACAAATACATGTCAATATCAAATTCATGAAATAAATAAGATTTTAGCCACAATACAATTCATTATAAATGTAAATTTAATCATACAAATGTCAAATCAAACAATTAATTTTGTGAAAATGTGTTGGAGGCAAAAGGTTAACCACTATAAGGCAACATATTAAAATAGAAGAAAAAACTCCCCATACCCCCCTTTACCACCTTTCTAGTTTTTTGTTCTAGTGACCTTAGTTTGTGAATTTATCTAAAACTACGACATCAATACAAAAAAGGAACTGTAACGGGTTTACGAAGAGGGATGGGTCGCACGCAGAGTAGAAGAAAAGATGGTTTTGACGACTTTAGGTGTTTATTCGATGAAAGATTGAGTTAACTATAAACTTTGTTTAGGGCAAAGGGCCGGGTACCGTCCGCAGTGCCTTAAGTACGCTCAGAGTAATATCACTAGTGCCGGTGGAACCGTCTGCTAGTGATATTCGATGCCTGATTGTAATTAATTAATAATCGCACTGAACCGACTGGTGGTGTTTTCCATGAATGTTCCGTTTGCGCGTTTTAAGACACAACTAGCGCCATCTAGCGGTCATCGGTGTAAACTGAGAGTTGGTGTTACATTCTCCCCCTCCGTTCCTGAAGGCGACCCGACGAGGAGAACGGATTGCTATAGTCTAGTTCGGTTTCGATTTGTTTTTCTTAGGACGACCTCTCTTTCTGATCGGTTGTACCGGTGGTGGGAGGCAGCTAGTATCTCCTGAGTAAGGGGTTAAGGCTGACGTGTGGAAGGTCCCGATAGAATTTTCAGGTTCACCTGGTTTGGCTAGCATGTAGGATGTGGCTCCCTGTTTGGCCTTTATAAGATATGGGCCATCTCTTCTAGGCGCAAATTTGGCACTAATCCCTTTAGCTGTTTTACTGATAGCATGGACATTGGCCAGTACCAAGTCTCCAGCTTGGTACCCGGGATCAGGTCTGCGTGCTTTATCAGCTTGTGCCTTTCTATCTTCCTCCTTCATCTCTTTAACTTCTTTTGCTCTTTTTAGCGTTTCAGATAGCTGTAGCAGTTTGGGTGTTATCTCGGGTATGAAGTTTTCAGAGAGCACTATTTGCTTCAAATCATGTTCGTTGTCGTCCGGCGTTCTTAGTTCTCTAGCGAAAGTCAGATATGCCGGTGTATACCCAGTTGCCAAACTAGAAGCCGTATTCATAGCAAAGCGTATGCAAGCGAGTTTATCTGCCCAGGCTCTATGGTCATCATGTACTAGTATACCCAGTTGGGTTTTCAGGTCCCTGTTTCTTCGCTCTACTGGGTTAGCAGCTGGATGGTACACTGGAGTGTACGTGTGTTTCATTCCTAGACAGTAGGTCACTTTCTGCATAACAGCGCTTACAAATTGCGGTCCATTGTCGCTGTGTATCCGTCTTGGCATTCCATACCGTAGGAACACCTCATTAATCATAATTGTTGCACAAGTTTCGGCGTTTGCAGACACTAAAGAGAATAGCTCTATCCAACCACTGGCGAGATCTTCAACTATCAAGATCCAGCTTTTCCCGTCCGGTGTCGTCGGGAGTGGCCCAAATAAATCAAAAGACAGCATCTCGAATCGCTTATTGACAGCCGTTGTCTGAAGCAGACCTGCTGGTTTTAAGTTCGTCGGCTTGTAACGTTGGCACAGTATGCAGTTCTTAACGTATGCTTCCACAAACCTTCTCATGCCTTTCCAATAGTAGCGTCGTGCTATCCTTTGATGGGTTTTATCGGTCCCGTAGTGTCCTGCCATGGGATCATCATGATAGACCGATAGCGTATTCTTCCATTCATGTTCTGGTACCAGAAGTTGTGCATCCTCTCTGTCTCCTTCAGGATTGTATTTGTATAAAAGGCCGTTATTCATAACGTAACCTTTTCCGCTCCAATAGATAGCGTTTTCACCTGTTTCAGCTTCAAGCGCTCGTATAACATTTGCTATATGGCTATCTTTCAATTGTTCTTGACGTATCTCCGCTGGACTACGGGATGGGGCGTCAACAACTATGCTGCATAACCCACAGGCACTGTTTGTCTCCTCGGTGCAATGAGGACGCGACAGAGCATCTGCCACAACATTGCACTTGCCTGGTGTATACTCTATTTTTATATTGTAGGCTTGTATCAGTAATGCCCAACGTGCTAGTCGTCCAGTTGGCGTTTTGAGTGATAGTAGCCACCTCAAGGCTTGATGATCAGTCAATACTGTGACTCGTGATCCTTCTATATAGCCTCGAAACTTGTCCAGCGCCCATACTACAGCAAGTGCTTCTCGCTCGGTAGTGCTGTAGTTTTTCTCAGCCGGGATTAGCAACCTACTTGCATATTCCACAGGATGTTCTTCTTCACCCTCCCCCTGGACTAATACTGCCCCTATGGCATAATTACTGGCATCAGTTTTGACAGTGTATGGTTTCGTTTCATCGGCTTGTTTAAGCACCGGTGCTGTTGTAAGACAGACCTTTAGGTCCTTAAAAGCTTTCTCCTGGGCCTCGCTCCAATTCCATGAAACGTTCTTCTTTGTTAATCTTGTTAATGGCTCACTAACTGCCGAAAAATTAGGTATAAATCGTCGATACCAAGAGCAAGTCTGTACGAAAGATAGTAGGTGCTTCAGATTCTTTGGTCTTGGAAGTTCCGTTATTGCTGCCACTTTGGCAGGATCTACACATAGACCTTGAGGGGTTATGAAATGGCCCAAATACTTGACGGTAGCACAGCAGAAATGGCATTTATCAAGATTGACTGCTAGGTTATTCTCTTTTAACGTATCCATCACCTTGTCTAAGTCCTTAAGATGCTCATCGAACGTAGGGGATAGGACAATCAGATCATCAAGGTACGCCAGTATCTTAACACCCCCCACCATCACTCTCACACGATCAATTAAGCGTTGAAAGGTTGCAGGTGCATTGATCAGTCCAAACGGCATGCGGTTAAATTTATAGATGCCAAATGGTGTAATGAAGCTCGTTTTGTCTTGATCTTCCTCTCTAACTTTCACTTGCCAGTACCCAGCTCTAAGATCCAGAGTAGACATGAAAGGAGTTGGTTTCGCTTCCTGTAGGAGATCGTCAATCCTCGGCATCGGGTACGCATCTGGTACCGTAATTGAGTTAAGTCGCCGGTAATCGACACAAACCCGTATGGTTCCATTAGGTTTGGGTACCATCACTACAGGAGCACACCAGGGAGAAGAAGTTGGCTCGATTATGCCCTCTTGTAACATCTTTGAGATCTCTGCTTTAAGGGTGTCACGACGTACCGGAGATAACCGATAAGGAGGTACGGCTATCAGCGCCTGATTTCCCGTGTCAATAGTGTGTTCCGCCAGCAGTGTAGGTTTTCTACTTGGAAGGAACACTTCTTCGTTCTTATTAAGAACAGCTAAAAGACCCTTTTTCTGTTTCTCACTTAAGTCAGGTCTTAGTTCTGCTACCTTTTCTAGGTTAATGGAAGAAATACCTATGTCTTCGCTTGTATAACCAGGAAATAGCGCTGCTGAGTCGGGTGATAGTTCCACCCTGGCCTCTGCGATTGCTTGTATAGCATCTGCGTACAGATAATCTGTGTAATCAGCTGGAGTTCCATCGAATGCAGAACGTGGGCGTTTAGCCGGTATGGATGTGTCAGCTGTACATGCTTCCTTCGGTTCGTTTCTAGGCGGTACCATTCCACTTCTAGGTACTAGTACCCGTTCCTCATGGAGTGAATGGTCAATCTGTGCCATCGAAATTCCTTCAATATCTTCTGGTGTAAGATCGTATTCATATGCTGGTTGATCCACAAAGTGCCAGGTCATCTGAGGTATATTTATGATCATGCCAGCGTCTTGGATAAAACCTACTCCCAGTAAGGTTTTATTTTCTCTGGACTCGGGGAGTACTATGAAGGTTGTGGGGATGACACGGTTGCACATTTTTACTGGCAGATTAATGGACAGTATATCCTCTCGCCTCTTCACCCCATCAGCCAAAGTAACCGTGACAGTCTGCTTTGCAAAGTGGCACCCCCTACGCTTCAAACAAGTATAGAGTTGGTATGAAGCAACACTTGACTTAGCACACGTGTCTACGTATGCTGTTCCGACGATGTCGTAGATGCCAATTCCCACCATAGGTCGTGGCCGGGTATCCGTCTTAATGCTCAGGGAGCAGAAGTCCACATTTTGTTCTGTCTTGACCGGCTTCTTCATCGCGCAAGTAGGGCATTTGCTTCTCACCACCCCAGGTGCTCCACAGCCGTAGCACGAGAAAACGGGTTGAGACGGCGACGGTGCCTGAGTAGATGCTGCTTCCGCTTTCGTCTTTTTCTCCCATAAATTAGGTTGTTTGCCGTGATCTCGGATTCTCTTTCGGCAATCCTCTGCGTTGTGTCCAATATGCCGACAATAGTCACAGCGGGGCTTCTTCCCTTTTCCTTTATCTTCGTTGCTGATAGCGGATGACTGCGGCTTCTCTCTTAACAACTGTTCAGTACTTCTAGCTGCATTTAGAAGTTTCTCGAACGTCGCCACAGTGTTACGGTGAACCTTTTCTCGTATCTTTATGTGCAGCTGCCCGTAAATGATATCCAGTTGCTGTTCCTCTGTTAATCCTGGTGTAGGAAGTTGTTCTAAGAGAGCACGATTTTTAGCAATGAAAGATTCCGTCAGCATATCCGCCGGTTGTTTGCAAGAAAAAACCTCTTGATAAATCAAGTAAGCCGGTTTCTTTGGTGCAAACGCATGTCGAAGACATTTTTCGAAGTCTTCCCAGATATGGATGCCTCTTTTAACCCCCTGCCACCATATTGCTGCTTCACCCTTCAAGATCAATGGTAGTGTGAGAATAGCTTCTGCATCGGTGATTTTATTTACGGTTTTGTAAACTGCTGCGGCAGACAAGAATTCCTCCACTCGCATAGTATCTCTAGTGCCATCAAAAGAAAACGATGCTTTGTCAAACGAGCGTGGTGGTGCACAGTTGGAAACAGCTTGTAATGCTGCTGACGTGATTGACGTTACTAGCTCCTGTAGTTGTTCGGGTGACATAGTAACGTTTGTCGCCATCTTTGGTTTTCTCGTGAAAAATCTGCGTGGCCCGGTCCGTAAAGTAGGTTCGAGTTTAGTTTCCTCTCCCGAAGACTCGCCGCCGGTGTTCGCCACCTTGGTTGCTGTTCGTTCCGGAATATGCGTAGATTTTTCGGAAGAGGTCCACGTTGTAGCGCCAGTTGTAACGGGTTTACGAAGAGGGATGGGTCGCACGCAGAGTAGAAGAAAAGATGGTTTTGACGACTTTAGGTGTTTATTCGATGAAAGATTGAGTTAACTATAAACTTTGTTTAGGGCAAAGGGCCGGGTACCGTCCGCAGTGCCTTAAGTACGCTCAGAGTAATATCACTAGTGCCGGTGGAACCGTCTGCTAGTGATATTCGATGCCTGATTGTAATTAATTAATAATCGCACTGAACCGACTGGTGGTGTTTTCCATGAATGTTCCGTTTGCGCGTTTTAAGACACAACTAGCGCCATCTAGCGGTCATCGGTGTAAACTGAGAGTTGGTGTTACAGAACTATATTAAAATAGTATGGTTGTTTTTTCTTTCTCACTCGCGCATTTTTTTTTAAATATATTAAACTATTTAATGTACTAATTTAAAATCTTAGATGTACGAATAAAGAAAATTATTCAATTTTAGTTATCAATTTAGATTTTTTGTAAGTTTTCTTTTTAACTGAAAGTTATTAATGTTATTTTCTTTATTTGTTCATCTTAGATTTTACATAAATACATTCAAGCATTTTTAGGTGTGCGAAATAGAAGATACAAGAAGCAAGAGTTCCTAATGCAGTTGCGGACAACAAACTTGATAGTACAATGCAACAGAAATACCTACAACTATTTCGATATCGAAGATATAAACAAATACACTTCACGATGGTAAGTGGTCACTTTACAGACATAGCATTCATATCTGAGAACTTGTCAAATATGATTCACAATATTGCTGATTCTGTTTTACTCTAAACTAAACTAACAGATCTAATATTACTTGTCTCTTTTTTATGCCACTGGTGGCTAAAAAGCTGACGAGCTGCCTGATGGTAAGAAGCCACCGTCGGCTATGGATTCTTGTAACACCAGAGGCATCACAAATACGTTGCTGAACCTTTAAGAATTTATTAACTTTAACGAAATAATAGTCTTTCGTTTCAACGTGAGAAAAAAAGGGAAAAACAATTTTAGAACTGTCAAAGATTTAGTTTAGAATACTGGTACAGAATCGGCGTCAGTTTTAAGTACAATAATTTAGTTTATTGTCAAAATTAAATTGGAAAACCGGCACTATACTTGAGAATTTACGCTTGGTTTACCAAGAGACAGTTTTAAAATCAAAAGCAGGAATCTTGTGATGCTGGTTGTAAAAACAATTTTCTATAGTGTCCATCGCTGGATACTCGATGGAAATGTGTTTAGCCTTTAATATTGACAAAACATAAGTAGTACAACACTACCAATGTTTTAAAAACAAAAACTGTTTTATAAGCTTTTATTTAGTTTCACCTTCCCGGTGTGTATGTAATCAAATCTTACAAATTAAATTTGACTCACTTTTCGGTTTCCGATTTTGCTGAAACTTAGCATACACCTTTAGTTCTGGAGACAATACAATATGCAATCTCCAATATTGGAATCGATTCTGATGTACTCTAAACTAAACTAAATTTGACAGCTCTAAAATTGTTGCCATCCCTCTCTCACATATTAAAATGAAAAAAAGGCAGATAATTTTAGTTCTGTCAGATTGATTTAGTTTAGTTAGTGGTACGACAGAATCGACGCCATTGTAAGATTTTCAAAATAGCCGGTAAAATAAAAATTAAAAGCATCATTTAAATAAACGTTTATTTTTATTTTATAAAAGCTTGTTTAAAACAAGTTTTGTTTTTCTCCAGTTGTGCCAGTTTCAAGTACAGTAAAAGTAATTAAATTTCCAAATAACTGTGGAGACCGGTCTAAATAATTTTTAAACTAACACTAATTCACAAATGTTTTTATTTTTTATTTTTTAGACTAATTATTAAAAAAAATTGAACATTTTAAAAAAACTTAAAATTTTACACGCGTTAATTCCACAGTTCTACACATATTTTTTTAATTAAATCGAGTGCATTCAGAGTCCTTTATTCTAAAGTGCCATTTTCGATATTCTGGCAACATCACAGTAAAGGTGATACACAATTTCATTATAAAATTCATCTAAATTGGTAAAACAATATTTTGCTATTCATATAAAAAAATACACATCTGTTTTTAATTTAATAATACATAACACAATTATTACTTTAAAAATTAAAGCAGAGTTCAAACCGAAGCGTATGTCGCGGCAACAAAGGCCTCTGCCTTTTTTCTTCGGTTGCATACACGAAAGTAATAAGGCATCTAATTAAGACCGCGCTCAACGGTCAGAAATATCTCTTTCGTGAAACTTTTTTTCCTTTTCTTTTGATTTTAACATTTTGAAAGATAAAAATTCACTAAGTACTAATAAAAAATTTAACGACTGGGGGTGTTCTTTAGACAACAACACTGCAAACGTTTTGTAGTTTTTTGTTGTTGATATGTTTTATTTTGGCGGTAGAAATAGAAAAAAAAAAACTATTAACTCGATTTTTTGTCGATCTCCTCCGCCATCCTATAAAATATCAAAACGAAAATTGTTTAATACCATTTGCAATGTTATTCTAAAGAAAATGTCCAATCTGTTTTTTAATTCTCCCTCAGTGTTTTTTTTTACTCTTTATATGTGCGAATAAGATAGCTCAAGCCGATAAGCGCGGCCTTAAACGGAAGCCCAAAAACTGATACACTGCACGCAGCATGATCGCTTTGGTTTGTACTTCGCTTTAGGAACGATTTACAGCAAACGGGCCACGTCAGAACGCATTTAACAATGCGGTAAAGGAAATTAATGTCTATATATAGATATATATTCCGCGTAACCCAGTATAGACTGGGTTACACGGAAGGGGTGTACTACTGTTCCATATACAACGATCATTGACACTCGACAAAATGTATGGAACAGCTGATATTTTTTCGAAATTTTAGTATTGGTCCCATAGTAGAAGTTGTTCATAATGATGAGTATAATGGATCCCTTTCGGCTTAGTACATGCTTTCCGCGTAACCCTGTGTATATATACAGTAGTTAGTTCATATTTGTATGGAACTTGGTTGGCTATTCACGCGGTCTGCCAGAGCCGGCCAGATCATAGACATTGTAAAACGTACCACGACGCGCACCGTCGGTGTGAATCGTCCTTTAGTTTCTGAAAGATTATCTGTCTATCGGCCGCTGACTACAAAATGCCAGAACTTAATTTTGAGTAGCCTCGCTATGTTCGAGAAAAGTAGTATACAAACCTAAACAGGTATTAGGCATTATTTGACTCACGCAAGTGTGGCTCGGCTTCGAAATAACCCATATTTTTAGTTCGACTAATAAAAGCTTATTTTGCATGCTGCAACAATTATTACCAAAAAAAGGCAAATAGCGTTGCTTTGCGTACATAGCGTTGCTTTGCGTACATCGCGCTGCTACGCGTACATCGCGCTGCTTAGCATAATTGTTCTGCTTTGCGTACATCGCGATGCTTTGCGTACGTCGCGCTGCTTTGCGTACATCGAGCTGCTATGCGTACGTCGCGCTGCTTTGCGTACATCGCGATGCTTTGCGTACGTCACGCTGCTTGGCATACATTGTTCTGCTTTGCGTACATCGCGATGCTTTGCGTACGTCGCGCTGCTATGCGTACGTCACGCTGCTTTGCATACATTGTGCCGCTTTGCGTACATCGCGATGCTTTGCGTACGTCGCGCTGCTTTGCGTACATCGAGCTGCTATGCGTACGTCGTGCTGCTTTGCGCATATCGAGCTGCTTTGCGCAAACCTTTAGGGAGTAACTGTTTGAGTAAGACATCTCATAACCAGCGGCCGACTTCTATCTACTTTGGGAAATAGAACTGAACCAAATCACAAAAAGTTCTAAATGAAAATCAGAAACGTACGAAGTAAAAAAGTCCCATGTATCACCTTCACTGCCCTAGTGCCGTGCGAACGCCCCTCACTTGAGGGCGCATTCGATGAACACGCCATGGTGGAGAGGCGTGGCGGGGGGCGTGATGGGGGGCGTGGAGACCGGCGAGGGGGGCGTCGAGCTGCAAGCCACGGAGTAAGGTTCGTGGCTGAATACGTCCGATGTCAGCGGGAACAGGTCTTTGATCATCAGCCTGTGGACAACATAAATTGTAATTTAATAATTTCTGAGGTTATCGCGACTTACAGTATAATTTTCCTAAACTAACCTAAGTGTATCATACTAATATTATAAATGTGAAAGTGTGTTTGTTTGTTGGTTTGTTTGTTCCTCTTTCACGCTGCAACGGAATAACGGATCGACCTGATTTTTTGCATGGGTATAGTTCAAGAGCCAGAAAGTGACATAGGCTACTTTTCATCATCGCCATCATTATCATCACCATTTTTCATCACTACGCGGGTGAAACCGCGGGGCGCAGCTAGTTGTGTAATAATGGTGGATTTAACAAAAAAACATCGAAAGCAATTTTTGGTGTTCTTATTCTATACTAGCGGCCCGCCCGGCTTCGCCAAAGTATTTAACAAAAAAAAATTGGTATTTTTTACACCTTGGGTGTTTATTAGAGTTTTAGTAAGGATCCCTAATTTTATTGAAAATATAATATAGCCTGTGTCACCCGGGGATAGTGCAGCTTCCCAACAGTGAAAGTATTTTCAATTGTTTCGGAGCCTATTCAATGCAAACAAACAATCAAATTTTTCCTCTTTATAATATTAGTATAGAAGTATAGATAATAGAAAGGTCAATTGAATTTCAATTTCTGTAATAAAAAGATCTATATTTCAACCGACTTCAAAGAAGGAGGAAGGTGCTTAATTCAGTCCGTATTTTTTATTATTATTTGTTGAAAATAAGCGTCCTACGGCTGAAATGATGATGATGATGAAGTGATTTTCCACAGCAATATTACTTACTATCCCTAGTATAGACCTATTAATGGCTGTAATTTAAAATAACTATATAAAACTAATGCATATATTTTTATGCTGTTGGTCTTGAATAAAGATAAAATAAAAATAAAATGATTTTGCAAGCTCTTAAGCTATGCAGGCTTCCGCCGCTGACTTCAATTCAATTCAATTTCAAAAAATCTTTGTTAATCATAAGTGTAACAAATGTGTACAATTACCAGTGTACATAGATCCTGGTAGTACAGTGCAATGTGTTATAAACATTTTATCGGACACGCAGGCTCTTTTAAAACTTACAAAACGGAAAATACTTATAAATTAAATAAATTGAAAAATATAATATTGATGGTACAATGTTAGGACCCGGGTATGTCCTAAAACTGCGACCAGAACCACCGAAGGATGGGCAGCAGCGTCCTATTAGTACACGGTGAACGTACTGCGATCCCCAAGCCGCCTGCCAAGCGTGGGGATTATGGCAACACCCTTCTCTAAGAGGGAGGCCTTTGTTCAACAGTGGACTTTTACAGGCTGAAGTGTGAATGTTAGGAAAATACATAATTATGTATGCTTTAGTAAGAGCATTACATTTTGAACCGCTGACTGGAAACTTACCAAATGTCTCTGTCGCAGACGTAGCGCACAGTGGGCGTGGGGAAGCCGTTGAAGGGCGACGCCACGGGCAGCGTGTACGCGCCCATGTCGGGGAAGTACAGCCACGCGCCCACCGGCAGCGGCGGGAGCCGGGTGGATGGCAGCACGCAGTCCAGTCCGTCGCACGACGGACCCCACACCGAGCACGCGGCTGGCTTGCCGGACGATTCCTGGACACCATTATACACATTAATACATCATCTATATACCAATCACACCCCCAGTTTCTGAAAACCTGTTCAATTTAATATATTGTCAAAACTCATGTCAAGTGACTTGATTGGCTGTTGTTTTTTCGTTCAACCAATTACGTCAGTTGACATAATATTAAAAAAAAAACGGGACTGTTTTTTGCACACACGTGATATGGCTGCCAGAGACTGATATACATACATATATAGTTTTAAATACATACTTAAATAGATATTGACAACCAGATATAGAACAAACACGCACACACACGCACATTTGTTCATCACATGAATTTTTGTCCTATGTGGGAATCGAACCCACGCCCCCAAGCTCAGAAGGTAGGTTCACTACTAACTGGACCAACGGGCTATCTAGAAAATGCGTTAGTTAGATTTTGTGTTGATAAGCCTTTAACCGGGTTTAAAGTCTATCTCCCTTCGGCTTATCACAACAAGACTCTTACTACCAACTCCTTACGCGGTCTCAAACTAACATTAAAACAGCGCAGTTCGGAAAATCACGCGAACATGAACCTTAACGCGCCCAGATACGGTATGCGGTCGCGCAACTTTATTCATCACCTAAGCCGGAACATCTGGCCGTAAGGCCCCAGTTCCATGTATTGGTCATCGTGTTTTCAGGATCGGGTTCACTCTCCGAGCCATAGGGTAAAAAATCATCATCATTATCAGCCAATCATGTTCCCACTGCTGGGACACATAACAGGCCTTCTCTCAAAGAGAGAGAGGACGGGCTATGTGCAGTTTTGATGCAATCGCTTAAAAACAATGGAGGAAAACGGTACTTCCAAGAACCTCAAAAAAAGTAATTTGAGTTTCGCCATCATACACTGAGCCAGCATGGTGGATTATGGCCTATCTTCTCTCTCTGAGAGAAGGCCTGTGGCCCAATGAGAACATGATGAGATGATTATATAAATGATAAGTCTCTTTGCCTGTCCTGCTGTAATACGACAGAAAGAAAGGAAGTGTAGATCGTAGGTCTCTTCAAGGCCAGAATTAATTTCATAATTTCGATCATAATGTCGATAATCAGGTAGGCATGTTGGCAATAAGACTTGTCTAGGTATTTATTTATGTCAGTTTTTGCGTGTTTACCTCTAGCGGGTATGCGGTGACATGCTGGTGATCGTAGAGGATGCAGTTGAAGGAGCCGTATACGCCATCGTTGATGAAATACATCGTGTGGTTCTCCTCATCCTCAGCAGTCGGCACCTGAAGCAATTCCACGATTTTTATACTAATTCAACACTTATTCTTCGCTCACAGAATCAAGGAATAAGGATGAGAATATATATTTTTTTTGAGGAAGGGCATCCGATACCAGTTGATGGCGCTTTTCTTTATTATCTTTATATGTTGCGAAACTTGACTGCGATACTAGCGCTACGGTAATTTGTAGAACCCTTTCGTACGCTATCTGACTGCAGCGCTTACGGAAGTTCGAGACAACCTATAGCACGCTCTAATTACGGCGCCATCTAAGTTTATATCGTTTTTAGGCAAATTTCCGATCTACGCTCTAATGTTCCGCTATTGTTATTCCACTTAGTCTATCTTCCTTGACAGAACTAATAACCGATGGGGAAGAAAGGTTCTCGAGTGTAGACAACGAACCGGAAAACGCAGCATAGGCCTCCCACTAGATAGGCCGACGACATTGTGAGAGTCGCGGGCATCCAGTGGATGCAGATGGCAGGAACGCCGGCCCTGGTTTAGAGCGAGAAGAGCGGTCGTTTTAGGCGCCAAATAGCAAGGGGCGCAAAAATGCCTAAAGCGAAAACAATTGTACGAAACATTAAATATTGACGACGCCTTGCGCGTAGGGACGGGTGCGGCGAGGCACACTTGCATTGTGTGTAACCATTACACAATTTTGTTGTGGAAATAGTTTATATCCTGGATTAGCACATGGGCTAGTTTTTATCCCGGAAAAATTATCAACTCCTGTACCATAGTTAACAGAAATGAAACGCGCCAATAGGTAATCTCGCCCTACTCTGATCAAAAGGAAGTGCCGAGGCAGTGGTGATGATGATATAGTAATAACTCACCTCTCTAATGGAATGTATAAGGGTGGCCAGCGTGTAGGCGGCAGCTGCGAAGTACCGGCCCGGCTCCGCGATCACTCGCACCGACTCCCCCGGGAAGTGGGTCTCCAGGGCCGCGTTGATCACTTGAGACACCTGACGAATCAAAATTCACTATTAAATACACAATTGGTGTGGAGACCGTGGCTGGTTGGGGGACTGAGGCCAAGAAGCTCATTTCGGAGATAGGGCACAGGCTCAAAGAAAAGTGTGGTGACTCCCGCTCCGGCACGTTCCTGGTGCAAAGGTTGGCTATTGCCATCCAACGCGGTAACGCAGCGAGTGTTTTGGATACCTTTGCGCCGGGAACGGTTAGGGGTGGGTTATTTGAATAGGTATTAGTTTAGTTATTGGTGAATACCATGATATATTTAGGATTTATTTGACATTAAAATTTATTTTCTAACCAAATAACTAAAGCCCGTTGTGAGGGTAGCTGGCATACAGTGGATGCAGATGGCAGGCTGTCGTTCAGTGTGGAGGTCAAAGGGGGAGGCCTATGTTCAGCAGTAGACGCCTTCTCGCTGTTGCGAAACTTGACTGCGATACTAGCGCTACGGTAATTTGTAGAACCCTTTAGTACATTATCTGACTGCAGCGCTTACGGAAGTTCGAGACAACCTATACGACGCTCAAATTACGGCGCCATCTAAGTTCATACCGTTTTTAGGCAAATTTCCGAGGTAAGCTCTAATGTTCCGCTATTGTCTTTCCTCTTAATATATCTTCCTTGGTATTACCAAGGAAGATATACTGAGAGGAAAGGCAATAGCGGAACATTAGAGCACAAAACGCTGTTCAGAAATAGGAAATCAGAAATATTTATTGGCCATAAAAACATTAAACGTAATAGGCAAGTCAATTTTACACATTACAATTTTATGTTCCGCACATTAGAGCGTAGCTCGGAAATTTGCCTAAAAACGTTTTTTTTTTTAATATAAATAATAGGGTTGCGTTTGACCACCTTTGTTTTCTATTGTCTTTCCTCTCAGTCTATCTTCATTGTTAATACTTACAGCGAGTATATCGTGGTGCGAGTCGCCCGGGAAGCCGCCCCCGATGTCGAGGAGTGCCATGTCTCGCAGGCCCAGTTTCCGCGCCTCGTGGAACAGGCCGCGGCAGAGCGCGATGGCTCGCGAGTACACCGCCGTCTCGCCCGCGCCGGACCCCACGTGGAACGAGATGCCGATAACCTGTGGTACAACATTATTATGTTAACAAGATAATGGCGGCGATTCTGTCATACCACTCACCAATCCAAACCAAACCAAAACCAATCTGAGGATGCCTCGTGAAGAGGCGAAACACGTGTCGACATGGTGCACTAAGGAAACGGGGATAATTGTTTTCATAATAATTTCAAGCCTCGTGAAGAGGCGAAACACGTGTCGACATGGTGCACTAAGGAAACGGGGATAATTGTTTTCATAATAATTTCAAATTGATTGTTTATTTTATAAATTGTTTTTTGTCTGTGTAATTGTAATCTTATTTTTATTGTGAGTCATTATTAGTTAGTCATTTCATTTTCATTTCAATTGAATAATATTAATTGTAAAAAAAAATTATAACGAATTTTTAGTAACAAAATTAAATTCCTCTTTTTGTTTTAGATTAGGGTTATTTTTCACATCTATGTAATTAAAATTTTATGTCAGGTTAGGTTTAAATTAGCATCATCAATATCTATAGAGGAAAATAATTTATCCCAAAATCCTTATTGTACTCGAAACGACGTAGAAGCGGAATTACACTAGAAATTCATCATATAACTAATCTGACAGGAATAAAATTATCTGCCTTTCCTTTCATTTTAATAAGTGAGAGAAGGATGGCGACGATTTTAGAGCTGTCAAATTTAGTTTAGAATCTATCAGAATCAATGCCATTGTATGAAAATGGCAAGATGAAGTGGCAGAGGGTACACGCAGAACAGATGGCCGATAGGGCCTATAGTACCCATCAATATGAACAAATTTACTATGGAAGCATTTCCAAAATCGCAAAAATAACCAGGTGCCCCCCCCCCCCCTCCCCCAATCTTTATGACAAGTGTGATATCGATAGACTAGCATGATATTATACTTTTATAGGGCAAGTGCCTTTATTAACTAAACAAAATACAAGCTAACACTACAAAAAAAGTTACGACTGCCCACAAGACATTCCAATTAACACAGTGGCAGAATTACCACGCTGAATAGCAATTAATAGACCAGTATGATATTGATACTTTAGTATGATATTGATAGACTAGTATGTCATTGATTAACTTGTATGATATTGATAGACCAGTATGATATTAATAGGCCAGTATGATATTGATAGACTAGCATAATATTGATAGACTAACATGGTATTAATAGACCAGTATAATATTGATAGACTAACATGGTATTAAAATACCTTGTATGATATTGATAGACCAGTATGATATTAAAAGACCAGTATGATATTAATAGACTAGCATAATATTGATAGATTAGCATGGTATTAATAGACTAGCATGATATTGATAGACCAGTATGATATTGATAGACCAGTATGATATTGATAGACTAGTATGATATTGATAGACCAGTATGATATTGATAGACTAGTATGATATTGATAGATTAGTATGATATAGATAGACTAGTATGATATTGATAGATTAATATGATATTGATGGACTTGTATGTTATTGATAGACTAGTGTGAAATTAATACTCACGTTGAGGCGATGCAAGACAGCCAGTTTGAGAAGACGCGGAGCCTCTACGACGGGGTCGCAACCAAACTTCATCCCCAGCGGACACTGCGCCGATGTAGCGTCGCATCGGATACGAATCACCAACCTATGACAACACATTGTATTAGAAAATAGAACTAAAAAAATACAATTAAAATAAAGCTTTTTTTCGTATCTTTAAGCAACCCCTTTCATTTGATACTGAAATATTCGGGAACCACTACTGGGGTAGGTACTATGGCACTCTGCTGTAGTTGGTTTATTACTGGCGGCACGCGGGTCGCGCGCGCCGTCATATAGTTCAGATACCCATAGCATGGGGGTGCATAAAAATAGCTGGTCCGCTATTTTTGGGAGTCCACCATATTGGATTTAGAATGACGTCACTTATGTTATTTTGCGTCTTGTCATCATTGGGGTCGATTCTGGCATACCACTCACTAAACTAAACCAATCTAACAGGACTCAATCATCTGCCTCTCTTTTTATTTTAATATATGTGAGAACCTTTTCTCACATATATTAAAACTAGCGGTCGCCCCAGCTTCGCACGGGTATAGATTATAGCCTATGTCACCCCGGGATAGTGTAGCTTCCCGTCGGTGAAAGAATTTTTCAAATCGGTTTAGTAGTTTCGGAGCCTATTTCAATGCAAACAAACAAACAAACAATCAAATCTTTCCTCTTTATAATATTAGTATAGATATATGTGAGAACCTTTTCTCACATATATGAAAATAAAAAGAGAGGCTCGGAAATTTGTCTAAAAACGGTATAAACTTAGATGGCAGCGTAATTTGAGCGTGCTATAGGTTGTCTCGAACTTCCGTAAGCGCTGCAGTCAGATAGCGTACGAAAGGGTTCTACAAATTACCGTAGCGCCAGTATCGCAGTCAAGTTTCGCAACATTTCAAGAGAATAAAGAAAAGCGCCATCTACTGGTATGGGTTGCACTTCTCTTGAAATGTTGCGAAACTTGACTGCGATACTAGTGCTACGGTAATTTGTAGAATCCTTTCGTACGCTATCTGACTGCAGCGCTTACGGAAGTTCGAGACAACCTATAGCACGCTCAAATTACGGTGCCATCTAAGTTTATACGGTTTTTAGGCAAATTTCCGAGCTACGCTCTTATGTTCCGCCATTGTCTTTCCTCTTAAAACCATCTTGCTTGATTAAAAATAATAAAATCTATTCACAGTTTACTAAATTCAAGCTGTACGGGGACAGATGTGAAGACAGATTTAGGTGATGATGGAGACATAAGGTGGCTATAGAAATTACTAAACGAAACGACGTAACCCCGTCGAGTTTGGGTTCGTTGGATTTGTCTTCCCAAGCACTTTGGTCCTAGATTATAAATTCAATATGGCGTACTGCCCAAGACAGCAGACTTCCCAAGATGGCGGACAAAATGTTCTTATCTACCATCATGATATGGGTATCATGCGTATGGACATGGGTATGGGCTTAATAAATTAAAATGTAAATTAGCTGTATATGGTTTTCGTCAATAAAAAAATATAAAATAAGCAATAATAATTGTCATCATCATCATCATCATCAAGACGTCCACTGCTGAACATAGGCCTCCCCCTTTAACCTCTACATTGAACGACAGCCTGCCTTTTGCATCCACTGGATGCAGGCGACTCTCACTATGTCGTCGGTCCATCTAGTGGGCGGCCTACCTACGCTGCGTCTTCCGGTTCGTGGTCTGTACTCTACTCAAGAACCTTTCTTCCCCATCGGTTACCGGTTCTTCGAGCGATGTGCCTGCCCATCATAATAATTGTATCTAGTCACAATTAATTATTAAGGTATTATGTGATGTGTGATGGTAACTCACTGCGCATGCGGCATGAGGCGTTTGATCTTCAGCAGCTCGACTTCCGAGTCGAAGGTCATCGTGAGCACGCCGAGGGAGTCCGCGCGGCGGATGTGGGAGCTCATCTTGGCGGGATTCGCGAAGATAATGCGGCTGTGGACAAACATTCAGCATATAGTGCCTATTTCACACCTAAAAGTGGGAAAATAAGGAGAATATGTTCTAATGACAGGCAGGACATTCTTATTCCTGTTTGTCCCCTCTTGGGGACAGAATGATTCATTTATTGACTACTTGTGACGAAGATAGAGAGATAAGAGATAGTTTAAAAAAATTATAATAGATAGGCTTGTGCTTCGCCACCATCACGCCTCTACGATAGAGCACGCTTGCCTAAAAGAAACCGATTCACTCTCGACTTGAAGACACCCAGAAGAAGAAGAAGAAAAGATTTCCTTTTTTTTTTTTTTTGTGTTTGCACATACTCAAGGCCAGCGTGCCCGTCAGTGGTGGCGTGTTTAGTTTATTGATTTCTTGTGAAGTTTTTTTTTTTGCTGAAATATTTTTCTTTTTGATTTTATACTTACTCGGGGCTGACGCCGAGGTCGGTGACAAGCTCCATCTCAGCCTTGGAGGCGCAGTCGAACCCAGCACCGAGCGCAGCGAGAGTGTTCACCATCACGCGGTCATCGTTGCACTTCACCGCTGTAAACAAACAAACACACAACTTGAGAAACAAAAACCAGCAAATGTACGTGTTAAAATTTATTTATTAACCCGTCTTCTACTTCTATAAATCCTGCCCATCCTGAGTTGTCTGGAAGCGAGCACTCTTAGTGATGAGGCTGATAATTGTAACACTAGTATTTAACCTACTTCAAAAAAAGATGGGGTTCTAATTTTATTTTTTTATTTTTTACCTCAGAACTCCGTCATTTATAAACCGGTTTTTTTAAAGGTTATTCTTTTTGATTGGTCCCGTAGAAACATCATTCATATCGGTTCAGTTCAAGTTGCTTTCCAGACTTTATATTAGGTACAAAAAACGCAGCACGCGGAGTTCTCATACCACGTGCTCGCGGTGTCTTTCCTGATAAAGGTCTGTGGTCCAACACATTGGTTAAAGTATGACCAAAGTATTGTCCCGACATTTCGGTTAAGAGTTTATATGTCGTCAACATGGGTTGCGTTGCATCCATTTGCGCGGTTATGACAAACAGTATCAAATGCATGTTTTGTTTATGAATACTTGAGGATATAATTAAGTTTAATGTAATTTTAGACATAAACTTGGTGTAACTTTTCTCGATAGAATAATTCGGCAAAAACAGGCCTTTTAAAACACGATTTTAGTGTTATCTTCAAATCTAGAAGTCGTTGACAATTTTTTTTTTTCATATTCTAATGTTAATTTATGTAGTGTAGTTTAATGTAATTTTATTTAACACTGTTTCAAACTATCACGGCTGTTCACTAATGTTATATTTATTTAAAAGTTCTAATAGTTCTTGAAGTCTTGAAGACTTAAAAGCGTGAGGTCGCGGGTTCAAACCCCGGGCCCGTACCAATATGCTCTTTCCAGCTTATATACAGATTTTCATACCACTGGCTTTTCGGTGAAGGAAAAGATCGTGAGGAAACCTGCATACGTACGGAGAAGGAACTCAATGGCGTATGTGAATCCACCAATCCGCACTGGGCCAGCGTGGTGGATATGGCCCAATCACCCTTTCGGGGGTAGGCTAAAAGTCCAGCAGTGGACTGTTAAAAGGATGATTATGATGATGATGATGAATAGTTCTTGAGTAATCCGGAGTTTTATCATTTGTCGCTTACGTTATTAAGTCCTGAGGCGGGCGCCGACTCGTGCGTGTCTCTTCCTGCACGCGTAGATCGCATAGATTTGTCACTGTTTCGCGTAGGGGCAAAACTCTGATTTGAGCTGACAACATATCGACTCTTAGCCTTTGAATAAACTAAAGTTATATGATTATTTAGGGGATATTTACCGTGATTAGGATGTGGAATGAGCTCCCGATATTTCGGCGCAGTTACAACCTTACCACGGTAAATATCCCGTAAATAATCATATAACTTTAGTGAACAACCGTGATAGTTTAAAACAGTGTTTTGAATAAACTGACCATAGAACGGGTCGACGCGCGGCATGAGCTCCTTCCAGCGGTTGTATCTGGCGACCACCTCATCAATGTTCATCACGTAGAAGGGGTCCTCCTGGACTCCGCTAGCGACGATGTCGCGAATTATGTTGGTAGGAGTCCACTCTCCGTCCATCACCTGGACTAGGGCGCGTTCCGTCTCCGGTACCTGAAAAATATCATCATAAATTATTATTATAGTTTAATTTATGTGCCTCTTTCAACCAGGGGTTCCCAAACTTATTTTGTCTAGTGCCCACTTTGAGAATAAATTATTTTTTAGCGCCCCCATTTTTTCAAAATGGGGGCGCTAAAAAGAGAGAAATATCGAACCGAGTTTGAGTAATCTCTTAACTAATATTAATTGATGTTCACAAGTTGTAGTCGAGAGCTCATGCAGTCGGTGTCTAAGAGGCCTCCTAGCTAAATGAAATTACAAATCACCCCCCAAGCCTCTACACAACGCCCCCATTTTTTTCTGGGTCTCTTACCGCCCTCCATTAGGCCTGCAGCGCCCACATGGCGGCGTTATCGCCCATTTTGGGAAAGGCTGCTTTAAACAAATAAAAGAAGCTCAAACTCGAGGAACTTAATCACTTGGTGACGAAGGTCTGATAATGCAGTCGAAAGAGATTAATATAAGAACTCTTCATAAAAAAAACTAATGGAAAAAAATAAAAATATCGTCGAATGGATAGATTTATTTCCCATCCTAAGGTTGCCTGGAAGAAATAGCTTTAAGCGGATAAGACCGCTAGTTGCACTAGTTTTTTTTTTAAGTTTTTTTTCCTCTGTATCAAATTTCATCGTGTGAACAATAAAGAGTTAATCAATCAACCAAATGAGCGTCACCTAAGGTGCTTAGGGACAGATTTACTACTACACTGTTGGTCAAAATTGCCACCATACACCATACTGAGCAGTAATCACGACGTTTGCAACATGCTAGTTTCTATACTTTATACAACGCAAAGTCGCTTACCATCAGGCGAATTGGTGGTTAAACGTAAATCGAACCCGTACGAAGCGCTTTGATTCCACATTTATTATGCGAATTGCTAGTCTGAGGAATTCGCTGCCAGAATAGGTGTTCCCCGATAGTTACAATCTGGATGTCTTCAAGAACCTGGATGTCTTCAAGTCGAGAGTGAATCGGTTTCTTCTAGGCAAGCGTGCTCCATCGTAGACTGCATCATCGCTTACTATCAGGCTAGTTGGCGGCCAAGCGCAAGCCTATTTTTAATAAATATATATATATATATATATAAAAAGATGTGCAAACAGCTGTGCAGAAGCCACAAATGTAGCAAGACAGAATCATTGTGGCTGTCGAAGTATTTGCCTACCCAACTTTACCGAGTTAGTCCAATCTGTAGTGTGTGTATTCTGTATCTGTAACTTATCTAAATTAGTCCGGTTGGTTCAGGGGGGCTAGACAAGAGCCACTTTCTGTTAGCGTTAACGCCTGCGGAAAGGTGAAATTGTGTGAAAATTATATTAACAATGACATTAGCTTGAGATAAATTATCTCAAAAATTAACCCAAAAATGGGTCTTGTCTAACCACCCTGTTCTCAGCAGATGCATGGGTGTTTACTTTCAGAGAAGCTTCAAGCTCGACTGTGCAGAGGACGAAAATGGAGTCTTACCTTCATCTTGGTTGTTAAGTCCTTTTCTTCCAAACTTTTCCGAGTTAATCCAATCAGTGAGCAGATAACTTTTCCGAATGAGACCGGTTAGTTTCGTTCTCAGCGGACGCGTGGGTGTTTCCTTTCGGAGGCCCGAAGCCCCGGCGGCGCCGAGGCAATTGGGCGCTATGCCGCGGGTGCGTTCAACAGTCCGGGTGGAGGGGCAGCCGGGGTCAGGTGGCGAAGCCCGGGGAAGGCCCACTATCGCTAGTCCACTGGTGTCAGCTGTGGACAGACATTAATGACATTAGTGAATAGAAAAAAACTTCTACATGCTTCGTTTTTGGCCACATCGCAGCTTACCATTAGGCGAGTTGCTAGCCTAATATAAAAAAGGACGGATATTGTACTGATGTGTCAGGAGTGGTGGAGCGTAAACTGAATGGATATAGGTAAGGTCAATTTCTCGACCTTGCAGGGTAGGCGAAAGTCGTGCGGTGATCCAATACGCGTTTTTTGCATGAAACCGTTCTCGTCGACTGGGGCAATGGCGTGACGGATACGAAGCAGTTTAAGACGCTTTCATCACAGTCTAGCAAACGCAGTCCTAGTCTAGTTCAGGTTAGTACAGACTCGCGGGCGTGGTATTGCGTCAGCAGGCATTTCTTTATGTGGAACCGTTCGAGATGGATGCCATGCAGGCAGAAGCTGCTGCCACTTTCGCCACCTCCGTCACTGTCACGCTGGTGAGGTAGAAAACGCAGTATTGGGCTAGTTCAAGGGCTTTACGGCTACCTATTAACGCGGGATCGAAAAAGCGCAGTGTGGAAAATCGCGCGAACGTTAACCGCCGAGATACGGTTTGCGGTCGCGCAACTTTTCGCAATCACCTAAACAGAATCGCTTAAAACAGGTAGGCCCAGGTGAGTACTGACGCGTCTCTGACTGATAGGCGAAAACCGCACGGTGAACCAATAGGCATTTCTTTGTATGGAACCGTTCGCGATGGATACCATGCAGGCAGAACCTGTGGGCACTTTTGCCACCTCCTTAGAGCGGTTTCTCACTGCGTCCGATCCGAATCCGATCCGAATCCGTGAAAATATGGATCTAGAAAACTCGGACCGAATTCGAATATTGCGTACGCACTAGTCCGATCTCTGATACAAATCCAAGCAATCATTTTAGGCGGAGCCACAGCAGAGTGTTCACGTCGTTTATCATGAGTCCTTTCAATCGACGTCAACTTCCGAATCTATTCCGAAATGGAAATTTACGGATGACGGAGAGAATTCGGATGACGGAAATCTGATCTAGTGCGTAAACTACCATACAAATAGTTGTACGACAACTTCGGAACGTATTTTCACGGATTCGGATCGGATTAGGATCGGACGTAGTGCGAAACCGCTCTTACAGTCACTGTCGCGCCGTTGATGTTGAAATCGAAATATTAGGCTAGTTCAGGTGAGTACTGACGTGTCGGGCGTGGTGTGACGTCAGCGGGCCGTCGCGCAGCGCCAGGGCGGATCTACGTTGAGGGCGCGGCGCCAGCAGCTCGTGCTGGGGCGGGGCCGTACGGACAGCGGGCAAGCTCGCCTCTCGCGCCCGGCACTGTGTGACGCGCCGGACTCGTCCGGTGCTCCCTGAGGACAAACAAAATCATAATCATATATATATTTCCGAAAGAGCAGGCAACAGTACATCAAATTCCTAAAAGACATACAATATAGAAAAAGACAAAAAAAGAAGTCTGCAGTGGGCCCCAAACTAGGTTAAGCCTGTATCTTGGGTACCTACCCGGAAAGATCAGACCATACGTGATTCCATATTAGCGCTGACAGTATTAACAGTTTCCAAATATTAGTGATTATAAATTATTAAATAGGATCAATATTATACGAGACAAAAACTTGCCGAGGTTTTCCCACCCTTGAACAAACGCTTGTCACTACAGATGCCCAATAGGTCAAAAGGTTGAAAACACACAACGTTAGCAAATACTCTTTATTTCTACTCATTTACAGTACACAAGTTTTGTTGTTCTAATAAACCCAGTGGTCGAATTGGACTTACTCACGAACCGGAACGCATTTCCCTTCAAACCTAGCGACTTTTAAACCGACTGTCCAAGAAGGAGGGTAATGTTTTTGGGTTATACGTAAGCATGTAAGTATGTTTCTAGGTCCCTGTAGTACCTCCTGTAGCCTAGACGGCTTAACCGATTTTGACGAGTGAGGTGTCGTTGGATTCCTCTTTACGTCCAGAGTGACACAGGCTACATTTTCCGCTTTTTTCCGAGTATTTCCAAACAAACTAAAGGTTTGGTACCTGCCTAGGTTTTTTGCCGAAACAGAACGATATGAGGAGAACTTTTACGAAACGGAACGGTGATTTCACGAACCGGAATGGCGTTCCGGTCCATTTCGAGCACTGAATAAACCCCAAGCGGGACGTCAGTGCAGATATGGAAAAGGCTTATTTCGTAGACTTAAGGTGCAGGTCTCATCATCCCCACTTCGAATTAGATACGTGTGCTTTGATATGTTGAAACATTGTAGATAATGGGGATAGTTAATTCGGTGCTGGGTAGCGCATTATAAAGAGACCTTGGAGAAGTTTGACTGCTCGTCCATCATCAAAAAAGGCAATTTCCTAAAAGGAATGCGCCTGGCTAACTGGTAAATGTGACTGAAACTGTAGATGCAGAGGGTTAATGGCATCTTTCTCTCAGTTAAAATGTGACCAATCACCTTTCAGTAATTTCTTGATGCTCTAGATCACTGATACCTAAATTTTAAAGTGCGGGGGTCTATATCTACCCCCAGATGAATGATGATGGTGACATTGAAGAAACGTCACCATCATTATCATCATGATGATGATGATGGTGATATTGAAGAAGCGGATGACATATTACAAGAAGAACTGATCGAAATAAGCACTAACGTATTCTGGCTTCAAAAAGAGACAATAAAGTTTGGGGACATCTGCTCTAGATTCTGATCTAGGCATAAAAACACAATAATATTCGAGAGCACACCCTCGCATCTTCTCACGTAACTGCCGACGACGCGACGAAACGCGGACATCAATTGGGGCCTATTTCTGTAGATTTATATCTCAGTTCGGTCTGTTTATTACGCAATGTCGGGGCGAGGTACTTGGAAGCAAATCGATTGGTATGCAAGCTCCTTGATATTATCAACTTATAAAGAATTGGGGCGATAACCTGTTGAAGGATCGTTTTTTTATCATACGAGTATTTAATGTTTGCATCTTCGACCGGAATAGCGCGGTGGCTTAACTGTTGTGGGCAAGTGTGACGCTTACCATCAAGCGACCGACTCGCTCGTCTCATCAGTTGCATATAACATGTCTACGACACTGGAGCAACTGTGCCAGCGCCCCAGAGCCTCACTCCGATATTTCAAGGAGTTGGGTTGGCTCGGGTAGGTGCTGGTAGGGGGAAATGCACAATACACCCCAAGCGGGACGTCAGTGCAGGACTTATCGCCCCCATCTCGAATAAGAATAAGATGTCTACGACTTATTTACTTGTTTTACGATAGTTTATACTTTGGTTTTAATAGATTTCTACTAACTGTGTTGCTCGCATATTATCGTAACGTAAGCTTACTTTCATGTAAACTTTCGACCCTGTCGTGAATTTCTCATAGGAATTTATCTGCCAAATTTCACCTTCGTAGGTCCAGCTCAAAATGAATAAATATTACATAAGAATTCTCAAGGAGGTATTTAAAAGACAAATACTGGCAAAAGATATAAAATAGAAGATAATAATGTCTCGGCGGGATTATGTGAGATGTTTTACAACAGTTAACAATATACCTAAACTATTTACGAGTCTGTTATCATAGACCTTGAACCGAGTTGATAAGGTTTCGGCGATGTAGTCAGGCAGCGAAGTTACACGTGTTCGTTAAAAAAACTTCACACAAAAATTATAATATTTTTAATTAATATACGATACTTTTTTTTACTGGGCAAGTGCCTTTATTAACTAAACAAAATACAAGCTAATGCTAACACTACAAATACAGTTAGACTGCCCATTAGTGCCCATAGATCGTTGAAGGTCTAAAGACAATCCAAATGCTCAAGCCCACTACCAGTTGGCAGCGTACTTCGTCTCTCTGTTTTTGTATATTTGTTGCCTTTTCGGGACTAAGTGCGGCCGCTGAAAGAATGCGTCTGACAGTTGCCATCACAATGCAAAAAGCTAAATGAAATTCTAGCTGGTAACAAATATACGGGGTGTAAGGGGAACACTCTCGAAGCTAAAAGAAGGTAATTGTACTCATCATTATGAACAACTTTTACTATATGGGACCAGCCCTGAAATCGCGAAAAAAATATCAGCTATTGAAAACGGTCATAGACACTTGACAAAATGTATGGAACAGCTGATTATTGTTCGCGATTTCAGGGCTGGTCCCATACTAAAAGTTGTTCAAATTGATCTGTACAATTACCTTCTTTTGGCTTCGAAAGTGTTCCCCTTACACCCTGTATACTACAGCAAAATATGAAAAGATTTTTTCTTCATTCATATTTTTAGAGTTCCGAAGGGTGTAAACGGGGCCCTATGACTAAGCCTACCCGTCTGCCCTACCTTTTAAGTTGTATCCTGCGAACCGTATGCGGTAAAAATTCGCAAATAAAACCGCGGGCGTTACTAATTGAAAAAAAAAATTGAGTTCATAATAATAAAATTTAATTACTAAAGGTTTTGTTTAAAAAACTCAGTTATCGAGCGTTATGAGATAACAAATAATGGAACTGTTCGGGTTCACAAACTTTACAACATAAATAACGGTAAAGTTCAGGGTGTTTGACTGATTAAACCATACAAATAAAAAAAATACAACATAAATATTTTATGTTAAAGTATATTTCAATAAAAACAATGCACTTGCCCTATATTAAAAAAAACCTATTATATGTGCGGAAACTTGTAATTGTCCTTATAACCTAATCGATTTCTTACTAATGTGATTAGGCTGTAAATTTCCCTACAAAAAAAAAACCCAACTTTGTTACCTTCTAAAAAAGTTATTTTGCTGTCAATAGTTTTGGTTTGTAGTAAAAGTAAACACAAATTCTATGACATTGGCGTCGATTCTGTCATACCACCAAACTAAACCAATCTGACAGGACTAAAATTATCTGCCTCTCTTTTCATTTTAATATGTGGTAGAAGGATTGCAACAATTTTAAAGCTGTTAAATTTAGTTTAGTTTATAGTACATCAGAATCGATGCCATTCGCTGCGGTCACCCGGCAGCTTAGTCTAACCTTTGACAAATACCATAGATTACTCGTTATACATAATTTACCTATGACATAGACAAGCATTTGATTTGAGTGAATAGCTAATATCATAATGAATGAGGGATAAGTATACGTTTAGAAAGGGTGCTTTCTGCTTTGTTGAATACTCGATTGCCTTTTATGTTTAGTGATGGAGGTAATAATTATTGAAAATTACGTTGAAGCATACCTTTTTTATTTTAATTTTATTTACGTGATTTGTACGTAAGTCAACAATGTTGATGTGTTGTAAGTACGCCATACAAACTCCATAATGACACTTAGTTGGCGTGAAAGGGACAGAAGGACAAAGGGAAAGGACGGCGTCACTTCTTATCCGACCAAAAACTAATAAATATCTGATCTTTATAAGCCGATATAAATAATTACGTTTAGTCGCAATATGTCAAAAGCGCAATAAACAAAGGGTCGCAAATTGTCCAAAAAGAGTTAACTCAAACTCAACTTCTAATACAAGCAGTACAAGCATTGTAAATGGAATTTGGGGCGCCACATTTGAACATTTTGCGCTATGGATATTTCGCCCAATGGACTTTTTCAGCTTTGAAAATTTTTCATTTGGGTCATTGTATGCCTTGGACTCGACACTCTTTGGACCATTTGTGACCCTTTGTCATTGTGCGTTTTTGATATTGTGCACCTACACGAAACAATTTCTTCAGTATACAATACAATTTCTTCAGTATACACCACATTATAATAGGTATATCTTTCACTAGGCTTTCTATTTTGAATAAATGAAACACCTGTCAGATAGCCTATTGGTACCTATTTTAAATGCTTCCATTCTTTCTCTATGATAGGTACATATTATTTGCTATATACCGAGGCAGACATATCTACACAATTTGTAAAAAAAACTTGTATTTTTTTCAAGTACAAGTACAAAATTTTGCTAGTGTTTGAAAGTATTTGAAATATCTAGATAAGCATCTACAGGGTGTAAGGGGAACACTCTCGAAGCCAAAAGAAGGTAAATGCACTCATCATTATGAACAACTTTTACTATGGGACCAACCCTGAAATCGCGAAAAAAATATCAGCTGTTCCATACATTTTGTCGAGTGTCAATGACCGTTTTCTATAGAACAGCTGATATTTTTTTCGCGAATTCTGGGTTTGTCCCATAGTAAAAGTTGTTCATAATGATGAGTACAATTACCTTCTTTTGGCTTCGAGTGTTCCCTTTACACCCCGTATAATTCTATATCTAAATTTTAAAATAGCTCGTCTTAGACAATCTTTTCATATCTAAAGCCTCTAGCTCGTATAAAGTGGAGTGGAGAACCAATTTAGAATTTTATCACTTGTCAATTTTAGAGAGCACTTGACGATTTATTCAGAATTCGTGACAAATAGATCAATCACTGGCCGGGAAGTGTGACGTCACCCGGCCCCATGTTGATTATGCGTGCGCACGAGCAAGGTCAATGTCAGAAAGATTCCACAGAGGGAAACGTTTGGTTATTTTCCCTTTAAAAGATTTATTTTCACAAGTGTTTTAGGCGCCATGACATAACATTTAAACTGCGTATTTAGTTATATAGAACTGCTTGCCAATCTTTGGACTGGGTTACACGTAACGGCGCTACTAAGCCGAAAGGAGGTTATTTTGTAAAACTGGCTCATCAAGAATAACTTTGACTTAAAGACAAATGTTAAAATCAATAAAATTTGCTGTTTCAGTGATTCTCACTCAACGAAGTTTATGAAACAGCCGGTTTTTTTTCTATTTCTGTGTTGGTCCCATAATTAAAGTTATTTATAATGTCACCAGTACGACCTCCTTTTGGGTTAGTACCGCAGTTCCGGGTAACCCTTTATTTTTACATAACAGCTGGGGTTTTTTTCTACAAAGCGTACTAGACTGTAACTGCGTATATGAATTTTAATGTACAAAAAATTTTATTGACTAAACTTGTTTTTCTAGTATAGTTTAGTTTGTTTTTCGTTAAAATAAAGTTTTTTTTAACTGTGACAGCTGCATTTGATTGTTAAAAGATAGGTATAAACTCTATATTGTGCACACCAGAAAAAAAAACGAATGCAATGTTTTGAAACGTAAGAACAGGTAACTGTTTTCCGATTTATTAAGTACTAGCGGTCCGCCCCAGCTTCGCACGGGTATAGATTAAAGCCTATGTCACCGGGCGATAGTGTAGCTTCCCGTCAGTGAAAGAAATTTTCCAATCGGTTCAGTAGTTTCGGAGCCTATTCAATGCAAACAAACAAACAAACAAACAATCAAATCTTTCCTCTTTATAATATTAGTACAGACAGAGAAAAATACGCAACTACTAGAATTTGTTTCGAGGAACAATTGTAAAAAAAATACAACTAATAAAGAAACGGATAATCCACAAATTATTAAAATACAGAAACGTTGCCTTGCGACAAACATTGTACATACCTATCATACAGAAAAACTTCCGATTTCACGGTAGTTTAATAAAAGATATTCATCCCCTAATTTTCCACCCATCGAGATAGAATAATTGCTTCAAATGTAAATGAGACACGCTTTAGATTAGCCTATTCCATAAAAAACATACAAATCTGTTTACAATCGCTGAAGAAGCTATCGCGTTACAAAAAATTTTTTTTTACCCTAATAGCTAAAACAGTTACTGGCGTCGATTATGTCATAGTACTGTTTAGTTATGTCACTAAACTAAACCAATCTGACAGGACTAAAATTTTCTGCCTCTATTTGCATTTTAATATGTTTTTTTTCTAATCGACAACTAGTTGCGACTACGGGAAAAAAAAGTCCAAACGACTCTACTAGTTGAGCCTCGCAGAACCTAGGGTCCAAAACGGACAAGGATGACAAACATTTGGGAACTGTCAAATTTAGTTTATAATACATCAGAATCGATACCAGTGTCTGTTCACCCGAAGGCCTCTGACACTCGTCCTGAGACTCCCGAGACAACTCAGTACAAACTTTGTAATAAAAAGACTCACCTTTAACAGCGTAATTCTCGAAGCTTTAGTTAGCTTTTAAGCAACAACCCAAGGTTGTTGCTAAATGAAAATAAAAGAATTCGAAACGCGGACGCGAACAGAAAACTCCGATCTAGAGATGGGGTACATGCAGATGTCGATGGACGACCTTTTCCGACGACAACTGGGAATGAACTGACCGAAATTGTCGCAAGAGAGATATATATGCGTGCCGTTATCAATTTGCGGGATGGCACGGTTATCAGTAGTAGTACTACGCGAAGTAATGGTGCGGGACAGTCGATGACACAAGTGGTGAAGCCACGCTAGATGACGCCACGTCATACTAAATTTGTGCCCTTGGTTAGTTTGCTAAAAAATCTAACAATGGTTGGTCTGCACTATACGCCACAGATCAAAACCCAACAATAAGCTTGAACTGTCGGTGCAGGAAAACATCGTGGGGAAATCATAAAGGTAGACTTCCGAGCATAGCGGCCGATCGCAGCCTCAAGCGTCTAACGCACGCGGTTGATGCGATTTGAAAATGTATGGCGACGTCAGTCGTCGGCCGCACGCATCGTAAGCAGACCTCTGAAGCGGCGCCATGCATTTTCAGCTTTTTGCTAAGTATTGTCACATCAGACGGAGCGCTTTAGACGCGTGCGTCAGACACGCGCGGCTGCGATCACCCGCGATGTAGTGAAGGCAATCTTTTCATGTTGGTAGAAGATTATCTAGCGCTCACCAGGTTACTTACTTAAATTGAAAGTCTGACTAACTGCCCAGTTTCCGTTCCAAGCTAGGAGTGTTACCCATCTTCTACAATAGTAAATATCAGATAAAGTTATTATCAAACGCCTTGCTCACGTTTAGTTATGAGGGGTGGTGACATGACGTCATCCATGAAGATTTATATTCAACCATGCGCATTTATAAAAGATTAGCAAACAGACAGGCGGTCCCCCCTTTATTGGAAGCGGTAACACTAGCGCGGCGTTGTCGATGTTTTCTTCCGGCCCGAAAAGATTTTTGTAGATACCATTTTAAAAACGCTACGTTAGCAGCATGCCTAACCCCACTTTAATGTAAAGGTGCAATTCTGCAGGCAACGGCAGACCGCTGACGGCAGCGACAGACGGCATTACTTTACGTATTAATGTGTATGAGACCGTTTCCGACATACGACTGCAACTGCCGCGCCGTCTGACGCTGTCGTCACCTGCGGAATTCCACCTTAACAAATAAAATGTTCCGATATGAGGAGATCCGTAGCCCACTGGATCAGCAAGTTGAAGTGGCAGTGGGCAGGGCACATATCACGCAGAACAAATGGCCGATGGGGCCGAGAGGTTCTGGAATGGAGACCACGGACCGGTAAGTGCAGCGTAGCACGTCTACCCACAAGATGGACAGACGACCTAAAAGAGACCGCAAGGACACGCTAGAAGCAGGCCGCTTCCAACCGGTCTTTTTGGAGATCGATGGGGGAGGCCTATGTCCAGCAGTGGACGTCCTATGGCTGATGATGATGATGAAATCAAATGTTCTGAACACATAACCTTGTGCTCGCGACTGTACATTTAGTCCCGTCCTGACTGCTCCGAACCGCTTCTGGTGACATCATGCTACACGAGTCGCCGCAATGCGCCCTCTATCGGCACCTTTCCTTACTAATCACATGTTTGTTTTGCCTTATAGCGGCGGATTCACGGCGCGTTTCCAGAAAATGGTTTATTTATTGACATTAGATTCACATTATCGCAATCTTCGTCTCATTCCACTGAGATGTATAGTTGGGTTTTTTTTTCTGGTTGCAAACAGCTTGCAAAGTATAAAGTTTTATTTGTCACCCTTCTAGTTTGGCGTAATAAAGAACATGCCCAACAAAAGAATGAAAAGTAGCAAAAAAAAAACATTTTGATTTTTTTAGGCGACATGCTAAATTTTGCAAATTGTAAATTTTTATATGTCATCCTTCTAGTTTCTTTGCGCGATAAAATTCGAAACGTGGATATTCGCCAAAGAACCAGAGTCACCGACATAGCTGTTAAAATTTGCAAGTTGAAGTGGCAATGGGCAGGCCACATCGCTCGAAGAACATGGGGATAACCGATGGGGAAGAAAGGTTCTGGAGTGGAGACCACGAACCGGAAGACGCAGCGTAGGTAGGCCTCCCACTAGATGGACCGACGACATAGTGAGAGTCGCTGGCATCCAGTGGATGCAAAAGGCAGGCTGTCGGTCAGTGTGGAGGTTAAAGGGGGACGTGTTCAGCAGTGGACGTCTTCTGGCTGATGATGATGATCCTTCTAGTTTGCCATAATCAAGAAAAAATAAATAAAAAGTTGCAAAAAAAGACATTTAAATTATTCAGCGACGTTATACAAAACTTTGCAACTTATAAATTTTTTATTTGTCATCCTTCTAGCTTGCTATAATCAAGAACATGCCCAATATTATGAATAAAAAATTTGCAAAAAATTATTTAATTTTTCAGGTGACATTATGCACAGCTTCAAGGATGACAATATAAAATAAATTAATGAAAACAAGCAAAAACAAGCTTTTCGCATTTCAAGCTTTTTCGAATTCTTCTCAGCAAACTTACTTTCTTGTCATGATGGTAGATAAGAACATTTTGTCCGCCAGCTTGGGGCGTCCGCCATAATTATGTATTGAATTTATCATCTAGGACCTAAGTTTTGTTCATTGAATATCTCGTGTATTTTCATTTTCACACGAAAAATGGTGCCTACAAAAGTTGTTTAGAATTAAATTTCTTACAATTTTGGTTCTCATATTTTTTTTCCTAGGATCGATATTTACTGATTTATATCCCAATTTTAATTCTATGTTTGTAATGTTACGATAGACACAAGACATCATTTTGTTACTTTTTGGAAATTCACACTCATTGATTTTATATCTTTATATTTTTCTTCTTAAAGGACCCGGGTATGTCCTAAAACTGCGACCAGAACCACCGGAGGATGGGCAGCAGCGTCCTATTAGTATACACGGTGAACGAACTGCGATCCCCAAGCCGCCTGCCAAGCGTGGGGATTATGGCAACACCTCTCTCGAGGGAGGCCTTTGTCCAACAGTGGACGTTTAATGGCTGCTGGTGTGGTGTGATTTTATATCTTAAAAAATGTGAAACTGTGCGAGCGAGAGAGCTGCAGACGGGAACAGTCCCCTTAAATGATCGGCTTTCTTGTATGTCTGATCTAAGGCTTTAACACAACTTTCAACCATGTAACTGCCCATATCAAAAGGTTAAGATGTACTTATTCATATCGACACGTGCCCAATATTTATTTGACAAAGCAAATACAATTAAGATAAACTTCATTGGAACTCATAACTGGAGGTTTAGTCATATTCACTATTATTTACACTGTGATTTTGTGATAATAAAGTTTTATTACGCCTTCAATGAGGAAATGGTTTAATCTTTTCGATTTTAACCGATTGTTTCTAGTTTTGTTCAGGTAAAAACCACTTTTTTTTTATTAGAACAGCTGTTCAGGCATTTTTGTAAAAAATTGGTTGTAACCAGTTGCACCCACATAAACGAAACGTCAGTCATTCGAAATCAGCAACTATGATGCGGAGTTAGACGCGTTGATCTAAATAAGAATGTTCAATCAAGGTTCACTCATAATGCCTGGTTACAGATTTTCTTTCTCATTTCCGTTCTATTTACTTCTCTTTTCTGTGGTAAAAACGATTTTAGCAGTAGCGGCAAAGTAGCAGACGGGCTGCTGATGGTAAGCAGTGTAAGCACTATGTTTCACTTCTGACGGAAAATTCAATTCAAACCTTGTCTTGTAGGCCGGGTAATTATTGTAAATTGACAGTGTTTGCGCAAATCGTTGGTTGTTCTTTACATTATCATGTACAGAGTCGGGGTCACTCACCGGATTTTCCCCTTACTCCTCAATGAATGGGGGAACACGGGAAAATTCCAGTCGCGTTATCATTATGCCATTGAAAATCATGAAAATCAAAAGTCAGCATCCATGGGGCGACCTTTGGTGTGGGATGCTACTTGCGTGGACACCCTTGCGACGTCTCATCTTCCGGGAACTGGTGTAGCTGGTGTGGCGGCTGAATCAGTGGAGAGCCTCAAAAGGCGCAAATATAGTACCCTATATAGCGGGTATATATTTGAGCCTTTTGGGGTTGAGACACTTGGACCGTGGGGACCAGGAGCCCATCGAATATTCAAAGACCTATCAGGGCGACTGGTCGAAGCAACTCGTGACCAAAATGCTGGCCTTTATTTTGCCCAAAGAATAAGTATTGCCATACAACGTGGCAATGCTGCCTGCATTTTGGGAACGCTGCCCACCGGTAGCGGCTTCTTAGATTAGTTTTAGATTAATTTTAGTTTTAGTTATAAATTTATATTTAAGATATTTTTTATATAACTTGTAATTTTTATTGAATAAACTAGGGCATTGACAAAAGTAAACATCCAATATTCTAATCACACTTTTTAGCATAAAATCAGACTAGCAACAGGCGCTAAATGCCGGCAATAATCATAAATTATGAGTTAAGCTTGCTATAAACATTTTAATTCCTTTAACTAATGCTATTACCGTCTATTTATTTGATGAAGGTAGCGACGCCTGGTTTTGCACGCGTTTTAAACGGGCCCGATATAAGGCCTTCTTTTTACCACTGGGATTATAAAGAAAAGAAAGGTTTTACTACTTTACGCCCAAACTGAGTTAAGCATATAAAAGTCTACAAAAGCATTTATTAAAGTGACTAACCTACAAAGTCTACTTTTAACTTTTTAATTTTCTGTTAGTTTTCTTAATTCTCTGAAATACGTTTACTTGTGGAAATTTTTTACTTATCAATTCTTTATTACGGTAATTTTAGTAGTAATTTTCCGAGTTTGACTATTCTTCAATATACTTGATTACTAATGCATAGTATGTTTCATTTTTTTTACATAATAATCCACAAAAGATAGGTTATTTTCGCTGAAAAGCCCTAAATAAATGATTGATTGATTAACTCTTTATTGTTCATTAATATTCATATTAAATTTGATACAGAGGACAAAAAAACTCTTTAGTGCAAGAACTGGCGGCCTTACCACTAAAAGCGATCTCTTCCAAGCAACTTTATATGCCCCCTACCCTATATGCTGTCAATATTTTTAGCGTCAATAGTCTGCTAAGATCAATAGTATCTTTGCTGTAGTAAAAAAATTGCAGATAAAGCATAAATGCGGCTGTATTGACCACAGAAAAGAGAAGTTTTTTTTTCTTAGGTAGTATTGACGGAGATTTTTTGCACAGGCAGACGGAATTGAGCGACTTAATTTGTTTAATAATAATAGGTATACCTATAGAGATAACATTAGTAAAGCCAGAGCAGAGTCGTAAATTCTGATGCAACGTGAAGATTAAACAGCTCACTATCTGGAAAATGACAGAGTATAATTCCAAGAATTTGCAATCTCTTGACGTGCCATCTTTACTTTGCAGTAATTGTGTGGTGGAAATTGAATTTTCTTTCAGATAAACTCTTAGGTTTGCCTATGTTGAGTAGTAAACTTCAGGTTCTTAGGGCCCTCACAGAAGACACGCCACCGAGCCGCACCAAGTGACGTTTTATGTGCGTTTAAACACATTGAAACTGTATGGTGGCTAAACCATCACACGCGGAGCGACTTCTGTGGTAGTCCTTATGGCGGTCGCCCATTGATGTGGTGTGTGACCTAACACAACCACGAAGTTTTTTTTTTTTTTGTAATGCATGAAAATTACAATATTTATTGTACCACTAGCGGTCCGCCTCAGTTTCGCACGGGTATATATTATAGCCTATGTCACCCGGGGATAGTGTAGCTTCCCGTCAGTGAAAGAATTTTTCAAATCGGTTCTGTAGTTTCGGAGCCTATTCAATGCAAACAAACAAACATTAGTATAGATTAAAAGTGTTGGACGGGTTATTAGATGGATATGTGCTGTATCTGTACTATATAATATTATAAAGAGGAAAGATTTGATTGTTTATTTGCTTTGAATAAGCTCCGAAACTACTGAACCGATTAGAAAAATTATTTCACTGTTAGGAAGCTACACTATCACCCCTTACCCTTAGTACAAGTTTTGATAGTATTCGAAAACTTTTTTCGTTTTCTTATTGTTCCATACATTGCTGGGCTAAGAGGTATTCGAAAACTGTTTTCGTATTAGAGTTGCAAAGCAATCTATGCCGCCGATAACTGCCAAATTAGTTCCTCCACGTTTCCGATAGAGGCGCTTTACTAAAATGTATGGAACAATACGTAAAAGAAAAAAGTTTTCGTAAACTATCAAATCTGGGACTAAGCGTACTGGTGACAGGCCATATATCTATACTCGTGCGAAGCCAGGGAGGGCCGCTAGTGTTATATAATTTTATTCTACATGTTGTATTGTTATTTTTGCGACGACGAACTGTATAAATTTATTGTTAGCAGTGTTCTCATGGATGCGATGTAACATCTTATATGAGAATAAATGTCTATAAACCTAAACCTAATTCAAAAAGTGTAGGTACTCCTATAGTTTGGATTAATACATTACATTTCCATAGACCACGAACCGGAAGACGCAGCGTAGGTAGGCCTCCCACTAGATGGACCGACATAGTGAGAGTCGCTGGTATCCAGTGGATGCAAAAGGCAGGCTGTCGTTCAGTGTGGAGGTTAAAGGGGGAGGCCTATGTACAGCAGACGTCTTCTGGCTGCTGCTGATGATGATGATGATTTCCATATTGGAAACTAGCTCCATTGTTTATTTTAATCGTATTATTAGGCTAAAGAGTAGAGCATTTTCATAGAACAAACAATCAAATGAAATCGATTGGTACTATTTGCATTGCAACTAGTACTAGAATGAGTTCTAGTGTTGCAAAATACTTTTTTTTTTTTTTTTTTTTTTTTTTTTTTTTAAATTTATTTGGTTACCATAATATGCAACTTATGCCATCTTATTATATAATATTACAATTTTACAATAGTTTGTAAAATTTGAATTCATGCATGATATAAGTCTAAGATAAAGTTAATACAATAAATACTACTAATTACTATACTATATACAATAATAGTTAATATAATACAATACAATAAAATAACTCATGTGAGGCCCTAACTCCCACAGTAGGATACCCTGAGTTTGTGGGAGCTAGTTCTCTTCGGGGGTGCATGCGAGAAAGTGCACATGCATACTATCAGATGCTAATTCAATTATTTGTCATCTGATCAGAGTTATTCAGAGTTTAATTGTTGTGTGAAAGTGATGTGATTTAGATTGTGAGTATATCAAAATAATTATTAAATGTGTGTATTTATTTATAATAATAACATATATGTAATTAATATTTAATTTATATGTAATTATAATATAGGTCTAATTATATTTTCTGTGCTACTGTAGTCCAGCGTGAGAAGATAATCTTTTATTTTTCTTTTACATTCGTTTCTTGTTTTGCCTATTATATTAAGTATTTTGTCAAGTTTCTTATAGACGAATGGTCCTAAGTAACTATAACATCTTTGTCCTAGTCTTGTTTTCCTGTTAGGAAGATCCCATCTACGTGAGCGCAATGAGGTAATGTTGGGTCGGTGACAGGTAGCAGTTTGAAAAGCCGTTTTATGGAATCTCAGAGAGCACAACTCAATAAAAATCTGCCGAACCCTGAGTTCTTTCGTGTCTCTGTAGAGGTCATCGGTTGAGTATCGAAAGGGTTTTTTAAAAGCAACTTTTAGAATAAGTCTCTGTGCTCTTTCCGCTTTTATCAGATGCGAACTACAAGCGGCTCCCCATGAAGTAATGCAGTAGTTCAAAGTGGATTTGCATAGTGCAGTATAAACCATTTCTACAGTTTTTGTATCTGCCACCTTACTAAGTTTTTTAAATATGTGTAATAGTTTTCTAAGTCTACCTCTGATAGTTTCAATTTGTTTGTTCCATGAAAGTAATTCATCGATATGTATGCCCAAGTATTTGATATCATTGGTTTGTCCTATCGTTGGGCATTCGCACGTAGTTTGATGGTGGGTGTTAGGGGCGCATGTGTGTAGTTTAACGCAGAGAGGAAGTTTGGGAGCTGATCGGTTCGATACACGAAAGGCTAATATTTTTGTTTTTGTGGCATTCAATGTTAAAAGGTTTCGTTGGAGCCAGTTGACAATATCGCGCAGTCCGTCATTAGTCGCTGTCACTACCGCATCCCAGTTTTGCTCGTGAAATATAATGGCTGTGTCGTCTGCAAAGGCAAACAGCTTAGCGTTTGCAACTTCGAGTTGGCAGAGGTCATTTATATACGCTAAAAATAGGGTTGGGCCAAGCACACTGCCTTGGGGGACTCCAAAACACACCTCTTCAAAGTCACTGTGATGGTCATTGACTTTAACACGTTGTTTGCGATTCGATAAATAGGAGCGGAACCACTCTAGAGCTATGCCGCGCACCCCATAGCATTCAAGCTTGCTTAGTAGTATTGGTCGAGACACAGTATCAAAGGCCTTGGCAAGGTCAAGGAAGACGCCGATGCATCTCTGCCCTCTGTCAAGTTCAGTAGCAACAAAGTCGACTAGAGATGTAACAGCGTCCTCTGTTGACCTGCCTGAGCGAAAGCCGAACTGGTTTGGTGAGAGGATGCTTTCTTTTTCGAGGAAGCTTACTAACGTTTTATTTGCTACTCTCTCCAGAATTTTTGAAATGGACGTCAGAAGAGATATTGGGCGGTAGTTTGACGGTTCGTCTGTTTCACCCGCTTTGTGAATAGGACAGACGTTAGCCTCTTTGAATGAGTCTGGAAAAATACCAGACTCAAGACTTAGGTTACAGAGAAACGCAATTGGAGCTGCCAGGATGTGTTTGGCGGATTTAAGTAGACGATTAGATATGTTATCTCCACCAGGAGCAGATTTTGTTTTGAGTCCGGTTATGATTTTTTGAATTTGAGTAGGATTTGTGGGTGTAAGGAACAGAGAGTTTGCAGGAGTGGACGACGTAGTGACAGATTGAGCTAATGCATGTTCAGTAGAGTTCATGCGGCCAAGAATTTCTGTTGCTAGCGTTTCGCCTACTGTGGCAAAATAGTGGTTGACTCTATTTAGGGCTTGCGTTGGTGTAGAGGCTGCGTTAAGCAGGTCGGTATTTTTTGTAACTGCGGAGCTAATATTGCAAACGTCTTTAATGGACTTCCAGAGATCTTTGCTGTTACCAATGTTTGACTTTATTTTATAAGAATCGTGTTCATTTTTTAAATTTTGTAATATGTTATTGCAGTAGTTTCTATATCTTTTGTATTTGTCTGCCATTTGTAAATCATTTGGTCGCTTTTTTGTTTTGTAGTGTAGATTGTCTCTTTTTTTCATACATTTGATCAATCCCGGTGTAATCCAATCTTTACGTATCCACTTTGAATTTCGCACTAATTTTGTAGTTCTGTGAGTTTCTACGGTTTGGTTCACTATGTGCACGAAATCATTAGCTGCTTCATTAGCATTTGTATGGGTATAGAATTTAGACCAATCAATTTTTTCAAGGTCGTTAATGACACCAATGAAGTTTGTATCGACAGTTTGTCTGTCGGCAGTAATAAATTTAGGTTTGTTGGGGATGGCAACCAAGACTGCATCATGGTCTGTAACTTTATTTGAGCACACTACCACTGTAGCTTGGTGAGAACTTTTTATTAGTGCATGATCCAGGCAAGTAGTTTCACGCGTTGGGTGCTGGTGGCCTGGGAAATAACCTTGGCATGCCAGTTGTCCTAAGTACTCCTCTGCTTTCTTTTCTTTAGTTGAGTTTTTTTGATTTGGTGTGATATCAATGTTCATATCCCCAGTAATTACAGATGTATGTCCTTTCATTTCGCCAAGTATAGTTTCCAGAGAAGATAGGAAACTCGTTAAACTGTCAAAGGAAGGAGATCTGTATACTGCCAGGATCGAATACTCGTTAGCTATCTTAATTAAAAGACCGGTAGCTTCACAGAGAGGTGGCTCTGTTACACTCACTGGAAGACCGACTCGAGTCATCACTACAACCCCATCATTTTGGTTTCTGTTGCGTTTGGAGTATGAGCAGCAGTATAAGGTCAGATTTCAAACTCCCGTTAACTAATCGTAAACCAGTGACCTTCTGTAATAACTTTATGGGCCTAATTTATATCTGTCCTGTAATCACCAGTTTCCCAAAAAATCAGAAGCCACGAGGCCGCGACCTATAACCAGCTATCTACACGTTTGAGATAGCTACAGGACTAAAGTTCATTTACTTACCGATATTAATATGTTTTAATAATAATTAATCACGTTTATTTACAAAACTACAATGAGTCGCAGTGCATTGGGGTCGTAAACGTTCGATTGCTTTATCGGAAGATTAATCGGTGTTTGTTAGTCCATTGGGGAGCTCGGCCCTATTCATTTAATGAGGTTAAGGTGCAATGCAATAAACGCTAGACAACAATTTGTCTAGCAACTAGTTTACTACCAGCTCCGCTCGGTTTTACTTGCATTTCCGGAATTAAAGTGCCTGCTCGTCATAAATGATGCACAGTACTTCCCTGAAAAATCGGGTTACACACTTTCCAAGATTTTTTGCTCTGAAATCACTGAATGCTGAAACAACATTGCAAAAAGCTAAACGAAAACCGATCTCTAATCACTTTTGCCAGGTTTTTAAACGCATGATCGTGGTTGTGTAGACGATATAAGTACCTACGTACTGTGGTGAGATATTAAAGTAAATGTTTGTATCTGAGCAAAAAAAAAACTGGGACCAAGTATAGTCGGTTAGCCGTAATAAGTTTATTATCTATACTAATCTATACTAATATTATACAGGAAATATTTGTACGTATGTTTGTAACAAATTGGCTGAAAAAGTACTAGACCGATTTTAAAAATTCTTTCACCATTTGAATGCTACATTATCACTGATTAAAATAGGCAATTTTAATAGGCTATATACCCGTGCGGAGCCGGGGCGGACCGTTTGTTAAAAGATAAATAAAAACTCCCGAGTGCAAAATGTAGTCATGACACACCCCAGATATATACCCACAGATATATCTGTGTATGTACCTATATCACAGAAGCATATATCTGGGTCGTAAGAGTCGTAGACTACTTCTGGACTTCCCTAATATGAATCCTACATGGTGGTGGGGTATCATACTTTTCTCCTCTTCGCTCTGTTCCAGTCTTCGTAAATTTTAGTCTCTCATGTACATGCTTTATCTATGCATCATTTTACAACCTAAATGGTAATCCGAAATCTAGAAATGTACTTAGTTAAATCTACACAGACAGTCGTAAATCTTAGTGTTGCTTAATCTTTTAACATCCGTTTATTTACCAAATTATACCGCTTACATTCACGTGGAAATAATTAAGATAATGAATGACATTTCCAGGTATGTTTTAATGACTTTCTGCAATGCGTAGTTTAGTTTACTGAACCCAATTGCGGTGTGGATGCGAAATAAACCATTATGTTATTATCTTATAATCCATTATTGACTAAATACGCACTCTAGTTCAACTAGCCGGAATTTCATTTTTTTTAACCTATACTGTCCCACTGCTGGGCAAAGGTCTCCCCCATTTCCTTCCACAAATCTCGTTACTCCGCCACCTCTTGCCAACCTCTCCGGAATGAGTCAAGATCGTCACGCCAGCGTTTCTTGGGCCTTCATTGACTGCGTCGTCCAAGTGTGACGATCCTGGCCCATCGGTCGGGATGCATACGCGCCACATGTCCCGCCCAATCCCATTTTAATCAGGCGGCTTATTCATATTCATAAAATATACAATCATTATCATCAACGTTATCAGCGTTCGGAAGTGGACGACTCAGGAATTTGTACGACAACTTAGGAAAAGGACGTGTTAGGAATGGACGACTAAGGAAGTTGAAAACTTTGGAAATGGACAAACTTGACCAGAGGGTGCCAAAAGACGTCCTCACTGAACGACAGCCTGCCATCCGCGACTCTCATTTCATCGGTCCATCTAGTGTCGACCTAGTGGGAGCCCTAACTGACTTCTGGGTGTCTTCAAGTCGAGAGTGAATCGGTTTCTTCTAGGCAAGCGTGCTCCATCGTAGACCGCATCATCGCTTAACATCAGGCGAGTTGGCGGCCAAACGCAAGCCTATTTATGTATTTTTTTACACCTGCCTACGCTGCGTCTTCCCTTTCATGATCTCCACTCAAGAACCTTTCTTCCCCATAGGTTATCTGCCTGGTATATATTATGTGGCCTGCCCATTGCCACTTCGAAGGTATAATTTTATATTGAAGCTAAACGAATTTTATATTTGATAGCCCGTTGGTCCAGACTTGGGGGCGTGGGTTCGATTCCCACCTAGGACAAACATTTATGTGATGAACATTTGTGTTTGTTCTATATCTATTTATGTATTTAAAAACTATTTATGTATGTATATCAGTCTCTGGAAGCCATATCACAAGCTTTGCTTAGTTTGGGGTCAGATGACCGTATGTGCAAAAATGTCCCGAATATTTATTTATTTATTATTATTACTTAAGATCCATAATGGATCTATAGAGAATTTTCTCTTTAGATCCCATATAAAATTATGGATATATCGAGAACTTTTTTCTCACTAGATCTATTAGTAGTTCCTCAATGGATCTAGGTATTTAAGGGGGCCTTAAGCCCCTAAGGTCATATCACTAGAAATTTAAGTACCCCAATAAAATATTAAATTTGTAATCATCCAATATGACGCACGAAAATCACGACTCAGCTCAGTGGTTGCTGACCAGAGTTTACATTTTATCACGTTTGGGGTCACTTCTTCATAAAGGTGTATCGGTAGAATTATCTCAGTTGGCGCCGTGCCGTGCGTAGTTTCAAGGACCTTTCAGACTACGCTATAATCACAGTCTATGTCATTATCGAGAATTTGTTCTTGCAGTTTTTTATATACCAATCAGGGAACGAGATCGATATAATGCCAACCATGACATATAATTAGAGAGCAAATGACCCCCGACCCGACAGATGATGTTGTCTTGTCAATATTTTAAGTTTGTGTTCATTCTGGCAATTACATAGTCTCCAGAGATGGTAATAACTCAAACTGTTTTTATTAATGTTGAAATGGGCTAGCCTTTGACCACAACTCACCTGATGGTAAGTGACGATGCAGTCTAAGATGGAGCACGCTTGCCCATGAGGTGCCTATTCACTCTTGTCTTGAAGAGACCCAGGTTGTACTGTTTGTTGTAGATTCAAATCTTTTTGCTTTCATAATTTAAAAAAATCGATGGGATCGATTGCTATGATGCGGTCTACGATAGAGCACGCTTGCCTAGAAGAAACCGATTCACTCGCAATTTGAAGATACCTAGATTGTAACTATCGGGGAACACCCATTCAGGCAGCGCATTCCATATTTTCACGCGCATTTATAGCGTAGTCTGAAAGTTCCTATATGAAATTGTCCGAATTGTCGCATACTGGGGTCAAGATGGCGCCCAAACGCGAGGTCGTGTCACGTGTTATCTAACAGTATCGCTAGTTGGCAACAGTTTGGCGCGTGCGTTCCGGATTTACAGCTGTTACCGAGTGGAATGACATTGAGAAGAAAAGTTTAGTTTTTAGCCGGTAGTGTCGTATTTGGAGCTACCTACACGAAACACACCTACGCTACGCAAATCTGTCTTTTTTATTATAAACTAGCGGTCCGCCCCGGCTCCGCACGGGTATAGTTATATAGCCTATTAAAATAGCCTATATTAATCAGTGATAAGGTTAAAGGTTCTGGAGTGGAGACCACGAACCGGAAGACGCAGCGTTTGGAGGCCTCCCACTAGATGGACCGACGACATTGTGAGAGTCGCGGGCATCCAGTGGATGCAAAAGGCAGGCTGTCGTTCAGTGTGGAGGTTAAAGGGGGAAGCGGACGTCTTCTGGCTGATGATGATGATGAATCAGTGATAATGTAGCATTCAAATGGTGAAAGAATTTTAAAAATCGGTCCAGTACTTTTTGAGCCAATTCGTTACAAACATACTTACAAATCTTTCCTCTTTATAATATTTTATAGATGTAAAAACTAACTGACCCAACAGACGTCGTCATGTCTTCGCGCGAAGTTAAAATCATCGTTAAGTTTTCTGAAATGTATAAAATTTTCTGAGCAATTTTCTTAATTTTTCGTTCCAAAAGAACCATCTTCAAAGTATTAGAACTACTTAGAATTACTTTAAAAAAAAGATAAATAAGGCGTGACCAAGGTAAATAGGGATTCATTTTTATTATATACTAGCGACCCGCCCGCCCGGCTTCGCACGGCTGTAATTTACGTGCGGAACCGGGGCGGATCGCTAGTTATATGTATAAACCTTCCGTGAAAATTTATATAACTGATGGTGAAAACTGCATCAAAATACGTTGCGTGGTTTAGGAGTTAGCGTCCATACAGACATACAGACAGACAGACGCGGAAAGCGACTTTAATTTATACTATGTACACAAAAAAGCTGTCTTCTTATTTTTACCTATTTTACCCTAATAAATATTAAAATAGAATACTCACAAATCAAATTATCCAATTTATTTCAACTCAAAACAACAAAGTGCACATATTTAGCAGGAAACAAATCTTAGACTAACACATCTTTCGTGGCTACTCCATCAAGTTCATGTTCATTAGCTAAAATTCCATCAAGCAACGGTTCTGGTCATTTGAGAAAAACAAAGGAATAGACTGGAAAAATGCAATCGTATACTGATAGCATAGGACATACGGAAAACGTTTAGTTCGTGATTATGTAGATAGAACATAAAGCATAGATTTTATTGTACCAATAAAAAGGGGTAGGTAAATAAGCGCCGATTCCGCCGCCATTATGAAAACACAAGTATAATAATATACACCGCCAGGCATAGCGTTCCGAGAAAAAAAATCACGTGGGCGTCCCGCAATGATGACATCAATGTCATGGATACACGTACACGTGCATAAGCAAGAGCAGAATAAGTAATTTACAACAGGTTCGAGAGAGATGACGATACACCACGAAATAGCAGATTTTCTGTGTTAACAGTAGCGTGAAATTATAACTCCCCAATATCCGTATATTACCTGTGGGAATCCAATAAATCAATGTGGTTTTGATGAAATTATGTTTAATATATTCAATTCGTGCTTAATTTGAATTGATTTGCTTGAGCGGACAAACCAAATGACAATTGAAATGCCTTTTGTATTTTATTTAATAGATTATTAACTAAATTGTTTCCCAGTATCTGTGTTTGTTACAATAAAGTGGCAACTGGACAGTGACGTCAGGACAACTCCCAGAGCGTTAGACCTTGTTTTCTTGAATCATGTGAAAACATGCGTTTTGTGGTCATTTGTATTCATTGACATGAAGGGAGTGACAGATGCCTACGTCACTGCCCACTTGCCACTTCATTGCAACAAACATAGAAATTGATAAAAATATCAAATTGGTAAAAAAATAAAATATAAATAAGATACAAAAAGCATTTCAATTGTCATTTCGTGTCTCCTCACAAGCGAAGCAATTCAAGTTAAAGACGAATTTAATTTATTAAACATATTATTTAAATCAAAACCACATAGATTTATCGGATTTGGGAAGTTATGATTTCATGCTACTGGTAACACAGCGTCGATGACGTAGGCTTGTATAAATGTGTATACCACGTGAACATTGTGTTTCGGAATGCTATACCTGGCGGGGTATATTATTATAACATGACATGAAAAAGACAGTAATTTTAGTTTTGAAAATGGTGCAAAAGAATCTAGCCATATAGTATGTAACTTTTGAAGTCGTCAAATACAGTATTAAATCAAAATATCGCGTTCCGAATTATACCAACAGAACTAAAAACGCTAATCATAACTAACATGGCACAAAGAAATACAATGCTGGTTCTCATTGGCACAGAGGCGTCGTTGGCGTTGTTTCGAAACGCAACCTTTGTAAGTCATTAAATAATTGAAATTTGTAAATTTCCAACTATTTATAAATATTAAATACTGCATACATACTCGATTTCTCAAAATTTACTGTACTTATAATTTTTTGCTAGCTTTAAAACTTAATGACGCAACCTAATTATTAAAAAATGCATGAATAAAACTAGAATTATTTATGACACTGGCAATCAATGCACTATGCTAACGCTTATTTCTAAAAAGTAAGAGGCTATTGGACTGATTATTTTTTGTCTTATAGAAAACTAACCTTATATAGAGCCCGAAATAAAATTTAGGTGTATAAAATTCAGGAAGGTAATAATATGTAATGTCTTGGTAAACAGAAAGTGCACTATACTTACAAATGACGTCACTTGTAAGTAAGCCACACACTTCATACTGACACTCAATTTGCGGGAAAAGGACAGAGCATCCCTTTTTGAAAATTAACTTTTAACGCTTATATCTCGGAACTTAATAGCTGTTTTAAAAAAATCTTCAGTGTTCTTCCTTATCTGACAATTAACTTCTCAAAACAGTTGATTTAAAAAAAAAACAATTAATTAAGTTTTTCAGTCTGTTATTATAATTTAAAAATCGAAGACCGGCGTGATTAGAATCTGCGCCGTCGGATATATAGTATACACCCAAAACGCCACTAGGCAAATAACTCAATGGTGGAACAATACTTCAAATATAAAAAAAAAAAAATTGAATAAAATACCTGCCCGATAGCCTATTATCTTAGCTGCTAAGTGTTCTTTGACTGTATTTTTTCTAACAGTAACTCTAGTCTACCTGTCATACCAGGCTGACCTTTCTTATTCTTTTTACTTAATTTCTTAAATCTGTCATGTTTCTTCTTTTTATATTCTTGCAACTTCTGATTCCTTTCTTCCTTAACTCTCTCAATTTCTAACTTCTTCTTCTCTTTGTCCTGTTTAATTTTACTGTACTGTTCTTTAGCTTTCTTAAAAGGATCTCTCTTGGCTTTTGCTACGTTATCATTTTCAATTATATCTGGATGTCTCACATATTTGCCAACAGTGCCATCTGTTATGTCTTCATCAAACGATATTGGTTTGTAAGAACCAGACACGGTCTCATGTTTTAATTCTTTCTCATAGTTGTGTATAAGACGTTTTTTACGTTGCTCTTCCCACTGATCAAGTTTATATTTCTTGCTATACTTTTTTAAACGGTAAGCCTTCTTGTCAAAAGGTTTCTTTTCCGTTGCTTCAGTTTGTATCTTTTCTGTTGCCCCATTTTGTTGCTCAGGTTTGACATCTCGATTTTTGTCAAACTGTTCCTGCCTCTTGTTTTGTTTTTGTGGTTTCCAGTTATCAGGTTTATTTGATTTCTTGTTCAAGAAGAATGAGTCCCGTTTCTTTTCCATGATTATAATGCTACTTCAGACCTATAATGAAACGAAAAAGCGTGTTGGATCACGGAAAATAAAGAAATAAGTCATGCAATAGATTTAATTAATTTGCAAGCGAAAAACACCAAGGTGCTTTACCTCTATTACAAAAGTATTAACCTGTGTCAAATCATATCGAGGACAAAATTTATCACTCTATTCATAAACAAAACCTGACCAATAACCTGCACTCCCATAATATGGGTATCAAATGACTTTTTCATTTGATACCTTTAATAAGAATACAAAAACAAAATGACGTCACCTAAATTCAATATGGCCGACGCCTAAAAGCTTGTTTTAAAAAAGTATTTTTTAAATTAATAATATTTATTTATGTATGAACACATGTTAGGACCAATATGAAATTTTTGATGAACATTTGTAATGTTACTATCGATGTCTTATTTAATGTTGCACATTGCATAGGCCCTTTATAGGGTTGTTCAAATACCTATTGCATTTTCCATTGCAATACATTGTCATGATGACACTTCATTAAATGCCAAACATAATTTGACTTATATTTCATGGATCTTATTTGTTAACTTGATGTAATGTAGCATACTTCAACCTGCACAATGTTTTCTTGACACTTAGCCAGTTGAATAAAAAAAAATAACACAAAAATAGATCCTTTAACAACTTACATCTCTGTCAGACTGTACAAGTTTAGCTATTGGAAGCATAAATAGAGCCAATGCAATAAAATAATTAATAAACAACACGCTTTTTCATTTCATAAGGTTTTATAAACTTAGTGTACGTTCCGAATCACGCGAATAGAGCTAATAAACAACTCGGCATAAAAAATTTCTTTATGCTGTTGGTTAAATTGTATTATTGGGGTTGATTCAGAATGCACCCTTAACAAGGACGTAGATGTAAACTATAAAATTGGAGATATGGCGCCAACGTGAAAAAAAACATCAATGTATTATTTTATCCAACTTGTGTATTTCTAGTGATAATGATTAATAATGGTGGATTATTACGGGATATATATTGGAATGGTACCCAAGAGAGGGGAAACGAAATAGAGGAAGTAAAGCAAGTTAGATGAGAAGATGAAATTAAAAATGTGGCTGGCATAAATTGGAAACAAAACACAAAAGAGACATGAATGGAAGTCCCAGGAAGGGGCCTATGCCGGAAGGCAAGCTGGAAAGAATACAGCGGAGCCGATGTCAATGACTAATTAATAATATTATAAAAATCTGACATCTAAAATATTTCAATAATAGTTAATGAACTTTACAGTAAAATAGATAATTAACATCATTGCAAGATGAGAAGCAAGAAATTTGACCAGCATAGAAGGCTATAAAATAAAATAAAATAATTATGTATATAAATAGTTATGTAATGTATGTAATTATTGTTTGTGGACATGCTCATGTGTGGGAAAATCCATATAATGCAGTAAAACATGTATTTTCGTGATTTTCCCAAAACCTCTACCATTTTACTAAGACATGACTTTTTTACTGTGACTTATTTTGCGACTTAACACTGATATGCGCCTATGACTTTTTAAGAATATTTAGACAAAATTTTTTAATACCTGACACTGGCAAAAGCACAAGAAGTGCGATGCCAAAATGCTCAAAGAATGAATTAAAAAAAACAAGATAATTATATAAACAGGGAAAGTGGCGAATGGGGGGTTTTTCCTTGCAGTAGGCCGAATTAAAATTCGGATTTCATTTGTCTTCTAGTTTGTAGTTGCAGTCAATATAGGTAGGTACCAAAAAGGGTTTTATATTCAGCTTTTAGAAAGTTACTCCAGCTGTAAACTATCATCTGAGATTGTATGGATTATAGGCTTTGATCAAAATAAAATGAATAGACGGGCCCAGAAGAAATGCATTTTTGAAGATTACCAAATGATCGCCGGCGCTCACTTCGTTTCAGTCGGTCTCTAGCCATAGGAGGTGTGACACCTGACTTTTGTTACATGATAACGAAACATCTGACAAATTTATGTCTTAGTGTGCTTTCACAAAGTGTAATAACACAACAAAAAACCGCTATATTTTTTTTTGTAACAAATGCACTGTACATGGTTATAATTAGGTGTTGAAGTATATGTCCGACGGTTTGACTCATTTTTACTGAGCAAGTTCAATGGTTCAATGGACATTCATTTTATTTTGGTCGTACAATATAGTATGTATTTACAAGAGATGAAACAGATATCTGGTAACTATCTAGTACCTGGCGTATCAGGTACCAGATAGTAAACCTACATCCGGATGGATACCGTATTTTTTTATAAAATACAAAAATATCATAATAACTACTTTAAATATTTAATTCGCAAAATAAATAAAACCACTATATTTGTCTCAAATATTTTCTAATCTAACCTCAAATAACAACATGTGAAAGTGGTTGTTTTAGCAATCAAGTCCCCAAGTCAATATACACTTCCCCCAGATCGTTTCGATCGACGTCATTGGCTAAAATTAAACCACTTCCTAAATGTCATTGGTTCTCATCGATTTACATGACATCTGGATTTGGTTGACGGATCACAATCCAACCAATGGGAGAGAAAGAGTGAAAATAACATATTTCCTTCTCTTTTTCTTCCATTGGCCAGATTGCAGTTGAGATCAACCAAATCCACACGTCTGTTTGGGCTACACCGAACACCGAGGTTCAGCCTCCAGATTGGTTGAAATATGACGAGAAGGTGTGTGTTGTCATTTGATAAGAGGAATAATCTAACAGAAACAAGGAAGTGGTTGTGATAAAACTGGTTCATACCACATTGTTTTACATTTACATTGCCAACTTTAATGAATTTCTTATCACCATGTGTTCAGGTCCAAGTTATTTTGAGCTGCAATATCATTGTAAAAAGCTATTTGAAAAAAAAAACTGGTAATATTTCACAGTACGTACCCTACCTTTGCCAAGTGTCGCCTATCTTGCATTCAAAAACCTAGCAAAAGTGGTCAGAACTAACGATTTTCGTTCAGTTTTTAACAATTTTATGCAGGTGTCTGAGCTAAAAAGCGTAGGACTGAATATAAGTATAAAACGTCATTATATAGGTATTGCAGTTTTAAAGTTTATTGTATACAGGCTGTCTGAAAATAGGTACAGATAGTTTGTAATCTTGCCGCTATTCAGTGACGCCATGGAAATTAAGCGTCAGACATTTTGTATGCAAGAGCAGCTGGTGAAAATCCAGATCATCGTGGATTCAAGGTGAACGAAAACCTAACCTTTTCAAAGCCTATTTAGTTTAGAGTTGGTAATATGTGGCAGGCGTGGCTTGGACAGAGTACCTTCATGGCATTGAACTTTGAGATAATACAGTGAAAATATTGTGAAATAGACTCTGTACTCACCAAATTCAGCCACCCACTGGGTTGGCTTCTATTTATCGACGGAATCTTGATAGTTTCACTAGCACTTCACACGAAATTTATGTGGCGCCTAAAACGTTGGTTTTGCAAATTATTACGTCGAAAATTGCAGCGACCATGCCCTAATGTGATTTTAATTGGAAATTTTCACAAAAACACTTTGCGAATTCGCAAAATGTCACAAAAGGACCGAAATCAGGAAATGATGATTGAATATCGGATTAACGCGCGGTACGCCCTCTATTTTGCCATTTTCGCCAGTGAAATAATTTTCGCAATGCGCTTCGATCAGTGAAACGGAGCATGCGCTTTGTAGAATATTTATTCAATACGGAAATTATCTTCTTAATGCACAATATTGCTGTATGGAAAGTATTATAAGATCCATATTTTCTTTAATATATTGATTAAATAAACAAAATACTTATAAATTACCCTGATTTTATTCGTGTAGTAATACATTATGAAAAAGATTGACGTTCATTTGCTGCGTGATTTGGAACGGAGAAAGGAAGTGTCTCCATATTTTTCTAATGTCCATTTTACTATATGCTAAGGTTGCTAGATGTCGCTAGCCGTCTTGAAACGAAGAATTTTGAAGATAAGGTCAAAATTCTACGCGCGTACCTCACGAGCACTAAATAATATATGACATGTAATCCATCATTCATCATCATCATCAACAACCATTCTCCACCCACGGCTGGGTAGGTATAGGTCTCCTCTTCAGCGCGCCATCTTTTCCGGTCGGCCTTTTCCATTTTGTTTCATGAGTTGTATTTCGTTGTATTAATGGAGCCTTTGAGTAGTATAGTATTGTAACTACATGTTGATGTACATTCCTTCGGATATGGAATGTATCACAATATCTCAAATTTGAAAACAATAAACGGAAACTTGAAATAGTGTAGATGTACGGTATGGTATTGGCTATGCTAAAAATCACACTAAATATACCCAGGGCGGTATTCATATAGGCAATATACCTAAATGAAAAACAACACGTCACGATTTTTTTTATAGGTACAGAACATAATATTTTCTTCGTTAGCGTTAGCCTCAGTGCCCTTAGTCCCAGATTTGATAGTTTACGAAAACTTTTTTCGTTTACGTATTGTTCCATACATTCATAGATACATTTTAGTAAAGCGCCTCTATCGGAAACGAGGAGGAACTAAATTTGGCAGTTATCGGCGGTATAGATTGCTGCACTCTAATACGAAAAAAGTTTTCGAATACCTTTTAGCCCAGCAATGTATGGAACAAGACGAATACGAAAAAAGTTTTCGTAAACTATCAAATCTGGGACTAAGGGCACAGATAAGTTCTGTATAATTAATAGCCAAAGATAAGTGCTTATAAAGATATCGTCATTGGCGTTAGCGCTGTTGGCGTGAAAAAGGAACTTTTCCTTCATCATCATCATCATTTCAGCCGTAGGACGTCCACTGCTGTTCACAGGCCTCCCCCATCGATCTCCAGAAGGGCCGGTTGGAAGCGGCCTGCATCCAGTGTTTCCCTGCGGTCTTTTTTAGGTCGTCTGTCCATCTTGTGGGTGGGTTCATCCTACGCTGCGCTTACCGGTCCGTGGTCTCCATTCCAGAACCTTTCGGCTCCATCAGCCAACTTTTCCTTAATATTCATTAAATTATATCTTAATCTTTCGCCATCGGTAATCGGTTATTGGTTCTTCGAGCGATGTGGCTTGCCTTTTGCCACTTTAAGTTGCAAACTATTAAGTATGTGACGGCGTAGCATTTGCTTGGCTATTTTGGTAGGCGTTTTGTTCGGACCAAATAGTTATTTATTGTATTTGTGGTGGTACGGAACCCTTAGTGCGCGAGCCCGACTCGTAGTTGGCCGGTTTATTACATTAGAGCTAATACAAAAGTAGGTACGTTTGTTGTATGGGTGTCCCCTTTTCGTTCTTACTATTAGACTTTTTTATTTCTTATTTAAACTGCCGTAACAACATATTCTGTGAAAATTTCAACTGGCTATATATTACGCTTCGAAAGATACATTCGTTTAGAGGTAGGACAGACGAACGGATGAACGGACGGACAGACAGACAGACATCGTAGGCTTAGTAATTAGGGTCCCGTTTTTACCCTTTAGGTACGGAACCCTAAAAAGAGAGATATGCTAAGACACAGAAGACCTAATGCTAAGGTGACGTAGCGGGTGCGAACGCATCAGGCCTAAATCAGGCTTGATGCTTGATGCTATGCTTGGCTTGGTTTAATAAAGTGTTATTGTATTGTATTGATGCCTTTATATCCAAATAAGCTTCGCTTCGATCAAACAAATGCGTCAAGGGAATATTTATTTTCTCAAACATAGTATCTAATGCTATTTTGAAGAATTTCGACGAAATTCGGTTGAACCTTTCAAATGAAAGGTTATGCTGAAATGAATACGAAAAGCTTGTTTTTTTATTAATAACTAGCGGTCCGCCCCTGCTTCGCACGGGTATAGATTATAGCCTATGTCACCCGGGAATAGTGTAGCTTCTCAACAGTGAAAGAATTTATCAAATCGGTTCAGTTGTTTCGGAGCCTATTCAATGCAAACAAACAAACAAACAATCAAATCTTTCCTCTTTATAATATTAGTATTGATTTTATTTTAAGTCGGTTTAAAAGAAAGTTATTTTTGTCAAAGCATGGCATTATAATACCTACTATTGTATTCGTAAAGTCAACGTTCGCAAGCCGCGGATGGCGGCCGCAAGGGTATCTAATTACGCCAGTATCGAATGACCAGTGTAGGTAAGTGTCCAGTCATACGGTCCGTGCCCCTGTACAAGCGAGTTCATAATACCATGGATATATAATACATTATTACAAAAAATAAATAAAAAAAATTACCCCCGTTAAATGAGCTGAGCTGACCACTGCTGGGGTAGGCGGGTTCTAGAGTGGAGACCGCGTATCGGCAAACGTAGAGTAGGACACCCTGCAGCCAGGTGGAGTGACGACCTGCGAAAGGCGGCTGGTGGCAAGTGGATGCGAAAAGCAGAAGATCGTGCCTTGTGGCGTTCTTTAGGAGAGGCCTACGTCCAGCAGTGGACGAATATCAAATAGGCTGATGATGATGATGATGAAATGAGCTGATAATTTTCAAACGGCTGAACAGATTTTCATGAATCATAGCTAAGAACACTTTCGATTAAGTCACATTTCAAACAAACAAAAAAACAAAATCAAAATTCAGCCGTTTGGGAGTGCTACCCATGATCGGACTTTTAGACCTTTGTCCGGCTGGGTACGCTGCCAACTGGTAGTGGGCTTGAGCATTTGGATTGTCTTTAGACCTTAAACGGTCTATGGGCAGTCTAACTGTATATGTAGTGTTAGTATTAGCTTGTATTTTGTTTAGTCAATAAAGGCACTTAAAGAACACTCGATCAAGCCACCTTTCAAACAAAAATAAAACTAAATGATAAAGATAAAGATAAAGATTATTTATTTGCACAAAACACGAGTAAATCATACACACATTTAAAAACGCATGCACAATAGGTGGGTTAAAATATTAGTCACTTTGTATCATGTTTTGCCTAGTTTGTAGGCGTACAAATCTAGAGAGATGGTATAAAAATACCGTAAGAATTATTTATATAAAAAAGTATTAATTAAAATAACTGTCGAAATAATTTCAAAAGTTCAAGTATGATGTTATTAATTTAAATAGTCAACAGATAGACATTACTATAATTGTATGATAAACAAATTGACCTACTGCAGTCATTACTAAAATTTATCATTATAAAATCACTAACTTTGTAATAACATTTCTCGACTAAAAGTTTTTTTAGTTTTGTTTTAAATTGACTATATTTTAGATCCCTTATTGAAATTGGTATAGTATTGTAGATGGTCGGTCCCATACACATTATACTGTGGTTCATTAAGGTGGTTTTAGATGGGCGATTACGACATCAGTTTTGGTCTCTACGATTTCTTACCGCTAAGCCAGATATTGCCGGGAATAATTCTGGATTAGTTTTTACGAATAAGGCAGTTTCCAATATATATAGAGACGGAAGCGTAAGAATTTTATGTTTAGTAAAGTAAGGCGTGCAACTAATAGTACTTTCTAATCTAAACATCCAATGAAAATTGGTTCAGCCGTTTGAGAGTAGCGTTCCCATCCGTCTGGATTTGTACGGACATGTCCGGACTTTGTCCGGCTTTGTTATTTGTCCACAGACAAGTCTGATGTTGTCGGGTGAATTACAATGTTTGGTTGCACTCTCGTAGGCGAAGAAAAGTGCATTGCGAAACTCTTGCCTATACCTAGTTCCTCCTGAAAATAAAATGACATCTGTAAACGAGTATAATTTCAGACAATTTAGTTTATGTTCGATGGTTATTTTTAAACATGTTTTATTTTAATTCTAGACAATTTAGTTTATGTTCGAGTCGATGGTTCTTTTTAAACATGTTTTATTATATTTAGTTTATGTTCGAGTCGATGGTTCTTTTATACGTGTTTTATTAGGTACCTACTTACATAATCCGTCCGGATTTGTCCTTTTTAGACCTTTGTCCGGATTATTAGCTTGGGCGATGTAATAACAGCAGGGCCCCGATTGTACTAATCTAATTGTTTTTAAATTCAAATGAATTGCATCAAAATTTACACTTACCATTGCCATCCAGCGTGACAATGCTGCCAGCATTTTGACCACTTTTCCCTCCACCGCGAGGAGCTTAGGTGTAGATTGGTCCATTCATTTTTAATTGTATAAATGGTACATAATATAATAATTATGTACCTTTTTTTGTTGTTGACTGGGGTAATCTTCAAAAGATAGCCAGATTATGTGAGATTGCACCCACTAAAACCCCCTCGGTGGCCGACCTCTGTGCCAGGACGGAGGGTACCGGGATCTCCATAGGAACGCACCGGTATAATAATTAATACCTAGAAATAGTTATGTTTTAAATATCTGTGTTGTAAATATTTTTCATTACCTAATTGGTTTATAATGTCTTCGCAAATTAGCTTTAATATAACTTTCGCTTTATTGACAAAAAACAAGAACAATTAAAGTAACAGTAACTGCCCAAGTGATAAACATTCTTTTATTTTTAAGAGTTTTTATTAATTAGTGTGGTAAAATAAGAATACCAAACACATAATTAAAAAAAAACTAAACTAATTAATAGAAGATCGTTTATACTATCTATAAGCACAGAAGACATAATAGAAAGATAGTTATACTATACAGGGTGTAAGGGGAACACTCTCGAAGCCAAAAGAAGGTAAATTGTACTCATCATTATGAACAACTTTTACTATGGGACCAGCCCTGAAATCGCGAAAAAAATATCAGCTGTTCTATAGAAAACGGTCATTGACACTCGACAAAATGTATGGAACAGCTGATTTTTTTTTCGTGATATCAGGGTTGGTCCCATACTAAAAGTGGTTCATAATGATGAGTACAAATACAATTACCTTCTTTTGGCTTCGAAAGTGTTCCCCTTATACCCTACTAACGATTTCTTATTCAGGCAAATTGCCCAAAATGCTTGCCGCGTTGACTAACTTTCTGACATTGATTATTGTGTAATTGGGTATATATTTCGCCGTTTTCTATGGCTTATTCGCGATTTCAGGTTTGTTGCCGTAGTAAAAGTTGTTCATAATGATGAGTGCAATGACCTCCTTTCGACTTAGTACACTTTTATATGCGTAACCCTGTATAGAGTTACTAGTAACAATGTTAGCTATTATCCATGCCGTAAGATTCACATGTGGACTGTATGTCAAGATTTGATAATAAATAATCTAGATAAAATTGTATGCGTTTAGGTAATTTTCAAGCTTAGAGGTTATTTCATGATTTTTTTCTATCAAGACAATTTTTTGAAAACGTGTTTTGAAAGCTATGGTCCACTCAGATAATGATCAGTATTAACAAAAAAAACCGTCTTTAAAATTAATACATATTATTTATAAAAAATAATAAGACCGCCTTAAATTATGAGCCCAGGATACTCAGGAGAAGTTGCATTTTTTAAAGAAGAAAAAACCTTTCATTCAACATCCTGTGAAGTACGTTTTGATGTATATTCATCATCATCATCAGCCAGAAGACGTCTACTGCTGAATATAGGCCTCCTCCTTTAACCTCCACACTGAACGACGCAGAATGCCCATCTGCATCCATTGGATGCCCGCGACTCTCACAATGTCGTCGGTTCATCTAGTGGGAGGCCTACCTACGCTGCGTCTACCGGTTCGTGGTCGCCACTCAAGAACCTTTCTTCCCTATCGGTTATCAGTTCTTTGAGCGATGTGGCCTGCCCATTGCCACTTAAACTTTTAACAGCTATGTCGATGACTCTGGTTCTTTGGCGAATATCCACGTTCCGGATTCTATCTTTCTATAATTATATGCTACGGGGTGTTAGGGGAACACTCTCGAAGCCAAAAGAAGGTAATTGTACTCATAATTATGAACAACTTTTACTATAGGACCAGCCCTGAAATCGCGAAAAAAAATAGCTGTTCTATAGAAATCGGTCATCATTCGACAAAATGTATGGAACAGCTGATAATTTTTCGCGATTTTAGGGTTGGTCCCATACTAAAAGTGGTTCATAATGATGAGTACAATTACCTTCTTTTGGCTTCGAGAGTGTTCCCCTTACATTCTGTATAAGTAGGTAAATTAAAAATTTTTATTTTTTGGAGAATTTTCTGTATGACATTGCTCTACATGACAGTACAGTGTACAGTCCAGTACGTCGATAATTGAGCCCTAATACTTCTAAGCTAGTCTAATCCTTATAGGTCAGTACTTGGTACTCAGTCCGCCACCCGTCGGCCGCCAGACGGTTGTCCGACTAAATTACGCGATGCACCTAGTCAAAACTAGTTTATTTATTTTGACTTTGATTTTTGGTGTGCGTATTTAATTGTGTAGTTTTTGTGATACTGGACAGTGAGTGTGAGAAAGAAAGGAACGGTAACAGGGAAAGTTGCAGGTACGTACTTAGTGCGGGGGTAGGGGTAGGCGCCAACCATGTGCAAAAAGTTGGCAACCCTAGTTAGGGGTGAAGGTGGCAGAGGCAAATTTGCATATAAGTAATTTTTTTAATGTTTCGGCAATGACTGATGAAAAAGGAAATTTTACTGTACTTAGTGAAGCCGGTGGTGGTGAATTTACTGTTGATTTTATAAAATTATAAATGTACTAGCGACCCGCCCGCCCGGCTTCGCACGGGTGTAATTTACGTGCGAAGCCGGGGCGGGTCGATAGTTATATATATAAACCTTCCTTGAAAATTTATCTAACTGATGGTGAAAACCGCATCAAAATCCGTTGCGTGGTATAGGAGGAGTTAGCGGCCATACAGACATACAGACAGACAGACACGGAAAGCGACTTCAATTTATACTTTGTAGAGAAGAGATAGAGAAAGAGAAGAGAAGAGAAGATAGAGAAGTGTGGTATATTGCAGGTATGTAAGTAGGTACTTAGTGCATGGGCGACGGTGAAAATAGCAGACGCTTAAATTGTTTTTACCGAGGTGTTTTTTTTTGTATCGGAAAGTGAGTGTGGTCTGAAAGAGGGAAAGATGCAGGTATGTACTTAGTGGAGGGTGGGGGTGAAGGTGTTAGGAGTATTTTTTTAAAACATTTTTTTCCGGGACAAGCGTCAGTTGCAGGTTCGTACTTAGTGCATGGGCAAAGGGGGTAAAAATGTTTTCTCTTATCAGTTTTAATATGAAAAGTATTAATAAAAACAGATGGCTGATGGGGCCGAAAGGTTCTGGAATGGAGACCACGGACTGGTAAGCGCAGCGTAGGACGTCCACCCACAAGATGGACAGACGACCTAAAAGAGACCGCAGGGAAACGCTGGATGCAGGCCGCTTCCAACCGGCCCTTTTGGAGAGGCCTATGTCCAGCAGTGGACGACCTACGGCTGAAATGATGATGATGATGATTAATAAAAATATCGAATAGTGAAACAAGTAAGTTGTTCGCCCGATAACTTTTTTTTTTTATTCATATTCATACAACATTCTCATATTTGGAATAGAAACAAAAATAAAACCTAAAACTACTTACAAAATAACCGATAACTTGTGTCTTTAAAAAACCTAATTTGGTCACAAATATACTTTTTCCTTCTTTTCTTTATTTTTTCAACGATTGTCGATAACAGTTTTAAACTTTTGAACTTCAAAATAGGTATATCGTGTCACTGCATTCTTTACCATGAGATAAAGTTAAATTCATTGAAATTGATTGTTAAGTTTGGTTTGGTTTAGATAAATGGAGACATTTGGACTCGAACGATAATTATTGTACTAAAGCATATCTCCTTTGTATCTCTGATCTCTATTATTGAATCGCTCGAATGAATTCGCACGAAAAAATCATGCGAAATTACTGACTTTCCAACAAAATCCCAAACAAAAGGCGCATTTTTTTACTCACTCGCTACCGCAATGGTTTGAACAAATCGACTTTCATCATCATGAGCCAGAAGACGTCCACTGCTGAACATAGGCCTCCCCCTTTAACCTCCACACTGAACGACAGTCTGTCTTTTGCATCCACTGGCTGGATGCCCGCGACTCAAAAATAGAGCCCCTGAGTAGAAACTCAATTGTGCGACGCCAAAAACGTGCTCAAATACGCTCATGTGACCTCAGCTTAGTTATAAATACCTACTGCATAGGTCAGTTAAACATAACTTAGCCTATCTAAACCTGTTCTATGCCTAACTAATTAATTTGCATCTCAGGCATATGCATAATTTAATACTAATAAATAAGATAGGCAGGTCTGTTTGTTTGTCCCTGACTATTTATTTATTAAGTTTTACTTAAATTTTAGAACATAACTAATCTTCTTCTTTGTCTTGCCCCTGGTCCCAGTTCATCTGGGGTCGGGCCTCCTCGTTGCTCGGCCAGGACTCTCTGTCCTGGGTTGTCGTCGTTGGCTGGGCCAGGCTCCTCACATCTTTTTGTATATTGGCCCACCACGTGGCTGGGGGTCTGCCTCTGCTTCTGGGTTTGTTCGGGATGTTAACTGCCTTTTTTACGACGTAGTTACACGAACATAACTAATACAAAATAAAATTATAGGGAGGTAATTTTATATAGAAAATGCAGTCCGCTGATCCGATCCTATTAAGTATTAGTGTTATTATTATTTATTACCCTTTTTTTACCCCCTAAATAGGTTGCGTTTGACTGTCAATTCGCCTGATGTCAAGAATAGCATATTCCATTTTTTTTTCTTCATACAAATGGGTTCGCCATCGGTGAAAATATTCCGTAACATACACAAAAAATAACTTGTACCCTAAACTCCCTAAAGGATCGAGCACATTTAGGACGGGCCGCAGAGCCGGGCGCATCGCAAAAATCGCTTTCATACATTTTATATGAACTATCGCACACTATGCCGGGAAGCAGCGGGGAGGATTTCCATAAAAATGGAAATTCGATGCGCCCCGGCCCGTCCTAATGTGCTAAAGTACCATATTCGACCTTTCGGCATGCAAAAAAAATTCAAAGACAATTAAAATTTTATTTTATTCATTTACCCAAATGTGTTTGTATAAATTTTCGGCACGTGGCGATCGATTTAATTAATATAATATTCCAAAATTTGTGACGTCACCAGGGGGGGGGGGGGGGGGGGGGGCACACGCAAAGAGACCACGTCTGACAAGGACGGGTACGTGCTCCAAAACTTATGAAATTCGTGTGACGTAATTTATGGACGGCTCCGTATCTCGAAAAATTACGGACTTTTAAATCGTGGGAAAAACCGCGTTTGTTGCTAGTCTTTTAACAAAATTCATATTCAAATTAATATTCAAGTTAACGACGAGTCTAGCGTATTTTTTTAAATAGAACTGGAATCGTATTAGGCCGATTTCCTGAATATTTTTTTAGCATGCAAATTACAAGTTTGAATGCAGATTTATTTAGTTGTTTTTTGTGTGAATGATGTAGGTCGACTAGTATTTTTTTAATAGTTTTTTTATCGTTTAGATTTACTTCTTAAACCTAGCCTATACAGGATTACGCGGAAAGGGTGTACTAAGCCGAAAGAGGTCCGTTATATAATTATGAACCACAGCGGATCCAGCTTTGGTGCCAGAGGTGTCGTGGTCAAGTCACAATAAGTTATAATTAATTTTTATATTAATTAGTGGTCCATCTAGATATTGGACCTAGCCCAGCCCCCATGAACCCCCCCCCCCCCACAACCCCCCCCTGGATCCGCCATGAACCGCCATCTGAATGACCGTTTTCTATGGAACAGCTGATTTTTAGGGTTCCGTACCCAAAGGGTAAAAACGGGACCCTATTACTAAGCCTACGATGTCTGTCTGTCTGTCCGTCTGTCTGTCTACATCTCCAACCGTAAGAGATAGCTAGTTGTTAGCTAGTACAACTAACGTATTTTTGTATTAGCTCTAATGTAAAAATACGTACCGTCAAACTTAGCATGATTATAGTAAGTACACACTATAGTATAACAACAATAAATAAAGGCCAAGTGCGAGTCGGTGACAAATTTCTGTTCATTACCAAATTGTAACTGGTAATTTCGTTACTGAATTTTGTGGTGTACGGAACCCTCAGTGCACTTGGCCCGTTTTTTTTGCGATTTCAGAGTTGCTCCCGCATAGTAATAATGATAGGTACTAAGGACCCCTTTCGGCTTATAGTACACACTTTCCCCGTGTAAATTTTGTCGAGTACAGGCCCGGATTTAGGGTATGAAGGGTGTGCGCTTGTACAGTGCGGGGACTGGAGAATCCGGATGTTTAGCAAATGCATTGTATGGGAGAGAATACGTACATCTGAATATGTATGGTTTTAGACACAAAAAAACGGCTGTCAAGGCATTTTTGTAAGAAATTTATTGTAGCCAGTTGCACCCATATAAACGAAACGTCAGGCATTCGAAATCAGTTAGCCACTGTGATGCGGAGTTCGACGCGTTGATCTAAATAAGAATCTTCAATCAAGGTTCACTCATAATACCTGGCGACATATTTTCCTTCTCATTTCCGTTCTATTTACTTCTCTTTTCTGTGACGCCAACGCTGGTGCGTACGTGCCTTCGTAGCCAATAAAAGACGTGTTTAAAAAAAAAATATATATAGACTGTGTATATAGAATATAGAATATATCTACGTTTGTTTACGAACTCGCCTGATGGTAAGCAACGGTGTAGCAGATGATTGAACTACCCGACACTGGCAAATGCACAAAACGTGCTCTATTTACTCCTCTTTTCTGTGGTTTTAGATGCACGATGACAGTAATCCGAGAGACGTATATCAATGCGTTGGAGGGGGAAGCGGTGACGCTGTCTCATGAGGATGCCCCTGCCCCGCCCAGGAGCGGACTCAGCGTGCTGTTCACGATCATGTGCATAGTAGACCTCTTCGGAGTGTTCCCGATCATTGCCCTGCCAGCTAACGTGATCGCTTGTGGTAAGTACTTGATCTTGTATCCTAGAACCAATGTAGGTGTGTTACTCAGTATGTTACATAGAAGTGCATCTTCTAACTTATAATCAGGGCAATTTCTAACTTAGAACCAGGTCAACTTAAAACTTAGAGTCAGGGCAACTTCTAACTTAGAATCAGGACAACTTCGAACTTAGAGTCAGGGCAATTAATAAATTATGATCAGGGCAACTTCTAACTTAGGATCAGGACAACTTCGAACGTATGATCAGGGCAATTTCTAACTTAGAACCAGGACAACTTAAAACTTAGAGTCAGGGCAACTTCTAACTTAGAATCAGGACAACTTCGAACTTAGAGTCAGGGCAATTAATAAATTATGATCAGGGCAACTTCTAACTTAGGATCAGGACAACTTCGAACTTATGATCAGGGCAATTTCTATCTTAGAACCAGGACAACTTAAAACTTAGAGTCAGGGCAACTTCTAACTTAGAATCAGGACAACTTCGAACTTAGAGTCAGGGCAATTAATAAATTATGATCAGGGCAACTTCTAACTTAGGATCAGGGCAACTTCGAACTTATAGAATCAGGGCAACTTATAATATATAACCGGGGCAACTTGGAACTTAGAGTCCGGGCAATTAATAAATTATGATCAGGGCAACTTCTAACTTAGAATCAAGATAGCTTCGAACTTAGAGTCAGGGCAATTTCGAACTTATAGAATCAGGGCAACTTTTGAATTAGAATCAGGGCAACTTCTAATTTAGAATCGGGACTAGTTCTAACTTAGAACCAGGACAATTTCTAACTTCAAAATCAAGACATCTGATCAGCCCGAATTTTAATCAAGATGTATACGTTTGACACCAACTCACCTTATGGTACGCGATGGCGTGGCCGAGGCTGGAACACGTTGATCTAGAATAAATCAATTCACCCTATCCTTGAAGATGCCCATATTGCGTAGAAGATGCAGTCGTTAATTTCTTTATTTTTCATATTTCTTCTTTGATTGAAGTCATCTTGTAACTTTATACAATACCATATTTTAACTTCTAAATTATTTACAGTATATCCTACCAATCCACCTTATAATATGGAACTCTGCTTAGAAATACAGGATTATAAGGAAAGGGTATGCTAAGACGAAAGGATTCAATATGTTATACTCATCATTATGAGCAACTTTTACTTACGCGATTTCACGGTCGATTTATTACCTCATAAAAAACTGATTATAAATAGAGCCCATTGACGAAAACAAAATAAAAATTTGTTCAAAAACAAATAAGTTATAAGTATTTTAATTTCATGCTAGCCAGAAAGCGCAGTATACTCAGCGATGACGTCACGCCTCAGGCGCGCCATACAAATACTATACTAACACACGCTTTGCGGGAAAGGGACAGAGTATCTATCTATTCTACTCTATCCATATCTAAAACTTTAAACGCTCATATCTCCGAGATTTATAAGCTAATTTAATAAATTTTTTCAGTATGTGTATTGTATTTAGTTATTTATATTCATCACTAAGCCTGTTCGTCGTAATAAATTTAACATGAGGACACCATGCCTATATAATGAGTACAAATACCTCCTTTCGGTTAGCATACCCTTTTCGTATAACCCTGTAGAAAGGGATCATAGTTGTGGAAACCTCTCGTTGCCCAGGTATATACGGGATCCCCATGGTGCTGGCGGTGATCGGTCTGCAACTTTACACCGCTGTCCTGCTCGGCAGGAGCTGGCTCCTGGCGCAGGAGATCACGCCTCTCATCAGGGAGAAGAATCGGTTGGTATACCGACATGGTAAAGTCTGCTACAGCGTCTAGCGATGCGATGGTAGCGTGTTGCACTTTATAATCTGACGTCACCCGATTCGATACTCGGCCCTGCCTATCAGCTAAAAAGTAAAAACAAAAGGGGTCCGCAGTAGGTCCCCATAAACAAACATATTGTTTTACGTATTTTTGAATTAGCTCTTATTACAAACGGCAATACGTACAAGCGTCTAACTTGGCATGATTATAGTTCACACTCTAACGTATAACAACAAATAATGGCCAAGTGCGAGTCAGTGACAAATTTCTGTTTATTACCAAGTTATGTAATTTCGTTATTGAATTTTGTGATGGTACGGAACTCTCAGTGCGCAAGCCCGACTTGCACTTGGCCGAAATAGCTTATATAACGTAAAAGATTACTATTGACTTCGTTACGAAAACCTAAACCAGCCTGTGACCAAGCGTGGTATTTTGAAGACCCCCACCCCTAAACGGGTCACGTAGTAGGTATGGGGTGGTATGGGTACGTTCCCTAATGTTCTTCTCCAACTTGCACTAGGCCAGTAGCCCAGTATGGTGGATTACGGCCCATCCTCTCTCTCTCTCTCTCTCTGAGAGACACAAAAAGTACAGTCTATATAGTATCATAGTATAGTACAGTCTATATAACAGCGATACCATTCGCTCACTCACTCACTGACTCATCTCGAAAACTACTTGACCTACGAAGCTGAAATTTGGCAGGTAAAACTGAAATCTTCGTTCCCATAGGTACCCGTACGCCGCAGTAGCTGAGCTCGCCTTCGGTCCAGCCGGCAGGCGGCTCGTCACTACGCTGCTGAATGCTACCGTCTTTGGCTCCGGAATACCTAACTTTATACTCGGTGAGTAGGTTACCTAAGTAAAAGGAAAAGCCAGGGAAGCCTGCGCAGGCATAAGCAAGCTGCTGGCTTGCCTGGAGGCAAAGGCGGATCCAGCTTTGGTGGCAGGACACACACACACACACACATAGTCGTGGTCAAGGCACAAGAAGTTATAATTGGATTTTTATAATAAATTTACATATTAATTAGTGGTCCACCTAAATCCTGGAACCAGCCCCGGGGGGGGGGGGAGTCCAAACCTCCATGACCCCCCCTCCAGGATCCGCCCTTGCCTGGAGGAGACCGGGTGGCTGAATTAGCTGCAGCTGGGTGACGCAAAATGGGCCAATGAATGGCCTAGTTGCGGAAAATGCCCGCTACTTTACCTGCTTACTTACCTAGATGTTTATCTATGCCGCTACACAAAGTTACACAAGTTGCCTAAGTATATATAAATACAAGCTGTTGCCCGCGACTTCGTACGCGTATAGAATTACAAATAAACTTTTATCCATTTTGGCTTCCTTAATTTAGTTTAGCCCTCTTGCAAAATACCTTGTCTATATCCCATAAAGAATCTGCGAAATATCAGCTTCGTCGGTCAAGTTTGTTTTTCAAGTAGTTTATAGTATCTTAAGTCTGCGTGCTTCATCTTCGACCACGTCGTCACTTACAAACAGGCGAGTTGTTGGTTAAACGCAGACATATTCGCGATAGAAAAAAAAAAACACTTGATTGTCTGCGGCAAACTCGCGATTAGGCACCAACGTGAAAACATCCACATTCCACCCACATCACAAACCCAATTAACTTGCCAATAATGTTACCGCATCTGTGGCTCTTATATACATATATAAAATATGCGAGCTATGGAGACAGAGCTATGCTCGGCGTTTCTCTCAGTAACCGTATCTGGAACAAAGTTATTTGCCAAAGAACCAAAGTCACCGACATAGCTCAGCGTATTAGCTGAAGTGGCAGTAAGCCAGTCATATTTGTCGCAAAACCGATACCGTTGGCAGATGCGTTTTAAAGTGGAGACCACGAATCGGCAAACGTAGCGTAGGACGCCCTGAGACTGGTTGAAGTGACGATATACGTAAGACAGCTGGCAGCGGCTGGAAGAGAATAGCCAAAGATCGGCGAGCTGAGTGGCGTGCTTTGGGAGTGGCATATTATGTCAAGCAGTGTTTTTTAAGCCATCATGTAAGCAGTCACGTCGCCTTGGATACGTGTAACACTAGAGGCGTCACAAATACGTTGCCGATCCTTTAGGACTCGATTAACTCACCTTTTGAAGAACCCCATGTTGTAGCTTCTCGGAAACACCGCGAAGGTAGCTCATTCCACATATTGCAGGTGTGAGGCAAGAAAGATCGCGTGAATCGCACAGCGTAACTTGTATAGGCTGATGATGATAAATAAAATTAAAATAAGCTTTGAAAAAACTAAGGAAGTTAGCAACTTTAAGTCTTGTCTGTGGTCTAACTCATTAACTAACTCAAAATGCAACCAGGAACACGGACGTGTTCGCAAAAAACTTAAATTAACATAAATTATTTTTTTTGTGTTTCGTTCTGTCTAAAACCAGTCTGTCTCAGTGAGCTAATGATATTTATGCGCCTATATTTTATTTATATGCCTATGAATTAATTTATAATCTTATTACCCGACGAACAATTTTTTTATATATAAATAATAGTAGACAAACTAGCGACGGGCCACCTGATGGTAAGTAGTCGCCGTCGCCTATGGACACCTACAATACCCGGGGCATTGGCGGTGCGTTGCCTACCTTTGAGGACTCTATTCACTCTTCGCTTGAAGCGATTGAGGTTATACGCGTTTACGCCAATTTTATTATGAATTGATTTTGATGATTATATTTTGTTTGATAGGTCATACTTCAGAGGTGGCCCCATATAAGTTTTCTTTTTGAAAAAATAAATCAAATAATACCAAAAATATATACACAGATGACGTTTTGGTTTGTTTTTGAAAGTTTTATGAAAAGTTTTATGAGGACTTTCAATCTTTGTTTTAACTGTAATTTTCTAGTTTTTTATAATTGTTCGTACATGTAAGACTGTGATGTAAGTAGACCAGAAGCCGGGTTTTTAAAAAAAATAAAATATTTTAATTAATGTCAAGAGTACCATCATGTTTACGAGATTTGCAGTCGTCTGCGGATTCAGCCGCAGTTATTTTATCTATCTTCTCTTCTCTACATTCTTTCTGTGTCTGTCTAACCGCTAACTCCTCCTAAACCACGCAACGGATTATGATGCGGTTTAAATGATGAAGTTATATAATATTCGTGGAAGGTTTATATATACATTATGACCATACATATAGTCATATGGTCTCTAGTTATATATATATAACTAGGGGCTATAGGTAACCTATAGGTTACCAACGGTTAGAATTAGAAATCCCCCTGCCTTTCGAGCTCCATGCCAGCCTCCTTGTTTCCTGAGAACTATAAAATGCGCCTTCAAAGCTAGATAGAGTAAATATATTTCTTCTAGATCAACGTGTTCCATCTTCGGCCACAACGTCGCTTACCATCAGGAGATTTGGTGGCTAAACGTAGATCTATAAAAAATGCTCTGATCCCTGTACAACCAGTCACCGATCCAATTCCTACTGCTTATAATCTATGTTATAATATAGGCTATTATATAGGTTAAGATGTAGGTACGGTTTGTCGTACGCACGCACTGTATGCACATAGATCTTCGGCTGGCGTTTGCCGAGATCCTTTATATTGATGTTGATTAAGCGCTTCCTCGTTGTCAATTTTGCGATGTACTTATACTCATAGATACTAGCATAGACAAAAGTATGGTACTTGTTTACTCATTGTGGCGATTATATTTTTATTGACCAAATTGATTAGCAATGCTTGACCAATTTCAAAGAAGATATATAGCTACTAAAAACATTTTGGTTTTTCTCCTTACTTCAGCTACATAGCATTGAATACATCTGTATATCATAATAATATAATTATATTTAAGATATTTTTGCACACACGGTCATCTGACCCCAAACTGGAGTGTAAATACACAACAAAAAATCGCTATCTATTTCTTGTAACAAATGTAGTAAGGTACGTACATGGTTATTATTAGGTGATGATGTCCGACGGTTTTGACACGTTTTTACTGAGCAAGTTCAATGGTTATGGTCCGTCCATTCAAATTATTTTGGTCGAAGGGCTAGCCAAGATATTATGCAATGAAACGAATCATTTAGATAGCCCGTTGGTCTAGTTGGTAGTGAACCTGCCTTCTGACTTGGGGGCGTGGGTTCGATTCCCACCTAGGACAAACATTTATGTGATGAACATTTGTGTTTGTTCTATATCTGGGTGTTAATATTTATTTAAGTATGTATTTAAAACTATATAATTATGTATGTATATCAGTCTCTGGCCGCCATATCACAAGCTATGCTTAATTTGGGGTCAGATGCACGTGTGTGCAAAAATGTCCCGAATATTTTTTTCACGAATCATTTCCCGTCAACTATTCCTCCTGTCCCCAGCCGCCCAGAGTCTGCAGATATTCTGGTGGAAGATCACCGGCGGCGCCGTCAGCGTGACGTACTGCGTATGGATGCTGCTTCTAGCGCTGCTTCTTTGCCCGATCATGTGGCTGGGCTCGCCCAAGGACATGAAGTAAGGAACCCATGGAAAATATTGACTCAAAGGAGTAACTCAAAGGGTTTGGGTTAAGTTCATGGTCCGATCCAGGATTTCATTTTGGGGGTGGGCATTCTGACAAGTATCATCAATAATCAAATCGATAAGCCAAATGTATGGAATTGCTAGGAGTTTTGGGGGGGGGGGGCATGGCCCCCATACCCCCCCCCCCCCCCTGGTTCCGCCAATGGTTACGTTGGCGTCGTTTTGAATTTTGGCGGCCACTCATGAAAGTTGTAAATTTTGAAAGAGCTATTTACAAGGAACTATTCTTACTATGGATTATTTATAGCTAAATAATATCGGAGCCGAGATATCACACTTTATAGTCTCATCGTAAAAACCAATAATTCTTAATGATTCTTCATATCTGAAGTTTTGAAATTATTTCGACAGTTAATTTAATTAATACTTTTTTATATAAATAATTCTTACTGTATTTTTATACCATCTCTCTAGATTTGTACGCCTACAGACTAGGCAAAACATGATATAAAGTGACTAATATTTTAACCCACCTATGTGCATGCGTTTTTAAATGTGTGTATGATTTATTCGTGTTTTGTGCAAATAAATAATCTTTATCTTAAAAAATTATTCTTGAAATGAGTAAAAACTACTAATTAAAAGTTATTACTAGGTTAGATACGCCACGCGGCATTGTTTTTTCATCATCATCATCATCATCATTTCAGCCATAGGACGTCCACTGCTGGACGTAGGCTTCCCCTATCGATCTCCAAAAGGGCCGGTTGGAAGCGGCCTGCATCCAGCGTTTCCCTGCAGTCTCTTTTGGGTCGTTTGTCCATCTAGTGGGTGGAAGTCCTACGCTGCGGTTGTTTTAACTAGTCTGGTTTTGGGCATCAACATGGTATAGGGCCAAAGGGGCAAACAGGAATAATAATGTTCCTTGGGCAAAACTATGCTTATGGCAAGGACTTTGACTACCTAGGGTATACAAAGTCCTTGGCTTATGGATTCGCGTCACCGCGTCACCCCGGTATAGTAATTATCTGGGGCATCACCATTCTTCTCCGGTAGGAGTAATAATGTTCTTTGGGCGTCACCGACATACAAATGTGACGTTTTCACTTCTGTCGACAGACCACCTTTTTTCTTCTTCTTTGGTTGTCACGAATATTTTTCATTGCAGGTCAATAGCAGTTGTGTCGGTGTGCATAGTGTCCACAGTGGCCATCTCCACGTGGACTTGCATCGCCACTGACACCGAGTCACCGCCGAGCGCCGGCACCGTCCTGGACTATACTCCGCAATTGCAGGACTTCCTCAGCGCGTACGGCGTCCTCGCTTTCCAGGTCATAACAGAGATAGATAGGGAAGGAGATATATATATATATCATCATCATCAGCCAGAAAACGTCCACTGCTGAACATAGGCCTCCCCCTTTAACCTCCACACTGAACGACAGCCTGCCTCTTGCATCCACTGGATGCCCACGACTCTTACAATGTCGTCAGTCCATCTAGTGGGAGGCCTCCCTACGCTGCGTCTTCCGTATCTATCATCATCATCATCAATAAAGTCTGTTTATTCTTACCTGTCTTATCTAAACAAACATGGCGTTTTTCGACCAATGACAGCTCTGAATTTTGTCTGTTGTTTTTAGGTTGTCTGCCATAATTGTTTACAATATAACACAGGTAAGAAAAACAGACTATAGGTACTTATATTATGTATATGTGTCCAGAGTGACATGGAACGGTACTTAGCAGACGGTCTCTTCATCATCATTATGAACAATTTTTTGCTATACCATGGCTTCTACGCCATGTATAAAGGTTAGGTATATCCATCGCCCCAATTTTCCAGTTTCAGAAAAATCACTAGTGTGTGACTATGTAAGGGTGACAGAGAGTGGAAAGAGAGTTAAAGTAGCATTCAGATGTTGGCGTCCGTGGTCGCCAAAATCGGACCACCGAGCGTGACGCACAGTGCGCGATGACTATATATCGATGTGGTTGCGATGTGTCCAATGTGATGTGACAGAGATTTGATATCCGTAGGAAATTGTTTCTTATTAGGAAACAATGATGACAATGACCCTTCAATGACCAGCTAAAAGCGTGCGCGGCTATCTCACTCGGCGAAAGCAATCTCTGTCGCACGTTTTCAACATTTGTGAAGTAAATAATTACTTAGTGTAAATAAAAAAAACCTGATAGTTATTATTTTTAGAATTACATGTAAATAGTAACAGCAATTTTCGTGAAGATATTTCAAAGGATGGCGAAGGAGAAAAAAAAGAACACGTTTAACGAAGTCGGTGTCGATATCGAAAGTTTCGAGTTTCTTTTTCTACGACATCAAATTGCTTTATTTATTACAATGTTATTCTAAATATAAGGTGACCAATAGTTTTTTTCGGGTGATAATAATTATGTTATCCAAGTAACCGAAATTGCATATTAACTTAAATTAAAGTATGTAGGTACTACCTCTAGTATAGTATATTTCTCTATGGTACTACGTAGTATAAGAATGAAATCTTTGCTTATTACTTACCTGCACTAATTTTGTGAAGTCGGTTTATTAAACAACCGGGAACAACCGTGATAGTTTAAAACAGTGTTTTAAATTGATGATTTTGTTAAATCATGCCATCCATGTTTTTTTAAAATCTTCAATAACGAACGCTTTTAGCGGCCCCACGACTCCCACGAGATACCCAATTTCCTCGCCCCATCGACGCTGGTGATACCTAAATAACTGTGCTCGCTTGGTGCGCTTGTGCTCTTGCGCACTCACAAAACAATTTTGTACACTCCACTGCACATAGGGTTACCACATCAAAATTTGAAGTCCTAAAGTCGGATATTTCAATAAAAATCCGAATATTTTCGTATGTGGTTAATTTTTAAAGAAGATTTTTGTTTTGTGATTAGGGAGACGATTTATATCAAGATTTTGTAATATTACATCGCTCAAGGTAAAAAATGGCGGACTAAGTTTTGACATGTCGGACAAATCCGGACGGATGGTAACTCTAACTATTATGTCTTAGTATTTTAATTTGTATTTTCGGGTTAGGTTAACTACAAGATTTTCGGTGTTTAATAAAGATTTATTGTATTGTACCTAGTATATTGTCTTCTGTCCCCTAACTGCACAGCTGCATATACAGCTGTGCCTACTCTAGTAATTATACAGAATGACAAGAAACGAAAACTGAGATACGACGTCGCACCAAAGCTGCAGACGTCGTAAAAAGGGTGAAGGAACTTAAGTGGAACTGGGCAGGACACATGGCCAGACGTAATGATGGCAGGTGGTGTACAGCAGTAACTGCGTGGTGGCCGAGACTAGGTTGGCGGAACCCAGGCCGACCGAGGATGAGGTGGATTGACGACATTAGAAATACTGTCGGGAACGAGTGGATGCGAATAGCGAGAGACCGGGGAGAGTGGCATAAACAAAGGGAGGCCTATACCCAGCAGTGGGTCACTCAAGGCTGACGATGATGATGATGATGATGATGACAAGAAACGGTGATACTAAGCTGGCTGAATGGAGGTCATTGGTACTCATCATTATGATCATTTGGGAGACCGCTAGTCTTGAAAGCGTGAGGTCGCGGGTTCAAACCCCGGGCCCGTATACCAATGAGCTCTTTGGAGTTTATGTACGGATTTTCATACCACTGGCTTTTCGGTGAAGGAAAACATCGTGAGGAAACCTGCATACGTACGGAGAAGGAATTCAATGGCGTATGTGAATCCACCAATCCGCACTGGGCCAGCGTGGTGGATATGGCCCAATCACCCTTTCGGGGGTAGGCTAAAAGTCCAGCAGTGGACTGTTAAAAGGCTGATTATGATGATTATGATCAACTTTTATTGTGAGACTAGGGTAACCATTTGTCCGGACATGTTCGGAATTTTAGTCCTTTGTCGTTTGACAGGTTTTTTTAGATTGGCTGATTTAAGTCTCCTAGTTTTTGAATTTTGTTGAAGTTTTTGTTTTGTTTTTTGGTGTTGTTTGTTTTTATTAAAGAAGTTGGACAAGGTAAGGTCCTACTACTTTGATTTTTATAGTAATTAATACATTTCTATATTCCACAGTTCGACATCCATCCAATGCTGCTTACCATCCAAGTGGACATGCGTGACAGCCGACAGATCAATAAGGCTGTGGTTGGCGGTTTCGCCGTCACGGGCGCCATGTTCACCGTCACTGGATTACTGGCAGTCAACAGATACGGAGTCGACGTCGAAAATAACATACTGCAAGGTACGCAAGGAAGTTACATTTTAGGGTATAATATATAACGTCCTTGAAGGTACGTTAGGTTTTTTCTTCTTTCCACTTGACAGATTTTTGGCTTCACACGTCTTGTCCATTTGTCAGTGTCAAGTGCTAAAACGTTTTTGAGTTTTATTAGACATCGTAAAAAGGCTTAGTCAGATTCAAGCAAGGAATGTACTACTCTCTAACGAGAGGATTCAAGCTAAGTCATAGTCAAGTCAAAGTCATGACCTAGTTAAGTAGTGAAGACTTTACTAAACATTACAATCATTTTATTAGGGTTCCGTACCCAAAGGGTAAATCAGGACCCTAATACTAGGTACCCTAGTAAGACCCTACGATGTCTGTCTGCCTGTCCGTCCGTCCGTCTGTCCTACCTATTAACGGCTGTATCTTTCGAACCGTTATAGATAGCCCGTAAAAAAAATATCACGGAATATGTAATGTTACGGCAGATTAACTAAGAAACAATAAAAAAGTTAATAAGTAAAAACCAAAGCGGGGTCCCCATACAACAAACAATTTTTTTTACGTATTTTTGTATTAGCTCTAATTTAAAAATGGTAATACGTACAATCGTCAAACTTGGCATGATTATAGTACACACTCTAAAGTATAACAACAAAAGGCCAAGTGTGAGTCGTTAACAAATTTCTGTTAAGCAACGTATTTTGCTACTTAGATGACCTTATTATTCGTCTCACCGAATCAAAATGCTTTACTAATTTTACTAAATTTAAAGTTGATTTTTGAATTGATAATTATTGTATTTTGTGGTGGTAAGGATTCCTCAGTGAGCGAGCCCGACTCGCGCTTGGCCGGTTTGTTTTTTCCTTGAAATTTTATCGTTTTACCTTTACAACACCTAGATGGCGTTAGTATGCAAGTTAGAACGCGGTAACGCTAGTGTGGTCAAGTTTCACAGCATTTCCCAGCGAGGTAAATGCTTATAAGAAAAGTTATATCTTGTAAACCCTTTTTTAAGGGTTGAAAGAAAAGAAAATGAGAAATCGTAGAACGAAAAGAAATCGTAATGTCACAATTATACAATAATATGGGACAACAGCGCGATACTATGGATACTGTGAAACGTGACAAACTATCTATCTTACTGCATGGTATAATAATATACTCCGCCAGGTATAGCAATCTGAGGAAAAATGTCCACGTGGGCGTCCCGCAATGATGTCATGATGTCAATTTACAACAGGTTCGAGAGAGATGACGATACACCACGTAACAGCTGATTGGATAAAGTGGCAACTGGACAGTGACGTCATTCTGGGAAAACTGCCAGAGTAGAAGACCTGAGATAATACACTATATACATGACCTACAACGAAAAGAAATCGTAATGTCACAATTATACAATAATATGGGACAGCGCGATGAGATGGATACTGTGGATAGTGTGAAACGTTTAGAAACTATCTATCCTACTGTAGGATTCCTACAGGTTGTTACAACCTGCACAGTACCGGCGTTAGGGTAGGGCCTGGTGGTGCGACCGCCCAGGGCGCCAGATAAAAACGGGCGCCGCAGGTATAGGAAATCTATAGATCTATTCTGCGTCATAGAGTTTTCGTAGTCTCAGTAGTTCCTTTAGCTCTTATAAAGGAACTGCAGGGACAGAAAAATCTCATCATTAGCTGGGAATTGGGACAGAACATCTGTCTGGTCAAGTAATTCGTTTATTTGTACGCTTGGGCTACTCGATAGCCCATCGGCACAGTTGGTAGTGATCCTGCTTTCTGCGCTTGGGGATGTGGGTTCGGTTCACACCTAGGACCAACATTCATGTGATGAACATTTGTGTTTGTTCTATGTCTGAGTGTATCTATTAAAGCATGTATTAAAAAATATACGTATGGAGTATGTATATAATATCAGTATCTGGCAGCCATATTACACGCTTTGCTCAGTTTAGGGTCAGACACCATGAGTGTGAGAGAGGATGGGCCTTAATCCACCATGCTGGCCCAGTACATGTTGGTGAATGTCATGTCTTTGAATTTTTGAGGTTCTTGGACATACCAGTTTCCTCACCATGTTTTCCTTCACCGTTGTTGAGCGATGGCATCGAAACTGGACATCATTGCACTGCATTTATTTAATTTAAGTACTGAATAAATCATTGGTGACGGCCGAGGATCGAACCAGGTGCCGTCAGATTGTAAAGCGCACATGCTACCGCTCATCCACCATCGCTCCTTGCCAGGTCTACAAACCTAGCTTAAGACGCTCTTTTCCAACTTTTAGCAATTATGGTCATTCTAGTTTAAGTGTGCATACCTCCATGGTTAGAATTAAAATTATAAAAATGGTGTCATGACAAAATTGAATGTTTAATCTAGGAAACCCATGAGACCGAAACACGATTAAGCACATTTCGATCCATAGAAAAAATATATCAAAGTAGCACTGATTTACGCTATTATCCCTGCAGGCCTAGCACGGGCCGTGGACAAATTGTCTTTCCACCGTTTTTATCCCGCGAGAAAAAGACAAACGTATCCATATTCTAGCTTTGTCGCGTCTAGGCGAGGATAAAAACGGTGGAAAGACTATTTATCCACAGCCCATGCTAGGCCTGCTGTTTTTTTTTATTCATCAATGACCTATTTATTAAAGTATGTCTGCGATATCTTGATATATAGATTTCATAATTATGAAGGAAACCGGTGAGGTACATTTTACATTACAGCTATACTTTTCGAAAAATATGAGAAAAACCCCAAAAATAGAAGTAGCGAAACGCACGACTGTGTGTAAGCGCCATGATTTTGCTCCGCTAAATGCGACTTTAATACAATAAACCAAGGATTATAGTCATCTGTAGTAGTAAGCGTTGCTTAAAAGTGGGAATACCTCGCCTTAACTTAGTATTTAATTGCAGGCATCCCGCCATCGATTCCGCTGTACCTGGTCGCGCTTCTGGTGACCCTTCAGCTCTGTCTCTCGAGTGCGGTCGGCAACTCAGTGCTCTATCAACAAGTCGAGGACTTCTTACATATTCCTAGAAGTGAGTAATCTTCAAGTTCCGTTTTTTCTTTTTAGGGTTCCGTACCCACAGCGTGTAAACGGGACACTATTACTAAGCCTACGCTGTCTGTCTGTCCGTCCTACCTTTTAACGGCTGTATCTTTCGAACCGTAATAGTAAGGATATTGAAATTTTCACAGAATAATGTACCTAATGTTACGACGGATTACATTTTTTTTTATTAATAAATAGAAGGGTTTCTTTAAAAAAACTTTTGGTGTACAACCTCATACAACAAACGTTTTTTTTATTAGAATTTATTGTATTAGCTCTAATGTAAAAACGATATTACGTACAAGCGTCAAACTTGGCATGTCATAGTATACATTCTGAAGCAAAACAACAAATAATAAATAACGGCCAAGTGCGACTCGGTGACAACTATTTACCAAAGTTTTTTTTTTAAGTTTTTCATATAATTATAAGCTTGTGTTTGACCGCCAACTCGCCTGATGTAAAGCGACGATGCGTTCTACGATGGAGCACGCTTGCCTAGAAGAAACCGAAAAACTAAACAAGTTTAGAGTTAAGAAACGTCGGGCGCTGTCAGTACTTAAATAGGTGACCGCCTGGGCGTCAGTTTCTCTTTTTGCACTACTTTTTGTATCTTGTACTTGTGGTACGGAACCCTCAGTGCGCGACCCGACTCGCACTTGGCCGGTTTTTTGTACTTTAAAAGTTAACAATTTATATAGTGGTACGGAACCTTCAGTGCACGAGCCCGGCTCGCACTTGGCCGGTTTATTATTACGTCTACAGGGAGCTTCGCAGACTTTTCTTTTTTCTTTTTCAGATTTCTGCCTCAAACGCTGCCTCGTCCGATCCGGCATCGTAGCATTGGCTATTTTCCTAGCAGAGTCCGTCCCGAGATTCGACCTTGTAATGGGGCTCGTCGGTTCCACCCTCACTGGACCTCTCATGTTCATTTTCCCACCAATTTTCTTCCTAAAACTCTGCTACATCAAGTCCAAAATGGCAGTGAAAAATCCATTGAAATATTCAAAATTGAAAAGCAGAAAGGTCACGCTGCCTTCCGATTGGTTGAGACACAGCAACGCGATTTACGGAGACCAAAATGGCAAACACAACGGCACAAAAAACGGCGGACTAAATGGCAACATTGACCCGTTAAAACTGCCGCTTATTCTGTCGGAACGTTTCCGAACGAAATATAGGACTTTTGATAGTAAATATAAGAAATCTCAAGAGATAGAAGAGGAGTATACGATAAAATGGTACGACGCTGTGCTAGCTTTAATAGTAATGTCAATGGGTATAGGCGCTACGGCTTTGGCAACATATTCTAGTTGGGCAAATTCTATAGAATACGCTTCTTATTCTCCGCCATGCTTGTTAAACGCGACTGCTGCAGCTAGGAGTTTTCTTCAGCAGTTCCCTTTGAAGCAAACGTGATATTAAAATTAATAGTTTATGTATAAATTGTGCCTAAAGCAGAATACGTTTTAGAAAGACGACGAGGTTGGTGGTTTTTTAGGATTCCGTACCGAAAGAGTAAAAACGGGAACTAAGCGTACATTGTCTGTCTGTCTGTTAGTCTGTCTGACTGTCCAAATTATTAACGGCTGTATCTTTCGAACCGTAATAGATAGCCAGTTGAAATTATCACAGAATATGTAACGTTACGGCGGATTGACTAACAAATAAAAAAGTCAAAAAAGTCAAAACGAAATTCCCCATACAACAAACGTATTTTTTGCGTATTTTTGTATTAGCTCTAATGTAAAAACGATAATACGTACAAGAATCAAACTTTACGTGATTATAGTGCACACTCTAAAGTATAAAAACAAATAATAAATAATGGTCAAGTGCGAGTCGGTGACAAGTTTCTGTTCATTACCAAGTTATTAAGCTGCGCTTGAGTGCGGCATCTATAGGAGGTAATATATTTAAGTGGGACGAACAAAAATTTACTATCGCGCATTTTTCAAGACGTTTGCCGATCTTTAGACAATAAGCTAGTTTTAAATATTAAACTGTATTTAGTCTAATATTTCTTATGGATACTCACTTAAATAATAATAATAAACTTAAAATACAAACTAAACAAGTCAAAGTAAAATATTTTGATTTTGAAATGGTTTTATTCAACAATTAACAATAAGGTCAGTCGTTTAAACCGAATTAAGGAACAGTAGCGTTATTAACTGTGATAATTATTTACAAGCTAAATTATATTTATTTGTGCTTTTCTTTTAAAAATATTATATTACATAATTGCACTTCAACCAATGTTTCCAGGTTAAGCTTGATTCACATTTCATGCTCGTCGTGTATGAAACTAGTGTAATCTTGAGCATTGCAAGAAAAAAAGTACTTCAACACCATAAAAAATTGGCTTGAGTTTGACCGCCAACTCGCCTGATGTTAAGAGCTGGTGCTGTCTACGGTGGAACACGCTTGAAAAAACCGATTCACTCGTGATTTGAAGACACCCAGATTGTAACGATCGCGGAACACCCATTCAGGCAGCGTATTCTAAAGACTAGCAGTTCGCAATGATGTGAAAGTGGAACAAAGCGCTTCGTACGGGTTTTCGGAATATCAACCATAAAGCGGTGACGATTCTTCGTACCCACTCTGTTGGTCCGATAGAAAAATGGGCAGGAGGGAATTAGATCATGCAGATCTGATGCACACTCGATTATCGATGCGATTTAGGTAGGACGGCGATATGCGTTGGCCATAGCTATAGGCATAGCGCGAGTGAAGTGAACCCTTTATGGCTTTCATATAGCAGATTTTTTTGCTGAATGTATTACATTGGATAGTTGTTGGTCTTTTTAACTAGTTTCACAATCCACGCGACTTAGTTTTGCCGTCTGGGCCTGATGTAATGTGAATCACCCTTTAAACATTGGTTAGCCATAGTTTTAAACTATCACGGTTTTTCACTATAGTTATATGATTATCAACGGGATATTTACCGTAGTAAGGTTGTGGATGGAACTACCGATATTTCAGCGCAGTTACATACGCCATGTTCACGGGAAGACATCCCTTGAATCACAAGATCTGAGATCCCGAGACAGTATTCCCATGAATATTATCATCATCATCAGCCAGAAGACGTCCACTGCTGAACATAGGCCTCCCCCTTTAACCTCCACACTGAATGACAGCCTGCCATCTGCATCCACTGGATGCGATGCGATGCGACTCTCACAATGTCGTCGGTCCATCTAGTGGGGGGCCTCCCTACGCTGCGTCTACCGGTTTGTGGTCTCCACTCAAGAACCTCCTTCACCATCAGTTATCGGTTCTTCAAGCGATGTGGCCTGCCCATTGCCACTTCAACTTGCAAATTTTAACATCTATGTCGGTGACTCTGGTTCTTTGGCGGTTATCCACGTTTCGGATTCTATCGCGCAAAGAAACTCCGAGCATAGCTCTCTCCATTGCTCGCTGTGTGACTGAGTTTTTTCAAAAGGCCAACAGATTATTAAGTTCCCGTGAACATGGTGTTATGTTTCTTTCACAACCTTACCACGGTAAATATCCCGTTAATAATCATATAACAAGGGGTCTAGACAAGAGCCACTTTCTGTTAGCGTTAACGACTGCGGAAAGGTAAAATTGTATGAAAAAGACATTGACAATGACATTAGCTTGAGATAAATTATCTCAAGCTAATGTCATTCTCAAACAATTTCATCATTCCGCAGGCATGAACGCTAACAGAAAGTGGCTCTTGTCTAGACCCCCTGTACTGGTTAACCGTAGCTCTTAGCTTATTTTATTTAGCATCAAGTACATTTTGTATTACCTTTACACGTTAGAACAACACGGAAGGGAGTCGCCAAGCGCAGGCTTTCGCCTCTGTCAAAGTACAAGTCCACTCTATATACGTTATAAATATAATATAAGTACATACGTTAAAAACGTACAGTATAAACATGTGAACAAAATGTTGATATGTTGCTTTACTTTTTTGAAGTGAAACTTCTAATGCGACTTGCAACAAGGTTGCGTTAAACGTTTAACGCTACCATGGAGAGGGAATAGAAAGAGACAGCAAGTTTCACTTCTTCCGCGCGGAGGGGCTCCACGCACTATATTTTTGAAGTGAAACTTCTAATGAGACTTCCAACAAAGTTGCGTTAAACGTTTAACGCTGCCATGGAAGGGGAATAGAAAGAGACAGAGCGAGAGTTTTACTTCTTCCGCGCGGAGGGACTGCACGCACAATTTTTTTGAAGTGAAACTCTAATGAGACTTCCAACAAGGTTGCGTTAAACGTTTAACGCTACCATGGATGTGGAATAGCGAGAGACAGAGCGAGAGTTTCACTTCTTCCGCGCGGAGGGACTGCACGCACTATTTTTTTTGAAGTGAAACTCTAATGAGACTTCCAACAAGGTTGCGTTAAACGTTTAACGCTACCATGGAGGGGGAATAGAAAGACACAGAGCGAGGGTTAACTTCTTCCGCGTGGAGGGACTGCACGCACTATTTTTTTGAAGTGAAACTTCTAATGCGACTTCCATCAAGGTTGCGTTAAACGTTTAACGCTACCATGGAGGGGGAATAGAAAGACACAGAGCGAGGGTTAACTTCTACCACGCGGAGGTACACCACGCACTATTTTTTTGAAGTGAGACTTCCAACAAGGTTGCGTTAAACGTTTAACGCTACCATGGAGGGGGAATAGAAAGAGACAGAGCGAGAGTTTCACTTCTTCCGCGCGGAGGGACTCCACGCACTATTTTTATGTATTGTAAGTGAGTGACGATACGAGCTTTTCGCTCGCCTGATAGTCACGATTGCTCATAACAGTTTAATGCAGAATTTAGAACTTCAACACTTCAAAACCTGGAGCGGGAATAAACTGCGCTCGCCACTTTGCGATATTAGATAGATGATAAATATTTTTATGCTCAGTAATTTAATTAGAAATATTGATCTTCAATCCGAAACGTTATTGTTTCCGCAATACTGTTTGGCGGTTGAATAATAGGCTATCGACAGCTGCTTGATTTGTCAAAAATAACAAGCTTAGTGAAAAATATTATTAAATTTAATACACTTATTGAAGAAACTATTTAAATCGGCTATAAAGTTCTTAGATATAAGCGTTTAAATTTTTTTGTTCGAATTAGGAAGGGCTATTCTATCCCTGTTTTAAACTATCACGGTTATTCTTCCCGTGAACATGGTGCATGTAACTGCGCCGAAATATCGGGAGCTCATTCCACAACCTTACCACGGTAAATATCCCGTTAATAATCATATAACTTTATTCTATCCCTTTCTGACAACGTGAGTGTCAGTATTGAGTTTGTATGCCGTACTTATATGTGACGTCATTCGTAACTATAGTGCGCTCTCTGTCTGGCAATACATTACAATGCTTATATCTTCATTAATTTTGAACATATTTCAATTTTGTTTTTGGTGTTCGTCTCTATTTCTGGTCAACTTTTATTGAAGACTAGCAGTCCGCCCCGGCTCCGCACGGGTATAGTTATATAGCCTATATTAATCAGTGATAATGTAGCATTCAAATGGTGAAAGAATTTTTAAAATCGGTCCAGTACTTTTTGAGCCAATTCGTTACATACATACTTACAAAAAATCTTTCCTCTTTATAATATTAGTATAGATAGTAGACATAGAAAATAAAATAAATATTTCCGATGTATTGGCACGTGTCAGTTTGGGTAATTGTACAATACTGTGTTGTAAGAATAACGCAAATAGAGTTCGCCGACAGAATAAAGATATTTCTGTTCACTTTTGGGTAAGAAAAACTTGACACGCATAGTTTTCGTACAGTTTGGACCGAAGTCTACTTAGATATAGGTCATTGGTTATACCATTTCACTTCAGTCTTTTCAAGCTATCTCAAATTTAGTTAAACTTTATATTATAATAACGAGTATATTATCATACATCGGAAGGAAATAACTAAAGAAATAAATGCAATGTTTTTTAAAGAACGTCGATTACAAATATTATTTACAGAAGTTATGCTGAGGCAAGTTTACGTAGTATAAAAGCGCCGTGGAATATGAGAGAATTTCTTCAAAGCAATTTCAACCTTAGTATCTTTATAATACAAAACATGGAGTCTTCTGTGTCATACGTCTGCCGACGCGCGACGAATCTCTATGTAAAGGTGCTCGCAGACAATGCGAAGTACTAGTTGCAAGTAGCTACTATGCATCATCTACAACGTTTTGTTTAGTGCAAGTGGCAGTGAAAGTGCTACTAACCACTTCAACTGCCATTGCACTAAGCAACACGTTGCAGATGATGCGTAGTAACTACTTGCAACTAGTACTTCGCATCGTCTGCAAGCGCCTTTAAGCCCGTTGCAGACAATGCGAAATAGCTTGCGTGCGTGTACGTACTCGCACGAGACGAACGATGCGCAGTGGGCGTCGCGCAAGCAGGTGAGAAAACGAAGCTTCACTAGCAAGAACCAGCGCGAGTGCTACTAAGCACTTCCACTGCACTAAACAAAAAGTGTAGCTCGTTGCAGACGATGCGTAGTAGGTAGAGGTACTTGCTACTTTTACTTGCAAGCGACTTCGCATGGTCTGCAACGGGGTTCAGTATCGTACTCAGATCATTCATACGAGGGAGACATGGTAAGTTGCCTTTAGACGAACTCATCTTGCAGACGACCTTCCCGCTAATTTTTAGGGTTCCGTACCCAAAGGGACCCAATTACTAAGCCTACGGTGTCTAAACACGAACGATAGTTGTACTAAGGTATATCTCCTTTGTTTCATTGATCTGAGAACGACCCTGATGATTACATTGCCAGTGCTTTGCCTCTCTTGTAGGTACAAAAATAATGCACGCTTGGTTTTGACACAACTTGGTCTTACCTAATAAAGATCTGCTTAATTTACGAAATGTTACATCAAGTTCTCCGACGCTATGACGTCACTTACCTATTCATTATTTATCTTGCTTCTTCTCAAAACCGAGCTTCTTCCCATAAAGCTTCCTAATCTCCTTCTTATCCAGTTTCCCCATTATGTTTCTCGGCATCACGTCTATTACCAACAACTTCCTGGGCAGTTGGTATGGAGCTAGTTTCTTCTGCAATTCCGCCTTTAAATCGGAAAGCGTTAAGGTGTTTTTTTCCTTGAGAACGACAACGGCTGACACGATCTCGCCTATCGACTCGTGGGGAATGCCAAGCACTGCCACGTCAGCAACAGACGGATGTTCAAGGATGGCCGCTTCGATTTGTAGAGCGCTGATTTTGTAGCCACCTGAAATATATACAAATATTATCTAAGGATACAATTTATTTATGGCTAAAAAAACACAATATACAATGGTAAATAAAGCATTAAATTTAAAATAACACTGAACAGGGGCCTTACGGACAACTACTATAGCGGCACCTAATCCGCTCAGTTGGAAAATCACGCGAACGTGAACCTTATCACGCGCAGATACGGTTTGCGGTCGCGGTACGGTTGCGGGGGGCCTGCGGAAAGATGAAATTGTATGAAAAAGACATTGACAATGACATTAGCTAGAGAGAAATTATCTCAAGTTAATGTCATTTTCATACAATTTCATCTTTCCGCAGGCGTTAACGCTAACAGAAAGTGGGTCTTGTCTAACCCCCCTGCAGGCCTAGCATGGGTTGTGGATAAATAGTCTTTCCACCGTTTTTATCCCCGCCTAGACGCGACAAAGCTAGAATATGGATACGTTTGTCTTTTTCTCGCGGGATAAAAACGGTGGAAAGACAATTTGTCCACGGCCCGTGCTAGGCCTGCAGGAGAGCGATGGTGGATGGTGGATTGTCCAGAAAAATAATTTCGGTCTCAAGGTATATAATTTCCCGTCCATCATCATCATCATCAATTCATGTCCCCACTGCTGGGACACAGGCCTTCTCTCAGAGAGGAGGATGGAGAGAGCGCTAATCCACCATGCTAGCCCAGTGCATGCTGATGAATGTCATATGTCTTTGAACTTTTGAGGTTCTTCGACATACCGGTTTCCTCGCGATGTTTTCCTTCACAGTTTTTGAGCGATGGCATTAAAACTGCACATAATTTATGTAGGTACTAAATAAATCATTGGTGCAGGGCCGAGGATCGAATCGGGTGCCGTCAAATTGTAAAGCTCACATGCTACCGCTCAGCCACCTCTGTCGCTCTGGCGACTTGAGTCAGTTAAATCAAATCATTTGTCAAGTCGTCGTTAGGTTGAAATGAGTGACAGATCCGACACAGAGTACCCCAATGCCACTGCTTTCTTTTGGTCCCTACCCAAAGATAATATAACCACTTGATCGCGTAGTTGTAATTTGCTTATGCACGACGTAAGCCACGTCGGTCGCAGGTGGGGGGGGGGGTATCGTATGGCGCTTGTGACTGGAGACTCAAAAAAGTCATTCGTTCAATTCGCGCCTAGGATTGCCCCGCTCGAAAAAGATTATGCTGAAAATGTAGTACCTTTGTCTTACGGCGGGGTAAAGGATGAACAGTCAAATGGAAGTACCCCGAGAGAGTATATAAAAAGCGCGGGAGCCAGAAGCTCGAGGGAGGTCAGGGGCTGTTAAGGCCCAACCTTTTTCTCTGAGAGAAAGTCTGTGACCCAGCGGTGGGTACATGATAAGGTGATGATGTTGTTTTTTTTATTTATTTATTGTTTACTAGCTGAAACCCGCTACTTCGTACGCGTAGAGCTCGGCCTTCGGCCTCGCTACTACAACCCGTTATAGCCTATGTGTTATTCTAATCTATAAGCTATATTATTGTAAACTTTCATTAAACTCCATTCGGTAGTTTTTGCGTGAAAGAGGAACAAACATCCATACATCCATGAATAGAAACTTTCGCGTTTATAACATTAGTAGGTTTTTGCTTCTCCAAGGACTCCTGGATCCGTGCACTTTGTCAACTTTTACTATTTAACTAATTTCTGATATAATATAAAACTAATGACTATGATGTTGTTCTGTTGTTTACTTGATTTGATGATGTCTATAGAAGTCCGGCCGAGTATCCTGAACTTTCCATCTGCGAAGGAAGCGGTGTCCCCGGTGCGGAACCAGCCGTCTTCAGTGAAATCTGACGTATCTAATTTGGGGGCCCGGTTCCAGTATCTGACAATGACAAAAAGATAACGTTAACGTTACGTTACGATAACAAAACTAAGATATGTGGCGCCTAACTAAATAATCTAAGCCTTAAAAACTATACGTCGGTAGTTGCGCCAGAGTGCTGAAACGTCAACGCGCCGACATATCTCTACGTAGTATAAATTAAAGTCGCTTCCCGCGTCTGTCTGTCTGTCTGTATGATCGCTAACTCCTCCTAAACCACGCAGCGGATTTTCATGTGGTTTTCACCATCAGTTAGAATTTTCAGTATAATTTTAGTAGAATTTTGCGAAAGGGCCGAACTGAGAAGGACAAAAGGGGTTGAAAGTTTATATGAAAGTCTATGCGTACGAAGTTGCGGGCAACAGCTAGTATCTATATAAACTTTCGTGAAAAGTTATCGAACTGATGGTTAAAACAGCATTAAATTACGTTTCGTAGTTTAGGAGTTAGCGGATAGACAGACAGACTGGTAAGCGACTTTAATTTATACTACGTAGAGAAGAGATACCTGCAATGTTCCCAAAATAATACCTGGTGAAGACTCCCGGTCCTTTCAGCAATAGTTCGCCTTGGTGGACACCGGCGTCAGGCGTCAAGTGTTCCGTCACTTGCGGGGAGCGCCACCCGTGCCCTTCTGACGCCTCTTCATCTTTTGACACCAGACCGAGGAGTTCTAGTGATATCTGGCAAAAGAAAACATAATTATACGGAGTGTAGGGGAACACTTTCGAAGCCAAAAGAAGGTAATTGTACTCATCATTATGAACAACTTTTACTATGGGACCAGCCCTGAAATCGCAAAAAAATATCATCTGTTCTATAGAAAACGGTCATTGACACTCGACAAAATGTATGGAACAACTGATTATTTTTCCGCGATTTCAGGGCTGGTCCCATAATAAAAGTGGTTCATAATGATGAGTACAATTACCTTCTTTTGGCTTCGAGAGTGTTCCCTTTACACCCTGAATTAGACACTAGCTTCGATGAGTTTTTTTAAAGATAATATTGATCTCTGTCTGGCCACAAATCGCCTGATGGTAAGCGACGGTGTAGCCGAGGGCGAAACACGTTGTACTAGAAATCTATTCACCTTGATGAAATCTTTTTTTTAAATTATGGATAGGCTTGCGCTTGGCCGCCAACTCGCCTGATGTTAAGCGATGATGCGGCCTAGGATAGAGCACGCTTGCCTAGAAGAAACCTACTCACTCTCGGCTTGAAGACACCCATCAAAAAACAGCCGAATAGATGGCAGCAGTACTCAACACACAATCGGACTTGAGCTTGATACAACTGAAGCAACGCATTTTTTTTAAAATAAATAATAGGCTTGCTCTTGACCGCTAACTCGCCTGATGTTAAGCGATGATGCGGTCTACGGTGGAGCACGCTTGCCTAGAAGAAACCGATTCACTCGTGATTTGAAGACACCCCCAGATTGTAACTATCGGGGATCACCCATTCAGGCAGCGCATTCCACAGACTAGCAGTTCGCACAATAAAAGTGGAATCAAAGCGCTTCGTTCGGGTTTATTATACCTGAGTTTTGACAGAGTCAGCTTCAACAGTGACGCTCGGTTCGAGCCCCCCGTCCTTGGTGACCGCAATCCTAGCCGCCATCCCTGGCAGGGGCAGGCCGACGCAGCCTAGTGTCCGCCCCTCCACCGGTCTGTAGGGGTTGCTGAGAGCCATCCCCGCTTCTGTCATGCCGTAGCGCTCGAGCAGCTTGATACCGGATATCTGGAAATATAAACGATTGCGTAAGAAAATATAAAAAGCTACTATAATCACCGCGTTATCAACTGAGCCATAAACGTCATACTATAAGACCTGTAAGTGCGAGCGAGATAGACAGACAATCGATTTATGACCTGACGACTCAGATGGTAATGCGTTTACTATAGTCGCGTTTGCACGAAAGTAACAGCGTGGAATATAGATATATAAACGAGAAAGTGCTTAAGAATGCATGAGTGAAAGTACCCAATTTCACCCCCCTTTATATCAAGTACTAGCTGCGCCCTGCGGTTTCACCCACGTAGTGACGATGATTAAAAGTAGCCTATGTCATTCTTTAGCTCTTGAACTATACCCATGCAAAAAATCAGGTCGATCCGTTGTTCCGTTGCAGCGTGAAAGAGGAACAAACATCCATACATCTATACATACAAACTTTCGCGTTTTTAGTAGGATTTATTTTTGAACTAGTTTTAATTTTGTTTTTGTTGATGTGCTCTATTTATGATCAGCTTTTTTATGAGGTAATAAAAAAATATCTATTCGGTCGGTGGTGTACAGCGGTAACTGCGTGGTGGCCGAGACTAGGTAGGCAGAACCCAGGCCGACCGAGGATGAGGTGGACTGACGACATCAGAAATACTGTCGGGAACGAGTGGATGCGAATAGCGAGAGACCGGGGAGAGTGGCATAAACAAAGGGAGGCCTATACCCAGCAGTGGGTCACTCAGGGCTGATGATGATGATGATGATGCCTATTTACTGACCTTTTCCCACTGTTTCGCCAACGTTTCTGGTAATGACGCAGAGCCGGCGCACATGAGCCTCATCCTGGATTGTAAGGCCTCCCTCACGTACTCCGCGGTGCGGTCGTCTCCGAACATGGTCGCATGGTCGGCGACCAGTCGCGCGTACATCGACGGCACTCCGTGGAACACCGACACCCGGGCCTCGTCACGCTCGCCCATGCCTAGCAGCCGCGCCCACACGGTGTGCGACACGAATGACGGTAGCATGCGGATTCTGCAAAAAAACAAACAATAGGCATGATAGCTAACTAGTTTGTTTGGTTTATCTATTGCGGGTCGGGGGGCAGTAGTTCGCAGGTCGCTTCAGTCTAACTAATATGTTATTTTCTTTTCTTAATTTGTTATTTCTTATTTCTTAATTTCTTCAATTTCTTACACATCTACCATGGACAAATACAGTTCCTATATGTGAAAACTTTTAATTAGCCTTACTTTCCCCCCCAAAAAAGGTTAAAAAATTTACAATCGCCGGTACACCGCGGGATTCAACTAGTAGGCTATATATCTATACCCGTGCGAAGCCGGGGCGAGCCGCTAGTAAAAATATATTTGGAAACAGGCCTATTCTAATAAGTGCGATGTATCTTATTGTGCATTATAAAAATTGTATCCACAAAATGTTTATCCAAATGTATTTTTTATTATTATATTATTCACATATTTATTTTCATTCTTAAATTTACGTGTTTTTACAATATCTATACTAATATTATAAAGAGGAAAGATTTGATTGTTTGTTTGTTTGTTTGTTTATTTGCATTGAATAGGCTCAGAAACTACTGAACCGATTTGAAAAATTCTTTCACTGACGGGAAGCTACACTATCCCCGGGTGATATAGGCTATAATATATATCCGTGCGAAGCTGGGGCGGACCGCTAGTCTATACTAATATTATAAAGAGGAAAGATTTGATTGTTTGCTTGTTTGTTTGTTTGCATTGAATAGGCTCAGAAACTACTGAACCGATTTGAAAAATTCTTTCACTGTTGGGATGCTGCACTATCCCCGGTTGACATAGGCTACATATCCCGGCTTCGCCCGTGCGAAGCAGGGGCGGTCTACTAGTTTCTTATAAAAACATAAAATATTATAAAAAAACCTAAACCTAGAGTGCCGCCGGCAGCGGGGCAGTGCCCAAGCTACCGGTGGTTAGGGCTGCAGAGTGAGGAACCTCCTGACAATACGTGCCGTGTCAAGGATTACCGCCTTCTGCATTTGACCCTTGACCCAACCATCTAGCGAGAGCCTCTTAAGGTGTTGGTTGAAGCTCTATATATACTATATATCTCTCTTTATATTATTATTATTATTACCTGGCGCCGGCCGCTAGAGATGCGAGCATAGAGTTGAGTTGACCATGTATATGGTGCAGAGGCAGCGTGTGCAGTACTACGTCTGAGGAACTGTATTGCCACGCGGCGTGTAGGGACGATATCTGTGTTGCCAGCATGCTGTGCGTCCACACCACGCCTTTAGGTTTGCTTGTTGTACCTGGAGTGAGATAAAGATTATTATTTACTAGCGACCCGCCCGCCCGGCTTCGCACGGGTGTTATTTACGTGCGTAGCCGGGGCGAGTCGCTAGTTATACATATAAACCTTCCTCTTGAATCACTCTATCTATTAAAAAAAACCGCTTAGTTTGTTAGTATTAGCTTGTATTTTATTTAGATAATAAAGGCACTTGCCCAATAAAAAAATATGTAAATCATACACACATTTAAAAACGCATGCGAAACAATATTAGTCACATATTATCATGTTTTGCCTAATTAGTAGGCGTACAAATCTAAGGAGATGGCATTCACTTTTACGACCAACTAATTTGTCACACTGGTGTGACAATGCGGAAATAAATTCCTCGTAGTCACACCAGTGTTTATTTATTTATTTATTATTATTAATTAAAACGGTACAACACCAAATTAATTAATTAATTAATTAAAAGTTCAAAAACATTACAAATCAGAATAAAAGCCAAATATAACATAACAAACAAAAACATAACAAACAAAAGACATACGACATAACAACCACTCATCCGTTCCTTTCACAATAATTTAGGCATACTGACATTACATCTGACCACCCGTCCTCAAACAAATCACAGTCAGGATTAACAGCCAAGAGAGCGTTGAACGCGGCGAGCATAAAAAGACAAAAACGGATATCCGGTTACTATCCTACAATCCGGTATCAAATAAACACCAAGATTACAACATAAAAAGAATTTAATCATTAATGGAAAAATACGGCAAATGACCTAATATTTGGGTTAATGCCTTTCGCAAAAACGGTAATCTCCTGATTTGATCATAAATGTGTGCTTTGGCCTTTTGCGTTTTTGTCACTTTGCTTCGGAACCGCTGGGTTTTCGGACAACTTGAGGTGCTTGCGGTGTTAATTATGAATAAAGTCTGTACCAAAGAGAATATAACCCCTAACGCTGAAGAGGTGGGACTTCCAATAGAGAAAAATATTTATAAAACGGGTGCGACTCCTAAAATGAAGTGAGACGCCTATGGAGACAAACTTATACGTTAGAGTAGGATAAAAAATGTAGAAGTTTGATTTCGCACCCGTTCCATACATTTGAAAGTATTGAAGTTACGCGATTATGCAGGCCTCGGGCCTTACTGCTAGCTGTTTTAAGCAATCCAGCAGTGCAAGTACCGTTCTTTATCGATCAACAAATTTGACAGTTGAGGTCGTCAAATTCGGTAAAATGCCATTTGATCAGTACTCGCTATGATCGATTCTATGGCATTTTATCCAATTTGACGATCGATAAAGAACGGCACTTGAACTGCAGTTTAGGTGATAAAAAAGTTGCGCGACCGCAAACTGTATCTGGGCGCGTTAAGGTTCATGTTCGCGTGTTTTTCCGAACTGCGCGGTTTTAACGTTTGTTTGAGACCGCGTAAGGAGTTGGTCGTAAGGCCGCAGGTCCGTAGTGGAGTGTTTTTTTATTTTATTTTATTAGATACGCTTGCGCTTGACCGCCATCTCGCCTGATGTTAAGCGACGATGCGGTCTACGATGGAGCACGCTTGCCTAGAAGAAACCGATTCACTCTCGACTTGAAGACACCCAGATTGTAATTAACGGGGAAAACCCATTCAGGCAGCGAATTCCACAGAGTACCAGTTCGCACAATAAATGTGGAATCATAGCGCTTCGCACGGGTTCTCGGAATATCAACCATAAAACGATGTCGATGTGTTTTGTAGATATCTCACCGCTAGTGTATATGATGAGCGCGTCCGCATTTCCATACCAGGCGTTGGACCGCCCCGCGTCTGGTAGACCTTCCTCCACCTTTAGAAAAAAGTTTATATCACTTATACCCGTTTTCACAAACCAAGAACTAGGCAACGTCTAACAATAGTACAAAAAAAATATATATAAAAATACAATAAAATACAACGCGGCAATGCAGCCAGCATTTTGGGTACGATGCCTGCTGGCAGCGGATTATTAGATTAGTTTAGTTTTATATATTAGTATTAGTTTGTATTTTTTCAAGTAGTTTTTAGTTGTTTATATTTTATGTTTTCATTAATTTTCTGTTTATTAAAATTAAAAAAAATTGTTTTAAATTAAATAGTGGAAGAAAAAAATACAATAATAATACATAAAAATAAAATACATATAGATTAGTTCTTAAAAATACTCAACAAAAACTGCTAAACAATAACAATATAGCAATCTCAGATTAGATAAACAAGGTAGATATGCCTTAGTACATCGTTTGTGTTAAAATGTCTCCATTTTTCACCTACATTTTTCCACTATACCATTAAACCGCTTAACGCAAAAACTGTATCGCACACATCATTTGTATAGTTTACCCTGGTATATCTTTTAACGGAGATGACGGCACGGATCAAGTATATTTTGCTTCGGTATTACAGCTAATACAGTAGAATTAATGTATAACGACTTCGCTTATAACGACTAACCTATTTTAGCGACGATATTGTTTACTCAAATTAAGTCTCATAGTAAATGTACTCAAGAAATAATCCTGCCGTTTTGTGCGTCATCCGGTTAGTACGACATAGTATCGCCGGTCCCGTGAAGTATATCCGGATTCTACTGTATCTACAAATCAAAAAAGGAATGCCTACAAATAAAAATCTATACATATAAAAGCGAAATTCACCTGTTCATTCGCTTACTGATCATCACGAAAATCTCGAAAATTACTTAACATACGAAGCTGAAATTTGGCATTTAGATTCCTTATCTTATTGGGGTATAGAGGTCAGATAAGAAAGGGTTTTATTTTATTTATTTATTTATTTATTTACGGAAAACAAACAGCGTTAACAACATAGAACATAGTAAGGAAAATAAGAACAAACAAGCCTTAAAAGTTTTCACAAATAGAACAGTTATACAATCCAGTTCCGTGAATGTAGAAATAACAAGTGCAGTAGAACAGAGTATCAAACAGTATAAATAACATTCAAAAACATATATATATATATAAAATCAATGGTTGAAGCCATATCAATCTAACATTATAAAAAGTATATATTAATGAAAAATATAGTAAGGAAAAATAAATCAGACTACTCAAGAAACACAATCAGAAGAAAAAAAAGCTGAAAAAGCATAATTTTTGAAGAAGTTTTGTCTGGCTGTAAACAAGTCAACGTCCTTGGAATATTTATAATTAAAGTTTTTACATACTCTTATAAAGTAAGAATTTTGTCTATAATTGGTCACACAAGAATCCACATGAAGTACAAGATAATTTCGTCTGGTCACAGCACGACCTAAAGCTTTTTTGGACCTAAAGCTCCAAAGGAATGGGCCGAATTAAGGGAGGCAAATGGGGAGGTTGAAAGTTTATATTATACTACGCGTACAAAGTCGCGGGCAACAGCAAGTGTTTGTATAAGTTAATTAACATTTTAGTTTTATTAATTCCAAGCTAATTAAAAAAAAACATTCCATTCTAAGTGTTTCCATTTCACATACCTTAGGTTTTAGGAACTCGTTGGTTGGCTGGTAGAGCTGCGCCGCGATCTCCTTGTCCCGCCCAGTGATCAGGAGAGGCTTCGAGATCTCTAGCGTGATGGGGCGAAGCACCTGCACATACATACATTATCAGCCTATCATGTTTCCACTGCTAGGACACGGGCCTTCTCTCAGAGAGGATGGGCCCTAATCCACCACGCTGGCCCAGTGCATATTTGTGAATCTGATTATGTCTTTGAACTTTTGAGGTTCTCGGACATACCTCACGATGTATTCTTTCACCGTTTATTTAAGTCGAAGTAAATAAATCGCTTTTGATTTCTAATAATTATTTTTTCTAGTGGTTTTATTGGGTTTACAATTGTCAGTAGCATAGCTTATACTTTTTAGGGTTTCGTACCCAAAGCGTGTTAACGGGACCCTATTACTAAGCCTACGCTGCTTGTTTGTCCGTCTGTCGGTCTGTTTGTCCTACCTGTTAACGGCTGTATTTTTCGAACCGTAATAAATAGCTAGTTGTAATGTTTACAGAATATTATGTAATGTTACAGCGGATTAACTCCCCATACAACAAACTGTTTTTTACGTATTTTTGTATTTGCTTTAGTGTAAAACGGTAATACGTACAAGCGTCTAACTCAAAATCTGCATCCACTGGATGCCCGCGACTCTCACTATGTCGTCGGTCCATCTAGTGAGAAGCCTACCTACGCTGCGTCTTCCGGTTCGTGGTCTCCACTCAAGAACCTTTCTTCCCATCGGTTATCGGTTCTTCGAACAATGTGGCCTGCCTATTACCACACCAACTTGCAAATTTTAATAGCTATGTCTGTGACTCTGATTCTTTGGCGAATATACACGTTCCGGATTCTATCGCGCAATGAAATTCGCAGCATAGCTCTCTGCACTGCCCTCGGAGCTTTTGAGATAGGTGAATACGCGGCTAATATTTATAACTTCACGGGCGGTTATCCGAGTCGCGTAGGCAACAAAACGCTTCCTCAGCCCCCGCCAAGTTATAGCGAGTCAGTACTAGAGTCAGGGCGCCCGCGGGGGTAGTGCAACGACAAAAACGAGCATAGGTCCGACCTCGATGACGCCTGGCGCGGCACTGACCGCGGCGCGCCAAAATTCTCGCGTCCTTTTACGCTTTTAATTTCTCTAAAAAACGACACTATTCACTACCAAAAATCTATCCAAATATATTTTTTTTGAATAAAATTGCCATTCAGTACATGCAATTTCCAGGTTGTTACGAGCTTTCATTAGACCATAAAATGAAAAAAATAAACTAAGTCGACATTGTTTCAGTTTTTTTTTGATCGAGGAAAGTTTATTCTATCGTGTTTTGAACCAAATCATAAACTCTAACACAGATGTATCTGTGACATGTATTTTTTTCCAGCTCAAATATTGTAATTTAAGTGAATAAAATTGATTTAAAACCGCCAAATTTGGTATAAGAGGCTCTTCATCAATAAAATAAAAGTACCTTTTCATATTCCTGTGTGCAGATGGCAAGGTCGGCCATGCTGTCTGTGAGGAAGTATTTGAGCATCTCCGGCGGGTGGATTGGCGTTAGTGGCACGGCTGAAATATTTTACAAGTTGATTAAGTAAAAAGGTAACAATAAAAAAAACAATAGGTGGAGAACAAGCTAAAGAAATACGATTTTTTTTTTATTTGGTTCCACGAATCTAATCCGTACAGCCAAGGATTAGAACAACCTACCGGCTTCTTTCGTTCCTGATATAATCTAAGCTTTATCAAGGCCAGCGTGAAAACTGAATAAGTATCTTCTAAGTCTGCATGCTTCATCCTCAACCACATCTTTCCAACAGGCGAGTCAGTAGAAAAACGCAGACTTATTAGCGATAAAAACGACATCAGGCGAGTTGGCGGCTATTTATAAAAAAAAAAAACAGAATATAAAAACTATCTTTGTCTCTAATGTACTGGGTTCAGTGCGATCAACTTATTTAAGAATCAAAAGGGGGATCTATCATCGTTCTTTCTGAACAAAATTGCCAGCCATCTATGTATAGCAAACGAGGAGAGAAGCACTCTTGCTGCATCCGGAACGCCAACAAGCTGGTCGGTACCCAACGCTCCCTCACGAAATCCAGTAAACTGACCCACGTTATGGGCCCGGAGGTATACAACATGTTGCCGGATACAGTAACAACTGCTCCAAGTGCGAGCTGTTTTAAAAGCAGACTCAAGCGCTGGCTTATTGAGCAAACATTCTATGACTTCAATGAGTTCATAGCCAAATAAAATAATATTATAATAAATAAAATAATTAATAATAATACATAATGTAAATGTATAGAATTTTTTTATACCATTGACATGTAAATTTATAATTATGAATAAATGACTTTGACTTTGGAAAATTGTTAGTTCCATCATTTGGCCACCTCTTCACATTAGTTGGTACAGTCTGTAGCCAGTTACAAATACACTTTACGAGTAGTAACCATACAATGAATGAATGATACACACCAATGTTCCCGGACATCCATATGGCCCATTGTACAATGATATGCGACGCGTCGTTACTGCACATATACGCTATCGTACGCTCAGTGTCGCCAACTGCAATCAACAAAAAAAAAACACATTACGATCTCTATAAAATTTAAACTCAGTCAAATATTTATTTGCTCTGACAGGTGCAATAACATTGTAAAAATATGCCATCACACATAATCAGCTAGATACATTCACTGCTGAATAAAAGTCTCCCTCTTAGAGAGGGGTGTTGGCATAATCCCCACGCTTGGCAGGCAGCTTGGGGATCGCAGTATGTTCACCATGTACTAATAAGACGCTGCTGCCTACCCTCGGGTGGTTCTGGCCGCAGTTTTAGGACATACCCGGGTCGGGTAAAATATGAATGAAATCCACAAATTCTGATCACTTACCCTATGTTTTTTAATGTAACACTGTAACGAGCATAGAAAAGTTTTTTTTTGTTTAGTATAAAATGGCTGTGAAAGCATTTATAGAAGAATATCTTTGTAGCCAGTTGCACACATGCAAACGAAACGTCTTATTAAAACTACTTTGGAAGGAATGCAAGAATTCGTCATGAATATTATTAATACATATGGTTAAATAAAAAGAAAAAAAAAGTTTACACTGTATAAGCAACACTTACCCAGTTGTGCAGATATTTCAGAGCTAAGCACCGAGGCCGCCTGGTACAGTCCAGCATAAGTGTATATCCCTATTTCATCTTGAAGAGCAATCCGTGTGGGGAACAGCTGTGCTCGACGGAACACTGGCACTACTCCTCCTGAAATTAAGATTAATGTGGCAAATCAGTGCCTAATTTGTATAATTCATATTTTTTTTTATTTTTAGCTTTTTGCAATTACTCCACATTGAAATTCAAAACCGTTAACCAAAACACTGCGCGGAAATGTCTTTTTTTTACGATAGCTATGGGCGCATCCCGTTTTACACAAAATTTTAGTAAGCTAAATTATTAAACGAAAAGAAAAAAGAATGTCATAATTAATTAGGATGAATTTTTATAAAGTAAATAACAATATAATCACTGACCCATATAAAATATGCAATGCATTCAACAACCATTTCATTGATAAAATTAAACCTATTAAAAATAATAGTCAGAAAACAAACTCATTAATTACAAGTAGGTCCAATTCAATGTTTCTTCTTCCGAGCACTGCATTAGACATATTTAAGATAATCACTACGTTAAAAAATACAAATAGTGTAGGGTACGATGGAATCTCTACAAATATTATTAAACAAGTCGCTGTATACATATGTGGACACTTAAGCTACATTATGAATTTATGTATTAGTGCTGGTACATATCCTGACGCACTTAAAGTCTCCATTATTAAACCTATATTCAAAAAGAAAAATAGGGAATGCATAGATAACTATAGACCAATCTCACTTATCCCTATATTTTCAAAGATACTTGAAAAATATATTTACGCGCAGCTCTACAACTACATGGAAAAGAAAAGTATACTCTGTAACGAACAAAAAGGATTTAGGGAAAATAAAACAATAAATATGGCAATATATGATTTTTTAGATAATGTTATGACCAACATAGATGCAACTATTCCAGTTAGCGCAATATTCTGTGATATGACCCAAGCTTTTGATTATGTTCACCACGATATACTTTTACAAAAACTAGAAACATATGGCATTAGAGGAAATACTCTAGACCTTATAAAATCATACTTGAGTAATAGAAAACATTATACTGAGATTACAGAAATAAATATTCATAAAAAACAAGAAATAATTCATCGGTCTAAAGCACGTACTCCTAACTTCGGAGTCCCGCAGGGCAGTGTAGTGGGCCCTCTTCTATTTATAGGATATATCAATGACTTACCTAAAGCACTAGACCATCCTACGACTCTCTTCGCAGATGACAGCACAGTTACTATTAATTGTAAAAATAAAAACACTTACGAATCAGAAATAAATAATAGTTTAAAATCAATCATTCAATGGCTAGATGACAATAGCCCGTTGGTCCAGTTGGTAGTGAACCTGCCTTCTGAGCTTAGGGGCGTGGGTTCGATTCCCACCTAGGACAAACATTTGTGTGATGAACATTTGTGTTTGTTCTATATCTGGGTGTTAATATCTATTTAAGTATGTATTTAAACCTATATATGTATGTATATCAGTCTCTGGCAGCCATATCACAAGCTTTGCTTAGTTTGGGGTCAGATGACCGTGTGTGCAAAAATGTCCCGAATATTAAAAAAAAAAAAAAAAAAAAAAAAAAAACAATAACCTAAAAATAAATTTAGACAAAACGAACATCATCCACTTTCGGCAGCGTACAGTACGTGATAATATAGTTTTGCAATATAATGGTAGAGTCATACAGGAAGTGGACTCAACTAAATTTCTTGGATTGACAATCGATAGTAAACTTAATTGGAAAGCACACATAGATACATTAACTAAACGAATGGGCTCGACGGCATACGCATTGTTTAAATTATCATTAGTTATTAATCAAGAAGCTCTAATAACTGCATATTATGGCATGGCAGTATCTATTCTACGATACGGCATTATATTCTGGGGGAACTCTACTGACAAAAGAATTGCTTTCAAAGCCCAAAAGAGGTGCGTCAGGGCAATGTTTCATCTTCATAAGACTGATAGCTGTAAACCATACTTTTTAAAACACAGGATTCTGACATTTCCATCTCTATACATATTAGAAATAGCAACTTTTGTAAAATCAAATCAACATCTCTTTGGTAGTTGGACTGATGCTGGTATTCGAACTCGCACACAGGCCGAGATGAAACTCTGCCCACGTACGGCCAAAACTGCACTCATGCAAAAAAGTGTATTCTGTATGGCTCCTTTAATATATACTAAAATTCCTAAAATTATCAGAGAATTAAATATTGGAATGTTTAAAAATAAACTTAAAATTTTATTAGCACAAAAAAGCTACTATGAAATTTCAGAATTCCTTAATGATAAAAATGTTTTGATATGTAATGTAGACTAAATAATTGACATAAAATCGAGACTAGGTACTAGGAAAAGATAAAATGATAATAATAGCTTATATAGGTAGTAATAAACATCTAATTAAGGTATAAAATACAACCAAACCAAAATATAATTCTAACAATATTCTAACTTAGACATAATTTCGTTATTTTTTTAACTATAACAAAACTAATAATAATATATATAAAAAACTAACATTTGTACGCTGTAACAGGCAAGGACATGAGATACGTCTCCATTATTACGACCATGTATGCTACTTTATATGTATGTGTACCTACCATGTTCTGACAAATAAATATTTTGAATTTGAATTTGAATTTATATCATGCTTTTATTTTTTCCAACCCTGCTCTTCTTCTTCTTGGTCTTGCTTTGGTGGTAGTAGTTCAGGAGCCCCTTTGGCCTCACCCTGTAGCTATGTGCCTCAGAATAAACATGTTTATAATGATGTAAACACATTTTTTAGTTTTTGGTTTATACATTAACTTAATAACAACATCCAGTTAGTCTACTTGACATGTCCATTTCATCCAGTTTGGCACTTGTAGACAATGCATAGTACAAGTAACAAGTAGAAGTAGCAAGTAGAAGTAGCAAGTACAAGTAGCAAGTACAAGTAGCAAGTACAAGCAGGCGTTCAAACGATAAATAGCCACTCGCGCGGTGACGTGCACAACTCGCGTGTGAGTACGTACTCGCACGAGTGTTCGAACGACACGAACGATGCGACGCGGGGAAACGAAGCTTTACTTGGCGCCAAGTACCAGCGCAAAGTACCACTTGGTACCAATTATCACTGCCACATTCACTATACACACCGTCGCAGACGATGCATAGTAGGTACTTGCTACTTCTACTTGTACTATGCATCGTCTGCAAGCACCTTTAGATCATGTGCGTCCCGTGGTAGTTCACCTTTAATGTGAATGACTGCTAATTGGCTTCAGAAGGCCATTGAATATATACAATAAGAAATCTATATGCAATGCCTCAGTACAATAAACCGAAATTGATGAGTTCCTTCTAACTTTATTATACTACTAGAGTCACAGGTGACATAAATTCTAGTTACAAGAAAGCATTATCAATGATAACCATAGCAATGATTTATTGCACCATAGAGTTACCGCATACTATACATAGCCTAACTTACCGAGGTCTGTGTCTTGATTGAAAGAGTTGAGAAGCTCAGTATTCACCTTTTCCTTCACGGCCGTGCCCGTAATATTTCTGTAAGCAGAAATACCAGCTGGCTTGCGAAAAAGCCGGTTCAGAAGCCTCACGGATCGAAAACCAAGTTCCATCGTTAAACTTGAAACTATGGACTGCTGTGAACTTTACCAGTTAACAAACTGGACTGACTCTGACTGGTAAATGACTTTATTTGAATAGATATAAAGGAAATTATAAGAATTGTGATGATAATTTGGAATCGTTACTATATCACATTTTATAGATTTCGCAGTTTTCACAGGCAGTCAGCTGACTGTCAAATATCAATTGTCAATGTCCGAGTATTATGTGAGTGTTCCAAATTCCGTATTATTATGACTGTAGGACCCCGTACCATGGTCATGAAAAAAAGAAAAAAAATAGCTTTTTTAATTTAATTTTTTTCCGTCAAATTGCTTGTGTCAAAGTCACCGACTAGTACAAAGAGTAGTATTAAAAAGGATTATCTGTGGCGTCAAACAAAGCCGTCAAATCAAATCAAAGTTTGGTGGAGTTTTGGCGCCAACGTGGAAAAGAACATGTCGGCTCGTTGGATTATTTTCCTAAACTAGTGTATTTTCGAGTGTTAATGTGTTCTAGGTGGTAAATTACTATTCATTCGAGTGTGGGCAAGTGATATAACGAGGTGAAACGTGTCTTTTCGTATTGTTTCCAAAACTCCATGGGAGCCTCTTGTAAAGTTCCCACCACTTTACAGAGGCATGAGTTTGACTTGACCGTGACTTACTTAGCTTGACTCTGACTGTGACTATGACTTGTTTGACGAACAAAACAGAAAACAGAACAAAACAGAAGAATAGGCGGTATGGCCTTAAAGGCTTTAGCCTGCCCGATGGGCGAATTATACAAAGAAAAAAAAGTTTGGTTGTTTGTATTTTAATTACAAGAAAATGCTCGTATCTTTGCCCAAATCACAATAATTAGCGTTGAAAATGGTGGTCAACGCACCTGACTCGCCTGTACAGGCTGAAGTGATATTCGTGATAGAAGCAACAGCTGCTAACGGGGCGTACATAAATGAGTTGAAGACCAACTATATTATACCTACTCTCGAGTGAGTTTTTCCCGTTATCTCTATTTTGACTATTTAAACCATCATCATCAGCCCTGAGTGAAACACTGCTGGGTATAGGCTTTAATTTTTTTTATGCCGCTCTCCCCGGTCTCTAGCTATTCGCAACCACTCGTTCCCGACAGTATATCAACGATGATCTATGCTATGCCGTATGAGGTAAATACTAGCTGTGTCCATGGATTTACTAGCGATACAAAGACTATTTACAATTGCATGTAAACAAACTGTTGCTCGTCCTGTGAAGTAAAAAATAAAATAAATAAACAAATTTTAAACTGCTCTAGAGGAAATTTGAGTGGTGCATGCAAAGATTTCATACTATACTACGTATGTCTAGATCGTTGGGTGCATGTTTGTCAGTTTAGAACTCAAGACTCTTGTATATGGTTGGTGTTTAACACGTTAAACGCCATGTAGGGCACCAGTGACCTCAGCCCGCCTTCATCTAGGCGCCTCGTTGGCTACCGGTGACCTCGGTGTAGACCTGTTTTTGAAGTGAATTTGTGAGCCGTGGGTAGCGTTTACTATGAATTTGGCGTAACGGAATGACCGGTATGGCGCTGTAGAACATTTCGCCTAAGTGGTTTTCGTCTAACTTAAGATTTTGCTAGTCCAAGGCCATTTTCTATGTAGAAAAGTTTTTATGTGATGAATTGAATATGTTTGTTACCACTACATGCTGGTTTTACTGAACGGATTGGAGTGAAACTAGTATCGTATTTATAGAAAATGGTTTAGAATATAAATACAACATCCATGTTTTAATAAAAGAACGTTATAATGAAAATTATTTATTTATTTGGCAAAAAAAAACAGGAATCAGGTATCTTGGTTAATGGTGAAGCTTGTTGAAGCAGGGTAGGCAGAAATACGGATTACCGAGACACGATTCGCAGCATGTCGCCACCTTTTTGGTTTTATTTTTAGCCATTTTTAGCCGCGCGACTGCGGGGTGCGGGTGACCGGAGTACGCGACCGCGTGGCGCCAAAATAACGAATTCGTATATTTTCTAATTACAGCGCCACTACGGGCACCAGTGACCTCAACACGTTTTTCAGGAATATCTCTGAAATAAAGCCTTAGATCGAAACTTAATTAAGAGATAAGGACGAATCTCGAGATACTACATCAAAGGGCAGCAAGAAGAAAAAATGTAAAAATCGTATTTTCACCATGGCGTTTAACGTGTTAAATTTCCAGATACTTCCATGGTGGTGCATTAGAAGAAGGGGGCGGGAGTGGATCCGTGTACTGTATAGTGACGTACCGGGCAGCCGACTGCCACCCTGGAGTACCGGTTGCCACCAGCGGTCCTTTCAACACACCCCAGGGTGTTTTAGAAGCACTAGACAAAATTCAGTAAGTTTTTTGATTCTTTTACAGTAGAACGCTGATTATCCGAATTAATTGGGACTGGGGTCGATTCAGATAATCGGACATAGACTGGTAATAAAGGAAAAACAAACTGTCACACATAGAATAAACTTGATTAAGTTTAACAAACACAATACTACAATAACGCTCACTTGAACACCTCAATCAGAGTAAGTTGCCTTGACGTTGAAGATTGTTTCCGTGCGGCAAGGTCACGCAGGCGCTGGACAGCAAGAAGTTGTACACCGTCGTGTTTCGCTTAAGTCCGATTCGGATAATTGGCGATTCGATTACTCAGCGTTCGGATAGTCGGTGTTCTACTGTACTTATACCACATTTATTGTACGAAGTGACAGTCTGTGGAATTCGCTGCCTGAATGGGTTTTCTCCGTCAGTTACAATCTGGGTGTTTTCAAGTGGAGAGTGAATCGGTTTCTTCTAGGCAAGCGTGCTCCATCGTAGACCGCATCGTCGCTTAACATCAGGCGAGATGGCGGCCAAGCGCAAGCCTATCTATTTTAAAAAAAAACTATTATTTTTTTCTTTCATTTACATTTACAGATTCGTAGGCGGTCATGCAGAAAGCAAAGCGTGTATCGCCGAAGCCTTTACAACAGCTCTAGCATGTTTTGATGAGCTGGGACGAACGGACACCCCAACACACGTGTTGCTGATATGCTGCTCGCCGCCATACTCGGCGTATGCCGGGGGAATGGTGCCGCCAGGTAACACAGTGAAGATGACAATTTTCTCAAACACTCCTACTGCCCAAGTGTATTTATGATGGGGGCGATAAGTCCTGCACTGACGTCCCGGTTCGGGAAGGGGGCGATAAGTCCTGCATTCAAGTTCCGGTTTGAGAAGGGGGCGATAAGTCCTGCACTGAAGTCCCGGTTCGAGAAAGGGCGATAAGTCGTGCAATGAAGTCCCGGTTCGAGAAGGGGGCGATAAGATCATACTGCCCGAGTGTATATTGCCTGATAGATATTATCTATGTGCCTTTAAGTCACACGCTACTTTCTAAGCAAGTATGCTCCATCGTAGGTCTCAGCCTCGCAGAGAGAGATCACGCACGGCCTTTTATATGACGCGATACAAACGCGCATAATTGGTATGCATTTGGCATCTAAATAACGTTTGCATCGCTGGATATTTATTTTATTTTTTATTTAGTTTTAGGCTTGCGTTTGACCGCCAACTCGCCTGATGTAAAACGACGATCGGTCCACGATGGATTAAGCTTGCCTAGAAGAAACCGGTTGACTCATTCTCTTAATTGCTCTGCAAAATGCGACCATGTGTGACTTGAAGACACCCAGATTGTATCTATTAACCGATATACATACAGCCATAGCAAAAGCATAGCATAGACTTGCCTGTAAATCCGTAGTTCAGATTAAACTTCTTAGTTTTGTGCATTGGCGCGCGTTTTTATTCAATGACACCGTTGCACGGTTGATAACCCATATGAAGCGATTTGATTCTACTTCTACTGTGCGAACTGGTAGTCTGTGGAATGTGCTGCCAGAATGGGTGTTCCCTGACAGTTACAATCTGACTGTCTTTAAATCACGAGTGAATCTTTTTCTTCTAACAAGCGTGCTCCATTGTAGACCACATCGACATTTGACATCAGGCATGGCGGCGGTCAATCGCAATCCTTTACTAAAAACACAAAATTCTAGACATGTATCCCCAATATGTAACACCTGTAATAAAGAATATGAATTTTTATGTTTATTTTAGGCGCTCCAGCGACGGTTGAGCAAGCAGCACGTCTCCTAGGCGAGCGAGGGGTGCAAGTGTCGATAGCATCTGCCCGGCGCGCCCCCGCGCTCCATGCGCTATGGGAATTAGCCGGTGGAGAACCCCACGCTGCCCCACCGCGATGCTATGCTAAGGTTTCAGACACATCCACACTTACTCTATATTAAAATGGCACTAACTTTTTTCATCAGACTAGGCTAACTCGAGAGGCAATCAAATACAGCACAAGCACAAGCGACGCAAATATGCTAACCTCGGCAGTGGTTACATATTTGAGGCGTTTGGGGTTGAGACATTGGGCCCTTGCGGACCTAGCTCACCTCATTTTAAAAAATCTTTCAGAGCGCCTGGTTAATGCGACGCGTGACCAAAATGCTGGCGTGTTTCTGGCTCAACGCATAAGCATTGCCATTCAACGTAGTAATGCCGCCAGCATGCTGGGTACGCTGCCAACTGGTAGTGGGCTTGAGCATTTGGATTGTCTTTAGACGTTCAACGTTCTATGGGCAGTTTAACTGTATTTGTATTTTTAGTTTTAGCTTGTATTTTGTTTAGTTAATAAAGGCATATTATTATATTATAAATTATGTACTATGTATTGTATTAGATATCAAATACTAAGTCTGTATGTATCCATGCAAATATCGTGTTTCCCAAAAGTAGTCTGAGCATACCCATTTTATCTATTCTCTATATTTTTAGCTATTTGTTCAGATTTACAAATCATGTCACTTTAACATGTCTCACAACTGATAAAGAATGGAAGTTGCTGAGCAGCATAAAACATTGTATTCATCATGTATGGTCATAGGTGGTGCAGTGGACCGGGGCCCTCAAGCTCAAGGGCCCCTCGGGCCCTGACCACCAAACCTCAAACGGAGCATGCGAAACTTTCTCCCTCCTTCAGAATATAAATAGCTGGTTGCAACACAACTTTAATCATGGCAACTCATACATACATGTATTATGTAGATTAGCACCTCTTATTCATATAATTATAATAATATTTTTAATTGATAAATCCTAGCCTGTTTAGATAGGGCCTCAATTTTTTTTTGCACCACCTTTGCTCACCTAGCTGCGCCACTGGCCATAGGGTGCATATAGACCAATTCAAGGAAGAGGGGTCATAGTGGACAGTGATGAGGGGCACGAAGCTTTTCTCCAAGCTTGGAAATCATAGATCTGGGGCTGAAACCAAAGAGTGTAGTTAGTCTTTGATATATCTATACTAATATTATAAAGAGGAAAGATTTGATTGTTTGTTTGTTTGCATTGAATAAGATCCGAAACTACTGAACCGATTTGAAACAAAAATCCACTGTTGGGAAGCTACACTATCCCCGGGTGACATAGACTATATTATATTTTCAAAAAAATTGGGATCCTTACTAAAACTCCAATAATGTAACCCAAGGTGTAATTATTTTTTATTTTTAAATTTTTGTTAAATACTCGTGCGATGCCGGGATGGACCGCTAGTCTTTGATATATTAACTAAACACGATCCAAGCAATAATTGTAAAAAGTAGAATGAAAACCACGAATTCTGATCACATTCGCTAGGTTTTTGATAGTAAAGAAGACTATAATCAGATACCTGAAGTACTTCAGTGAAATATTAAAAGATGTTTTCTTTTAGCTTTTTGCAACGTTGTTGCAGCTGTCGGAGCAAATAAACTAATGGAAATAGTGTAACATGTTTAGCACACCAGACTGTTTACTGTTTATCTGTTTACTGAATGATACTGGCTTAAAGGTAAGGCGTTGTATATACATTATCATGCAAATAAATAATTTATTTGTCTCTAAGGACCCTCGTCACATGGTGCTCCTACAAGGGTACAACTTAAAAGAACGGCCGCCAAGCCCTGCGCCGCCGCCCGCGCCTGATATCGTGCAGCCCGATGTGTATGGGTATGTCCAATGATATGAATGTTTACAATTTGGTCTCACAGCATTTCAAATCTATATAGGAAGATATGTTATATTATCAACTGTATAGTTGCAGTAGATTGTATAGAAAAGACGTAGGAACTACGGAGTGGTGTGACAAAAGGCACGGATCCTAGCAGCGTTCGGTAAACTTCGCAACATCTTCTCGTCCGAAATACCTCAGTGCCCTAAGTCAAAGGCTTCACCAGTGTGTTGCCAGTGATGACATACGGCAGTGAAACGTGGTCTCTCACTATGGGCCTCATAAGCAAGCTCAAAGTCGCACAACAAGCTATGGAGAGGGCTATGCTCGGGGTTTCTCTACGAGATCAAATCAGAAATGAGGTGATCCGTAGACGATCGAAAGTTACCGACTTAGCCCACCGGATTAGCAAGTTGAAGTGGCACTGGGCAGGGCACATATCACGCAGAATAGATGGCCGATGGGGCCGAAAGGTTCTGGATTGGAGACCACCATGGAATAGACCGGTAAGCGAAGCGTAGGATATCCTCCCACAAGATCGACAGATGAACTAAAAGAGACCTCAGGGAAACGCTGGATGCAGGCCGCTTCCAACCGGCCCTTTTGGAGATCGATGGGGGAGGCCTATGTCCATCAGTGGACTGAAATACAAAATACAAATACAAATACAAAATTTATTTATTGTTACATACGAAGCACAAAATAAAGGATTAGCATCCCTGTTGCATTAGCGTTAGCTGTGTTGCAGCAGACAGTGCCTTCCCCAAAACTGGGAACAGTAACAGTTATATATTATATTAAATATTAATCAAAAACACATATCATAAGGAACATATATACCATAAAATATCTTTGTGGTGTGTGTGCGTGTGTGTGTGTGTGTGTGTGTGTGTGTGTGTGTGTGTGTGTGTGTGTGTGTGTGTGTGTGTGTGTGCGTGCGTGCGTGCGTGCGTGCGTGCGTACGCACACACATACACACACACACATGATGATGATGAAAGGTCTACTTTTAGAGGTTAACAGAACACGGCGCGTTACATGCGTGTTTGTAGTTACAGAATCAGGGCCCAGTCCTACGACTGATTCTTTTTTCGTGTTTCCAGTCAGGGTCGTGGCGCGCCTGCGGGCCCGCGCGCGCCTGGAACCGCATTCCCGCGTGCGGCCCGCGGTGGAACGTGGCTGCCGCCGCCGAGACAATCGCTGTACGCGACCAACTCTGCACTACTCACCCAACTAGCCCAGCCTTCCTACCCACCACCCGCGCATCCCGCGCAGGTAACTACAAAACCTAGCAGGGCCCTGATTCACTAACTAAAACGCACATAACGCGGTGCGTTAAGGTGGTACGTTTCACCTATGGCGGGAAATTCAAATTTCAAACAGTTTTTTTGTCCTTGTAGCTTAGTCTGGGTAATTATATTAAAATGACACAGTGTTTACGCAAATCGTTGGTTGTTCTTTAAATCACCATGTATAGCTATGTAACAGTAACGCACTATGTTACTTAAATTTGTCAATAAACCGTTTGAAACAGCAAAAATTAGTTTATTGACAAAATGTAAGTAATAATGTGCGTTAGGGATAAATAGATTTGCATGATTTTGTAAAGAATAATAACCGATTTGCGCAAACATTATTATCGTTTACAATAATTATCCGGCCTGGCTACAAGGACAAGAAACCTGATTGAAATTTGAATTTCCCTCCATAGGTGAATCATACCACCTCAAAAAATTTGGCCTCTGTTCCCTAGGGAATAATTAACTTATAACTTAACGCGCCGCGTTACGAGCGTGGTTGTAGTTAGTGAATAAGTGTCCAGGGCCCTGATTCCGTAACTTTGACACGCACGTTACGCGCCGCGTTAAGAAAACCTGTTAAAGTTGGTCTTTATTCCTGCGGAATAGAGTCCAATTTTTATTTATATATTTATTTATTTTAAAGGATGACCAACAGCCTTAAAAAAATATAACAATCTTAATAGATCCAGAAGCTAATTATAGATCCGCGCGGAAAAAAATATTTAAAAGTAACAATTTTAGTGACATTACGCAAATTACAAAATGCGTTTGTCGAAAAAATTTAAATGACATAACAATAGACTTAAACAAAGAATTCCCTACTTAACAGTTGCCTAACCGCCACAACGCTCATGCAGAATAGATCCAACCATTTCTAGCATCAACCCAAATTTTTATAAGTTAACGCGCCGCGTTACTTGCGTGTTTAAGTTACGGAATCAGGGCCCTGGACGTCCTGACAACAGCCAAGCGCGTCACCCTTACATTTGCACCTTAAGCTTTTTGCCTCCTTTTTTAAGTTCCGCACCCAACGGGACTAAACGGGACCCTATTACTAAGCCTACGCTGTCTGTCTGTCCGTCTTAACTTTCAACGGCTGTATCTTTCGAACCGTAATAGCCAGTTGAAATTTTCACAGAATATGTAATGTTACGGCGGATTAAGTAAGAAATAATAATAAACTCAAAAAGTAAAAACTAAAGGGTTTGTTGTATGAGTCCCCCATACAACAAAAGTATTTTAGATATTAGATGTTATTTTATATGCTTATCAACAAATCTGTAACAAAATTCACCTTCTCCAACTATTTCCTTGTGTACTTCCCCAGAGTAATCTGCAACGTATGCCCGGCATGGTTACCCCCGCGTCGACATCAGCCGCGGGCCCCAGCGGGACCCCCGTGGCCCCTCAAGTGGCCCTACAGCGCAGCTACATCTGGAGCGGCGTTATAGAATGGATGGAGAAGGGGAAATCACCGGGCGACCAGCAAAAGACCACTAAACATTTGCCTTGTCAAGTAAGAAACGTTTTCTCAGCGAAATAAGACTGCTGTTTTTCTTTCAGTAAGGAAGTCTAAATTCATAGTAGATTGTAACATAGTTGTAAGTACGTCGTCCGAGCCAAAAAAATATTTTGCCCCCGAGTGATACACTCTACTTTTCATCACCCACTATGAGAAAATAAAAGGCGCCTCATATTTTGTTGTAATATAATTATTTAATAAAACATAACAACAGTAACAACTAAATTGAAATTAATAGTATCTAATAATAAAACAACTAAACACTTATATTTACATTTGAGACATTTTGGCGAATATGAAATTTTATTGTTACACAAAACCATGAATTTCTAACAATCTGTGAAAATTGACGAAAACGCGGGCTGTAGTTCGCGCTTTTTTAATTTTTTTATTCAGCTGGTGCACAGATCTACTACCTATAGATTTTCAATGAGCGTGGCTAGCTCAGTGCCTCTCGCTTCAACAAGGTGTGTTGCCACATTAAAATTATTTGCTATAAGTTAGGGTAATTTACCTACTATGATGGGTAGTGAATCTTCAATGAGTAATTTTGGAAACAATACTACCTTTTAAATATTTATTGTTTATACACTATCTGCTGCAACCCGCGGTACTACCTGCAATTTTCTGGGAAGAAAAGCACGTTGTCTGTCCTCATGACACACCCTATTGTCCTGACAAATTTACTTAAGGTTGACTTAGCCATTTCCTCGTAAAAAACAGACAGAAAGTTACGTTAGTTTTTATTATAATTATTTGTTAGGATTAGAATATAATACTAGAAAAAAGGTTGTGAAGTAACCATAGCATGATGGCAGGGCACTTTGTAGTGCTTGGCTTGCCTAACTACAACCTTCAAGATGAACTCGTAAGTAGGAAGTACATTACAGTGTGTTATAATAATAACTAGCTGGTGTCCGCGACTTCGTCTGCATGTAGTTATTTTTTTTTAGCTAGGTAAAAGGGATGGAAGGATAATCTAAAAAATACTAAGCAACAAAACAAATTAATAAATTATGATTAAAATCTCTCCGCCTAGAGATAGGACACCTTTAAACGGCTGTATCTTTCGAACCGTAATAGATAGCCAGTTGAAATTTTTACAGAATATGTAAAGTTACGGCGGATTAACTAAGAAATAAAAATAAATTAAAATCTAACGGGGACCCTATTACTAAGCCTAAATTGTCTGTCTGTCTGTCCGTCTATTTGTCTGTCTGTCCATCCTAAATTAAAACGGCTGTATCTTTCGAACCGTAATAGATAATCAGTTAGAATTTTTATGAATATGTAATATTACGGTGGATTAATTAAAAATAATAAAAAAACTCAAAAAGTTAAAACGGCCCTTCCGTTTTAACTTTTATTTTTGGTTATTTTTGGATTTGTTCTATTGTAAAAACGGTAATCCGTACAAGCGTCAAATTTTGCGGATTATAGTGAACATAAGTAAAACAACAAATAATAAACACTGGCCAAGTGCGAGTCAGTGACAAATTTCTGTTTAGCACCAAGCTAAGCAACGTCGGGCGCGTTCGGTACTTGGATGGGTGACAGCCTGGGCGTGATGTTGTCTTTTTGCACAACTTTTTGTATTTTGTGATTGTAAAGAACCCTAAGCGCGCGAGCCTGACTCGCGCTTGGACAGTAATTTTTTTTCATGAATGGTATTATGTATAACATTCCAAATAATTAGATAAATAGATAAAACTCTTTAATTAAATAATTAATATCTCTTCTGACAATGGATCCGGCATTGAAATGTTTCGAAAAAATCTATCATGTCTTGCTGGCACACAACTTTCACGACCGCGTAGCACATTCATTTCATTCGTAAGACAGGATCAGTTGGAAACCTGCAGAACGAATAATTTATGTTAGATGCGGTGGGTAATTTTTTTCATAAACTGGCAACATTTATCATTTATCTTCTAAGTGAATAATTTGATAAAATTCATAGAATTAGACCACAAATCGACCCAAAAACGGACTAATTATGAAAATACGTTTACGAAATGATATCCTGAATGTCTATAAGTGATCGTTACAAGCGTTATTATGTTTACTTACTTGTGAAATAATATTTCATCGTTTTGTCTTTCACTGCGCTTCTTGCAGCCCAAAATGCTACACCCAAGCATTGTAGAACCATTTTTACAGTTATTACTCAGAGAAAAGACGCACATAACACATTAAATCACCAAAAAAGGCAATAAATAATATTCAGACCCGTTTTGTTTGGAACTAAAACGTCAGATTTTGACATTTCTGGTGCAAAAAAGAGGCCACGCCGATAAGGACAAAAAAGTCTATCTATGTCCTTTTTGTACATGTGCTGAGCCATATCAATTTGTCTCTTTCACTGAAATATATTGCCGATCTGGTTGTGTATATCTGTGAGCTGGTGGCTATGGCCACAGAAAAGATAAGTAAATAGAACGGAAATGAGAAGGAAAATCTGTCGCCAGGCATTATGACAGAGTTTTGCTTGAACATTCTCATTTATGTCAACGCATCGAACTCCGCATCCAATGAACTTGGACCTTACCTTTTTGGGTTACGCTCAAAGTTCTTTGTCCGCATCACAGCTGCTAACTGATTTCAAATAACTGACGTTTCGTTAATATGGGTGCAACTGGCTACAAAAAAAAACTTACAAAAATGCCTTGACAGCCGTTCTAATTTAAACAATTATTTTTTTCTTTTCTGTGGCTATGGCTACGACTATGGGCCGTCGTACCAGCCAGTCTTTATTCAAACAATATTTGCGTTCCAATTCTTTGGCGCTGAACACTAAGATGTTCCAAATTCAAAGAGGATTAAAAATTATAAAGAGGATTAAAAACTCATTACTGGGCAGTAATATGGCTAAAAGTTTCTTATAGAAAACACCACCTTTGGGTGTACTTAAAGGCGAACCAAGTCGTCCTTTTCGAATAGATGGGATGAAAAAGGATTTTGCGAAAGAGTCGAAACAAGTGTATAATTACAAATTGATGTTCAATATACGGGACCAGGGTATGTCCTAAAACTGCGCCCAGAACCACCGGAGGATGGGCAGCAGCGTCCTATTAGTACACGGTGAACGTACTGCGATCTCCAAGCCGCCTGCCAAGCGTGGGGATTATGGCAACACCCCTCTCTAAGAGGGAGGCCTTGTTCAGCAGTGGACATTTAATGGCTGATGATGTGATGTGTGTGTGTGTTCAATATATATTTCAACAGGCAATTTAAAACTAGTCATACAGTATCATTGAATCTATTGTCTGTTGAGGACATAATACTTATCGAGACTATCCAGTACCCAGGCCTCAATTTAGTCCTTTACCCCCAGGTATCAGCGAGCACAAAAGACATAGAGCCAGAGCTGAAAGTGGATACATGGCCCAACAAACTCCTCATGCAACTGATGCCGAAGCAGCTAATCAGCAGTATCGGCGGCCAGTATCTGAAGGACAGCAAGTCGGTGCTGTTCCACCTGCAGCCCAGTGAGGCGCTGGATGCTCTCACTAAAGTCATGGTCAACGGGTTTGTAAGTCGCTGAATCTTTTCTTGCTTACTGTAAATATAAATTCAATTCAATTTATTTTCACCATAGGAACACTTAGCTATGTCAAGTTATAAAAGTACATCAATTTTCTTATTAACATAACAATTTAAGTTCAAATTTAAATGCGGCCTTTTTTTATAAATCATCACGCTATTATAAAATTTGATATGAAAGTGTTTGTTTGTTCCTCTTTCACACAGCGAAAGAGCAACGGACCAACGTGATTTTTAGGGTTCCGTACCCTAAGGGTAAAAACGGGACCCCTTTACTAAGCCTACAATGTCTGTCCTACCTATTAGCGGCTGTATCTTTCGAACCGTAATAAATAGCCAGTTGAAATTTGCACAGAATATGTAATGTTACGGCGGATTAACTAAGATATAAAAAAGTCAAAAAGTAAAAACGAAAGGGGGGGTCCCCATACAACAAACGTATTTTTGTATACGTACAAGCGTCAAACTTGGCATGTTTATAGTACACACTCTACTAAAGTATAACACCAAATATGTAATAAATAATGGCCAAGTGCGAGTCGGTGACAAATTTAAGTTCATTACCAAATTATAAATTGGAATTTAAAATGAGTTTGAAAAAAGTTGTGTGTGGACTTGCTATGACTAAGCTTAATTTCACCGTGTCAATCCATTCTAACCATTATTTCCAGGCTGGCTGCGTTCACTTTTCCCCGATGTCATCGCCTCCACAGTGCGACATCAAAGTGCTCATTCTACTCTACACCCCGGATAAGAAGGCGTACCTTGGATTCATACCCAACAATCAAGCTACGTTTGTGGATAGACTGAGGAAGGTAAGTGTGGGAAGTGTTTGGGGGAGTGCGATATACCAGCATCACTCCCATTCTAGGCGTGTTAACCATCTTTGACCACACAGCTGTGGTCAAATGTATGTGTGTTCAAAAATATATATGTACTAGCTGCGCCCCGTGGTTTCACCCGCGTAGTGATGAAAAATGGTGATGATGCTGATGAAGAGTAGCCTATGTCCGTCTGGTTCTAAGCTACCTACCTACCAATTTTCAGCCAAATCGGTTCAGCCGTTCTTGAATTATAAATAGTGTAACTAACACGAATTTCTTTTATATATAAGTATGTATATCAGTCTCTGGCAGCCATATTACAAGCTTTGCTTAGTTTGGGGTCAGATGACCGTGTGTGCAAATATGTTCAGTTTTTTTTATTTTATTATTCAGCGTGGTAATGCCGCCAGCTTGCTGCCTAGTGCGTATATACGCTACCAACTGGTAGCGTATAACCTTTAACCTCCACACTGAATGACAGCCTGCCTTTTGCATCCACTAGATGCCCGCGACTCTCACAATGTCGTCGCTCCATTTAGTGGGAGGCCTCCCTAAGCTGCGTCTTCCGGTTCGTGGTCTCCACTCCAGAACCTCTCTTCCCCATCGGTTATCGGTTCTTCGAGCGATGTGGCCTGCCCATTTCCACTTCAACTTGCAAATTTTAACAGCTATGTCGGTGACTCTGGTTCTTTGGCGAATATCCACGTTTCGGATTCTATCGCGCAAAGAAACTCCGAGCATAGCTCTCTCCATTGCCCGCTGTGTGACTGAGTTTTTCCAAAAGGCCAACAGTTAATTAATAGTTAAGTGGCTTGTCAAACATATAAAACCTTGAATTTTTGACTTTCCAGGTGATCCAGCAGCAAAAGATATCCCAAATGATCAACAAGCAGCTGCCGACTGCAGGCAGTGCGCCCGGGGGCATGGCACCCAACATGCCGCAAGCTGGCATGGCAGGTATGTGGGCTCAGATAGACAAACAAGGGAGATATGGTAAACAGGCGTGGCAGGCGAACGTATCTGGCCTAAATCAGGCTTGATAGCTTTAGTCAAGGAAGAGAGACTAAGAGGAAAGACAATAGCCTAACATTAGAGCGTAGCTCGGAAGTTTGCCTAAAAACGGTATAAACTTAGATGGCGCCGTAATTTGAGCGTGTTATAGGTTGTCTCGAACTTTCGTAAGTGCTGCAGTCAGATAGCGTACGAAAGGGTTCTACAAATTACCGTAGCGCTAGTAGCGCAGTCAAGTTTCGCATCATTTCAAGAGAAGCGCAACCCCTACCAGTAGATGGCGCTTTTCTTTATTCTCTTGAAATGTTGCGAAACTTGACTGCGATACTAGCGCTATGGTAATTTGTAGAACCCTTTCGTACGTTATCTGACTGCAGCGCTAACGGAAGTTCGAGACAACCTATAGCACGCTCAAATTACGGTGCCATTTTTTATTTATGTCGCATACTTTGCGATTTCACAGGGGAACCAAAACCTGTTGGGTACCGTTGACCTAGAATCATTAATTTTGGCAAGAGGCAAGGTCTTGCAGCACATATACAGGAATAAATTTGAAAGTTGTTAATATGAAGTTATATCGTATAAAAAATATTGTTTTACAATTACAAACTTACATTTTGTTGTTGTTATGTATGGAAGAACCTCATTATCAACTACAAAATTAAGTTTGTCATACAATATTTCAACTTCAGTTAGTATTTTTTTTTTGACTCGTGCTCTGTGGGTTCCGTCTAACGGATCCCTCAGAGCACGAGTCCTACTCGTACTTGTCCGGTTAATTTGTACAAATCCAGAATGTTGTATTAATTTGTGCCAGGTCCGTCCGGGATGACCCAGCAGGGAATGTCAGCGGGTGGTTCGATGGGCGGAGCCATGTCCTCTGGCATGGGGCAGCAGGTGGGGCAGGTGGGAGTCCCACAGCTGGGCGCGCCCACGCAAGGCATGGTGCAGCCGCAGATGCAGCAACACAACCAGGTATTATCCACAACCCTCATCATCCCATTATTAATAGATCAACGTTACTAATAGATTTTCCTGGGCTAGCGCCTTTATTAACTAAACAATATACAAGCTAAAACTAAAAATACAAATACAGTTAGACTGCCCATAGACCGTTGAAGGTCTAAAGACAATCCAAATGCTCAAGCCCACTACCAGTTGGCAGCGTACCCAGCATGCTGGCGGCATTACCACGTTGAATGGCAATGCTTATGCGTTGAGCCAGAAACATGCCAGCATTTTGGTCACGCGTCGCATTAACCAGGCGCTCTGAAAGAATTTTGAAAATGAGGTGAGCTCCCGGTCCCCAAGGGCCCAATGTCTCGACCCCAAACGCTTCAAATATGTAACCACTGCCGAGGTTAGCATATTTGCGTCGCTTGTGCTGCTCTGCCGAATTGGCAGCCGCGCCAGCCCTACCCTGTGTCTCAGGAAGATGTGAGACACAGGGTAATAAATTAACTAATAGATTAACTCAGCTTTGGGATATATCAGCTACTCAGCTTATCAGCTTAAGTAAGATGGTGTTTCCGAGAAGCTCTTCAAAAGGCGAGTTAATCTAGTCCTAAAGGATCGGCAACGTATTTGTGATGCCACTGGTGTTACAAGTATCCATAGGCGACGGTGACTGCTTACCATCAGATTTGCATCATCTAATTCCCTCCTACCCATGTTTCTATCGGACTGCCAGAGCGGGCACGAAAAATCGACACTACTTTATGTTTGTTATTACGAAAACCCGTACAATACGATTTGATTCCACTTTTATTGTGTGAACTGCTAGCCTTTAGAATGCGCTGATTGAATGGGTGTTCCCTGATACTTACAATCAGTACGCTTAGTCCTAGATTTGATAGTTTTCGAAAACTTTTTTCGTTTACCTATTGTTCCATACATTTTCAAAATCAGTAGTAAGCGGCGGTATAGATTCCTTCACTCCTATGTGTGTATATCAGTCTCTGGCAGCCATATCACACGCTTTGCTTAGTTTGGGGACAGATGACCGTGTGTGCAAAAATGACCCGTTTTTTAATATTTTTTTTAAATATAAATTGCACTTTTGTTGGCGATAACCTCAGCTGTTGCCTTGGGGCTGATAATGAATGTATTTCTAATTCCAGGGTATGATGATATCAGGCGGTATGCCGGGACAAGGAGGTAAAGGCCCTCGGCCCAACCAGCTGGACGGACTCGAAGCAGCGCGTCAGCAGAACTTGGAGAGAATACAGAACCTACAGCAAACGTTGGAGGCAGCTCATCAACAAGAGGCACAGGTACCTTTTTTTGGCGACGGGGTCCGGAAAGCTTTAGGAGATACCCGGCTACATTGGGGCAAAAAGGTTCTGGAGTGAGACCATGAAACGGAAGACGCAGCGTAGGTAGGCCTCTCACTAGATGGACCGACGAAATTGTGAGAGTCGTGGGCATCCAGTGGATGCAAAAGGCTGCTGTCGTTCAGTGTGGAGGTTAAAGGGGGAGGCCTATGTTCAGCAGTGGACGTCTTCTGACTGATGATGATGATTGGGGTGTAGCCGTAATAAAACCCCCTTGGTGGCCTGCCTTGGTTCCAGGCAGAAGGCACCGGGATCTCCATAGGAATGCACCGGTACCCCCTAGCACGTCGTCGCTTGAGGTAATACTCCCTCATTTCAGTCTTATCATGTTCCCAGTGCTGGGACACAAGCCTTTTCTCAGAGAAAGTATGGGCCCTTATCACAGTTTTTTTTTGTTTAAATTAAAACGGCTGTCTAGGCATTTTTGTAAGAAATTTGTTGTAGCCAGTTGCATCCATATAAACGAAACGTCAGTCATTCGAAATCAGTTAGCAACTGTGATGCGGACAAAGAACTTTGAGGCCTAACCCAAAAAGGTAAGGTCCAAGTTCTTTGGATGCGGAGTTCGACGCGTTGACATAAATAAGAATGTACAATCAAGCTTCTGTCATGATGCCTGGCGACAGATTTTCCTTCTCATTTTCGTTCTATTTACTTCTCTTTTCTGTGGCCCATATCCACAATGCACTGGGCCAGCGCCCAGAGAATCTTGGTGAATGTCATGTCTTGTAACTTTTGAGATTCTTGGATATACCGGTTTCCTCACGATCTTTTCCTTTATCATTGTTGAGCGATGGCCTCGAAACTGCACATGATTTGTTTAAGTACTAAATAAGTAATTGGTACATGGCAGAGGATTGAACCGGGTGCTGTCAGATTATAAAGCACACATGCTACCACTCGGCCACCATCGCTATCCCCACTCCCAGAATGATTGGTGCAATCCCCATTCTTTTATATACAACGAAACGGTCCACGCCTCGCTGGTATACTTCCCGTTTAGGTAGCTAGACTAGCAATTCGCACAGTAAAGAGGAAGGCAGCAAGTCCGCCATATTGGATTTAGAATGACGCCACTTGACTATGCATTGTCGTCCAAACTAAACGCGTAAGCCAATTTCAGCTCAATCGGATGAGGATAAAGTCTAAAATTCAGTTGCAAGATTTGTCCCACACAAATAACACATACATACATAGTCATACTAACGTTTGTATTACTTTCCAGTTCAAATCTCAAATGGACATAATGTCGCATCTACACGCCGCGCAACAACAAGAGCAACATTATAAGCAACTGGAGGTAAATACAGAATTATATTTCTCTTCAGAATTTAATTGCATTGCTATGATCAAAGGAAAGACAATAGCGGAACATTAGAGCGTAGCTCGGAAATTTGCCTAAAAACGGTATAAAATTAGATGGCGCCGTAATTTGAGAGGACAAAAGGTTATCATGAACTTCCGTTAGCTCTGCAGTCAGATAGCGTACGAAAGGGTTCTACAAATTACCGTAGCGCTAGTATCGCAGTCAAGTTACGCAGCATTTCAAGAGAATAAAGAAAAGCGCCATCTACTGGTATCGGTTGTGCTTCTCTTAAAAATGCTCGCTTAATGTTCCGCTATTGTCTTTCCTCTTAGTCTATCTTCCTTGGTTATATATAAGCATAAAATTAAGCTAATGAATAAGATTTCATTCTATTCAAATTTGATCGACTTACTATATTTGCGAGAAAAAATCACCAGTTTCATGTATTTTGTCAGGAGTGAATGATTTTTTTGTATGGCACCGCTGATTTTTTTCCGCCAATTTCGAAAAGTCGTAGATCCAAATTTGTTTGTTTTGACGGGCGCCCTTAATAGAATGCTAACTGATTACTTAAAGCACTGTATAATTTGCCTAAACTTGTATACATAAATGTATTCTTCTGTTATTTTATTTCCTTCTTGTGGTGTCAATAATTAAATGCTAAACTGCACAAAATAAAATTCCAGGAGCAACGCAAGCACCAGTTACAACAACAATTACAGCAGCAACTTCGTGCCGCTGGCCCAGGACATGTCGGCCCTGGACACCCCCGCATCATGCGCCCTATGCACCCCGCCAACCCTGGCCTCAGGCATCTGTTGCAACAGGTAACACCTGGACCGACCAACAACTATTACAACAGCAACTTCCATCGGCCCCGGACACCCGCGTGTCATGCACCCCGCCAACCCTGGCCTCAGGCATCTGTTGCAACAGGTAACACCTGGACCGACCAACAACAATTACAACAGCAACTTCCATCGGCCCCGGACACCCGCGTGTCATGCACCCCGCCAACCCTGGCCTCAGGCATCTGTTGCAACAGGTAATACCTGGACCGACCAACAACAATTACAACAGCAACTTCCATCGGCCCCGGACACCCGCGTGTCATGCACTCCGCCAACCCTGGCCTCAGGCATCTGTTGCAACAGGTCTGGTAACACCTGGACCGACCAACAATAATTGGAGTTTTGGCGCCAACATGGAAAAAAACATGTCGGCTCGTTGGATTATTTTCCTAAACTTGTGTATTTTCGAGTTTTAATGTGTAGTAAATGGTGAATTATTATTTATTAAGTGCTCGTAAACGTGCTCGAGTGTGGGAAATGATAAAACGAGGTGTAAAATGTCTTTTCGTGTTGTTTCCAAAACTCCACAGGAGCCTCTTGTAAATCTCCACCACTTTACAGGGGCATGAGTTTGACTTGACTGTGACTTACTTTGCTTGACTGACTGTGACTATGACTTTTATGACGCTATTAATACTATGTAAACTATTTAATATTACGACTAAAGGGCATTGACTCCAAGGTCATGAAAATGTTAACAAAAAAAAACAACTATTACAACAGCAACTTTCGTCAGATCTACTTTTTTGGCACCAACTCGCCTGATGGTAAGCGCGGATGGAACACGTTGCTCTAGAATAAATCTATTCACTCTAGCCTTCAAGATTGTAGTTCTCAGGAACTTGAATTTGAATGAAAAAGGTTTCTTTTAAAATTTCTGTTATTTATATCTTCCATCACAATCATAGTGTTCAAGAACCTAGCCAAAGTCATTCAAATTTACAGTTTACATTTAGCTTTTCATGGTAATTAATTCATAAAGGATCACAAACACGGCTGGTATGTCCACCAATTGGCTCCATCTGATTCTTATCATTCTATTCATTGATCCCTACCACTATAATTATCTATAGTTCTTTTATAACTGCCATTGTAATATAACAGCTATTTCGTTTCTTGCTTATAATCAAAGATAATAAAACCACTTGATCGCGCATGTAGTCAAAATTCCCTTTTGCGAAATGATGCCACGTCGGTCGCGGGGGGCAGCTTGTGATTGGACACTCGACGCGACTCGACGCTTGTGATTGGAAAATCAAAATTCATTCATTCAATTCGCGCCTAGGATTGGTTATATATACAACCAAATAGTTTAGGTTGACATGTTAGGACCTTTGCCTCATGTGGGGTAAAGGATGAGCAGTCAAGTGGTTATATTGTCATTGCTTATAATCAACCTCTCCTTCCATTAACTAGAAACGCCAACAACCTGTTGCAACCTGTGGAGCTTAGTCATCATGCCCTTCATTTTTGGCTTTGTTTTTGAGCGACCGCCTGTCTTAATATTCTTTTAGCTTATAAGCACAACGCCGACTGGATTCAAGGTGGCGTACATGCCACAGCCACGGAAAAGTCAACTATTTTAGTTTTACCATAGGTTCGAAATAGGCATGATTGTGTCAATTAATTTTATTACCTCACAAAAAAGTTGATCGTAAATAAAAACGAAAGCATAAACATTAAAATAAATAAATAATAAGTATTTAGATATCATGCTAGACAGAGAGCGCACTATAGGAATTTATGACGCCAAGCCTTGCGCGCGCCATACAAATCCTATAATAACACGCTTTGCGGGAATAGGACAGAGCATCCTCTCTCAATCCCCACCAAAAATTTAAACGCTTATATCAGAAATGTAGCAGCCAATTTTTTTTTTCAGTGTTTGTAATGTATTTAATTGTATCCTTCGCTAAGCCCGTTCTTTGTAATAAATGAAATACCAGTACTTCGTCTAGGCTCGAACATTCAAAAAAATTGGGAATGGGTTACAGTTTTGAAACCTTCAATTGTTGACTTATTGTTTTTGAGTGGATTTTTCCATGGCCGTACATCGAGCCGTTGACTTCTCTCCAGTCGCCGTTGGGCCTTAGAGTCTGTGCAAAAAGAAAAACAACATATAAGTTGTTTATGCAAGTATTATATGTATAGAATATAAAATTTCAATCATAATGTTTGTTCAATTGTCCCGTTTTTTCTCTTTTTGCTCAGACATTAATATTTTCAACTTATATTAACTATTATCTTTTTTCATGTGTGTTGGAGGCTTCTAAGGTCAGTTTTACAAACTATTCCCAATGACCAAAGAACTTGGACCTCAAAAGGACAGGCCCAAGTTCTTTGTCAATGACCGAGGCTACACTTTGACAGTTCAGTCTGCGACCGTCAATAATAGAATGAATTAAGAACGAATGGTGACGGGATTACACCGTGATTCAGACTGACGATAAGTCCACCGAAAACTCCGTTACGGTAACGCGAATTACTCATACATTTGAACAACCCCACACGTACGAAAGGGTTCTACAAATTACCGTAGCGCTAGTATCGCAGTCAAGTTTCGCAACATTTCACAGCGCTACGGTATCTTGTAGAACCCTTTCGTACGCTATCTGACTGCAGCGCTTACGGAAGTTCGTGACAACCTATAGCACGCTATAATTACGGCGCCATCTAAGTTTATACCGTTTTTGGGCAAATTTCCGAGCTACGCTCTAATGTTCCGCTATTGTCTTTCTTCTTAGTCTATCTTCCTTGTTCTGACTAAGAAGTACGATATTTTGACCCACACCACGGGCTGAACGGACAAGTGTAGCCTCTCAATAAAACAAATCTCTTACTGATATTGTCATAGTTGTAGTAGGAAGCCTCCATCAGTGTTCTGTGCTCACCTCTCATACCCGTGTCATATAAGGCTGAGGTCACACTATGTTCTAGCAGCAACAAGCGCCGCGCGGCGGCCGCCCGCACATGTGACCGCCGCACACAACCCGCGCACGCTAAGTACCTCGCTTTCATTCACTCTTTCTATACAATAAACATGCATTCACATAATAATTGTAGGTTTTGTTTTATAATCTGTTCACTTTATTAAGACGACGCTGAACAAGTTTTTTTTTTTTTATTAATATGGCTGTCAAGGCATTTTTGTAAGAAATTTGTCGTAGCCAGTTGCACCCATATAAACGAAACGTCAGTAATTCGAAATCAATGTTAGCGAAATGTTAGCAACTGTGATGCGGACAAAGAACTTTGAGACCTAACCCAAAAAGGCAAAGTTCACGTTCTTTGGATGTGGAGTACGACGCGTTGATCTAAATAAGAATGTTCAATCAAGGTTCACTCAAGGATTTTCCTTCTCATTTCCGTTCTATTTACTTCTCTTTTCTGTGACGCCGACGCTGGTGAATGCACAAGACGTGCGTAGCCAAAATCCTCTGAAGAAAAAAAGAGGCGTGTTCTTGTTTTTTTTTTTAAATAATAGTATATATCTCAAGGATTTTATATATACCCTAAAGGGACCTGGATCGAGTACTCATGCTAAAAAAACGGTCCGAGGGAAAAGCGAGCACGGAGTAATTTGTCCTTTTCTTGTAGGGTGTTCATGATTTTGAGGAAACGAAGACATTGTAGGTAATTCCTAAAATCATCGTATTGGTACTCTCAGTAAATACAGGAAGTTCATATAGGCCCAGTGACGAGCGCTAATGTCAGAATTTTAGGCCGCCAGGACGCCTGAAGGCCTCTGAGATGGCTTAGCGGCCATTGTTATAAGACTCAACCGGGACATACGGGTCACGTGACATTTTTTTTTTTTTAAATTATAAATTGGCTTGCGCTTGGCCGCCATCTCGCCTGATGTTAAGCGATGATGCGGCCTACGATGGAGCACGCTTGCCTAGAAGAAACCAATTCACTCGTGATTTGAAGACACCCAGATTATAATAATAATAATAATAAAAACGCAGGGGCGGCTTTATGGCGAGCCGTCGGTGAGTGGCGACACCGCGTACCCCGATTCCATGGGTCTAAAACCCCAGAGACCCTGACCCCCGGCTTGCCTTAACCAGCCGTCTGGGGGTGGAAACCGCAAGAGCTAAGAACCTAAGCTCCAGGGTGGAAGTGTTAAAGGGCATAACGCCGCGAGTAGCTCTTAGTGAAAGTGCAGCACACCTCTCGACACCCTAAGCCACCCACGCTAATGTTGCCCCTCCGGTGCCAAGATGTGGCAGCCTCTATGGGGGGCCCATTTAGTGGGTGGCAAGTCATCACCTGCCTAAATATATTTTGAGATGAGACAGGATAAGGCAGGTGCCGTTTCTCATCCCATAGACATGTTCAACTACCCACAAATTGTTCACCTCAATAGCCCTGTTTTTTTAAATCCTATACTGTACAATAGTTTTATATTCCATTTTATACTCATTCCATAGAAATTGTATTTTGTATTCAAGAGGGCCTCTTGGTGTTGGTTTCGACTCCACCAATGCCTAACAAATGACCGGGTCAAACCCGAGAATTTTATGAAATAAAGAGTCATAATAATAATAATATAATAATAATTTATTCAAAAATATAAAAAGGTCTGACAAAAATACAAAACATAAGTAAACATAATTAGGTCTATAAAACACGTGAGCCTGAACTAGGTAATCCTGTGTTTCAGGCGAAAAGAGCTTAATAATAACATGCATTATTATAATCTAATAATCATTATAATCTAATTTAAAAATAAAACAAATTAATCAATTGCCTAGTTAACACAATACAACTACAGGTACAAAACATAAAACATAAATACGATGTAGAAAGAAAACAATATTAGGTATATCGAATAACAAAGTCAACGTCCGATTACGATAACAAACAATATTCATTTTTGCACATTTAATAATTTCTCCGTATCATCATATGACATATTTTGTAGGACAGTCTTAAGCATTTTTTTGCAATTATTGTAATTTAAAGGATATATATTAGCTAACACATTCAGTCTATTGTAAAGAAGTGGACCAAGAAACATGTAGAATTTGGCAGTAAAAGCATGTTTAGCGCCTGTTTGTTGAGGGCAAACATGATATAAACAGATTGTATCTATCGGGGAACACCCATTCAGGCAGCGCATTCCACAGACTAGCAGTCACTATCACACTATCACTATCACTGTCACTATCACACTATCACTATCACTGTCACTATCACACTATCACTATCACTGTCACTATCTATCACTAGCCATGAAGATATCTAGTTTGTTGTTCTCAGGAAACAAGGAGGACGGCAGGTAGTTCCATTCTTGGGCAGTACGTATCATAAATGAAGACCCAAATCGTTGAGTTCAAATCTTTGGAATTTTCACTAGGAAGGGAGGGTAGTGTGCATGTGCAGTCATTCTACTTTTCCTAAGTAAAAGGGGGAGGGTGGAACAAGGGCTCGAAGCTTTTGCGCACACTCGCCGAAATGCGAATTACTTTAAAATATCCCTAGGTCATGCTAAAACATAATGTATAAAAATAATTGTTCATTGTTCAAAATATTGTTCATGTTCACACGTGTATGGACACCCTAGTAAACATTTTCTTGTATTTCAAGCTTTGTGTACCTACCTGTGAAAAGATATGCCGCAGCCACCGAATGATTCACTAGCACAGTTTCTTATACAGAAATTTTTCACCATTTTAAAATAAATATTCAAAAATCATGCTTGAAAAAACAAAATATAGTAAGCAAACAATCAAAAACGCCATGTCGTTAATGCTGCCAGTAGCTTCATGGTTCAGCAGAACCATGAAGGTTCCTAGTAATTATACTAGGAACCTACATGGTTACTTAAAAATAAAATTTAAATATGTACATGATACATTAGATATATTATCTACATTAATATCCGTTAGAAAATGGAAATAAAAATTTATCTTTATTTCATTGGTAGTAATTTTATGTTTACACCCCAAAATAGGGCCTGCCTGGTATGTCCGATTGAATAAGTAAAACTACTAAAATATGATTACGGGATAATTACCGTGGTGGTTGTGGAATGAGATTCCACAACATTATATAACTTTAGTGAACAGCTGAGATAGTTTAAAACAGAGTTTTACTAAAATATATGTTTTATGTAATGGCAATCTTTAGAAAGGGATACACTTCCTCCGTGGTAGCTATTTCAGTGAGCTCGTTTTACCTCCATGTTCCTAGCCACATTATTATGAACCTTATCGTTAGACGTTAAGGTTTAGTTTTGTATGGGAATATTTTGACAGAACGCGTTCCTTTCCTTGCAACTTCCTTGATATATCTACGTTCGTTTACGAACTCGCCTGATGATAAGCAACGGTGTGGCAGATGATTGAACTACTCGACACTGACAAATGCACAAAACGTGTGACGCCACAATTCTCTCACGAGGACAAAGTAAAAAAAATAGATTTGAGCCTATTTATCCACAAATTCATTTCAAAATATTAAAACATAACATACATAGAAAGAAATTATGTCAATGCGTGTTTCCTAACCTTAATTTGCATGCCATCTTTGCTTGAACCATCACTTCTTTACTGGAAATATGTAAAGATTTTTTTCATCATCTTCATCATTTCCACCATTTCAGCCATAGGACGTCCACCCACTGCTAGATATAGACCTCCACCGAGGATGGTCAACATATTTTTTTCGAGTATTTTTATTTAATAACTAAACTACTGAACTAATTTTGATGTATAATGTTTATTGGATCAATCTGAAAGTACATATATCCTATACCTATGTCTCATCGAAAGTTTTTTTACCGACTTCAAACAAGCAGTTCCCAATTCGGTTGTATTTTTTTAAATGTTTCTCACCTCAAAACTCCGTAATTTATAAACCGCTTTGGAAAATTCTTTGGAAGTATATACTTTCAGGTTGGTCCCATAGAAATTTCATCAAAATCGATTCAGTAGTTTAGTTTTTAAATCAAAATAACTATAAAAAACATGTCATCCATGTAAAAAAAATGCGTATTTACTTATTTTGAAGTCGGTTTGTTAAATTGATACTGTTTGAAATTTGAATTTCCCGCCATATGTGAAACGTACTACCTTAAAGAAAAAAATATGTGTCCCATGACCAATATGACCATGTAGCTAGACAAATCTGGACCCTCATTCACTAACTAAAACGCGCACGTAACGCGGCGTGTTAAGTTAATCTAAAAATTAATTAATCTAATAATTTTTAGATAATAAAGTCCAACTTTTAGAGGTTAACTTAGGGCGAAAGGTAAACTAAAGTGGCGCCCTCATTAAAAAACATAACAGGTATACTAAAAGATAAGTAAATTAATAATTGCGTGTTTGTAGTTAGTGAATCAGGGCCCTAAACGCTCTGGGCGCTAAACAAGCCTTCTTTTGATACGTGAAACGTCGGTAAACTTTAAACTATATAATTTTTAATACGTTTTAATTGTTTGTATAGCAACCCCAGCAGTACCGGCCAGGTGGATCCGCGCCTCGACCAACATCGCAGACCCAGCCTTTCGACGATGTCAACAATTACAACGATTTGTTCTAAAATCAGCCATCTGCCCCGTCTTTATTCTAAAGGTAGCATTCCAATCTTGACGACCGCGACCGGTGACAGCGGCCGCGTCGCGCGACCCATAGCTCAGTATGAATTTATTTGGAGTGTTAAACAATGCAAGCGACCGCGTCGCGTGACGTGTGGGTCGCTTGCATTGTTTAGCACTCCATATAATTTCATACTGAGTGGGTGTGGAGTGCTTAACAATGCAAACGACCGCGTCGCGTGACGTGTGGGTCGCTTGCATTGTTTGGTACGCCATATAACTTTATATTGAGCAGTGGGTGTGGATTGCTAAACAAATCAAGCGACCGCGTCGCGCGACGTGTGGGTCGCTTGCATTTTTTAGCACTCCATATAATTTCATACTGTGGGTGTGGAGTGCTAAACAATGCAAGCGACCGCGTCGCGTGACGTGTGGGTCGCTTGCATTGTTTAGCACTCCATATAACTTTATATTAAGCAGTTCGTGTGGAGTGCTAAACAATGCAAGCGACCGCGTCGCGTGACGTGTGGGTCGCTTGCATTGTTTAACACTCACAAACTACAAAAATTAAGTTTGTCTTTCAATATTTTTTGTGTGGACTCGCGCTCTGAGGGTTCCGTCCGTCGGAACCCTCAAAGCGCGAGTCCACACTACTCGTACTTGTCCGGTTTATTTTTTATTTAAGTTTTATTTTCAAATAATTCCCATTGGTGGATCTATTTTGTTGAGAATAACGGCACGTGTGACTCCAAATGGACGTACCTTTCTAATACTAAAACTGGCCAATAGGTAAATACTACGAGAGTTTTTGTAGTTTCCGAGATATTTGTAACAGACAAGGGGTCAGATGGTTTTATATTTGTGTTGTTTTTTATGTTGAATAATTGTGATAAGATTAAGTTTAATAATGTAGAATTTTGTATCATAATTTATATTTAATGAGAAAAATCGAATAAATGAAATACAATTTTAAAATATGTTGTTATTAGTTCTTTTGTAGTACAACATGATTCGAAGCGATGGTGGCTGAGTGGCAGCATGTGTGCTTTACAATCTGACGGCACCCGGTTCGATTCTCGGCCCTGCACCAATGACTTATTGCCTAAGTAAATCCTACTTCCTACTAATATTATAAACGCGAAAGTTTGTATGTATGAATGTTTGTTCCTCTTTCACGCTGCAACGGAACAACGGATCGACCTGATTTTTTGCATGGGTATAGTTCAAGAGCCAGAGAGTGACATAGGCAAGTTTTCATCATCATCGCCATTTTTCATCACTACGCGGGTGAAACCGCGGGGCACAGCTAGTTATATATATGCAGTTTCGATGCCATCGTTCAAAAACTGTCATAAAAGACTTCGTGAGGAAACCGAACCTCAAAAGTGTCACCAACTTGCACTGGGCCAGCATGGTGGATTAGGGCCCATCTCTGAGAGAAGGCCTGAGTCATAGCAGTGGGAACATAATAGGCTTAAATGACGATGAACTAACCTGGGGTTTTTCAAAGGGGCTGTTAATAGTTTTTAAAGGTTAGGTTAGCTGGCTTTCCGTGTTACCACTAGCGTGAAATTATAACTCCCCAATCTCCGTGAATTACCTGTGGGGAATCCAATAAATCAACGTTGTTTTGATATAAATCATGTGTTTCATATATTAAACTCATGTTTAACTTTGCTTGAGTGGACAAACCAAATGATAATTGTAATGCTTCTTGTACTTTATTTAATAGAATACTGATAATTTTTTTCCCCCCAATATCTGTGTTTGTTGCAATAAAGTGGCAACTGGACAGTGACGTAATTATGTGTCAGCTCCCGGAGCGCTAGACCTTGTTTTCTTGGATCATGCTACTATACTATTCTACGCACTGCGGGAAAGGGACAGAGCAATTACAAACAGATTTTTAGTTAAAAATATTATTTACTTGCACTTGTTAAGTATCAGTTTGCAAATTAAGTAGATTACAATGTACAATAACTAGCCTTCTAAAATGCACAATTACATTTGGTTTTATAAATTCTGGCACAAACCATTACAATAAAGTTCGTCAAAGAATTTTACCTGGAATAGACGCGACAATAGGCAAAACCAGCATTGCTAGATTACCAATCATGTACGCACAGAATAATGAGCATAGAATCCGTCACGTGATTTACAAAGCGTACCACGCCATCAGTCAAATAGTAGCATTTGAAGCCTTTTACAGGTTCCTAGTACATTAACCCGTCGAATGTGGGCGTAAGAGTTTTTTTTATGGCTAAAATGGGGAATTTCACCTACATTTCAGATAATAAAAAAAAATACGTGCATAATATTATATACCATTGGTATTGTGTATAAATCTTCTTACACACAATATGCGCGTCGGAGCACTTTTCGCTTACGCCGACATGCGGTGCGTAACACATTCGACGGGTCAGTGTACAATCCTGCCAATTTGCGGTCCTGTCAAAAATATATCTATTTCGTTCTGGTAACAACAATTTTGGCATATGATTAAAGAATGTAACATGTTTATACTAAATTAGCACTCTTTCTATGCCACTAGTCCTTATTCTGTGCATGTACGCTTGTTTATCTGGCAACCCTTTTTTGCCTATTTATTATTTAACAAACATTAGATATTAATGATAACTTATCCATAGGAGATCGAAAAAAAAAACAATATTTTTACGCCAAAATAAAAAAATTCGACGTGAAAGTTGCATATATGTATTGCCATATCTGTTTTTTAAATTCTTACTTAGTATTTTTTTCTTTAAAAATGTGCTTGTAAAATAACTGGGGTGGAGACCGTACTGTCGGCGATTGCGGAAAATCACGCGAACATGAACCTTAACGCGCCGAGATACGGTTTGCAGACGCGCATCTCTTAGCAACCGTCTAAACAGAATCGCTTAAAACAGATGACGGTACGGCTCTTACGGGGCGAACTATTACTACTAGTAGTAGCTGAAGTTTCGAACATTGAAACGGCTAAATTCTTTGACAAAATAGAAATTAAATAACATAACAGCTAAATTAAATTATTAGTTACACGAAAACATTAATCTAGAACAATCATAATTTACATTTGTCAATTTCATAGTCTTAATAATATTCGGAATTTTCCATCTTCGGTTAAAATACATTTCATCTTCTAGGGCCTCACGGCTATCTCTTATCACGCGGGCTCGAAACAGCGCAGTGCAGAAAATCACGCGAACGTGAACCATAACGCGCCGAGATACGGTTTGCGGTCGCGCAGGTTTTAGCAATAACCTAAACAGAATCGCTTAAAATAGATAGCCGTAAGGCCCCTGGCCAGTTCTTTCCACGTTTCTTTTGTGACAATATTTTAAATATATTCTAATAACAGTTTTTACGTATGTACATAAAAACGAGTAAAACGAAAAAAAAAATAGTGGAGTCACACAAAATTACGATTAAAATCTATTGAACTATCTAAATGCTTATATTTTGTAACTGGTTTTGATTTCGATACACAATTTTTTAGGTATTTAAAATATTTGCCGATAAAAAAACATAGCTATGGTTCCAGCGTATTTTTTCACAAGAAAACACCTGGGGGTCTAGACAAGAACCACTTTCTGTTAGCGTTCACGCCTGCGGAAAGATGAAATTGTATGAAAATGACATTAGCTTGAGATAACATCTCTCAAGCTAATGTCATTGTCAATGTCATTTTCATACAATTTCATCTTTCCGCAGGCGTTAACGCTAACAGAAAGTGGCTCTTGTCTAGACCCTCTGGAAAATTAATGAAGTAACGCTTGAATAGGCATGTGTCCTAATGTTTCATTTATTACAAACCCGATGCTACCGCGGTTTCACCCGCGTAGTGATGACAAATGGTGATGATGATGATGAAAAGTCATGTCACTCTCTAGCCCTTGAAATATACCCCCATGCAAAAAATTAGGTCGATCCTTTGCTCTGTTGCTGCGTGAAAGAGGAACAAACAAACCAACAAACTTCGCATTTATAATATTAGTATGATAACAGGCTCAGCGAAGTATTAATTAAATACATTACACATTCTGAATAATATATTTAAATTGGCTGATAAATTTCTGAGATATAAGCGTTTAAAGTTTTTGGTGGAGATAGAGAGCGAATGCTCTAGTCACTCTCCCGCAAAGCGTGTGTCAGTATAACATTTGTATGACGCGAACACGGCCTGACGTCATAACGTGCTATATAGCGCTCTCTGTCTAGAAAGAAATGAAAATACTTATAGCTTATTTATTATTGAACTAATTTTAATTTTGTTTTCGTAGATGGCTCTATTTAAGATCAGCTTTTATATGAGGTAATAAAAATAAATAAAGGACGCAAGCCTATTAATTAATTAATATTTGCATATATGTATTATATTATATTATCGGTCAATAGGAAATAACGCTCATATATATTTATCGTTACAATTATAAATCGTTTATAAAATCAACTATCACATTTTGTCTAATCTGATAAGTCTTACATATAAATTCATTTTAAAATAAGTTTTTTTTTTCATAATTTCGAATAAATCATAAATAATTTAAAACAAATAGGAATGCCTACTTAAGTCTTATAAATTATGATTAAAATTGGATACCTAAATATAGGGTTCCGCCATCGAGATACAATACTATAGATTGTATAGAGTCACAATCGTGCCAAAAAATGTCCGAACCAAAACTCAGCGCACGCTACGAATTGCTCAGGCTTTTTGGTTAGTTACAAGGTAACCGCGGTCCGACTACAACGCCGCGCGATGCCAGAGCTACGATGACATAGCGGACAACTAAGGTTGAACACTATGCAAGCGACATAACGTCTAAATTGAAGTAAATGTGGCATTGTGAATATATAATTGATACAATGTATGTACAATGACGCTCGGACGTTATTTGACTGTTTTCACTGAGAGATTGTGACTTTATAGGAATTGTATCTCTATTGGTTACGCGGAAAGGGTGTAAAGAAAAACCGAAAAGTGACCATCGTACCCATAACTATGGACAACTTTTACTATGAGAGCAACTCTGAAATCGTGAAAAAAAATCTGTACGAATGTGTAAAATCTGAAACGAAAAAAAAGAAACAAAAAGGTCAGAAGAAAGAAGGAGAAGTTCAGAGTGAAGTTTCAGATTTGATAGTTTTCGAAAACTTTTTTCGTTTACGTATTGTTCCATACATTTTAGTAAAGCGCCTCTATCGGAAACGTGGAGGAACTAAAATCGGTAGTAATCGGCGGTAAAGATTGCTTCACTCTAATACAAAAAAAGTTTACGAATACCTTTTAGCCCAGCAATGTATGGAACAATACGAAAACGAAAAAAGATTTCGAATACTATCAAAACTTACTAAGGGTACTGGGAATAGCTATGATTCGCTATAACAGCTTTAGTCCTTTTCAATTAGCATGACACTTAGGTGGTTTGACCTACGATAGTATATAACGTGATTCAAAAATATAGAATGTGACGTTACAGGACAAGTAGGAAAACGGCCCACTACCACCCATACATTGTGGATTTCCCTTGGATACCACGTTTCTAATCCGTACGACCAAGGATTGGAACAACCTGCCCGCTTCCTTGTTTCCTGAGATATAATCTGGGGCTTTTCAAGGCTGTGAAATTGGTATCTTTTAATTCTGCGTGCTTCGTCTTCGACCACATCGTCGCTTACCAACAGGCGAGTTGGTGGTCAAACGCGGACTTATCCGTGATAAAAAAAAATATAAAGATTTACATTTTGCGGCGAAAAAATATATAGCTAACAGCTGCTATGAAAACTAGAGGTGAAAACTAATCTGTTAGTGGTGGTCTGTATTCAAGGGCCATCACAGATTTTTTTTTTTTTATTAGAACGGCTGTCAAGGCATTTTGTAAGAAATTTGTTGTAGCCAGTTGCACCCATATAAACGAAACGTCAGTCATTCGAAATCAGTTAGCAACTGTGATGCGGAGTTCGACGCGTTGATCTAAATAAGAATGTTCAATCAAGGTTCACTCATATGCCTGGTAACAGATTTTCCTTCTCATTTCCGTTCTATTTACGTCTCTTTTCTGTAAGCGCCATGCTATTTGAAAAGGACTATAATTATAATTTTAAAAAGTAGCTTTTGGAGCATTTCTGTCATAAGTAAGAAATAAATAAAATCAAAGTTTTCTCGGGAGTTTCACATAATTCAATCATTACATACTAAAATACACACACACATACAAAGACACAAATTATAATATACACATATGTTATTACTAAATAGTTTATTTTTTCATGTCACTTCTCAATCACGCATACTAACTATCTAAAAATGTAATTTAATCTAAAATGTATGTCAGTTTTTTTTATTGATATGAATATAATATTTTTATATAACCACGTTAAATGTAAGCGCGAGTATTATTAAAATAATTTGCCTAAAACAAAAACAGGCAAATAACTGCGTAGGAGTAGATTTTTAGGTCTCTTTGGCGGACCGAAGGAGACAAACGAACGGCAAACGATTCTGCGCGATTAGTTTTAGTTTGTACACATACGTGTACGTGTACATATATATGTACGTGTACACACACATATATATATATATATATACGTGTAGTACACGTGTACGTGTGCATATATTTTAATTTTAAATTGTGATTTTTATCCTGTAAATGACGTCGTCAAGTGTATATTAGTTATACCTAAGACCCGAAATAAATGAATTGAATTGAATATACGTGTATGTGTACATGTATATAAACGTGTACATAAGTCATGTTTCCCCCTACTAGGGCGCTTTATGCTCAAAATCTTTGCCTATCACTATTACAATAATTTGTCTTCTTCGTTTCAACTTTAAAATGTTAAAGATAGAAAAGGACAAAACATGATTTAGTTATTTCTGAACAATAAACCGTGTTACAAACCAATAAATGTCAAATCACAATACCTATCGCGTAGCGTAATAAAAATCTTTGTCAGTTAAAATATTAGTTTTGCAAACTTCTTATCACATTGGCACAGTTTTTTCTTTATTATTATACCTTATTTAGTTTTTTAAAATATCTAAAACCTATGAAGTTTTTATACTTTTATTTTTAATAAAAAAAAGAGATTTCTCTTATAAAAGCCTTACAGACCTTGATGAGAGAGATGCACTCATACATAGAAATGAGAAAGCACTATTAGGTAAAGAACATATCTCTACATAGTATAAACTAAAGTCGCTTTCCGTGTCTGTATGTCTGTATGGCCGCTAACTCCTCCTAAATTTTGATGCGGTTTTCACCATTAGTTAGGTAAATTTTCACGGAAGGTTTATATCTATAACTAGCGATCCAACCCGGCTTCGCACGTAAATTACACCCGTGCGAAGCCGGACGGGCGGTAGTCTCAAATAATTCAGAACTTGATGGTTCAAAGGACTCAACAGTAAGGATATCCCCATCCTAACAGTGAGTCCCAGTATGTACGAGCACTTGAAAAGTTAGTGCCATCTGGCAAAATCTCTGCTAACTACGTCGTATAAGTACAACGATCGCTCACCAACGAAGTCAGCGTGCGACTGAGTTCACACTGGTAAACAACATGCTTGTGTTGAGCTCACTTTGAAAAAGTTTCATTATGTACACTTTGTAATTATTTGTACAAACCATAGAGCAGAAACAAACAGCAGATCGATTCTGATGTACTCTAAACTAAATTTGACAGCTCTAAAATTGTTGCCATCCTTCTCTCACATAATAAAATGAAAAGAGAGGCAGATAATTTTAGTCTTGTCAGATTGGTTTAGCTTAGTGAGTGGTATGACAGAATCGGCGCCCGTTTGAGGTAAACGCGCTTTGGGCGAAGTTTTGTCTCTTTCTGTTCTGTATAGAAATAATAACTGCTGATATTTACTTTTACTGTCTGTTTCTGGACATAGCTAAAGCTAACTGACTCCATTCAAATTGGCATTCAGCTTGGAAACATCCAATTTGGCATAAGTCTCTGGTCTTTTCAACCCATAAAACGTCCCCCACATCACAACACTTATGACACTTTCAGCTTGTCATTCTGACAGCTGTCACTGAGCGCGTCATCTGTCAGTTTGATAGTTCCGTTATGACACTTGCCGTTTGTTTGTTTTTCGGGTATTTCTTCTTTCGCGGGTTTCTTTTTGGGCATTTCGTAGACCCTTTCTATGAGGGCTGTTAGAATGTTGCCCGGTACCCTTTGGTGCTCTTCTATTAACTTTTCGATGGCCGTTGCAACCTGTAAAGGATACGTTTTTTATATAATTCTTATCTAGGATTATTATGGGGAGTCTTTTTATGTTTTTTTTTTTCAATTATATAATAGTCAGGCCACATCGCTCGAAGAACTGATAACCGATGGGGAAGACAGGTTCTTGAGTGGAGACCACGAACTGGAAGACACAGCTTAGGTAGGCCTCCCACTATATGGGCCGACGACATTATGAGAGTCGCTGGCATCCAGTGGATGCAGATGGCATGCTTTCGTTCAGTGTGGAGGTTAAAGGGGGAGGCCTATGTTCAGCAGTGGACTTCTTCAGGCTGATGATGATGATGATGATGAAATAGTAGGCTTGCGTTTGTCCGCCAACTCGTCTGATGTTAAGCGATTATACGGTCTACGAAGGAGCACGCTTGCTTAGAAGAAACCGATTCACTCGTGATTTGAAGACACCCAGATTGTAATATTTGTCGTAAAAAAAAAACTATCCGTATACAGTAATACCCCGCTTTACGCGAGGGATACGTTCCGGAAAAAATCGCGTTAACTGAAATTCGCGTATATCGAGGTTTATGATTAAACATAGTCAAAATTTGATAATCCCCATAGAACAAAGTCGAAGGACGGGGAATTCCCAATTCTTCAAACAGAATGTTCAGAGGAAGCCAGGATTCCCGCGACCATAGAGAAGTTGATGACTACATTATGTTTATACGCATTCTTTCGCGTAATGCGAGGCATTTGAGCGCGAAATTTGAATTTCGCGTTATAGTGAAACCGCGCATAACGGGGTGGCGTAAAGCGGGGTATTCCTGTATCTATATATTTTATCCTACCCTTTTCTGTATAATCTCGGGGGTGTCCCCGTCCTGCGGGTAGATCGGCGGGCCGAGGTGCGTGATGAGCTTCACGGGGAAGCCCCCGTACACCGGCGCGAGCGGCACGCGCACGGCCGCGTACATGCGTAGGTAAAGTCCCCGGAGCCAGCCCACTGTGCGGAATGCTTCTCGAACGTTTTGGGTGAACATTGGGACTATTGGCTGTGAAATAAGAGTAAAATTAGTCAGACTACGGAATTTTTTCGTCAGTCATAATGTTAAGTGTAAAACAATAAACAATAAACTTTGCTTGGAACAATAACTCTGTGCATAGAACAATAACTCTGTGCATCGAACAATAACTCTGTGCATCGAACAATAACTCAGTGCATCAAACTATAACTCTGTGCATAAACTATAACTCTGTGCATCAAACTATAGGCTATGTGCATCAAACTATAACTCTGTGCATCAAACTATAGCTCTGTGCATCAAACTATAACTCTGTGCATCAAACTATACCTCTGTGCATCAAACTATAGCTCTGTGCATCAAACTATAACTGTGTGCATCGATCAATAACTCTGTGCATCAAACTATAACTCTGTGCATCAATCAATAACTCTGTGCATCAAACTATAACTCTGTGCATCAAACTATAACTGTGTGTTGAACAAAATTTTGTAAGATAGAGGTGCATAACATGAAACATATATTACATTTGTCATTGATTCTGATGTACTCTAAACTAAACTAAATTTGACAGCTCTAAAATTGATGCCATCCTTTTCACACATATTAAAATTAAAAAACAGGCAAATAATTTTAGTCCTGTCGGATTGGTTTAGTTTAGTGAGTGGTATGCCAGAATCGAAGCCAATTAGCTTCTAACTAAAAAAACGAACCAAAATTTGGATTTAGTTATTTTGTTCCCCCTTCCCTCCCCCTAAATTCTTCTCTTGAAAAACCTTTATTTGTTTGTTTTTTGGTTGCTTCGATAAAACTTTTCTAACATTTGAATTAAGTTCTTTTGCACCCCTCCCTCCCACTGAATTTTTCTTTTGAAATTGTTTGTTTTTTGGTTGTTGCGATAAAACTTTTCGTTTCTTAAAAAACGAACCAACATTTGGATTCTGTCCCTTTGCTCCCCTGAATTTTTTGTTCTTTTTAAATTATTTGTTTTTTGGTTGCTTAGATATAATTTTGCGTTTCTTTCGACTCACCACTTTAGCCTCTTGCGCGACCTTAGCGAACCCGATGCGCGACTTCCACTTGAGCTTATAGTAGTGGTCCCCGAATTGCGCCTCGTACACTCCTCCCGGGGAGATGGCGAGAGGGTTGCCCGACCGCAGCACTCCCGCGCACGTTTGCACGGTGCCCGGGATCACGCAGAGCCCTTCTAAGAGAGACTTCCAGCCTGGAGGAAAGGAAGAAGACGTTATTTTTAATTCACTTAAAACCTCTCGCAGTCAGCTTTTTCATAGCTGACCCGACAGACGTCCTGTCTTAGCTATGAATGTCTTAAAATAAGCGATATTATTAATTTTTCCAAAGTTAGAACTGCACAATTGCTTACATTTTTCAGTTAAAAATACATAAGATATTTATTGTAATAATGGCAAAAGTGGGCAATTTTATGATTTATTTTAATAAACAAACAATAGTCTGACAGATGTCAAAAGTGATCTATTAAATTGGCCTACTTTAGTGTTATTTAGCAATGTTAATTATCAATGCTATTTAGCTGTGCTATTAAACATCACTATTTAACAATGCGATTTAACGTTATTGTAATAATGACTGAAAATTTTATGATTTATTTTAACAAACAATAGTCTGACAGATGTCAAAAGTGATCTATTAAATTGGCCTAATTTAGTGTTATTTAGCAATGTTAATTAGCAATGCTATTTAGCTGTGCTATTAAACATCACTATTTAACTATGCGATTTAGTGATGCTATAAAGCATAGATTTCACTTACCAGGTATTTTAAAAAGAATCCTATCTGCAACAGTATGTATAAGCAGCCGTTTGAAAAGCATGATGCGCGCAATGAAGTAGTACATGTCTATGGGTAGCGCTCCGTGGTAGTAGATCACTAGGAACGGACCTTCTGGGATGTTCTCCACGCCACGGATCTCATACCCTGAAAGGAAATAACAAAAGCATTTTTTTTTTTAAACTGGCAAATGTCGTCGCTTACCAACAGGCGAGATGGTGGTCAAACGCGGACTTATCAGCGTTAAAAAAAATGTCTTTATTAACTAAACAAAATACAAGCTAACAGTAACACAAAAACAGTTACGAATGCCCATAGACCGTTGATAGTCTACGATACAAATGCTCAAGCCCAATACCAGTTGGCAGCGTACCCAGCACGCTGGCGGAATTACCACGCTGAATGGTAAAAAAGGGTAAAAAGGTATTTAAAATTGAGACATTTGAACACGAACGATAACTAAAGCATATCATAATCAGCCTTTTAATAGTCCACTGCTGGACATAGGGCCTACCCCCAAAAGGGCGATTGGGCCATATCCACCACGCTGGCCCAGTTGCTAATTAGTGGATTCACATACGCCATTGAATTTCTTCTCTATACGTATGCAGCTTTTCTCGCGATATTTTCATTCACCGAAAAGCCAGTGGTATGAAAATCCGTACATAAGCTCCAAAGAGCTCATTGGTACGGGCCCGGGATTTAAACCCGGAACCTCACGCATTCAAGTCTAGCGGTCTCCCAAGTTGGCTACCACGGCTTGGCTATGTCTTACCGGAAGACGCAGCTTAGGGAGGCCTCCCACTAGATGGACCGACGCCATTGTGAGAGTCGCGGGCATCCAGTGGATGTAAAAGGCAGGCTGTCGTTCAGTGTGGAGGTTAAAGGGGGAGGCCTATGTTCTGCAGTGGACGTCTTCTGGCTGATGATGATGATGCATGGCTATGGCCAAAGATAATTTTACTAAGGCATATCTCCATTGTTACTCTGATCTGAAAATCTCACCATGCCAGAGCCATCCGTGTGCGTCCCAGAGTGCGCATACGGCCACGCGCGCTGCTTGTCGCCAGTCGTTTTGTACGCCATCCACCACTTTCAGCCTGGAACAACACGAACATAGGTCAAAACCACACTAGACATGACGGACTTGCTTGTGCATTTAATATTTAACCGAAGTATATCAGGTACCTGCGGCCTTATTATAGAAGTTTGATCGTGATCGAGATTGCATGCCGTCCCGTTCGCATCTACTTACTCGTACCACGTGCGTAAGTGAGATAGCACGCGATCGCGACCACGATCAGAATCTTGTATAATAAGGCATCTGCTTAAGTCTTACGTTCAAAAGCCTAGTGAAAGTGATCAAAATTCGTGGTTTTCATTCGACTTTTTACAATTTTATTGAAGCTGTCAGAGCAAAAATTTCTAAATTAACATTAACGAGATGGCGGTCTAACGCAAGCCTATTACTAACAAAAAAAAAAACAAACAAATTGATAACAAATTTGAATGGTCGGCAACCGACCCGGCGGTCGGTATTTGTGATAGGTTTGGTGTTTCAGGTATTCATAGATAACGGTTACTGCTTACCATCAGGCAGCCCGCCTGCTTGTTTGCCAACTATGGCAAAAAACCCGTTAAGTAAATAATCTTAATAACAACGACGGAGACTTGAGGTAACTTACTATTTAAACAGAATAGATGTATATCAGTTTAATAGGCTACTGGCAGAACCTCGATTCAGAAGTAGTCAGATAGCTGTTCGGATACGTGAGTCACCTCAAGTGACCAGCGTCGATGGTGTGTGTTTGTTGTCTGTGTTTAGTGTATTCGTTTTGAGTCTTGAGATTAGAACATACAATGGGACTGTCATGTAGAATCATCATAATCAGCCTTTTAATAGTACACTGCTGGACTTTTAGCCTAAAAAAAACCCGAAAGGGTGATTTGGCCATATCCACCACGCTGGACCAGTGCGGATTGGTGGATTCACATACGCCATTGAATTCCTTCTCCATGCGTATGCAGGTTTCCTCACGATGTTCTCCTTCACCGAAAAGCCAGTGGTATAAAAATCCGTACATAAGCTCCAAAGAGCTCATTGGTACGGGCCCGAGGTTTGAACCCGCGACCTCACGCTTTCAAGTCTAGCAGTCTCCCAAATGGGCTACCACGGCTCCTTGTACCATGTAGAAAGCTAAGGCCCAAATAAAAACGGGAAAAAAACAACGACAAAATGATGCAACATATCATCTTGTTACCGTATCAAAACATCTCTATATATGTCTCATAAGAGGTACAAAGGTGCTCTCAATTGGCCTAAAAACATTATGCGAGTAAACTTCCGTCTGAGGGTTGTCTGCCGCTGATAACAATTCATAATATTAAATAGCGTTAATTGGACGGGGGTCAAAAACCCAGACGGTTGTAAGGAACAGCGCCATCAGCAGGCCTAGCATGGGCTGTGGATAAATTGTCTTACCACCGTTTTTAACCACGCCTGGACGCGACCAAGCTAGAATATGGATACGTTTGTCTTTTTCTCGCGGGATAAAAACGGTGGAAAGACTTGAATATCCGCCCTCGCCTTCGTCTCGGCTTTTAGCCGAGACGAAGGCTTGACTTGTTTTATGCACTTGTTGTACAATCTACTATTTTTGGGGGAGATATCGCGTCTCGTGGAGTTCAAGAGTTGCCATACCCCAAAGCTCCTAGCATGTCTTTTTGACGTGATTTACTTCACCTGATTGTTACTTTGTAATTGAAACGATGCCCCGTGACCTCACCTTGAAAATTATCGACTACAATGTAATGTAGTCAAAATATTGTTATTTGTTTTCATTTACTCGATTGTTGCCGTGGCGATTATTTTAAATTTAAACTGGCAGAGTCTAATTTTCACTAAACTTTGGAGTACCAAAACTTTAAAAAGTTTATTTTTTGTCATCCTGTTAGATCTTTATCTGTACTAGTTTTACATACTTTTTCAAAGGAAAGTGAATATATGAGAAAACCTGGAGAAAAACGTAGTTTGGTTAGTAGGCAACGTTTTAATAAAATGTGAACGTTACCTCAAAATGCGTAGCAAATTTTTACATAAATATCAACGCAATGTTTCAGAAAAGTACTATACAAGCCTTGTCGGCCACTGAGTTTTTTATAGACACACGTATGCTGACCTCGGCTCACATTTTCACGATGCTGAATGGCACCCCGATAGTTACAATCTACGTCTTCAAGTCGCGAGTGAATCGGTTTTTTCTAGGCAATCGTGCTCCATCGTAGACTGCATCATCGCTTAATATCAGGCGTTCAAATGCAAGCCAAAAAAGTTCGTCCATAAATGCTTCCGTCGTAATTTCACTGGAAACATATCCCTAAAACCTTTAACGTTCGACCTAAAAGAGACCGCAGGAAAACTTTGGACGCAGGCCGCTCCAACCGGCCCCGTTGGAGATCGATGGGGGAGGCCTATGTCCAGCAGTGGACGTCCTAAGGCTGATATTATGATGATATCACTAAAACAGTGAAATTTGCAGTAGCTTGGCCGTTGAACAACTGGCTAAGGTCTGGTACTACGGCGGATTCAGTTGAAGTGACAAGCTTGTAGTGTTTGTCAAACTTACCTGTAGAGCCTGTAGAGGTAGAATATGATACTGCTGATGTATATGAGCACGATGAGCACCGCAGGCAGCAGGAAGGTCACGATAACGGGCGTGAGGAACCACGTGAGCCACAGGCTGTACTCTGTATCCACGTACTCCACTGGAACAGATGAAAAGTAACATTTAGTCAAAATTTCCAATATTACGAGCGGTATTCTGATTTTTTAAGTCATATTATAAACAAGCTAACGAGCCGCTTCATAAAGCGATCGCCGTTGCTTATGGATACCTATACCACCAAGGGCATCACAATCTGATAGCGCTTGTGACTGGAGACTCAAAAGTAGTTCATACAATTTGAGCCTAGGATTGGCCCCCTTGAAAATAATTATGCTGCAAATTTTGAAATATTTCATAGCGGTGGGCAGGGCTAGCAGTCAAGTGGTTATATCGTCATTGCTAGAACTTGTCATTGGATCTAGATCTTGGGCCAGTGTTAAAACCGAGAGCGTAGTTGGAAAGCGCACCCTTACTGAAGACGATACCAATAATCGCCAGGCAGAAGAAGATAACATAGGCTATTTATCTCTGAGTCAATGGAGTAACTAACTAACTATGCCAAAAGCTCTAAGCCACGCTCTAGTATTTCAGTATTTTGCGTAGACGCTGGCAGGAGAAATGCACGATGCGCCTCAAACGGGACGTCAGTTTATGGCCACCATATTGAGTAACAAATGTAGAGTACTCAATATTAGGTGGGATTTTTCAGAAGTGGGATCTAAAACTATCTACTACTCCTATGTTATGGAACTTTGTAAGGTAGGAGACGTACCCGCGGTTTAACCCGTTATTCGAACGCAATCTTTGCATGCTCTGTTTTAATTGAAAAGTTTTCACTAACCCTAAGAGTCGCCTAAATATTTAGGAGTAGCCTAGGGCAAAAAAAAGTTTCAACAAAGTTTAGGTGATAACTAGTGACGTTAGGCGTCACCTAAAGTTAGGACACCGATTCGGGGGTGCCTAGTGATAGGCAACTGTTTAACTGACAGCCCGCGCCGCGCTCGCTCACTCACTCACATGAAAACCATAAATAACTGTCAAAATGTTAGACAACTCTCAGCTTAGGATTCGCTTATTAAAAATGGATTGATGAAACAGAAGATTACGCTTAAGACTTTGCTTAGATTAGGAGTTCCTTAGTTAGGCGTTGCCTTGTTCGTGGTTAGTGAAAACGGGCATTAGTGCGCTGAAACACAAAATTTTTATTAGAATAGCAGTAGGTTATGGAATGTTTGTCGTAAGCTACAAGTTGGTTCGAGGATAATTCTAGGATTTAATAAGACTATGGTATTACAAGGTTAGAAGTATGTTACAGGGAATTGTTTCAGAGTGACATTAAATCCAATAATACTTGGCAAAAGGAAATAACAACTTCACAATTATGAAAACAGGAAAAGGGACAAAGTACAATTGTTTGATAATAAAATAAACGTACATAAACAAACATCATACTGATAGCGTTTCTATTATAAATGTTTAAGTAGCTCTGTCTTCTCTATATTTCACCTTTCACGACTGAATGGCTAAACCATTTTTGCTGAAAGGACATTATCCACTTTGTATGGATATTTGGACCCAGCGCGGATCAGCAGGCCTAAAACGGCCACATTGAGCAATAGGGTATTTGACTGATATTAAAAATATAATTTCTGCTGGTGTAATTCAGGAAGTTTCTTATTTAAAAAAAATTTATAAATACTAAAAACTAAAAAATGTAGTACCTATTTTCAGAGAAATAAAAATATGATTTTGATTGATCACGTGACTTGACTGGTAACAATCTATGTAGGTCGAATGCCCTTATGACGTCACACAAAAACAAATAGAGGAAACAATTGTATGGCGAGAAGAACTCGTTTGCTTATGTGTGACGTCACTAATGTCACTAACGTGGCCCCATAAATGCCAAAGGGAACGTTTACGCGGTAGTTTAATAATAAAAAAATTTAATGACAAGACTGCTTGATTTTCGTAAAATCAGTCAAATACCCTATTCACCAGAATGTGATTCATAAAATGAATAACAATTTCATTGTTTTTTTCTGATTTTTTTTTTGTTGGTTAGGCCTGAAATTGTTATTCATTTTATGAATCACATTCTGGTGAATAGGGTATATGACTGATTTTACGAAAATCAAACAATCTTATAATTTTTTAATTTTTTTTTAATTATTAAACTACCGCGTAAACGAACTTAAAGTAATAAATAAAGTTATTTGGTAAGGAAGCAGTGTAAATTATCAAGCTGAATGTATGATACTCTTGTCTCTAAATACGGGAACATTGGAAACAGGGGAGAACCGAGGCCAATATAACTACAGCATAAAATTAAGAGTACGGAATAGGACGGAGTAGCAAAATTATGGTTATTATAATGTTGAAGGAGTTGAAATATTACATTACATACGGCTATTAGCATTGCCATATATGCCATGACATTTATAATGACTGGTGTTTCGTTTATATGGGTGCAACTGGCTACAACAAATTTCTGACAAAAATGCCTTGACAGCCATAAAAATCTTTTCTGTGCTAATGACCGTGCGGCGAAGTATAGAACTATGTTTGTCATACGCATAGATGACGGGTTATCGAGCTGAATATTTTCAAAGACGGCGGATTACAGTCTGATAAGACCAATTTCGACTCTCAAAACACAGCTGATTATAGTAGTATTTGGATAGTGGAGCGGCGGATTAGCGAGAGAGTCCTGAAATCCTTGTTTTTTTTTTGTTAAAATCTTCATGACCGTGGATTCAATGTCCTTTAGTCGTAATATTAAACAGTTTACACATAGTATTCATAGCGTCAAACAAGTCATAGTCACAGTCCGAGTCAAGCAAAGTAAGTCACGCTCAAGTCAAACTCATGCGCCTGTAAAGTGGTGGAGACTTTACAAGAGGCTCCTACGGAGTTTTGGAAAAAACACGAAAAGACATGTTTCATCTCGTTATATCACTTTCCCACACTCGAGCACGTTTACGAGCACCTAATGAATAATAATTCACCATTTACTACACATTAACACTCGAAAATACACAAGTTTAGGAAAATAATTCAACGAGCCGACATGTTTTTCCACGTTGGCGCCAAAACTCCGTTCTTCTTTGTTCCACGAAAATGTTGCCAAGTTCTTATTATCCGTTGAATCGTAAAAAGGTAAAAAGCAGAAGTCACTTTCGCATTTATATAGTTAGTGTGATTCACGCGACCTTTGTTCATCAATGAGACGTTACAGGTGGGAAAAATATATTTGTTTCTGAAATTAACACAACGTGCAAAACAAATAAACGTGATAAAAGTAGGTATAACTAACGGTATTGTCACCTTGATGACTGGAAGATGACAATTATTTAGCATACAATGCACATTGTTTAAAATAAAGACATTGATGTCAAAAAGGATAAGTTTCTAGGGCAGTAAGTCTGTGTTATTCTTCTGAGTATTTGTGTCAAAACAAGCGTGAATCATGAAGTTAAATAAAACTAATAATTATCAATTAAAAAAACAACTCCATAATTAGTAAATACCACAGAAAAGAGAAGTAAAAGAACGGAAATGAGAAGGAAAATCTGTTACCAGTAAGAGTGAACCTTGTTTGAACATTATTATTTAGATCAACGCGGCGAACTCCGCATCACAGTTGCTAACTGATTTCGAATGACTGACGTTTCGTTTATATGGGTGCAACTGGCTACAACTTTCTTACAAAAATGCTTTGACAGCCGTTCTAATTTAAACAAAAAAATAATCATTTTCTGTGGTAAATACGCAATTTCGTTTACTTGGATGACATATTTTGATTTAAAAACCAAACTACTGAAACGATTTAATGAAATTTCTAAGGGACCAATCTGAAAATATATCCTTTCAAATAAAAGAAAGAATATTCCAAATAGGCTTATAAATTAGGGAGTTCTGAGTTCTTATATATTAACATATTATTATTATTTGGCTATATATAAAACCGAAAAAAAAACCCCTCTCTTTTTTTGAAGTCGGTTAAAAAACTGAAAAAATTAGTAAGTACTCGAACAAAATGATTAGAGCTAGTTAGAAACTACTGAACCAATATGAATGAAATTTTTGTAGGACTACCTCGAGACGAGAGCACCTTCTACAATCTACATAATAACAAAAAAATAATGTAAATTGATTCTTAAATGACGGAGTAATCGATGTACATACGTATAAAAACTGACCGAATTGAGAAACTAGAACGCGGGTGGAAAGGGTTACGTTTGTCCTCTTCTGAATTTTATCGGCTATTTCTAGTGAAATTCAAGTCGAAGCAGTTTGGATCAAATCCGTGTGACTGCATCAAAAGATCTAATTATTCACAATTCAATGGTAATTTATGCTAAAACGTGTGACATTGAAACTGAATTTTAAATACATTTTAAGTAAATCTGGTTATTTAGTAAATAATAGCTAAAGAAACACAATTTTAAACTATCACGGTTGTTTACTAAAGTTATAAGGTTATTTACGGGATAGTTATCGTGGTAAGGTAATGGAATGAGCTCCCGATATATCTCGAATATCGGGAGCTCATTCCACAACCTTACCACGGTAAATATCCTGTACATAATTATATAACTTTTAATAGCTAAAGAAGTTTGATGAGATTTAACAAAACAATTATTTACTTATTTATTGTTTTATGAAGTTTTTCAAGGTGCCAAAAAAGCAAAAGTCTAAACACGCATTTTTGGCCATTCCCGTAAAAATTATAAGCTTAGCAAAGTACCGTTTTTTTAAATGACCAAAGCCAAAATATTTGGTCATTTTAGTATTTTAATGATTTTAGATAAATATAATAAATAGAACATTTACGAGCTAGTGCCACAAGTGACAACCTGGCGATTTTGAAGGCGAATGATAAAAATATGTTTTATTTTATTTTATGTGTTTTTTTTTTTATTAATGGCTACCGCCCACATTTAGGGCACTTTGGCCAACGTCACGTTAACAAAAAACGAACGCGATTTAAAATAAAACAAAATATGACCAGCAATCCTAAAACAAAATAAATAAGTAATACAATACATCATATAAATACTTACAAACACAAAAATACACTATATTTTATGTTCATCGAAGCCATGATTGCTAAAGCTTCAAAAATAGGCCAAGCAGTTGCTAAGTAACGCATGTACTTGCTGAATAAATTTTTCAACGTTTTGTTTTTCACTGGTAATTTAAAAAAACATGTATATTTTTATGAAACGTCAGGTGGAGCCACTTTCTTCTCTGGGCCACGCACACCCCTTTATATCAAGTATAGGGTGTAGTGTAGTTGATCCGGTGGGCTAGGGTTAAGATTGGATTTGTCAATTAACAAATCGTTCAAGTACTGTAAAAAAAAAATAGGCTTGCGTTTGACCACCATCACGTCTGATGTTAAGCGATGATGCGGTCTACGTTGGAGCACGCTTGCCTAGAAGAAACCGATTCACTCGTGATTTGAAACCACCCAGATTGTAACTATCGGGGAACACCCATTCACGCAGCACATTACATAGATAGCAGTTCGCACAATAAAAGTTGAATCAAAGCGCTTCGTACGGGTTTTCAGAATATCGACCATAAAGCGGCGTCGCTCTTGCTTAAATACCTACTTTTTTAATAATAACATCTAAATAGGCCAAGGGAGGAAACCCAAGATATAAACAAACAGACCGACAAAAGTGATAGCAAACATAAAATTTCCATATAACACATATAGAGACAATCGACCATGACCTTTGTTTTTTCATCAACAGGATACGGCAGTATCTCATTGTTCAGTGATAATGAATCCTTCACCCTTTTCAGAGATCGGTCACAGGAATAACTTTACATCAGGCGAGTTGGCGGTCAAACGCAACCCTATTAATAGATTAAAAAAAGCAGTTGCTGCGTATTCATTTTTCTCTCACATATCTTAAATTAAAATCCGCCCAAGTGCGAGTCGGGCTCGCGCAAGTCGTGCACTGAGGGTTCCGTATCACCAAAAAATACAAAAAGTAGTGCAAAAAGACACCATCACGCTCAGGCGGTCACCCATCCAAGTAACGACTCGAACTCGCAAAAAAATTACAGTTTTAGCTTCAGTATCGGTTATAGAGTGCTATCCAAAAAAAACTTAATTTTACAGAATTGGACCTGTTACAGTTGTATTATAAGTATAGATATGTGTGATATATGATATGAGATATGAATGATAGATATGTATAATAAAAAAATATTATTCTTTGTTACTGTCGACATGACTATTGTTTTACCCGACTGCCCCAAAATGGTACCTAATGTGTTTCAGGCGTATAATATATGTATTTTGTTATTTTTTATAACCAAAAGAAGGTAATTGTACTCATCATTATGAACAACTTTTAGTATGGGACCAACCCTGAAATCGCGAAAAAAATATCAGCTGTTCCATGCATTTTGTCGAGTGTCAATGACCGTTTTCTATAGAACAGCTGATATATTTTTCGCGATTTCAGGGCTGGTCCCATAGTAAAAGTTGTTCATAATGATGAGTACAATTACCTTCTTTTGGCTTCGAGAGTGTTCCCCTTACATCCTGTATATAAGCTGTATCGCACTGCAGAGCTGTAGTACAAAGGACATTATGGACAGTTCGCACTTGACTGATATCTAATTAGGTCAGCATCCGTGTGTTATCAGCGTCTATTGCCTGTCTGGTCTCATACAATATGGTCAATACATACAAGAGTCATACAGTTCAATGTGGACGAGTAACTTTCTTTGGAAAGATTATCTCGACAACGGATTTTTGGCGGAACATATTTCAGAAACGGAACAGAACAAATCACACTGTTTATTTATATGTATATATTATACATACATACATACACGCCTCTTTCCCTTTGGGTTAGGCACTAGGCAGAGACCATATCTCTGCACTTGCTACGATCCTGACACACAAATCTATCGCTGCTTCTACTTTTGAGTGTTTTCATACAGTGTGTATACACCTACACTTCATCATCATCATTTCAGCCATAAGGACGTCCACTGCTGGACATAGGCCTCCCCCATCGACATCCAAAAGGGCCGGTTGGAAGCAGCCTGCATCCATCGTTTCCCTGCGATCTCTTTTAGGTCGTCTGTCCATCTTGTGGGTGGACGTCCTACGCTGTGCTTACCGGTCCGTGGTCTCCATTCGAGAACATTTAGGCCCCATCGGCCATCTGTTCTGCGTGATATGTTACACCTACACTTAATTTTGAAATAAACGGATATTATCTAGACGCATAACCTCTACTTTATCTGTTCACGGAACTTACCATCGCCACTATCGCATGACCATTTCGACCATAAGAAACTTATATCTAGCCTTTGACCATAAAATGCCGTCTCAAAAGCCTAATTAGCGCAAGATAGGTATGACCTTCGCTCTAAATTAAAAGTGACTGATAGCTAATCATTCGAGACGGGAAAGCCTCGCAGCCGATGCGTGCGAACTGCCTGTATTCATCGTGATGCATTCGCACAGTGATGCCAAGCTAGATTTTAATTTTACCCCAAAATCATAACTATATTTAAAAAAACCTATGCCTCAAGTTTTCGTTTTAGATAAATAATGTGATTGCTTGTATATCTGTGGCCATAATTAATCAATTTTCAACGTTGAGTAGAATAAGCGTTATTATTTGTAACAAAAAATTTACCCTCAAGATTACCCTGCGACATAATTTTTACTCTAAATCTAGGGTAAAACACCCTAAATTGGTACCACTGCTTCGCCGCGCACCGGTGTCGCTTCGACCGCTATTTAATCCCACCGCCATTCTACTTTAGACCGTCAATGCTTTTAGATTTTTATGGAACATCTATCTATTTTGTTTCTGTCATAAATAAATATCTTTCTTTCTATCTTTCTTTGTATCAAAAGTGATATGATATCACTTCATCTTAACTTACCCTCATTTTTATAGCCCGTTGGTATATCTAGTTGGTAATGAACCTGCGCTTGGGGGCGTGGGTTCGATTCCCACCTAGGACAAACATTCATGTGATGAACATTTGTGTTTGTTCTATATCTATCTATTTTAGTGGATGCAAAAGGCAGGCTGTCGTTCAGTACGGAAGTTAGAGGGGAGGCCTATGTTCAGCTGTGGACGTCTTCTGGATGAACCATAAAACGGTTCAACACCAACAACAAGGAAGTCGGCAGGTTGTTCCAATCCTGGGGCCGTACGTATTAGAAACGTCGAGTAATTTTTTTTGGTACGTATCTAAGGAAAATCCACTATGGTATGGGTGGTAGGGTAGGTATAGTTGGGCCCGATTTCCTACTTCTCCTGTACGACGCACATTCTCCGAAATTAATCCTGTAGAAAAATGCCATACTCGCTACTTTACGGTGGTGTTCCAGACTGAGAAGTTTCTTAGCCACTAATTTCTCATCTCTATCTTCTCTATCTCTTCTCTACATAAGTATAAATAAAGTCGCTTTCCGCGTCTGTCTGCCTATCTATCTGTCTGTATAATCTCTAACTACTAAACCACGCAACTGATTTTGATGCGGTTTCCACCATCAGTTAGATAATTTTTCACGGAAGGTTTTTATATATAACTAGCGACCCGTCCAGGCTTTGCGCGTAAATTGCACCTGTGCGAAGCCGGGGCGGATCGCTAGTCGCCTATAAGTCGGTTATGCAGATTCGAAGCACAATATAACGTCTCAGGCAGACATGGCTATGTCGCCTTCAAAAGCCGTTTCAATTAAAAACATTAAGTATCTTTATCAAGGGACAAACTGTTAGGTTATTGTTAATCATTACGGATAATAAGCGCCATTAAGATAATAAATTACATATAACATTATATTACCAACAGTTTTTAGATAGGTCTTCATAATGATAGCCTTTGACTTTGATATTGCATGATCAATTCATGCACTGGCTTGCAAATCAAATAATAAAATACAGATTATGTTTGTGGAACAAGAATCTAGACCAAGTTTTCGATCATAGCTGGCGGCGAGCCACTGCGTCCATTTTGCCAGGAGTGAGAAAGCTTTGAAAACGTGTTCTAAAATACATTATCATTTGAAAAACCGTCTTCAAAAAACCACAAAACGCAAACATTGTACCACTACAAAGAACAAAATAATATTCATATACGGATTTTGAAGTCGGGCGGGAACAACTACAACATAAAGCACTTCATCAAAACTCGCGTTCCTGAGAAAAAGAGTCTTGACAGACAGACAGACAGACAGACGGACAACGAAGTCTTCATGTAAGGGTTTCTTTGTCCTTTTGAAAATACAGAAATACAGAATTTTTCATTAATTTGCGATAATGAAATTTAAAACGAAACTTAATAATTCAAATATAAGTTAATAGGTACTATGTACCTACAGTATCACAAAACCGGCCCCAACTAAGCATGAACAACTCTTTTGAGGTACGGAACCCTGAAAAACAAAAAAGATCCCTTCTGAAGTCGGTTAAATATTTTATGTGTTTAAGCAACAATTCTGAGTGACAAATATTACTATTATATATTTATACTGTGGTCTCTTAGAGGTCGCCTAGTGACCAGCGACTGATAGGTACAGGCTTTTTATCAGGAATATTGTAATTATTATTTGATTCGGGAGCTGCGTTTATCACAGTATGTTTATTTTGACTTGAGGGCTTAAGGCTGCGTATAAGGCAAGAAAAAATTCTGATTTCACCCGCGCGTCTCGCATCACCCGCATTAGTGTGAAACACAACCACGGCAGCGCGGCAGTCGCGCGCAGCTAAAGTGTACACAACTCGCGCACTCGACCTTGTAAAACGGCAAGGAGCAATAACACACAGGATAAGCATAGTGTTGGTGCACTTGGTGTTTTGGCGATTAGCTGAGTTCGGTCGCGGCGCGCAAAACCGTAAATTGTTTATTTCACTTTTCAAAATTGTATTTGTTATTTATTTTTAGGTTTTCTACAATATAAAAATAATAAAGTATATAAATTAAATTAATATAACTTAAATAAATTCTCTAATTCAAATATTACGCTGGAGACAGTTTCAGAAAGCTAAACATTAAACTAAACTAAACTTAACTAAATTAAACTAAACTAAACTAAACTGAACTATGCTATGCTATGCTTTGCTAGGTTGAACTTGCCGGGATAAGACCAAAAAACCCAAAAACCTCGTGGCACGGGGTACCCGATCCCGGGTCATATCTCCTAAACCAGACCTTTAACCCAAAAAAAATTACAAAAAAATATTTAGATTTTTACTTTTGAAATCAGTGAGAAATACATTTAAATAGAAATAAAGAACATAACATAACATAAACATAACATAATCTTTATTCGCTAATAAACAATTACATAATAAATAGAAACTAATATAAGGCTACATGGTTGCTAAAAATAATTGAGTGGCTGCTGCCGAGCTAGGTGTTAAACCTGTCGTTCGGCATACAACTCCCCTATGATAGTATAATAGTTTGGCTAGCCTATAGACAAAGTCATTTGTGACAAAATAGTATGTATGGCAAATTTTATTTTAGAGATATAAAACACGTTTTAAGTTTAGTGTGGTTTTGTACCTCTCCGTGTGTAATGTAAGTGTATGTATAGGTCACCTTAGCGATTCACACGGCCTGCGAAGAGGGATCGCAGAGGTGATGTGTGTGTGTGTGTTATGTACTTGTGTGTATGTATGAGAGGGTGTGTGCTGTAGGTATATTATTATTTATTCCACAACTTTTAAAAGATTTTCCGTTTCCATGTAATTTAAAGTCTTGAGCCAACTTGTGATTTTAAATTTAGCCTCCGCTTTGGATGATCCATAGTAATAGAAATAAGAAGGGTGAAAACCACCCCCTACCACGCCCAAATTTTGGCTCGAGGTAGTAAAGCTCATTTTAAATTTTAGTAATTTTTTTGCAGATTTTTTAAGGCTGTGGTTTAGGAAATATAACTAGTTCTAGTTTTTAGTTTATATTATAGTCTAAGTTAGGTCTTAAGATTTTGACGACCTGAAATACCCGGCTCCTCAAACATTTTGTCCCAGGTCAATCCAGGCAAGAATAGTTAGCTTTACTGGCTATCCAACGATAGGTCATTTAGTATTTTAAGACTCGTAGGTACATAGTAACTTGAGTTACTAAGTAGCGAGGCGGACCCTAAATACCCGATTTTTTGAAGGTCCATAACTTTGAACACAAAGGTCCAATCAAAAATCTGACGTCATAGGCATCATTTTTTCTGGCAGACGAAGACGTTAAACTCAAAAACTCGGCTTTAGGACCTAACCCTAAAGACCCCAAATTGGGTTTGAAATTACGTAACCGGAATTTCATGTTAAAAATAACAAAATTTTTCAACACAAAAAATTCAGTGGTGTAATAAATAGACTATAAATATTTTTTTGGCTTTCTACTCTCACAATTTCAGGAAATAAATAATATTAAAAAAAAAATGTGTTTATTTAGTTGGTAGGCATAAATAATAATAAAATAGAAACACTGTAAACACACATGTGTAGAAAATAAAAAGACGCGTCTGATAAGCCCAAATTCGGCTATTTTTGTGCAAAGGATGCCTTTCAAAATATTAAAGCCCAAAAATCCGGAAAATTTTCGTAATTTTTTTCAAAAAACATCGATTATCTCAGAAACAGTACGTATGAGGTCATTTTTGTAAAAAAAAATGGAAATCGGATGTCAATCCGGACTTTAGTTTATAACATTTCCTGAAATTTCCCCCCCCACCTCCCAATTTTTTCAAAATTTCGGTGCGTCGGAGACATATTCTGACCGGATTTTGTGTATAGATCAAGACTTGGTCTTCTTACCCGGACCCCCCCTCACCAAAATCCCACACACTACCCCAAAATTTTAAAAATTGTAGAAAACTTTACCGGATCGTTCCACATGCCATCAGTAGCCCACGGACCCCCCCCCCCCGCCCGCCTTCAAACAACTTCCGGAAATGCATGCTATGCTATTCTATGCTATGCTATGCTAAGCCATGCTATGCCATGTTATGCCAGTTTATGCCATGCTAAGCCATGCTGTGCCATGCTGTGCCATACCATACCATGCCATGCCATGCCATGCCTTGCTATGCTATGCTTTGCTATGCTATGCTATGCTGTGCTGTGCTATGCTATGCTATGCTATGCTATGCTATGCTATGCTATGCTATGCTATGCTATGCTATGCTATGCTATGCTATGCTATGCTATGCTATGCTTTGCTTTGCTATGCTATGCTATGCTATGCTATGCTATGCTATGCTATGCTATACTATACTTTGCTATGCTATACTATACTATACTTTGCTATACTATACTATACTATACTTTGCTATACTATACTATACTTTGCTATACTATACTATACTATACTATACTATACTATACTATACTATACTATACTATACTATACTATACTATACTATACTATACTATACTATACTATACTATACTATACTATACTATACTATACTATACTATACTATACTATACTATACTATACTATACTATACTATACTATACTATACTATACTATACTATACTATACTATACTATACTATACTATACTATACTATACTATACTATACTATACTATACTATACTATACTATACTATACTATACTATACTATACTATACTATACTATACTATACTATACTATACTATACTATACTATACTATACTATACTATACTATACTATACTATACTATACTATACTATACTATACTATACTATACTATACTATACTATACTATACTATACTATACTATACTATACTATACTATACTATACTATACTATACTATACTATACTATACTATACTATACTATACTATACTATACTATACTATACTATACTATACTATACTATACTATACTATACTATACTATACTATACTATACTATACTATACTATACTATACTATACTATACTATACTATACTATACTATACTATACTATACTTTGCTATACTATACTATACTTTGCTATACTATACTATACTATACTTTGCTATACTAAGCTATGCTATGCTTTGCTATGCTAGGCTATGCTATGCTATGCTAAGCTATGCTATGCTATGCTAAGCTAAGCTAAGCTAAGCTAAGCTATGCTATGCTATGCTTTGCTATGCTATGCTATGCTATACTTTGCTATACTAAGCTATGCTATGCTATGCTATGCTAAGCTAAGCTATGCTATGCTATGCTTTGCTATGCTTTGCTATGCTATGCTATGCTTTGCTATGCTTTGCTATGCTTTGCTATGCTTTGCTATGCTATGCTATGCTATGCTATGCTATGCTATACTATACTATACTATACTATACTATACTTTGCTATACTATACTATACTATACTTTGCTATACTATGCTATGCTATTCTATGCTATGCTATGCTATGCTAAGCTAAGCTATGCTATGCTATGCTATGCTATGCTAAACTATACTATACTATACTAAAATAAACGAAACACGCGAAAGCCCGTTGGTCCAGTTGGTAGTGAACCTACCTTCTGAGCTTGGAGGCGTGGGTTCGATTCCCACCTAGGACAAACAGTTATGTGATGAACGTTTGTGTTTGTCCTATACCTGGTTGTTAATAACTATAATCTATTTAAGTATGTATGAATTATTTAATTAAATTTAATTTAATTTATAAAATTATTAATTTAAAAAAAAAAATTTTTGTTAATTATTATTATATTTTTTTATTCAACAAAAATTATATTTTACTTAATAATTTTTATTTTTAGTAGTCTTTCTGACTGTCTCTCTCTCTATCTCTCTCTCAGTTTTCTCCGTCTGTCTCTCTCTCTCTCTTTCTCTCTCCACACGAAACATTTTGACTCTTATAACTATATTACCGAGCGTACATAATAATAGATGCGTTAGGTAGGGCCTACTCGTATCCATAATTATTAATACCTGTAATTTTTTCATAGTAGCTTTACCTAGTCTGTGCTCTAGGTCATTGGCAACACTTGGTTGCCGCATCAAATGGTCGCGTTCGAGCCATAGATTTTTTATGTTATCCATTGTTTGAAAATACAGTAGGTGTTGATATAATCGCACTCGGAAGATAAATCTAGGCGAATAGCAAGCGCGTGCGTCCTTCCCCGTTGGAGCATAGTGCGGTACTGAGGTTGAACGGAGCGTGTTTCGCCATTTAGATACAAAGCGCAACAGAATAAGGTTGAATATCGGACTTGCCGTTTGACCGAATAGTTGCTTAGAACTAAAGGACGTAAGTCTCAAATCGAATATAATTTATTATGAGAGTACTAATTAATCTAGGTAAATTTTGTCTTAGCACTGGAAAACAAACTATATTTTCCTTCGATGAGTATTTATTTTAGATATGTGACTGAAGTTCTATCCAAGAAAAAATCAAAAAAATCAGCAAAAAGGCACCATTTTGAAAACAATAAAGTATCGAGTAAATATCTTGCTATTATGTTTCTGTCTTAGTGCCGGAAAGAAAATGAATTGAAAAATCACATATATCAATTATTACGTTGATAGGATATTTGGTTTAGTTAGAATATCATGGCAAATTAGCATAAAATTTCGGAGGCCCCCTCTTAAGTCAGCGCCTCATTTTCAACAACTATGTCCAAAAAACTTAAAGAGTGTGTGATTAAATGAAAATATATAAATAAACCGGCCCGAGTTGGGGCTCGCGCACAGAGGGTTCCGTCCGCACCAACACAAAATACAATAATTATCAATAAAAAAAACCGACTTCATAATTAGTAGTTTCACTAGAAAGAAATGATATCACGGTTGTTCACTATAGTTATATGATTATTCACGGGATATTTACCGTGGTAAGGTTGTGGAATGAGCTCCCGATATTTCGGCGCAACGATCAACCACAACCTTACCACGGTAAATATCCCGTAAATAATCATATAACTTTAAGAAATGATATGTTCATCCAAGTAACCAAATACGTTGCTTAACTTGGTTAACTTGCTTGACTTGGTAATTTCAATTTGTCACCAACTCGCACTTGGCCAGTATTTGGTGTTTTACTTTAGAGTGTGCACTATAATCATGCCAAGTTTAACGCTTGTACGTATTACCGTTTTTACACTAGAGCAAATACAAAAATAGGTATATATAGCTTTTTTTTTACAAAATACTTTTGTTATATGGCCTTTCGATGTTACTTTTTGGTTTTATTATTATTTCTGAGGATGTGCCGTAACATTATATATTCTGTGAAAATTTCAAAGGGCTATCTAGTACGGTTCGAAAGATACAGCCGTTAAAAGGTAGGACAGACAGACAGTAAAACAGAGATACAGTTAACTCTGTTAAACGGAGTTTAACAGACAGTTAAAGTGTATTGTTTGGTCATTTTCTGAACCGATTTTTTTTTTTTTGCTTATCTGTTACTATATTATTTAATATCTTCAGGAAAAAAGTACGTACTTCCCAAGTTTTGGAGGGTCAAAGTTGTACTTACATTTCTCAATAAACTAATTTTTACTATTTCATATGGCTTATTGAGAAATGTAAGTAATAAATTGCGTTACTGATTCATGATAATGTATAATAATTATCGATTTTCGCAAACACCGTGATCATCACCGTGATAAATATGTTATGAAATTTTAGATACATATTTTTATCTTTTATTTTGTAAGCGCGCGGTGAATGTGAGCATCATGTCAAACCAACTGTTTTTTTTTTGGTGCAACTATATATTCGAAATTGTATTGTTATGTGTAAAGAAAAAAAATTACATTAATTACCTGGCCTAGCTACAAAGACAAAATAAATGTTAGAAATTTTAATTTCCCGCCATATGTGAAATATTTGGTTCCTCACACGGTACAAGGCCACTGTGTCTGATATCAACGAACTTTGCACGATTTCACAAGCATTACACTAGAACTTGACTCATGGACTCGCCTTCCGAGGAAAACACCAAGCATTTGTCATTTGTTTGTTGTCAAGTGTTGAATATGTATAAAGAACGGACTCTTGAACTTTGATCGGTTTCCGATTACACGACACAGATAATGAAACTCGAGAGCTAGTTCAACCAGTTCCACAAGTGGCGGCCTTATCGCTAAAAGCGACCTGCAGGCTCCAGGCTACATTGGAACTTGTACCGAAAAATGTCTACCAAAAACTGAAGGAAGCGAGGTATGAATGTATTGCACACACTGACATATTCTTACTAGTTTTACAAACGCACACTACAATATTGAGAGGCACACAACTGGAAACGAGATGAACAAATGGACGACCTAGAGGGGGTGTAAGAGCTAAAAGGGAAACTGCCGGTATTGACGCCGGGGCAATAGAATACGTCACCGGTCAGTATACGCTTAGTCCCAGATTTGATAGTTTACGAAAACTTTTTTCGTTTACGTATTGTTCCATACATTTTAGTAAAGCGCCTCTATCGGAAACTTGGAGGAACTAAAATCTGTAGTAAGCGGCAGTATAGATTGCTTCACTCTAATACGAAAAAAGTTTTCGAATACCTTTTAGCCCAGCAATGTATGGAACAATACGAAAACGAAAAAGTTTTCGAATGCTATCAAAACTTGTACTAAGGGTACTGTAAGAGGCTACTAAAAGGGGATCTCCGGGCCCGGGATGGTCAAAGTTGGGTCTCTGACCATCCACTTACGTGTGCCCAAGGAGAAAACGACAACGTTGTGTGACCAATGTTGTCGTGGGTGGAGGAGCTGAGACAACACGGTTGTCTCGGGAGGAGCCGTAGCGCAGTGCCGAGGGCTCCGGTGCGTTCCTCTGGAGATCCCGGAGCCCTCTTGTCAAGTACTAAGGCTGGTCACTGGGGGGGTTTTAGTGGGTATAATCCCACATAACCTGGCTGCACCTCAATGCAGCCGGGGATCTTTGGAAGAGTTCTTCTAGGCAAGCGTGCTCCACCGTAGACCGCATCATCGCTTAACATCAGGCGAGTTGGCGGTCAAGCGCAAGCCTATTATTTATTTTTAAAAAACCCCATGAAAAAAAAAGGTATAACACTTCCATTTATTTTTTACTGAGATTCAAGGCAACAATAAAAAAGAAATAGCAGAAAAAGGTGACCCCTGGACGCATTATGCCCCAATATTTGCATAAATAAATGTGCAAATAATTGACCCGCGTGATGGTCCCGGGCATGTCCTAATAATGCGACCAGAACCACCGGAGGATGGGCGGCAGCGTCCTATTAGCACACGGTGAACGTACCGCGATCCCCAAGCCGCCTGCCAAGCGTGGGGATTATGGCAACACCCCTCACTAAGATAGGCTTGTTCAGCAGTGGACGTTTACTGGCTGATGATGTGATGTGCAAATAATTTTATAATAACCGTAAGTCTATAGTATTGCACGTCACTTTACTTTAGCGTATTCAACAAATCTATGTATGTCAGTGTATTACATAATTTTAATATATGTAGGTACGTACATTTCACCGAATAGATATGCAAAGTAAGAGGCCGAGCGACCTTCAACTTGGTATTTACATTAATATGATAATGATATTATAGAGAACTAGCTGACCCTGCGGGTTTACTCGCTATTTTCTCGGGTTAAAAAGCATCTAGGTCCACTATAATGATGTATACTACTCCCTTGCGTTTAGGCATGAAATTACACAACCTTTATTTTAAAGTTATACGATTATTTACGGGATGTTTACCGTGGTTAGGTTGTGGATTGAGCTCCCGATATAATATACAGACAATATCGGGAGCTCATTCCACAACCTTACCACGGTAAATATCCCGTAAATAATCATATAACTTTAGTGAACAACCGTGATAGCTTAAAACAGTGTTTAACCTATATTTTATTATTAACCGACTTCAAAAAGAGGAAGGTTTTTTTTTGTACGTACGTCGATTACGTTTACTATACTAATATTATAAAGAGGAAATATTAGATTGTTTGTTTGTTTCTTTGTTTGCATTGAATAGGCTCCGAAACTACTGAACCGATTTGAAAAATTCTTTCACTGACGGGAAGCTACACTATCCCCGGGTGACATAGGCTATAATCTATACCCGTGCGAAGCTGAGGCGGACCGCTAGTGTTATTATATATTTTGCATCTGTGAACCAATTTGCGTGTATATTTTTTTATCACGTAGTGTTCGTAGTAATTTTGTCTTAGTAGTTTTTAAAACAGCTCGAATAATATATATATAATTTTGCTCGATTGCCTCCTAATTTCCCGAAAGGAAATAACTATAACTACTACCTTCTCACCTCAGAGGGACAATTCAAAAGCTGGAGCCGCGGCAGAGGCCGCAGAAGACGCCAAACGGCGCAAGTATGCATCAGTTTCAAGCGAATATATATTTGTGCCGCTGGGCGTCGAAACTTTTGGTCCATGGGATCCATGTACCAAAAAGTTAAAAAAATTAAATCGCCACAATTACTCGACGCCGCTGGTGATAAGAGAGCTGGCTCATTCCTCGCGCAGAGAATTCAACGCGGGAATGCAACCAGCGTTCTTGGCACTTTACCACACGGACAACATCTTGTTTTTGATATTTGATTATATTAGTGATAAATTGTAATAAGTGGCTGTTTTATTTTCTTTGTTTGATATACATTTGTACTTAAATAAATGCACTTACTACAATAGTACTATAATATAAAACACACACACAAACTTTAGCATTTTATAATATGATATAATTCTCCAAATATTATGACATTGAAAATGACCGGTATGTTTTCGAATCACAAGTTCAAGAATAGTATTGTTATGGATAAGTTTGTGATATCACTCGAAAATATATAGATATAAAGGTTTACGCATATAGGCTGTAACTAAGCCGAAAGGAAAAGAAAGAAAGGAAAAAAATGTTTGTGACCAAATTACGTTTTTTATAATACTCAATACTCAATATTTTATTGCAGACATAATTATGTAGGTACATGGAGTTCTTAAATTAACATGTTTAAATATAAAGTAATACATATGACCCTATTTGGGTATGGCAATAGTCGGAACGGAACGATCTATGTTAATTTTGTCGAAATTTTCTTTGAAAAATTCTTCTAAGTTGTAATAACATTTGGATTCTAAAATACCTTTTAAGTTATTTATAAAAGTTATTTCTTTTAATAGCTAAAAGACGCAGGTTATTATGTCACAAATCACCCCCAACTCAGCATAATGCCGGCTGTTGACAAATGCCGGCTGTTAGCCTAGTCCGATGTAAAAAAAACGCTGGTCTTCCTCTGGAGGTCATTGTACTCACCATTATGAACAATTTTTACTATGGGACCAACCCTTAAATCGCAAAAAAATCGGTTCTGTTCCATACATTTCGAGTGTCAATGACCGTTTTCTATGGAACAGGTGATATTTTTTTCGCGATTTTTGGGTTGGTCCCATAGTAAAAGTTGTTCATAATGATGAGTACAATTACCTCCTTTCAGCTTAGCATACCCTTTCCTTATAACCATGTATAGTAGGGTTGTTACTTGTTATCTATCGCCTACAGCTGTTATCGGACATTGAATGAACATGGGTTATTAGATTTATTAGGACGGCACACATTTGAAATCTGTAGTTATTTTACCGACTTCAAAAAAGACGGGGTTCTCGATTCGGGTGTTTTTTTTTTCAATGTTTGTTTCGTCAGATCTCCGTCATAATTTCGTCAATATCGGTTTAGAGTTTGGTTTTTAAAACAAAATACCTGGAAAAGTAAGTCATCCAAGTAAACGAAATTGGGTATTGCAAATTTTGAAGTCGGTTGTTTTTGACCCGACTGCAGAAGAAGAAGGGTTATGTTTTTCGAGTGATTCCCACGGGAAGAGAACGGGGGAGTACATTCTTAGGCCGGTGCCTCCACGACGGTACTTACATAACATTGATAATTATTATAGAACAAAACCTATTAACTTTATACATTGCCTGGGGACCAGCAGGTATTCTATACAATACCTAGGAATTGTATACATTGCCTAGGCAAAGTATGAAACGGTCAATAATATTCATAATATTTCATACATTGCCTGGACACCCCAGGCATTCTATACATTGCCTAGGCATTGTATAGAATACCTGAATTATACACATTGCCGGTAACATATACATACACTCGAAAAACTGTTAGCTACTTTATACTGCTTTTATAACAATGAAACTTTTTTTGCTGTTTAGATATTGTTGATGGATTAGGGTGACCACAACCGCCGTCTGACCAACGGGAGAGAAAGAGATGGAAGTGTGTTTTTCTCGCTCTGACAAACGGGAGGGATCCCGTTTGTCAGACAGCGGCCCGTCAACCAAATCCACACGACTGTTAGTTACTTTATACTGCTTTTATAACAATTAAACCTTTTTTTTCTGTTTAGATATTGTTGATGGATTAGGGTGACCTCAATCGCCGTCTGACCAACGGGAGAGATAGAGAGGGAAATATGGTATTCTCACTCTTACTCATCCGTTTGTTAGACGGCGGTCCGTCAACCAAATCCACACGACTGTCAGTTACTTTATACTGCTTTTATAACAATGAAACCTTTTTTTCTGTTTAGATATTATTGATATCGATAGTACAGTAACTGCGCAAAACCTTAGGTAATTGGTGCGATAACATGGAAAGGTACAATGTCCAATGTACTTAAGTACCTGATTGTTTTATCAAAGGGGGTATGTGGAGGCTATACAATGGGAAAATATGAAACTAATGCTTTTGGACTAAGCTCGGTGCAAGCATTTATTTGCTCTGACAGCTGCTTTATTATAATTTTGATGACTATGTCAGGTAGTTTATACCTGAAATATTTATGGATGAATCCATTAATATTTCAGGTAGCTGCGTTAATAAATAATTATTTATTAATGAATTTCATATATTACTGTAATGAAATACACATTGACATATTGTAATACAATATTTTTAATTGAATAATTTATTAATTAATTTGATGTACACATAATAATATTATTAAAATATATTTTTTATAAAAGTTTTAGAAAGTGTACTGGAGAAGTTTGACTTGTAACTATGGAGTTATTAATAAAGAATTGTATTGTATTAACATTGTAAAAACCAGAATTAAAACATTAAAAAAGTTGTTTTAAGGCCCTCTTTTCCCACTCTTAGCAAATTTGGCCGTTCTAGTTTTAGATTGGTTCCAAGGTTAGCTTAAAATTGTAAAAATGTCTCATAATAAAATTGAATGTTTTATTTAGGAAACCGTAGACTATATTTCTCTCGATAGAAAAATATATGAAAGTAACCACTGATTTGCATTTTTCTCTGTTTTTTTTTGGATTCATTCAAATGCCTATTTACTAAAATGATGTCTACGATATTTTAATATACAGATTTCATAATTGTGAAGGTTACCGTTGTGGTACATTTTACATTACAGCTATACTTTTCGAATAATATAAGAAAAATCTCAAAAATAGATGTAGCGAAAACACGACTGTGTGTAAGCGCCATGGTTTTGCTCCGCTAAATGCGACTTTAATAATATATATTAAGCCTTATGATCACCTGTAGTAACAAGCACTGCTTAAAAGTGGGAAAATCTCTCCTTAAAACAGGTAGCCAAAAGGCCCCTGAGATCGACCTTTTCAAGCGGTTTAATAATGAGATATTATCCGAATTGGCGTTTTTTTTTTCCTTCAAATTTTAATTTATGTAACAACTAGCGACCCGCCCGCCTGGCTTCGCATGGGTGCAATTTACGTGCGAAGCCGGGACGGGTCGCTAGTTATATATATAAACCTTCCTTGAAAATGTATCTAACTGATGGTGAAAACCGCATCAAAATCCGTTGCGTGGTTTAGGAGGAGTTAGCGGCCATACAGACAGACAGACAGACGCGGAAAGCGACTTCAATTTATACTATGTAGAGAAGAGAAGAGATAGAGATAGAGATGTGTGCACATATCACGCAGAACAGAATGCCGATGGGGCCGAAAAGTTCTGGAATGGAAACTACGGACCGGTAAGCGCAGCGTAGGACGTCCGCCCACAAGATGGACAGACGACCAAAAAAGACCGCAAACGCTGGATGCAGGCCGCTTCCAACCGGCTTTTTTGGAGATCGATGGGGGGATGCCTATGTCCAGCAGTGGACGTCCTATGGCTGAAATGATGATGATGATGATGAACAATGTGTGATTTTGCAGTGCATACCGTAAAACACATTATAAATACTAGCCATTAATATTTTGTTATTTTTAAAGCGACGAAAGGAGTTTCCCCCCTCTATTTATCCGCAATAAATTTAGTTTTTTGCTGGAAGTATGGGGGATGCGTGATAGGTCAAACAACCTATAACGAGACCGCATCTACGTCCTGTGTCTAGAGCGGTAATTTATACAGGGTGGTGCTTATAAACGTGGTACAACCCTTCACAAACGTTCGATATACGCTATACCCATCACTTATTTTATTTGTATTACTTACTAGCTGAGCCCCGCGGTTTCACCCGCATTGTGATGATGACGATGATTATAACATATGTGTTAATCCAGGGTTTAAGCTATATCCATACCAAATTTCATCTAAATCGGTTTAGTAGTTTCGCCGTTGAGTCCAGCCAAACATACACACTTACACACAAACTTTCGCATTTATAATATTAGTAAGATTAGTAAAATTAATCTTAATTTTCAATTTCCTATGTATAGTTTTCGTATTTTAATATTGTAATCATCAATTAATCATTGTATTTTTCTTTGTCATGGATGCAAATCTAGATTATAAAATTTTTCATTCCATAAATTTTTAAATTTTCTATGGAATGAATTTTCATTTTATTTCATTATACTATGAAATGGTATGGTATTTAGAGTATCTAACGAAAAAATATAAAAACCGAATAATATTTTCTTTAAATGTAAATGGGCCAAACCCACGATATGGCCTTTTCAATAAAAAAAAGTTGGTTTATAATCAGCAAAGACATCGCATAATATAGGTACATAACAAAATACAGTCGAATTGCTATTCTGGTCTGGGTTACGCGGAAAGGGTGTACTAATCCGAAAAGGGTCCATAGTACGCACAGAAAAGTGATTTTTTTATTTATATTACCTCTAGTATAGTATATTTCTCTATGATATTACACGGGAATTACTCACGTAAGATTAAGCCGGTCACTCCGACTATAGTTTCAACCCGGGTTTCGTGTAGTTTTCCCGTGTAATATAAATAAAATGTTTGAAAACCACGTCAGAATCTATAATAAAGTTATTTTTTTGTTTATATTAGAACGGCTGTCAAGGCATTTTTGTAAGAAATTTGTTGTAGCCAGTTGCACCCATATAAACGACACGTCAGTGATTCGAAATCAGTTAGCAAGTATGATGCTGAGTTCGACGCGTTGACATAAATAAGAATGTTCAATCAAGGTTCAAGGTAGTCCACCCACTAGATGGACCGACAACATTTTGAGAGTCGCGAGCATCCAGTGGATGCAGATGGCAGGCTTTCGTTCAGTGTGGAGGTTAAAGGGGAGGCCTATGTTCAGCAGTGGACGTCTTCTAGCTGATGATGATGATGAGCATTAGAAGTTAAAATCAATTTCCACATTTGTTCAGATAGTTCAAAGTAAAGCTATGAAAGGGTGTAAAAACCGCAACAGCCTGTATAGCTTAGAATAGTACTAGTTTGCGTCCTGACGCAGTAGCTAACAGTAAACTTGGTATGAAAAAAAAAAGTCAGGAGCGGTAATTATGTGAAACTACCACCTGTCGCATTAATGCTTCGAGCATTAAAACACGGGACCCGCCAAGATACAGGGTTGTAAGGAAAGGGTATGCTAAGCCGAAAGGCTGTTATACTTTTTTATTATTGAAACTGACGTGGTTTTCACACATTTTATTTATGTTACACGGGAATTACTCACGTAAGATTAAGCCGGTTACTCCGACTATAGTTTCAACCGCATTAGACGGCCTTTTTCAAGGTGAATGCGCGCGCGCGGCTGCGTCTCGAGCGAGAAACTATAGTCGGAGTAACCGGCTTAATCTTACGTGAGTAATTCCCGTGTAACATAAATAAAAAGGCTGTTATACTCATCATTATGAACACCTTATTGGTATATCACTCACTATGCAACAGAACGTTCTGAACTGAAATAATAACGAATATGTACTTATCTGAATATTATACTGCTACGTATGTACATATGAAATGTATTTTTATGGAAATATAAAAAAAATATTATGATGTTATTATGATATTATGAACAACAAATGTCAAACTATTAATATGATATGGGGCCAAATCTGAAATCGCGGAAAAAAAACAGCTTTTCCTTACATTTTGTAGTGTCAATGATGGTTTTCTATGTAATAGTTGTTTTTTTTTCGCGATTTTATCATTGGTCCTATAGAAGAAAATTTATTTTATTTTTAAAGCTTTTTTTAAATTCCCACCCAATTATTTTTCTTGGGACTAGCTTGGGGGAGCTTTGTCCTGGGAGGAGGCTCTTTTGGTATTTTATTCTTCTTCCCTCTTCCCTCTTTCGCCAATGTTATGTTTCACGCCAATATCCTCCATGTATTTCAACAAATTTTGTAATAGTGTGCGTTTATACGAACAACATTTTATTTTTCGCGTGTAATCGTTTATCGCAATGGCATCTCCCGTAGTTAAATGCTCTCTCGATGCAATGAGCAGGCTTGTAGGTGTGGACTTGTCTATCATCGTAAGGATAAATGAGAGGAGACGAGCTTGTTGCTTATTAAAAATAAACCAGCCAAGTGCGAGTCGGATTCGCGCACTCGGGGTTCCATACCACTACAAAATACAAATGGTAGTGCAAAAAGACAACATCACGCCCAGGCGGCCACTCATCTAAGTACCGACTGCGCCCGACGTTGCGAAGAGAAATTGGTCACCGACACGCACTTGGTCATTATTTATTATTTTACTTTAGAGTGTGTACTATAATCATGCCAAGTTGTCAAACTTGTCGGCTTGTACGTATTACCGTTTTTACATTAGAACAAATACATAAATATGTTTTTTTTTCTTATCTTGTATTGGACTTTATTATTATTTCTTAATTAATCCACCGTAACATTACATATTCTGTGAAAATTTCAACTGGCTATCTATTACGGTTCGAAAGATATAGCCGTACAAAGGTAGGACAGACACAGACTGCGTAGGTTTAGTATAGGGTCTCCCGTTTACACTCTTTGGGTTAGGAACCCTAAAAACGGTTACCACATCAACAAGTTGACAACAAAGGCGTTTGAATTTGATAGCGCTATATTTTGCGTAATAATTATATTTTGATGAACAGCACTGAATTATAGATCTTTTGTTCCAATAAGTCATTGATTTACAAATACATAGATCTAGTACGTAATTTACGAAAAAAGTGATCTATATAAATTTAGATACATTTTAAGAATAAAACTGTTTTAAACTATCACGGTTGTTCACTAAAGTTATATGATTATTTACGGGATATTTAACGTGGTAAGGTTGTGGAATGATGGCGCGTGTAACTGCGCCGAAATATCGGGAGCTCATTCCACAACCTTACCACGGTAAATATCCCGTAAATAATCATATTACTTATATCCAGTTTTAAATATCTTTGCAATTGGCCATTGCCCGTTACTTAGAGTATTTTTGATTAATGACCATAATATATGAAAAGGCATTGTATAAAAAGAGGCCTGAGGATGGTCAACATAAGTTATTTATAGCAAAGATGTATGGAGATCAATGTCCTCAGAGCAGGTGATGAGTAACTATCGAGGGCACGTTGGCGGATCCAGCCCCCCCCCAAATACCTAGCAATTCCATATATTTGACCCAGTTTTTCGATTTGATTCAGGTGCACTTTTACACAGCATACTCTTAGGTAGTAGGTACCTATACTTGACAGAATGAAATCCCCCCCAAATGAAATCCTGGATTCGCCCCTGCGAGGGCAAATAATATGTCATGACAAATAGTAAAAAAAAACATACGCCATATTTGCATGGTATTACGAGAAACTTGCAGCTGCAATGTAACCTTTCAATTTTAAACTTTTTAGGGTTCCGTACCCAAAGGGTAAAAACGGGACCCTATTACTGAGCCTACGCTGCAGCGTACCCTCAGTAACTGTTCGCTTAGTCCCAGATTTGATAGTTTTCGAAAACTTTTTTCGTTTACGTATTGTTCCATTACATGTTACATTTTAGTAAAGCGCCTCTATCGGAAACGTGGAGGAACTAAGACCGGTAGTAATCGGCGGTATAGATTACTTCACTCTAATACGAAAAAAAAAATCGAATACCTTTTAGCCCAGCAATGTATGGAACAAAACGAAAAAAGTTTTCGAATACTATCAAAACTTGTACTAAGGGTGACTGACAGCGCGCTGTCTGTCCGTCCGTCTGTCAGTCCTACCTTTAAACGGCTCTATCTTTCGAACCGTAATAGATAGCCAGTTGAAATTTTCACAGAATATTACGGCGGATTAACTAACAAATGATAAAATAAAAGTCAAAACGAAATGGGGGGTCCCCATACAATAAACGTAACCGCGGCCGCGTTACGTTGACTGAGGCCCGTATTTACTAACTACAAACACGCTCAACCTAAAAAGTTGGCCTCTATTCCCTAGGGAATAAACGCCAACTTTTAGAGGCCTTGCATGGAATTGGCAATGTAAGTTTTCTAACGCGATGAGGTGCGTAACGCGCTCGCTTTGAATAATAAAACAAAATAACGCGCTTTGCACGCGCTAGTCAAGAAAATTTAGTATCCAATCGCAGGACGCGTTTAATTCGTTTGACGCACAGAAAAGAGAAGTAAATAGAACGGAAATGAGAAGGAAAATCTGTTGCCAAGCATACGTTTTTGTTGATTGAACATTCTTATTTAGATCAACGCGTCGAACGCCCCATAACAGTTGCTAACTGATTTCGAATGACTGACGTTTCGTTTATAGGGGTGCAACTGGCTACAACAAATTTCTTACAAAAATGCCTTGACAGCTGTTCTAATTTAAATATATATTTTTTCTGTGGTTTGACGCATTTGAATTTTGTAACTGTGGTTACCGTTTTATTTGTAATAATTATTATCGTGTTATAACATGTTTAAGGCGTGTTATTGGCGTATTATAAGATTTCATACAGTATTAGGGTCAAGGGCAGGCATGGAATACTTTTATCCCGGGAAAATACGATAAAACTGGGAAACTAGTAAACCGCTGGTTAATCTGTTACAGTTTGCGGTCTACGGGTTTCACTACATTGCACAATACAATAGGGACACTCGTACCAAGGAAATCTAACCATAATTAGAGCACTCGCTGAACCTTTCCTTGTTTACTGTAAATATACATTTATAAATCATCACACTATTATAAAATATGGACCCGGGTATGTCCTAAAACTGGGACCAGAACCACCGGAGGATGGGCAGCAGCGTCCTGTTAGTACACGGTGAACGTACTGCGATCCCCAAGCCGCCTGCCAAGCGTGGGGATTATGGCAACACCCCTCTCTAAGAGGGAGGCCTTGTTCAGCAGTGGACATTCACTGGCTGATGGTGTGATTATAAAATATGCTCTGTATGCTCCTACGAGTCGCGCCATCAATCTGGCTGAACGATCTGATTGATCAGAATCCAGATATAGACGTTTTCTGTGCAAAATTTTGGCTTATAATGAACTAGCGACACGCCCGCCCGGCTTCGCACGGGTGTAATTTACGTGCAAAGCCGGGGCGGGTCCCTAGTTATACATATAAACCTTCCTCTTGATTCACTCTTATCTATTAAAAAAACCGCTTCAAAATCCGTTGCGTAGTTTGAAAGATTTAAGCATACATAGGGACGGACAGACAGCGACAGCGACTTTGTTTTATACATAGTGAACTTGATAGTGATGCTTGTATAATTTTTTTAAGTTAGTTTTTTCTTTTTTGTTATCTGTTTCTTCTGGGCAAGCGTGCTCCATCGTAGACCGCATCATCGCTTGGCATCGGGCGAGTTGGTGGTCTAACGCAATCCTTTTACTAAATTAGTTACTAAGTCATTACTAGTATTATCTTAGAATAATTTGTTTGTACCTAATAAAAATTTATATTTTGATAATGTTGGCTTGCTGTGCGCGTTGGCTTCGCTGTAAGCACAGCAGCATTTGAACTTAAATAAAATAAAATTTAATACGAAAGTGTTTTTTGTACCTCTTTCACACAGCGACAGAGCTTGGATCGACGTGATTTTTAGGGTTCCGTACCCAAAGGGTAAAAACGGGACCCTATTACTGAGCCTAGGATATCTGTCTGTCTGAAGTATTTAAACATCCGATAAAAGATCTGGTAATCTTGAAACGGCTGAATTTCTTGAATCTAAGAACACTCTCGATTTACTCACCATTCAAACAACAACATAACTAAAGCAAAATCGGTACAGAATTTTTTTTTTTTTTTATTTATTTAAAAACACATTGTACGTTACATTTCGAGTTAGTAAGTTGTCTTAAAACCTATGTTAGATTTATCCAGACAACTGGTTCTCGGTATAGTATATAATTATATTTATATTATATTTCTACGATGCCACAGACAGACACACAGATGCACACGTTTAAACTTATAGCACCCCTCTTTTTTCGTCGGGGGTTCAAAAAGGTAAAAGTAATCAACGTTAGAGTTTATTACAAGAAAGTTAATTTATTTTTTAATTTTAGTATATCCGAGCGAAGTGAGTTTCCTCAACTTAAAAATAAAACTGAAGCAGACCTAATAAATTATTTTGACACGATAATATAAATAACGTAATGTACGATGTTTTAACGCAAAATATGAGCAGCCAAGCAGGCGCAAAAAAAGGATTAATTTTCTTGATTGCGCGGAGCCAATTTAGGAATTTTTGCAATCTTTTCGCGGTAATATTTTTGGCTGCGTTCCGAACTTTTTCTTTGTCGAGAGTTATAATTAGAAACACTTAATTTTTTACACCAAAATTCAAATATTGTAATTTTTGGTTCTTAGAACCTTTCCCCTATTATGATGGTATGATGGCAATAAAGTCTCAAATAACCAAAAATGATATTATTTTGAAAAGTTTTAGTGGACAAAACTAAAACATGTTGCTATTTTCGTCTTATATACTGCAATCAATAAGACGGCTATATTTTAATTGATTTAGTCAACCAACTAAAACCTTCACATTATACAGAGAAAAATATATTTACCTAGATTAATTCCATTCAAAGAATAATCAATTACTTAAGCAATAAACAAATACTTAGAACCATTTGAACTGCTGAACTTAGTTAATTTGACATGCGAAGTGACACACAAAATAACATCTGTACGCTTAGTCCCAGATATGATAGTTTTCGAAAACTTTTATCGTTTTTTATTGTTCCATACATTTTAGTAAAGCGCCTCTATCGGAAACGTGGAGGAACTAAAATCGGTAGTAAGCGGCGGTATAGATTGCTTCACTCTAATACGAAAAAAGTTTTCGAATACCTTTTAGCCCAGCAATGTATGGAACAATACGAAAACGAAAAAAGTTTTCGAATACTATCAAAACCCGGTACTAAGGGTACTTATCAAAAATAGAAAAAAGCGTTATAGATAAAAAATACATACGCAAATAAATGCCCATATAGAAGCCGGCGACAGCGACTGCAAACTTGACAAAGTCATTTGTCGTATCCTGGTCAAACTTTTTCAGTAAATCACTCATAATGTAAGCCTTAACCGGTCTAGTCGCACACTGAGTCTCAACCATTGCTTATCGATTAAAAAAATATATTTTCGAATGCACCGATAACCCGCCGACCGAGACGCGACTGATATTAGGCTGCATACGGTGGTAGCATGTCCAGAAAAAATAATGGGAAAAAAAAACTTTGCCGCGTTCGTATGGCGCGAAGTCTCGCTCAAGAGTGACACTGGCAGGAAAGTATTACGCGCACGTACATTAGCATTATTAATTAATAATTTTAATATCTGTGTGATAGACGGATTCAATTTTTGTTTACATAATTAATACGGTTTATCTAAATGACTTTCAGTCGTTAAATAAACATTGAGAATTTGGTCGGTCGGTTGTTATTTTAAAATGCAAGCAGAATGTATTTTCTGCAAGGTGATCATTATTTACACAAGTGCTGACTGCAAATGGACTAAATACGAGCGGTATTTTTTATGTTTCTTTGTTTTAGGTTGCCGGTTTGTTGGCATAAAGGGTCTGTCACACTTTAGATTATATCGCACTGTGGCTTCATAGCGTTTCCAGCTGCCATAACAACGTATATCTTTATCTAAATGCAGGGGCGTAGCTACCGCCGTATTTGCCGTATCAATTATACGGGGCCCCCGGGCCACGGGGGCCCCCAAAGTGTGTAAGGAAAAAAATCTTTACCTCCATATAAGGGCCTCCAAAAATTTTTTTATACGGGGCCCCGACAAGGCACGCTACGCCACTGTCTAAATGTGATAGTGCAGCGATATTTCATTATGAACACAAAATATCCTGTTGTAGGCGGGCGATATGGTGAAAGTAAAAAAAAAAGATATTCCTAAAAATACAATTTCACGCCCAGACGGCCACCCATCCAAAATCACCAAATGTTTACTCGAATATTTTAGAGTAAAAAGTTCGTTATAGTTTGAGTCCGTATTTTACTAAAAAAAAATAATGTATTTATGTATGTAACTCAAAAGATGGTTAACAAGTACTAGGTTTTAATGTTTTTTGTAGTGGTTCAGCTACCTTAAAATATTGTAATTTTCACAGAATATGTAACGTTTCGGCGGATTAACTAAGAAGTAATAAAAAAAGTCAAAAAGTAAAAACGAAAGGGGGGTGTCCCCATACAACAAACGTATTTATGTATTAGCTCTAATGTAAAAACGATAATACGTACAAGCGTCAAACTTCGCACGATTGTAGTACACAGTCTAAAGTATAACAAAAAATAATAAATAATGGTTGATTGAATCAGGCGTTACTTTGCGGAAGTCCATTTTTAATTTGTATATGTCGAATTTCTAGTCCAAAATCCAAACCCAAAACCCTTAATCCAAAAACCTAAAAAAAAACAAAAAAAAAACAAAATCCTTATTGTACTCGAAACGACGTAGAAGCGGAATTACACTAGAAATTCGACATATACAAATTAATAAATAATGGACAAGTGCGAGTCGGTGACAAATTTCTGTTCATTAGTATATAAGTTATTATACTCGAGCGCCTGTAGCAAACTGAGTAGTAAATAACTCCGACTGTTATAATAACTGGTAATTCGGTTACTTGGACAACCTTATTGTATTTTGTGGTGGTACGGAACCCTCAGTGCACGAGACCGACTCGCACTTGGCTGGTTTATTTAACAATAATACGTATCATTGTTGCCACGGTTGCCTGGAAGAGATCGCTTTAAGCGACAAGGCCGCCTGTTAAGAGCCTAGAGTTTTATTGTAATGTTCATGTCATTCTTGTTTTGTGGTATTTTAATAGAGTTGTTGTATTGTATTAATTTAGTTCAAACGCCTGTTGATTTGGCAATATTATCAATGATTTTCTTCAAGCGCTTACTGATTTTGAAGTCAGTTTTTTTAATTGATAACAATATTTGTGATTGATTTTTAATTAACTTTGAACAAAACTGATAGCCTGCCGTGAAATCTTTAAGTTTCCATTAGAAGAGCGTATTTGGGAAGGCCGACTGGACCTCGGTCGGTCAGTGAGGCGTCCCAAGTACTTACTGCTGATCTGACGCTGTGGAAACACATTTACGTCAGCCCCAGCTACCCGATTACCATGAGGTAGCACAATGCCGTGAGGTGCTTCGACCAAAATAAAATGAATGGACGGGCCCAGAAGAAGCGCATTTTTGAAGATTACAAAATGAGCGCCGACGCTCACTTCGTTTTAGTTGATCTCTAGCTGTAGGAAGTGCGACACGCGTCTATTGTTACGTGATAACGAAACATCTGTCAAAATTATGCCTTCGTGTGCTCTCCCGAAGTGTAAATACACATCAAAATACAGATCCACTTTGGTGCCCCAAAGTATTTGGCGCCCTATTGCTTATACAGACCAAGTCTTTGACGGACCAGATGAAAAAAATACCTACCGTAAGTCCTGGACAAACCAAATTTCTACACCTATAGTCATGTCAAACAATAGTATGTACAGATTGTACAGTCGAAAAAAGAAATGCCAAAACTTCATCACTAGATTTCTAGATCCTTCTAGATTATGTAAGTATCTACTCGTTCATCTGAAAAACCGTTTTAACCGATTTGGGGGAGGTTATAAATTTGACTGTATGTTTGTTACGCGATTACTCCGCCAATTATGAATTGATTTTGATGATTCTCTTTTTGTTGAGTGGGTCATTTCTCAAAGGTGGTCTCATATAAATGTTATCGAAGTTGATTTAGCACTTTTTGAGATATCTACAAAAACAAAAACAAAACCTACACCTTTAGTTCTTCATCTGAGATTAACAGATGACGTTTTGGTTTGTGGTTCCCTTGTTTGAACTGTCATCACAGAAACAAAGAAGATATATGTATTTCCAGGCATCACAACAATTACTATACATATACCTACGTTAATATTATGTACCTATTCTTAAAGAAAACTACTTTATTGTTGGAAAGATTACGCAACCGTGTCATTTCTGTTAAAGCTTTCTCATCGTGTGGGGTCGATTTATAAGCCTACGTATCTACTTTTTAGTTTAAGTTTGTACATGTAGTCTTGAACTCAGTTATTGATTTTTTTCTTCTAAAAATTCATTATTTCTTGAAACCAAACAGTTAAAAATCTAAGTAAGATATCTCAGGACCTTCTTACACGCGCCAGAGGTCTTTAACACCTATCAAAAAACAATAGGTGATTTTCTGATTTTTCCGAGCCGTTTAGGGCACGAATGTACAATGCGACAAACTAATCTCTACAGTTGAATGATGGAGCCAGCGCGATTTACCATCGAGTCATCAGTTCACTACTTTAGTTCCGTCATTTGGCCACCGGATTAAACCGGCCACAAAAGATTGAAGGTGCGCTGACGTTGTTATATAGTAGGTATTCTAGGTATGACGCATGAGATCTGGTACTTGCGGTAAAATTATTTCATCGTCATCTTAGAAGGACATAATTACGGTATTTGTGACCAAGAAGGCGCAAACTATCGGACGCATCCGTTAGCCGTGGAATCGGACGCGACTAAGGGCAATGCCACACAGCGCGTTGCGGCGTCACTACGTTTGCGGCGCCGCTGCGGCGTTCTACATCTGTCTGTACAATAACAGCTGCGTATAGGTAAATTTTTTCTCGCACATAGCTTAAGAGTCCTATCACATTTTTTTACGAAAAAGCATCGAAAACTGGATTTTTAGAATATTTTTTCTTACAACTGTAGAAAATTCAGTTGCTGTATTAAATAGATCTGTATTTTTTATTCAATGTAGCGGCTTCAGATTTTGGTAAAACTCAACATATACATTTTTTACCTAGAATTAACAAAAGTAGTTTTTCGTGAAACTTTACGAAGGAAAGTTTGAGAATGGATTTCGTAAAATTACTGTCATAAAATAAACATTTTTATGTTATGGTTTACTTATTTTATATTTATCTTTAAAATTACGTCTTTATTTATTCGTTTTATGTCCGAAAATACAAATACTGATTGATAATTGAACGGTTCATTTTGTAATAGGCCTCTTAAGGATCGAGCACATTAGGGCCGCAGAGGGCCGACGCATCGCAAAAATCGCTTTCATATACATATTTTGTACGAAGTATCGCACACTATGCCGGGGCGCAGGGGGCGAATTTCCATATGAAATGGAAACGCGACGCGCCCTGGCCCTCTGCGGCCCGCCCTAATGTGCTCGATGCTTTATGCTACACGATGCGCTGCGAAACAACGTTGCGACGCCAAAACGCACCGTGTGGCATTGCCCTAATGGGAGCAAGGTTGTTCAGACGCGTCTTCGAATATCACACAAATTCGAACTTTTTGGAAAATGTTGCCCTCTTTTCCGACCTCCTTAACATCAACTATTGACAAAATAGCTTTATCGTGTGTTTATCGTACGTGCATTCAACAAGCTACGCAAAAATATGGATGTGAATATATTATTTTGTCTTGTCTTCCATCCCTGGTTAAGATTCAACATTTTCAGTAAGTTTTTTTAATTTTTATTACACGGGAATTACTCACGTAAGATTAAGCCGGTTAAATGTGTGAAAACCACGTCAGTTTCAATAGTAAAAGTTTTTTTAAAATCTTATCAGCATAGTTTTTTTTTGTGAGTATCTTTTGAGACTTATTATTTTACCTTTTTTCGCTTCTTCGAGGTATACGTACTACGTAGTACCATAGATGAATATACTATACCAGAGGTAGTTCATATTCTTGGATGATTAATATTTAGTTTTTACTCTTCTACAGCATAATGTCAGCATTCAGATCATAAAATTTTTATTTTTATTTTTTTAGGGAAAAAGTTTTTTTTTGTCTCTTTTGGCTTATATTTTATTTCTATCTCTGTTATTTATTTATTTAAGTCCACATACACTGTGTACATCAATACAATTTATCAAAATGTTGAACAGAAATTAATTTATATAACAAAATGTCACAATAATTACAGGTAAAGACGCATGCAATATATTGAGCGAAAAAATAAAATTATTATAGTTAAACTTAACAACTGAGATTAGATATAGTTATTTAAGGCTGTTAGTTTATCTAAAATTAAATAAATAAATACATCCACTATGCAAGATCGTCATCAGATGTTTGATGGCTCAAGGGCGGCCAGGTCACTTTTGAGGAATGTTCTTTGTGCTGTATTGGTTCTTATTATCCTTTGTCCAAGCATTTAATATGCTCTGACTGAAAAAGCAATTAAAAAAAACTTTGCTTATTTCACTGAAGTATATTGGGTACCTGCTACAGCCTTATGTTCAAAAACCTAGTGAAATTTATGAGAATTTGTGGTTTTCATTTACGTTTTACAATATTATTGCAACTGTCATAACCACGAAAAAGAGAAGTAAATAGAACGGAAATGAGAAGGAAAATCTGTTACCAGACATTATGAGTGAACCTTGATTGAACATTCTTATTTAGATCAACGCGTCGAACTCCGCATAACAGTTGCTAATGGATTTCGAATGACTGACGTTTCGTTTATATGGGTGCAACTGGCTATAACAAATTTCTTACAACAAGGCCTTAACAGACGTTCTAATTTTTTTTAAATTCTTTTTTGTTGTCAGGGCAAATACATGCATGGAATGAATTTTGCGTTGATTCAGAACGCGCCCTTGTTATCCCAGCAAGTAGAAGATCAATAAAAAAATTATTGATTGGAGATTAAATTCTATTTGGTTGGAAATAAGGCAAAAACCTTTTAAGTCACTAATAAAAAGAAATAATTTAAAAAAAATATGTGATAAGAGATAGTAGCTGCAAGACCTTAGGCAATGTGCTAACGCCCTTGGTGCAATGAAGATTTATCTATGTACCTACTTAAGATTTATTACAAACTTTTGAGTAATAAAAAGTATTGCTGAATTGTAAGATAAGTATTGCAAAATAATACAAAGGTAATTAAATTATATGCAAAGATATTATATTAGCGTCAATTATATGCAAAGATGCTGGATGCATTTTTTTATGGAAAATATTGGTATAAAGGTGAGTGAGATTGGTAAAAAGGCCCGATGATAAGCTGTAATGGGTATTTACTAGGATTAGTTCTTATACAAATCTTTGATTAATTTTGTTGCTTCATTGTCGTCGCAACAACAACAGGCCAAAGTAACATATTTCAAACAAAAAAAAAACAGGCTTGTTCTTGACCACCACCTCACTTTAAGTTTTTTAAGCGAAGATGCAGTCTATGATGGAGCACACTTGCCTAGAAGAAACCCGTTCAGTTGTGACTTGAAGACACCCAGATTGTAACTATCAGGGAACATCCATTCAGTCAGCGCATCCCACAGACTAGCAGTTCGCACAATAGCTAGAATCAAAGATCTTCATACTGGGGCTCTTTACCTCTTAACTTGGACTCAAAACAGCGCAGTACGGATGTGAACCTTAAAACGCCCAGATACGGTATACGGTTGCTCAACTTTTCACAATCATCTAAACAGAAACTTTTAAAATGGTAGCCCTGGTTTTTGGAATATCAACCATATAACGGTGTTGCCTTTTCATGCGCACCCTGGCCGTCCGATAGAAAAAGGTAAACAGAAAACTGGATCCATCAAATCATTAAGTTATCAAATCTAACTATCCAATCTAAATCATACAAATATTATAAATGCGAAAGTTTGTTTGTCAGATCGACCTGATTTTTTGCCTATAGGTATAGTTCAATGGCCGGAGAATGACATAGGATACTTTTCATGATCATCACAATTTTACATCATAACGCGGGTGAAACCGCAGGGGCGAAGCTAGTATCTAATAAAAATAAAATTTAATTGGTTTGTTTGGAATACTTTACTTACTACTACTTTATACAGTTTAAACCCATCGAGATACAATACCTATATTCACAATCTCTACGTGAAAACATCGGCAGAAGCTCATCCTAATTCAAAGGTTAGTATTCCGGTCGGTTACCATAATCCGTGAATTACCATGTTATACTACATGTCTGCCTTAGAGTTAGTAGTTACAACGAAGGTTAATAGCTATAGTAATACTTACTGAGCATGTCGTAGAAGCTTGCTGAGTAGTTGTCCATAAAATTTGAAACATAACTCATTTTTAACACAACTTTTAACGCAAGATTATTTATTTTAAGTAAACTTTGGAAGAGCTGTTTTTAATGGTTAACAATATTGTCTGTGGAGCCTACTGGCGAATTATCAAATTAATTTGCACATAATTGCCTTTAGATAATTGCATCAGATATCTTAGTTCATATAATTTTTTTCGAAAGATCGCAATTTCGATTTCATTGATCAACAAAGATTAATTTGATTTGATTGATGGATGTTTTTTTGACAGAGGCATTGATAATTTAAGTTTTTTTTTTTAATTATAATTCGCCCATCGGGCAGGCTAAAGTCTTTAAGGCCATACCGCCTATTCTTCTGTTTTGTATAGTCTTAATAGCGTCAAACAAGTCATAGTCACAGTCAGAGTCAAGCCAAGTAAGTCACGGTCAAGTCAAAGTCATGCCTCTGTAAAGTGGTAGGAACTTTACAAGAGGCTCCTATGGAGTTTTGGAAACAACACGAAAAGACACGTTTCACCTCGTTATATCACTTGCCCACACTCGAGCACGTTTACGAGCACTTAATGAATAATAATTCACCATTTAGAACACATTAACACTCGAAAATACACTAGTTTAGGAAAATAATCCAACGAGCCGACATGTTTTTTTCCACGTTGGCGCCAAAACTCTAAGTCATTTTGATAACGAAAGAATTACTTTTTTCGTCCTTAAAGGATTTTGGCGTCGCTCGTCTTGTGAATTTGCCAGTGTCAAGTTATACTTTTTGTTAATATAATTTATTAACAAAGAGTTAAATAGCAATCATCAAACAAGTACTTAGACGATGTGTAGTACAAGTACAAGTTGCAAGTTGCTACTACGCATCGTCTGCATGTGTTTCGCCACGCAAGACGAGTTGGAAGAAAAAGTTAAAGTTGCTTTAAAGACTTAAGCATGCCCAGGAAAAGGCAAAAAAAAAATATCAATGTCAAATTAATTTGTTTTTATTTTGGAAATTTTGTTTTGTGCACGTATTTTAAAAATGTTTATTCTACAATTTAATTCCGTACTTTCAGTATTCATTCAATCAGCCCTAAAAAATTAATTACAACTCGTGTTAGATAAAATGCAATTAATTTGCTATGTTTTACTACTGCCTTCGTGAGATTAATTCATGTTGGACATAATTATTTTCAGCTAAAAGTGAAACATGATTTTGATGGAATTCTCTCAATAAAACAATAAACAACTGTGTAATTATTTGTTGATTTTAAAATACCATAGTCCACAATGACGGACAAACTGTATAAAATGATGTTGTTACGCCGTAAATTTTACAAACGTATGGTTCTTGTCGGCATAGTTTTCACAGTTTCTTTTTACGGCTCCGTATTTCTCTTCGGCGATCTAAAATCTCCAAGACTGATGAAATTGACCAGTTTGGATCGCTGCCCGGTTTGCTACGGAGTTTCCGTGTGTCCAGAGCTATATTCCCAGCAAATAATTCTTGAGAAGCCTACTTGGTCAAGTATGTTTAACGCTAAAAATATTTACTACGGCCACACAAGATATAACAGACCAGTGGTTCTAAAAATGTTGGCACATGACTGGGAGCTAAGAAACCTGGATGCAAACCTATGTGAAACATTCAACCTGGGAACTAAGTGTATACCAACTGACGCAGCTGACATTCCTAAGTTACTTAAGAAAATAGATAAAATCGTAGCTTATAACTTAACATGGCCCGAAACAGACCCTCGGAGAGGGCTGGTGATGTGTCCGTATTCATTCAGCTTCCTTGAGTTAGTGCAGCCAGTGGTGAATGTTAAATCGGCCAATATAGAATTTGATTGGATGTACATTTGGACAATGCTTATGATCAATCCTGAGCCGATTATCTTGCAGGTAAATAAATATCTTTGGTAAATATTATTTATAATATCTCAAGAATCTAAAAAAACCTTTATACTTCTTAAAAAAACAATCAAACAAAAAGTTTAAATATTTTTCTAGGCCGCCTAGCTACTCAAACTTTTTTTTAATATTCATCTCAAAATTAATTAAATATTCCAGTATTAATTAAATATTCCAAGTTTAATTATATCCTTTTTATATTATAGCCAATTTTTTTAAAAGTTATTAGCATTGTGCATTTACCCGCCAACTCGCCTGATGTTAAGCTATGATGCAGTCTACAATGGAGCATACTGGCCTAGAAGAAACCGATTCACTCGCATCTGTTATTTTGCAATAAATGAAACGCCAGTCAGGTAGCCTAATTATTTGGCTTTGGCTACAGAACCTAAGTTAACCTAGTTCTATAAAAATATAGCATATGAAAATTTTGAATTTCAGTTGATGCCGAAGTCGCGGGGATGGCCCGTACCAGGGTACGGAGGAGTCTGTGGAAGGCTTGAGCTGGTTGCTTACGAAGGAGAGCCAATCTCTTCCCTGATGCACGTTGAATGGCGCCGGAAGCTAAAGTTTGCTAAGGGGATACTTGGTGCTGCAATGGACTTTACTTATAAGCATGATCGGTTGGTTCTTTTATGTGTACCAAAAAATACAGTCACACATACATATAAGTACAAGTACAGAAAATTCACTTAAGTAGCGACTCTTGCTACTACACAATAAAGTGCAATTCAGGATGTGCGAGTGCTAACCACATATTAACCTTGAAGTTGCCTCTCTGTCTATCGCGCAACTCTTGTCGCGTTATCTCTGTCAATCGCGCGGCAGGTCCGGCAAGTCGGGCACTTGTAGCTTCATACCTAAAGTGCGGAGTGAGCCAGACCTGATACAGGGTGTTAGGGAAACGCTCCCGAAAACAAAGACTGGTGTTTGCTGATATGACACCACAAAAAATGTAGCTATTTGTAAAAGCTTTGTGATAACTGTGCAATCTAATTCTCTCCTGCCCATTTTTCCATCGGATTGCCAGAGTGGGCAGAAATGAGCGACACTGCTTAATGGTTGATATTCCAACAATCCGTACGAAGCTCTCTGATTCCACTTTTATTGTGCGAACTGCTTTTCTGTGCAATGCGCTGCCTGTAATGGGTGATTCAAGATAGTTGCAATCTGCTTTGCAAGCATGGCATGCTCCATCGTAGACCGCATCATCGCTTATCATCATCATCATCCATACGGGTTCTTCGTCCCTCTGATAGGGGAGGTGGGATGCAGCATCAAACTATTAAGTTTACTGCGGCCCGCCCGGTACTGACCGACCGGGCGTCGTTTCGCGCCCTCCTAGGACCTTTGTCCTGTGGGTAGGTGGAGGGGCGAGCGACCAACCGGTACTAGTCCGACCGGTGGCGCTCCAACACAACAAATCATCATCATAATCAGCCTTTTGGCAGTCCACTGCTGGACTTTTAGCCTACCCCCGAAAGGGTGATTGGGCCATATCCATCACGCTGGCCCAGTACGGAGAAGGAAGAGGTTACTGATTGTCATAATTTTTTTCAGATACCGTTTCTACCCAATGGATTGGTCAATTGACAACATTGTAGCCAATGAACAGGACATCGTCACTTTCGTGGACTTGGAAGATGTTATAATCCTGGACAAGCAGACTTCTCCTCAAGACCTACCGCTATGGTACAAACGCTACTTGAGAGACAACCATGCCGGCTTCTCATTCTCTATAGATAAAATCTGCCGTCACCATTTAAGTGACCATAATATTTGGGCAGCGTGTCATGTCCTGGCTGGTGACGATAATCCTTTACTCTATCCGTTACCGGAACGGTTAAAAAATCGTGTAACGTTTGGGATATTGTTAAGTGATTGTTTGAACGGTGACGATAGGTTTCGTACTGTTGTGAAACTGCAACGTGTTATCAATGAAATGCTGGCGGATGGACTGATGATGTTGCCGTAACGGAGTTGTGGTTGTGGATAGGTGACACCAAATTAAAAAGTTACAAAGTACACAAACCCTAGAGAAGAGACAATTTAGCAAGTTTTTTAATGTGAAATGTCTATTGGCGGTAAAATCGACTCGTATGCCGTGACGGACGTGACGTCATGTTACACATCTGCCGAGTCTCGTGACAGACTACTTTTTTTAATGTTTTAGCTCTAGACATCTTGTTTATTTTGCCAGTGTCAAACATCTAAAAATATGTCTTAACAGTCAAAGTGAAGCTAAAAAGTCCAAGATTGAGTTCAAGTCCCACCTAAAGAAATGGTGAAAACGATGATGAAAACTTTACTTGAAGCATTATGGAGCTTTGACAAAAAAAAAAAAAAAATATTTATTAAGAATGCATTACATAGGTACATAATAATAAAAATAGTGATACTGCCTGTGAATGTAATTTTATTTTCTCATGTGTCATGAAAAATGATTTTTTTTTATTTGGACCAACGACGTTTCATCACGGAACACTATTATATTACTCATGGGATATGAAAGGTCCTTGAGACGTACCTACATATAAGTCGAATTTTTACCTTGCTTTTTTGCAATGAAACCCGTTTGATTAGAATCTCCATGGACTGGAAAAAAAAATATATACTTATTAGCCCAGTTAGTATGATTCGGAACACGCCGAACGTCAAAATTATTGTTACATTGCCATTCACTATAATTTTAAACATGAATTCAGTTTCTTTCGATACTGGAAAATATTAGATAGTATGGTCGCTCACGTATGCTTTAACTTGGATAATCTTGAAAGCTGGAATGGAACAGAAACATGTTGTCAAAAATTGTTTTGAAGTTTTTGAACCGACGGATCGTGTCACGTGTGATTTTGGAAATTGTTGGAACTTGTGTGTAAGAATACCCAAAAGTATTCTTTGAAGAATACTCTCCGAATAGTATATTAGTTATCTGGGCGAATACAGAATAATATATTACACATGGATTTATGATTTACTACAGTCATGAGCAGTTCAGACTCCGATGAAGATAATGCTATTCGCTACGGGACTCCACTTGAACCTTACGAAGAAGGTTAGTTATTTGGTTGCGGTCTTAGTTTGCGGATTGTTTTACTGAACTGCAATTCCATTTAATTTTCGTTTGTCCAGATGAAATCCCTTCTAAGAGGAAGTACCAAGAACCCGCGGATCAGTTCGCGGTGGATGCTCACGGCAGACGAAGGTTCCACGGGGCTTTTACAGGAGGGTTTTCAGCAGGGTTCGGAAACACCGTCGGCAGCCAAGAAGGATGGACGCCGAGCACTTTTAAGAGCTCTCGCTCTGAGAAGGCTCAAAGTTCTGTGAGTTAAATGTGTTAGACTTACAAAATTATTTTGATTTGTTGTTGCATGTCTTATTACAATGTGCTTCTAAATAAAGCTGTAATTCCCTAATTATTTCTCGGAACATTGTCGTGAATGATTGTGTCCTGTGAAACCTGAAACATATAATAATTCTTATACTTTTTATAATGGGCTATTTTATCACTCCCCGGGATAAAATTTACTTACAGAATCGCTTACCACTTGTTAATATGGTTAAAACGATAATGAGCTGTAAATTAATAGCACAAACGTGGTCATACACAGACTTATATACCAGGCCTGGCGCACTCCGCACTATAAGTATGAAGCTACAAGTCAAATAGAGGCCATTTTATGTAATAGAGATGTTAAAACGCTACTTGTCTTTCTCTGTTTTAAAAGTTTTCCGTCTTTCTTGTTTCCTTAGATATGATCTGACCCTTTTCAAGGCCATTGTGAACAGGTATCTTCTAAGTCGGTGTGCTCCATCTTCAACTGCATCGTCGCTTATCAACAGGCGAGTTGATGGTCAAATGCAGACTTAGGGTGCCTTATATTAATTTTCGTTTGCTGAGCGAGACACAATGGTTCTTGCATACACCTAAATAAAAAATAAAAATAAAATTGTGCACCAAACTGATGAGTCCATAATAGGAGCATTAGTAATAAATATATTTTTGCTAAAAAAATTGTTACTAATGTAACTATATGATAATAAATTATATTCTATTCTATTCTTTCCACCAAAGTTGTACTACACTGTGTAGCTATGGATGAGTTTGACATCCACCAATAAGGAACCTTTATTTTCATAGCTTAGCTGAGCAGGTGGAAACGGGTTCAACAAAACTATGTTTTTATATACACAATTAAAGAAACTTATGTATAATTTCCACAGAGTCAAAGGCCGGAAGACTACATGGACGAAGAGGACCGCAGTGAGTTTGGCATAGCTCCGAAGTACATGCAAACTCACAGCGAGTTCTCGGGACAGAAGCGATCGCGGCCAACGTTCCACGATGGACCTATACCTGGTAAGCTAAGTATTTTGAGCTGAAACACTGTTTGAAACTATCATTTATTTATTTATTTTATTTTATTCATACAGAAACACCAACAGTACACATCTATACTAATATTATAAAGAGGAAAGATTTGATTGTTTGTTTGTTTGTTTGCATTGAATAGTCTCCGAAACTACTGAACTGATTTTAAAAATTCTTAATTTTACTAGAACATTGAATTATAAATATAATACTTAACTAGCGACCCGCCCGCCCGGCTTCGCACGGGTGTAATTTACGTCCGAAGCCGAGGCGTTCGCTAGTTATATATATAAAAAGAAGAGATTTACTTTCCTTGAAAATGTATCTAACTGATGATGAAAACCGCATCAAAATCCATTGCGTGGTTTAGGAGGAGTTAGCGGCCATACAGACATACGCGGAAAGCGACTTCAATTTATACTATGTAGAGATTATATAACATCTATACTAATATTATAAAGAGGAAAGATTTGATTGTTTGATTGTTTGCATTGAATAGGCTCCGAAACTACTGAACCGATTTGAAAAATTCTTTCACTGACGGGAAGCTACACTATCCCTGGGTGACATAGGCTATAATCTATACCCGTGCGAAGCTGGGGCGGACTGCTAGTAGATAATAAAAATAAGATAATTATATCATGGTTGTTCCGTACAGTTATATGATTACACATACAAATTAACCGGATAGATACGGCTTTGTTTGTATTACTGTGAAACATACTAATCGGTATCATCATCTCGCTACGGTAAAAACTAGTAGGTGCGAAGCTGCTCCGGTTTAGAAGCCATTAGAGGTCCTTGGAAATGTCCTGGCCTATTTGGGAGACCGCTAGACTTGAAAGTGTGAGGGTTCAAATCCCAGGCCGGTATCAATGAGCTCTTTGGAGTTTATGTACGGATTTTCATACCTCTGGCTTTCTGGTGAAAGAAAACATAGTGAGAAAACCTGCGTAGAAACTTACGGAGAAGAAATTCAATGGGGATTGTGAATCAACCAACCCGCAACTGGGCCAGCTTGGTGAATATGGCCCAATCGCCTTTTCGGGGCTAGCCTTAAGTTCAGCAGTGGACTATTAAAAGGCTGATTATGCTTATGCATCAGGAAATACGTAAGCAGAGACGGTCGACGGCACACTGATTGTAGCATATAATAATAATGAAACCTACGAGTTTTGATTAAACATTTACTCTAGTTAGTGCAAAAGTTTTCAATCACAAAAAAAAATATTTGTACAGGTGAACCAGTGCTAGGGCAGCTGATCAGAGCAGTTCATGAGACTGCAGCAGTGAGAATGCTCCGAGACATGGGCTGGAGGCCAGGGCAAGGTACCGGAGACAGAGTTACGAAGCAGGAGAAGAGAAAGGCAAAAGAACAGCAGAGAGTGTTTGGATGTTATATACCAGAGGAATTGAGACAGGTAAAGTGAGAATAGGCATAACCTAGGTTTTTCTATTGCCAAATAAAAAAGCTGATAATAGAAGCCCATCAAGGAAAACAAAATAAAAATTTGTTCAAAAATAAATAAGTTACATTAAACAGTTAAAAAAAACCCAAGCCTAATACTTAACAATAAAAAAATATATAAGTTTATAATTTTTATTTTAGTGGCCAGGGTTTCATTATTTTTAGGTCGGCCAAAGTCTGCTACGAACTAACTTTCTCTAATTTTCAGCCAGCGCAATCTGAAGACCAAGACTCCAACTCCTCAGATTCAGAGTTTGAATATGACACTCTGTTTGCGCCAGAAGATTATGAGCCCTATCTTTTACACCGTAAGAGTGATCGCTTTGGTCTCGGCTACCAGGGTCTGAGCAGGCATTCGGTGCTTGGTAACATGGTGGGAGAGTATGGAGAAGGCAGCTCTAAGAGTCACTTGAAGATGAAGGATAAAGGAAAAAAAGTGAGTAAAATCATTTTGTATTAAACTACACTCTCATCAACTTTAAAACCTAAGGTATGGTCCGAATTGGGCGGCACGCAGCAGTGCTGCCGCAAAAGTGTTGCCACAGCACTACTGGTCCCCATACATTCTCTATAGGTTTATATGAGAATGGCGGTCCGCCCCAGCTTCGCATGGGTATAGATTATAGCCTATGTCACCCGGGGCTAGTGTAGCTTCCCGTCAGTGAAAGAATTTTTAAAATCGGTTCAGTAGTTTCGGAGCCTATTCAATGCAAACAAACAAACAAACAATCAAATCTTTCCTCTTTATAATATTAGTATAGATACATTCCGAGCTACGAAGCATTGCCGCGGCAGCAATGCAGCCGCAGCCTCGGACTGTAATCTCATATAAACCTATACCGCCTTATTACAAAAAAGTCCATCAGTCCAGGTTTAAACCAGGACTAAAAAGTCCGAGTTTGTTACGGTACTATGGGATTAAAACTTGACCTTATTACAAATCTTCGACTAATCGAGGACCAGCTGATACCAAAGATAGTCCATGGTTTCAATATTAGCCACAGATAAAAAACAAAAATTGAAATCATTCATTCGTTCCTGCAGGTTTAAAACACACTTCAAAAGCTTAAATAATTATTTATTAATGCAATTTAAGTTATTTAGCTATCTTAAATTGCTGTTTGTTTAGGTTTCAATCTATTAAACAAGCATAACTTATTATTTTGAGCACTTTTCAAATTCATGGCATAATACGATCACGCGCGACGCCAAAATCCTAACGTAGAAAAAAGCTATGCGCCTGTCCCGCGTAATTCGATGCGTTCAGATAAATATTTGTAATTATCCAAAGACATTAAGTAGTTTAATGAAATCTTTGTAATTACGGTGGGAAAATTAGCAATGTTCTTAAATTTTCTCATAGCTTCCTCCTGTTCATTTAATGTAGCTCGCAATTTTATAATTATCTATGAAATGGAACATCCCTTGCCATAATACCCGCTACATTTTTGGAAGTTTTACTGACTGGTTGAGATACACTATGCAAATCGGCTGTAATGTCTTGAATATACAAAGAAAACAATAATTCAATGCATCAGTGTATATTTTTACTTTTTGCGTAAGTACCTACCTATAGCTATATTGTAATCTACCAAGGTTATAAATAAGCACTTAATTCATGGCGAGCCCAGTTGCATAAAGCGCAAGCCACTTGAACTTCAGGGCTTAATGGGCTTCCTCTAGGATCGTGGACCAGATCCTCACGTAAAACATGCACTATTTTTGGGCCAAAGCGTTTTGTGAACCTATATTTATATCTTAATTCTTCGTCACTCAATTCGAAAGGATTCACACGATGACGAGGTCTATCAGATCGCCGCGATGCCTCCAGCATGTCCAAATCTTCTGAATTCATCATGTCAATCGTGTTTAAATCCATTTTAAACGATATGTAAATAATTAAAACACTAAATAAAATAATTATAACCTCAAATTCTATTAGTACCGAAGTTAGTCCATAGTTAAACTAGGGGTCTCGGCGGTCTAACTTTAGTACCATAGACAATCCGTGGTTTAGAGAAAAACTTCGTTTTATAATAACGTTTATTTTAGTCCTGGTACTAATCCCAGTACTAAAGTTGTTTTGTAATAAGACGGATAGAGAATGTACGGGGGACCATCAGGCCTAGCATGGGCTGTGGATAAATTGTCTTTCCACCGTTTTTATCCACGCCTAGACGCGACAAAGCCAGAATATGGATACGTTTGACTTTCTCTCGCGGGTTATAAAAACGGTGGAATGACAATTTGTCCACAGCCTGTGCTAGGCCTACTGTAGTACTGCGACAGCACTGCTGCGTTCTGCCGAATTTGGAATCATACCTTAACTGTTTTAAAGTTCAAGTTGCAAGATTTGACCCAAACTAATAAGGAAAGTTAAATAAAAGCTTGTAAAAAGAGACATCCACAGAAAAGTAATTGTTTATTGTTTAAATTAGAATGGCTGTGAAGGCTTTTTGTAAGAAATTAGTTGTAGCCAGTCGCACCCATATAAACGAAACGTCAGTCATTCGAAATCAACTGTGATGCGGACAAAGAACTTCGAGCTCTAACTCAAAAAGGTAAGGTCCCCAAGTTTTTTGCAAGCGGAGTTCGACGCATTGACATAAATAAGAATGTTCAATAAAGGTTATGTTATAATGCCTGGCGACAGATTTTCCTTCTATTTCCTTCTCTTTATAATAAATAAATATTCGGGACATTTTTGCACACACGGTAATCTGACCCAGACTAAGCAAAGTTTGTGATATGGCTGCCAGAGACTGATATACATACATATATAGTTTTAAATACATACTTAAATAGATTTTAACACCAGATATAGAACAAACACAAATGTTTTTCCTAGGGATTGAACCCACGCCCCCAAGCTTAGAAGGTAGGTTCACTACCAACTGGACCAACGGGCTATCAAATACAGTAGAATTCATATATAACGACTTCGCTTATAACGACTAACCTGTTTTAGCGACGATATTGTTTACTCAAATTAGGTTTCATAATAAATATACTCAAGAAATAATCCTGCCGTTTTGTGCGTCATCCGGTTAGTAAGACATAGTATTGCCGGTCCCTTGAATGTCGTTCTATCCAGATTCTACTGTACAGTAGAATTCATATATAACGACTTCGCTTATAACGACTAACCTGTTTTAGCGACGATATTGTTTACTCAAATTAGGTTTCATAATAAATGTACTCAAGAAATAATCCTGCCGTTTTGTGCGTCATCCGGTTAGTACGACATAGTATTGCCGGTCCCTTGAAGGTCGTTCTATCCAGATTCTACTGTATTGGCTATGTATAAAAAAAAATGCCTATCTTTTCTGTGGAGACATACAATACAATATAATAAGCTGTTTCATGTTAAAATTTTATTCTATATCATTTCAGGTATCGATCCGTGGTCAAGCATTCGGCGTGGGGGCTTTTGAGGCAGACGATGAGGATATCTACGCTAAGGAAGACATGTCTCACTATGACTTCGTCATCGGAGGGCCTTCTCCGGACGTGGGGAAGAAAAAACCTAAAGAAAAAGGCAATAATGTAAGAATGTTTAGTTATTTATTCACAAGCAAATGTTATTTGCTTTGGACCCGGGTATGTCTTAAAACTGCGACCAGAACCACCGGAGGATGGGCAGCAGCGTCCTATTAGTATACGGTGAACGTACTGCGATCTCCAAGCCGCCTGCCAAGCGTGGGGATTATCTCCCCTCTCTAAGAGGGAGGCCTTGTCCAGCAGTGGACGTTTAATGGCTGCTGGTGTGTGATGTGAAATGTTTTTTGTTCACTGACGAAATCAAATTCTATGTGCTAATTTTACAGAGTAAAGTGGAAATTATTCTTTAGAGCCCCAGGTTTAGTTCCATTAAAATTAAATAAGATATAACCATTTTAATGTCTTGTTAGACAGAGAGCGCACTATATTTACGAATGACGTCACTTGTAAGTATGTCATACAAACTCCGGACATACAAATCGCTGTGCGGAAAAGGGACAGCATCTCTTCCTAATCCAAATTAAACAAACGCTTATATCTCAGAACTTTGTTTACCGGTTTAAATATATTTTTCAGTAATCCTGTTATTTAAAAAAAACAAATACCTCTCCATTGGCCTATTGCAGTGTTTTTCAACTTTCTTGAATAAGTGGTCCCTTTAAAGTGAAAAAAAAAAAATTGGCGACCCCCCCAGGGCTATAATAAAACTATATCAGATATGTAAGAAACAATATTTTTTTTTCTATTTGCATAAATATCGACCGTAAAACTTCGCACTGGGTTTGTATTTTTTTACTGTAGTGTAAGATAAGACCTACACTTGCCTTTTTCTTTCATAATAAAACTATGTCACACATTTAAGAAACGTTTTTTTTTTCTATTGGAATAAATATCGACCGAAAAACTTCTCACCGAGATTGTATTTTTTTACTGTAGTGTAAGATCTACACTTGCCTTTTTTTTTCATAATAAAACTATGTCACACATTTAAGAAACAATATTTTTTTTATTATTGAAACTGACGTGGTTTTCACACATTTACGTGAAAACCACGTAAATGACACGTTACGTTTTTCGTGGTTTTCTTACGTGAGTAATTCCCGTGTAATATATATATTTTTTTTTCTATTAGCAAAAAAAACGACTTGCCTTTTTCTTTTACCCACGACTCTCCGTGTAAGGCTTTGCGACCCCTTTGGGGATCGCGATCCACAGGTTGAAAAACACTGGCTATTGCTTTGTCGCAGTTCCTCTAACTTTGGTGACTATATCAGAGGAAAGAGGAAAGAAGTAAATGCGGTGGCTATAGGGAACAACGTGCGGTAGATAAACCAACCCACAAATAAAATTGAAAACAAAGAATGAAATGAGTTGTAATGTTTTACAACAATTTTTTTATTCATCTTTCAAATTCAAATTACTTATTTGTCAGAACATGGTTGGTGCACACTGCACATACATATAAAATAGCATACATGGTCGTAAGAATGGAGACGTATCTCATGTCCTTGCCTGTTACAGCGTACAAAAGGTAGCTTCTTATATATATTTTTATTAGGCTTGCGTTAGTTATTATTATTAATATATTATATAATAAGGACTTATCATTTAAAAAATCTGAAATTGTATTAATAAGCTTTGTCAATAATTTTTTTTTGAGTCTATATTTAAAAATGTCATTATCTATATGTTTCCTCTATCTATCCTTGGTTTTCGATCCAAAAAAAAAACTCCACCAGGGTCCACCATTATCAGGTTTTCTGGTAATTAGAGGCCTAATTTTTTTCAGGTGCTAGAAGGATTTGTTCGTGCTTCGAAGCCCCTCCCCCCTGTAGCAGTACACCCGCCCCCCGCACTGCCTCGCGACTATACCCCCGCCGCAGCCGGCGCAAGACGAACTCGTTTTGATAACACCGACGCAACACCGCGGGATCAAGGTAAAAAACCATGACTAATAAAACTAACTATTTTTATTTATCTCTTTGTTGTTTTAATTTTATTTAAATGTTTTATACTTTGTTTCTGTCATAAATAAATATTTTTTCTTTCTTTCTTTCAAACGAGCCGTAGGAGCCATAGTAGGCATTGCGAGTGACCAAACTGCCAAACCACAGTTAAAAAAATTAGGAATCCTTACGGTGCCCTGCATTGTCGTACTAGAAGTGGCGTTGTATGACAGGAAAAAATTACATTTATGTACAAACTGTGTGAAAAAGCGTGTAAAATTTTTCGTACCTAAAAGTGTACAGAAATATCTTTATACTGTCGGCCAACTGTATTTGCGGTATTCTGATAACTCATTATGCCAAATTATCCATTTTCGTTTCGTTTCAATTATGACGATTAATCATAATTGAATTGGAAATATGACATGCAAGGTAGGTCGACTTGTGGCGTCTACTTGGATATAGGTCTGTGCTTATAAAGAATCATTCAAATGTTTACCTTATGTTTAGGCAGACATGGTATAATTTTATTGTTTTATGCCCGATTCGTCGTCCAGAGTTTCGGCCCGCGTTTTATGCCTGTTTCGGCTCTAAATTCATTTTTATTTTTCGAATTAAAAACCTTCTCTTGTCCCGTTTCTTACACCCGAAAAATCATCATCGTCATTATCAGCCTATCATTTTCCCACTGCTGGGACACAGGCCTTCACTCGGAGAGAGAGGTTAGGCCCTAATCTACCATGCTGGCCCAGTTCATGTTGGTGAATATCATATGTCTGAACTTTGAGGTTCTTAAAAATATCCTTTTCTTCACAATGTTTTCCTTCACCGTTGTTGACCGAACCGAAAATGCACATAATTGATTAAAGTACCTACTAAACAAGTCATTGGTGCAGGGCCGAGGATCGAACCGAGTGCCGTCAGATTGTAAAGCGCACAAGCTATCGCCCGACCACCATCGCTCTCCCGATACGTCTCTAGTTTTTTATGAGGGTAGAAAATGGTAATACAGTTGCTCCAATTTGTAAAATATATTTCAGGTCTTGGCCGTCACGAGCTAACAGCAGAAGCCCGAGGCGCCTTGCTCGGAGAAGCTCCTCCCAAATTACAGACAGAAATAAAACAAACAAACACAAAAGAGGATTTAATCGCAAAAATTCTCGGTCGAAACGTCAACTTCATATCTACTAGCACAGAGATAGACTTGACAAGTGAAAACATTTTAAATGATGCAACTTCGAACGATAACCAATCTTCACTAAACAATAGCCTAACTTCACCAAACAATAACATAACAAACAATAAAATAGTCGAAAAAATTATTGATTTTACGATACCAACAACGAGCACTCCAGATTTCATATCAATAAAGGATTCTGGCAAAGATTTGGTGAAAGTTTTCAAGCCGTTTGCTTCTAATCCTTTAAAGCAAGCTAGATATGAATCTTACGTGAAAGACAAGGATAGTCTGCAAGAAAGAGACAGCAGTACAGACAAGTTGAGCGACTGGGAAAGAGAGAGGGAGTTTATGGAATTCGAACAAGCAGCCAAGCTGTATAGGCCATTGACTGGAATAATGGGTGACAGGTAAGTTATATATTATTCAAAACTAGCGGTCCGCCCCGGCTCCGCACGGGTATAGCCTATATTAATCAGTGATAATGTAGCATTCAAATGATGAAAGAATTTTTAAAATCGGTCCAGTACTTTTTGAGTCAATTCGTTACAAACATACTTACATAGAAATCTTTCCTCTTTATAATATTAGTATAGATATAGACTAGCTGACCCAATTGTAAAAGGGGCAATGGGCAGGCCACATAAAAAAAAATCAGGACATTTTTGCACACACGGTCATCTGACCCTAAACTAAGTAAAGCTTGTGATATGGCTGCCAGAGACTGATATACATCGCTCGAAGAACTGATAACCGATGGGGAAGAAAGGTTCTTGAGAGGAGACCACGTACTGGAAGACGAAAAGTAGGTAGGCCTCCCACTAGATAGACCGAGGACATTGTGAGAGTCGCTGGCATCCAGTGGATGCAGATGGCAGGCTGTCGTTCAGTGTGGTGGTTAAAGGGGGAGGCCTATTTTCAGCAGTGGTCGTCTTCTGGCTGATGATGATGATTGTTCTATCACCATCTTATCATGTGCTGAGACACAGCCTGCCACAGGCCTTCTTTAAGAAAGAGAGGACGGACTCTAATAATTTCGAAAACTTTTACAACAAAAGTTTTTATCCTTGATGCACCAAAGTCGCCATAAGTGGTTTAGCGGTAGTTACCCTTGATCTTGTATGTTAAGGTCATCCGAGAACGTACCAGACCTGGGGGGTTAGACAATACCCACTTTGTTAGTATTTTTTTTTTCTTCTTCCCCGTTTCGGGGCTTTTGGCTCCGCATGATTGACGCAGTTGCCACATACAAGTCGTATGAGTTCAGTTTTATAGAATATAAAGGTAGGGAAACGATACGCGAAAATTAGGATATAGTAAGGATTAGGATGGACGGATCAGAGGAGTGTAAAAGATATAGATAAATAAAATTTATAGTTTAATGTCATTCTGTTAGTGTTAACGCCTGCCGAAATATAAAATTGTATGAAAATGACATTGACAATGACATTAGCTTGAGAGATGTTATCTCAAGCTAATGTAATTTTCATACAAATTCATCTTACTGCAGGCGTTAACGCTAACAGAAAATGAGTCTTGTCTAAAGTAAGTTTGGGGTCAGATGACCGTGTGTTTGGACCCGGGTATGTCCTAAAACTGCGACCAGAACCACCGGAGGATGGGCAGCAGCGTCCTGTTAGTACACGGTGAACGCACTGCGATCCCCAAGCCGCCTGCCAAGCGTGGGGATTATGGCAACACCCCTCTCTAAGAGGGAGGCCTGAGTTTTGGCGCCAACGTGGAAAAAAACATGTCGGCTCGTTGGATTATTTTCCTAAACTTGTGTATTTTCGAGTGTTAATGTGTAGTAAATGGTGAAATATTATTTACTAAGTACTCATAAACGTGCTCGAGTGTGGGTAAGGTGATATAACGAGGTGAACCATGTCTTTTAGTGTTGTTTCCAAAACTCCATAGGAGCCTATTGTAAATTTCCACCACTTTACAAGGGCATGAGTTTGACTTGACCGTGACTTACTTTGCTTGACTCTGACTGTGACTATGACTTGTTTGACGCTTTTAATACTATGTAAACATGTTTAATATTACGACTAAAGGACATTGAATTCACGGTCATGAAAATTTTACAAAAAAAAAACAATTATCAATCTTATCATTCCAGGTTCACCCACGCCTCGGAGCCAGATGAATCCACCAACCCCCTCACAGCTGTCTCCAAAAGCAAGTCCAACTACGGCCTGGCGACGCCGGAGCAAATCGCGGCAGCCGAAAAAGGAGTCTACGGCATTATGACACGGTCGAAAACTGCGTGGCGGCCGGACAGCGTCGTTTGCAAGCGATTTAACGTGCCGGATCCCGGAGGTGTTAGGTAAGACTAGCTATGAAATGTTTGCTTGCTTAAGGTATATGATTACTGGCGACCCGCCCACCCGGCTTCGCTCGGGTGTATAATATTATAAAGAGGAAAGATTTGATTGTTTGTTTGTTTGCATTGAATAGGCTCCGAAACTACTGAACCGATTTGAAAAACTTTCACTGTTGGGAAGCTACACTATCCCTGGGTAACATAGGCTATATTATATTTTTTTTTTATAGGGATCCTTACTAAAACTCCAATAATGTAACCCAAAGTGTAAAAAAAAAAAAATGACATTGCTTGTTTGACAGTTCTAAGACAGGACAACGTCTGTCAGGTCAGTTTGTCCTATAATAACTTTATTAATTTGTTCACAGATTGGAGCCGAAAAAAGACGATAAGCCCAAAGTATCATACTCCATCTTCTCTTACTTAGAATCATCGGTCCACGACAAAGACACTTTTGCTAAAGAACAGAGCAAATTCAGCGGATCTAAATCTGTAAGAGACGTACCTAAAACTGACCCAAAACCTACTGAAACTGTCCACCAGATTGACAATTATATTGACAGTAATGCAAAGAATACCGACACGTCAAATATCCAAAAAAATGAGGGTACTTTTAAGAAAATTGATGCGTCAAGCACTGGAAATGAAGGTAGTTTTAAGAGAATGACTGTAGCCGAACTGTTTTTGAAGGAATCTGAAAAGTCTAAAAATAAAGGGCTTGAGGTGACTGAAACTATCGATAAATTCGACAAAATGGATTTATACAAATCGATATTTTTAAGCGACAGTGAAGAGGAAACAAATGATGATTTGACGAATAAAAACGTTCCAAATGATGTTCCCAGTTCCATAGAGGATTTTGTAGAGGCACCTAAGAATGTGCAAAGAAATACTTCACCTCCAAAAGGCATATTCGCTAATATAGACTTTGACGAACTTAACTCTTGGCGGAGGAACATCGATAAAGCAGAATCGAGTCAAGAAAAATCGAATACAGATAAAAAATCTGATTCAACAGTAAAAGAAAAAGACAATATGGATGTAGATGAAGTGTATGGTCCTAAAATTCCAGAGGCAATACAAAAGAGATTGCAATTGAATGATAAACCGGAACAAGATAAAAAAAGTGAATCGAATAGGGATGTGGTAGAAGTCGATTCTTCATCATCCGATTCTTGGGTCGACGCTAAAGAGGTGAAAGACAAAAAGAAGAAGAAGAAAAGTAAACATAAGAAGCATAAGTCTAAACATAAGAAATCTAAACATAAAAAGAAGGATAAGTGATTGTTTTTGTAAATAAATGAAGTTTTTTAGTAATGTTATTTTTTCATTGCCACTTGACGAAATGTATGGAACAGTTGATTTTTGTTCTGCCGTTTCGGAGTTGGTTCGTAGTAAAAGTTAATAAAGAGTACAATGACCCTTTAGAGGTTTTGCGTTATTTCGATGCCACGTTGTATAGGTCTCCTCTTCAGCGCATGATTTTTTTATCCCATCTATTCGAAAAGGACGACTTGGTTCGCCTTTAGGTGCACCCAAAGGTGGTGTTTTCTATAAGAAACTTTTAGCGGGCAGTAATGAGTTTTTAATTCTCTTTATAAGTGCGCCTCAATTATTTTTGCCGCGTACTTTTTTAATTTGGAACAACCTAAGTGTTCAGCGCCAAAGAAATCGAACGCAAATATTTTTTGAATAAAGACTGGCTGGTACGACGACCCATAATCGCGCCGCCAGCTGAATAAAAAAAAATACAAATTAAAAACGCGCGACCTACAGCCCGCGTTTTCGTCAATTTTCACAGATTGTTAGAAATTCATGGTTTTGTGTAACAATAAATTTTCATAATTGCGAAAATGTCTCACATGTAAATATAAGTTTTTAGTTGTTTTATTATTAGCTACTATATAATTTCAATTTAGTTGTTACTCTATGTTTTATTAAATAATAATATTACAATAAAATATGAGGCGCCTTTTATTTCTCATAGTGTGTGATGAAAAGTAGAGTGTATCACTCGGGGGCAAAATATTTTTTTGGCTCGGGCGACGTACTTTGAATCCCTCACTACGTTCACGATTCTACTCTAGAATCCATCACTTCGCTCAGGATTCAAAAAAGCGCCCTCGCCGTAAACATATTATTTTGCTCCCTTATGTTACAATCTACTATAGTGTGTTCTTCAAAATATGGACCCACCTACCATGTCTGTAAACAAATTATTCCTTTGAAATATTACATTAACTATATCAATAGGTAAAACGTAGTGTTTACTTACGAGGTAGGTATATACCTACTGCAGTACACGTGTACTGTAGCGCGATAATCTATACTGCCTACACGTGTAAGCAAGTACCTAACTACTCGATAACAAACTCAATAGCTTCGCGAGAACCGGTGTACCATTTAACCACTACGCCAGGAAAGCCGTCAACAATCATCATCAGCCAGAAGACGTCCACTGCTGAACATAGGCCTCCCCCTTTAACATCCACACTGAACGACAGCCTGCGTTTTGCATCCACTGGATGCCCGCGACTCTCACAATGTCGTCGGTCCATCTAGTGGGAGGCCTCCCTACGCTGCGTCTTCCGGTTCGTGGTCTCCACTCAAGAACCTTTCTTCCCCATCGGTTATCGGTTCTTCGAGCGATGTGGCCTGCCCATTGCCACTTCAACTTGCAAATTTTAACAGCTATGTCGGTGACTCTGGTTCTTTGGCGAATATCCACGTTTCGGATTTTATCGCGCAAAGAAACTCCGAGCATAGCTCTCTCCATTGCCCGCTGTGTGACTCTGAGTTTTTCCAAAAGGCCAACAGTTAAGGACCACGTCTCAGTACCATATGTCATCACTGGAAACACACATTGGTCAAAGACCCTCGTCTTGAGGCACTGTGGTATCTTGGACGAGAAGATGTCACGCAACATAATACAAGATCATAATAAATATAAAATATAAATATTTCGGGACATTTTTCACACACGGTCATCTGACCCCAAACTAAGCAAAGCTTGTGATATGGCTGCCAGTGACTGATATACATACATATTATATAGTTTTAAATGCATACTTAAATAGATATTAACAACCAGATATAGAACAAACACAAATGTTCATCACATAAATGTTTGTCCTAGGTGGGAATCGAACCCACGCCCCCAAGTTCTGAAGGTAGGTTCACTACCAACTGGACCAACGGGTTATCTACTAACACTAAAAATACTACGTAATCACTCTCAGATCAGACAAACAAGGGTGATATGCAGTGGCTTAGCTATCGGAGGGCTAGGTGGTGCATTGCATCGGGGCCCTCAAGCTCAGGGGCCCCTCGGGCTCTGACCAGCAAACCTCGAACTGAACTAGCTAAAATTTCTCCCACCTTCAGAATTAATAACAGGTTGCAACACCACTTTAATCATGCCAAGTCATACACATACACGTAATAAGTAGCTTTACACCTCTTATTCATTATAATATCATAATAAAACCTTACCAGTGCCTTTGTTAACCTAGCTACGCCACTGTTTCGACCAAAATTAAATGAATGGACGGGCCCAGAAGGAGTGCATTTTTGAAGATTACAAAATGAGCGCCAGAGCTCACTTCGTTTCATTCGGTCTCTAGCGGCAGGAAGTGCAACACAAGACTACGAAACATCTGACAAAATTATGCCTTCGTGTGCTTTCCTGAAGTGTAAAACCACAAAAAAAAACTGCTATCTTTTTTTTGTAACTAATGTACTGTACATGGTTATAATTAGGTGTTGAAATATATTTCCAACGGTTTTGACTCGTTTTTACTGAGCAAGTTCAATGGTTATAGCCCGTCCATTCATTTCATTTTGGTCGAAGCGCCTCTGGTGATATGGTAAGGTGTGGCGGGTGCGAACGCATCTGGCCTAAATCAAGCTTGATGTGATGCCTTATGAACTCACCCTGCAAACGACCTTGTCACGCTTTTTTTGCATGTTTGAACTATTAGTTATTATAGTTCATTAGTTTCACAGCAAATGTATTAGTGTGAGGGAAAAATTGTATCTAATTGACCCGTAGGTAATATCTACTTACAGTACCCTTAGTACCTACAAGTTTTGATAGTATTCGAAAACTTTTTTAGTTTTCGTTTTGTTCCATACATTGTTTTTTTTTTTTTTTTTTTATAGAATAAGTGGCAAACAAGCTACGGGCCACCTGATGGTGAGTCAACGCTGCCTATAGACACCTACAATACCCGGGACATTGTCAGTGCGTTGCCTACCTTTGAGGACTCTATTCACTACACTTGCTGGTCTAAAAGGTATTCGAAAACTTTTTTTCGTGTTAGAGTGAAGCAATCTATACCGCCGATTACTACCGATTTTAGTTCCTCCACGATTCCGATAGAGGCGATTAACTAAAATGTATGAAACAATACGTAAACCTTAGAATAACTATACACAAAGAAACCAAGTACATTCGCAAAATTTAAGCCATTCAAATGGTGTCACATATGGCTCCAAAAAAAATAGATAAATTTTACTATGACAATTTGCGCGGTGAAATCGTACCACAACAAATCAGAAAAGCAGCATAAGAGTTATGGTGTGACATTCCACAGGTAATCCATTAATTTTCTTGCTTAAATCGTTTAAAATACCAATCGAAACGTAAGCTACAAAGCGAATTTGTAGCTTACGTTTTGAGAAGGCGTTGTTTGGAAACCTACCTTCTCTGAGTAGTTATAAAAGACGTAAACGAAAGAGGTTTTCGAAAACGATCAAATCTGGGACTAAGCGTACTGAGCGGTACAGTAAAAAAACAAGAAACATGGAGACATTGGAAATTTTGAATACGAACGATAATTGAACTGAGGCATATCTCGCTTTTTTGTGTGATCTGATGAACCACCCAACAAACGCCCGTCTGTCTCGCATTCGCCCGTTGCTCTTGTTTTTGTTTTGTTTTGATCAGTTTCAAAGTCGAGTCATGATACGCAATACGCAAAAATACGTGAATTCTATTTCGATGTAAATAAACATCTTATTACACAATACTTACGCATGTAGAGTGGGCGGGAAGCGTCAAGGTTACTGGCGGGAAAAAGGCGAAAGCGGCGTCATGGAAACAAACACCTTGGCAACAAATAACATCTATCTACTGATAGGACTTGTTCTAGAAGGCTATTTCAGGGCTAAATAGGAGACGGGCTGTCTAGTTTGTAACCTAGCTCGAGTACCAGTATTTCGAAAAAAATAGAAAGCTACTACGAAGTACGAAATTTACCGCAGAATCATTAAACATACATTGCTGGTTTTGCTATAAAGTTTCTACCAAGTCTACTAGAAGATGAACGATAGGTAATGCTCATACAAACGTCGCAATCGCATCAAAATTATCAATAAACAAGTTCAACAGAAAGAGATATGGCGATCTAGTTGTAAAGCGAGAAAAAGATAGCAGGTAAACTGTTGATGCGAGTGAAAAAGCGCTATGACAAACGTCCTAAGTGTGAGAGAGATGTCTAGAAAACAGCGGCCCAGTAGGATTTTTCCCGTTGGGATTGGTGCGCATGCGTCATGAGTGATGCCAGGGTCGGACTGTAATATTACGATTTTTATTTTTCGTCTGCGTCATTTTGTTTGTTCTACAACTAACAACTACGAAACGATCTTTCTTAAATTGTTTATTGTATTAAAATAAAGCAATCTTGTGATTTAATCCTCATAATTTTCAGTATTAATTTGTGTTTATATGACAGGTCAAAATTCAAATTATTAAACTACCGCATAAACGCTCCCGTTGGCATTTATGTATTGTGGCCACATGACATTAGTGACGTCATAAGGACATTTGACCATTTTGACATACATAGAGTGTTTGCAGTCAAGTCACGTGATCAATGGAAATCATATTAAAATTTTGAATTACAAATTTCCATTCAATTCAATTTTTCCGATAATCGGTACTTAATTTTTTAGTTTTTAGTAATTAAATAATGTTTATATGTAGTTCTCAGATTACACCAGCATGAATTATGTTTTTATACAGTCAAATACCCTTTCCTGTGCATCAAAAACACAAATCACTGATTACGCCCCTGGTAAAATACAATCAGCTGTTTGTAATGACAGTTCCTCTGACAAATACAAAATGGTTGAAAACTAAAGTTGGCAAACAAAGAAAAGGCAGCGTAATTGCGTATTTTAACTGTTAAAAACTGTTTATTAAAGTGAAAGTTAGTTAGTTTAGTTAGTGTTCAGTGAGTTGTGCATAATGTTGGATTTGGAGATAGTCCCCGAGCGTTCTCTGGGCTGCGATGCCTGGGAATTCGTATTGGGTGAGCTGATACTTTTATGTTTATGCCTTACGTCAATAATTTGCGCTTTAATTTTACGGGATATGTCTTACGCAACGGTATTTCGATCACTCAATAATTAGCTTACATATTAATAGTTAATTTGGTCTGATTCCCCTTGTTCCCTTGACTTGCCATTGATTTTTTTATCCAGTAAATGTCAGGAGAAGGAACCTTTGTTTGACGGTCTAGTTGTTTGTTTTTTTATTGCTAATCTTGACCATGAAATCGCTAGGCAGCGTCGTTTCATGTTTACTATTGTTGTTACGTTCATCTAGATTATTTTTGCACATTAAGTATATTAATTTATATTATAATCAAATTATACACCTTCTATAATTCTTAGCTAATATTAGAAGTAATAAAAAACCATGAATAAAATAGACTATTCTAGGTACCTACAGAAAAAGGTAACTCGTTTTTTCTTCTTCTAAAATTGTGCAATGGTCAAAAAGCTTTATATACCTACCTGTGTTCATATTTGTTCACTACTTATTTATTGCTTTACCCATAGCCAAAACTAATTTATTTTAATGCCAATCCTGTTCATATTATTTTGGCATTTCTACTATACCCATGTACCATAAAAGCTGTCAGCTTGGCCTTTATCATACCTGCTAGGGATTTAAAAAGAGTTGCATGTTGCATCATTTTTGTGAGTCATCATTAATTTGAGACCTAAAACGAAAGAACCTCGCAAGTTCTTATTTTTTGCCCATTAACATTGCTTGAAGAATAAATCATTCTACTTTCAAAAAACCAAAGTAGGTTACACTGTATTTCTTTTTTTTAGCAAACGGTTACCAGCCAGTTTTTATTTTTGTTATTTTTTAAAGCTAATTTGTTCTGACTGGAATTTATTGGACAATATTTTTTTTACTATATAATTATACCTAATAAAAAGTTTTTTTCTGGCCAGTGCATTTATTAACTACAAGCTAACTTACACTAAATACCTGCTTGACCTATATACACAAACAATTGGATTGCCCATAGACCGTGGGTCTACAATACTTATTAGGGTTCCGTACCTCAAAAGGAAAAAACGGAATCCTTATAAAATCACTTCGTTGTCCGTCTGTCCGTGTGTTATGACCCTTTTTATCAAGAATGCGTAGAGGTATCAAATTGAAATGTATAACAAATGCTCGAGTCTACGGTATCATTCAGCTGTGAGTTGGGCTGTATTTTAAGAAAAGAAAAGTTTTATCTATGCAACCAGAAAACAAATACTTAATTTAACCTACAAACTGCTATGCAGTTTGGCAGAATTGTGAAATAATAAAATGTATGTTATTCAAAAAGATAAATACTAAAAAAAAAAAAAAAAAATATACAAGAAGAATGAATTTAGGGGAGCAAAAGGGCAAATTACAAAATCTTGGTTTACTTTTTAAGAAACGAAAAGTTAAACCAAAAACAAACAATTTAAAGAGAAGAATTCAGGGGAGCAAAAGAACAGAATCTAAATGTTGGTTGGTTTTTAGGGTTCCGTACCTCAAAAGGAAAAAACGGAACCCTTACTAGGATACTTCATTGTCCATCTGTCCTACCTATTAATGGCTGTGTCTTTTGAACCGTAATAGATAGCCGGATGAAATTTACACGGAATATGACGTAATGTTACGGCGGATTGACTAAGAAATACTAAAAATTCAAAAATCAAAATGAAAGGGTCCCATACAACAAACATATTTTTTTACGTATTTTTGTAAGTGCCTTTATTAACTAATCAAAATACAAGCTAAAACTAAAACTAAAAATACAATTTGTATTAGCTTCCCATACAACAAACGTATTTTTTTATGTATTTTTGTATGTGCCTTTATTAACTAAACAAAATACAAGCTAAAACTAAAACTACAAATACAATTTGTATTAGCTATAATGTAAAAACTGTAACTGTACAAGCGTCAATATACTTTAAAGTATAACAACAAATGATGGCCAAGTGCGAATCGGTGACAAGTTTTTGTTCATTACCAAGTTATAACTGGTAATTTAGTTACTGAATTTGTGCTGGTACGGAACCCTCATTGTGCGAGCTCGACTCGCACTTGGCCGGTAAATTTTTTGCATGTAGACAATTGACATAGACATGTAGTTAGTTTATTGGTGTCCCTGCAAGTCTCTTAGTGTGTGTGAAAAAAGGTGGAAGTGTGCCGTATAGTTTTAGCAGGGCCGGATTTAGAGGTCCAGAGGCCTCGGGGCAGTGAATTGGAAGTGCTTATCAAGGCCATTTGAGATTTTGATATTTCACTGATCTGATTGCCTGATTGGAGTGAACAAATATAGATCAATGATTTCTGTTATTTAAGATTAATATAATCAAATAATCATGTATGTATAAAGTACTGTAGGCTGTAGGTAAAGGTGAAAGAGCAAAAAAAAACAAATATCAAAGGAAAAGATGCTTACTAGTGTTAACTAGTTGGAATTTGAAAGATTTTTTTTTCCGAAGTCTCTATTGTGGGGGCCCCCCGTTTGTGGAGGCCCCGGGGCTTTCGCCCCGGTTGCCCTCCCCTAAATCCGGCCCTGAGTTTTTGAGTCAAACAGTTTAGCGGTATACTGAAAAAACTGGGAGAAAAACAATGAGACATTTGAACTCATTATTTGGATACTTTTCGGAGAGTGTGCATCAGATCTGCATGATTTAATTCCTTCCAGCCCTTTTTTCTATCGGACCGCCAGGGCGGGCACAAAAAATCGACATCGTTTTATGGTTGATATTCCGAGACCCGTACGAAGCGCTATGATTCCACATTTATTGTGCGAACTGCTAGTCTGTGGAATTCGCTGCCTGAATGGGTTTTCCCCGTTAGTTACAATCTGGGTGTCTTCAAGTCAAGAGTGAATCGGTTTCTTCTAGACAAGCGTGCTCCATCGTAGACCGCATCGTCGCTTAACATCAGGCGAGATGGCGGCCAAGCGCAAGCCTATCTACTATAAAAAAAAGAACATGAACAATAATTTTATTATTGTTTGTCTGATCTGAGAGTACAAATCCTGATATCGCGAAAAATATATCAGCTATTCCATATATTTCGTTGATGACATTTTTTAATGGAACAGCTGATATTTTTTCGCGAGTTCGGGGTTGGTCCCATAGTAAAAGTTGTTCATTATGATGGGTACTATGCATCGAGATACAATTCCTATATAGTCACAATCTCTCAGTGAAAATAGTCTAAAAACGTCCGAGCGTCATTGTACATACATTGTATCAATTATATACTTCACAATGACACATTTACTCCAATTTAGACGTTATGTCGCTTATGCAAGCGACATAACGTCTAAATTGGTTCAACGTTAGTTGTCCGCTATGTCATCGTAGCTCTGGCTTCACGTGGCGTTGTATTCGGTTCGCGGTTACCTTGTAACTAACCAAAAAGTCTGCACAATTCGCTGCGTGCGCCGAGTTTTGGTTCGGAATTTTGTTTCGGATTGTGACTCTATATGTAATTTATCTCGATGGTACTATGGATCCCATTCGGTTTAGTACACCCTTTCTGCGTAGCTTAGTTTGTAAAACATTACATTACTTTTTCGAGAGGGCGCGATGGTGGTCAAGCGGTAGCATGTGCGCTTTACAATCTGATGGCACCCGGTTCAGTCCTCGATCCTTCACCAATGACTTATTTAGTACTTAGATAAATTATGTGCAGTTTTAATGCGATCACTCTAAAACGGTGAAGGAAAACATCGTGAGGAAACTGATAATGTCCACAAAAGTTCAGACATAATGATTTTCATCAACATGCACTGGGCCAGCATGGTGGATTAGGGCCCATCCTCACCGAGAGAAAGCCTGTGTCCCAGCAGTGGGTACATCATCACACACATCACATCAGCAGCTATTAAAAGTCCACTGCTGGACAAGGGCCTCCCTCTTAGAGAGGGGTGTTGCCATAATCCCCACGCTTGGCAGGCGGCTTGGGGAGTGGGTACATGGTAGGCTGATAATGATAATGATGACCCTACTTTTTCGGCAGTCGGGTAAAAAACTCAACAACCGCATAGTGACCATTTCTGTACCTAACTGCATTTAAGAAATAAACCAGTTCCTCACAAAGGAGCAAAGTCATTAAACTTTATTCTCAACAACATTATGATATGCAGTTAAATCTTTGCCAGGTTGGATTAAAATCATTTGTCATAAAAATATGACAGCGGCAAAGTTAAGTTTGCAGTTTTATTGTTTTGTGCTTTATCAGTAGAAGACAGTAGGTATGTTGCATCATTATTACAGCTATTGTTTTATCATGTACAATGTTATTGACTAACAGATGGGCTTCGCGGTGTCAAACTGTCAAAATAATAAACCGGCCAAGTGCGAGTCGGGCTCGAGCACTAAGCGTTCCGTACTACCACAAAATACAAAAATTATCAATTAAAAAAACTGTCTTCAAAGTTAGTAAAATGTGGCATTTCGATTCAATGACAGAAAAATTAGGTCATCCAAATTATCAGTTATAACTTGGTAATTAACTGAAATTTGTCACCGACTCGCACTTGGCTATTATTTATTATTTTTTGTTATACTTTAGAGTGTGTACTATAATTATGCCAAGTTTGACGCTTGTACGTATTACCGTTTTTACATTAGAGCTTATACAAAAATACGTAAAAAAAAAAAAAAAAAAAACTAAATAATAGGCTTGCGTTTGACCACCATCTCGCCTGATGTTAATCGATGATGCGGTCTACGTTAGAGCACGCCTAGAATAAACCGATTTACTCGTGATTTGAAGACACTGTAACCATCGGGGAACACCCATTCAGGCAGCTAGCAGGATGTTTGTTCTATGAGTATTTGACTATAATACCTACTTAATCTTTGGTAGAACGTAGAAAACTAATCAACAAAATTACGCACTAAAGACTAAAACAATATGTTTACGCGAATTAAGAGAATGTTTATTCAAAAATCGCGTTTATAATAGTAAACAAGCCCGTCATCATATCGATAACACCAAAGAATGGGTAAGAATAGCAACATAAATTGCGTAGTAACTGCTGTCGATCCTATAGAAAGATTAAGGAAAATTTAGCATAAATCCGTCACAGATTAGATATCAGTTGCTGCTTAAACTTTGTGCGAATAATCGGACAATAGAAATATTTTATTACTGTATTTCACGCACGTGGCTTCACATGTCTGGGGACTTACGGCCGACTGCTAACTCGGTATCAAACTAACGTTAAATTCGCTCAGTTGGAAAATCACGCGAACGTGAACCTTAACGCACCCAGATACGGTTTGTGGTCGCTTGATTTTCCAACTGAGCGGATTTAACGTTAGTTTGGTGCCGCAATAGCAGTTGTCCGTAAGGCCCCTGGAATGTGTATTTTTGTATCACTATCATGTAGCAATCTCAGATCAGTCAAACAAGGTAGATATGGCGGGTGCTAACGCTTTTTAGGGTTTCGTACCCAAAGGGTAAAAAAAAAACGGAACCCTATTACTAACCTACGATGTCTGTCTGTCTGTCTGTATGCCCGTATGCGTCCATCCATCTGCGGCTGTATCTTTCGAACCATAATAGATAGCCAGTTTATTTTCTCACTGAATTTGTAATGTTACGGCGGATTGACTAACAAATAATAAAAAAATCAAAAAATAAAAACGAAAGGGGGGTCCCCATACAACAAAGGTATTTTTTACGTATTTTTGTATTAGCTCTAATGTAAAAACGGTAATACTTACAAGCGTCATTAACATGGTTATAGTACACACTCTAAAGTATAACAACAAATAATAAATAATGGACAAGTGCGAGTCGGTGCAAATTTCTGTTCATTACCAAGTTATTATACTCGAGCGCCTGTAGCAAACTGCGTAGCAAATTACTTCGACGATCGGAAGGCGTAATAATAACTGGTAATTCGGTTACTTGGACAACCTTATTGTATTTTGTGATGGTACGGAACCCTCAGTGCGCGAGCCCGTTTCGCACTTGGCCGGTTTTGTTGTTTATTTTGGGACAGATGACCGTGTGTGCAAAAATGTACCGAATATTTATTTATTTAAATCAGGCTTGATGCTTGTCGAACTTCCAGCAGACGACCTTGGGCCCTACGACTAGGTACCTCGCTCGAAACAGCGCAGTTTTTTTTTATAAATAACTAGCGACCCGCCCGCCCAGCTTCGCACGGGTGTAATTTACGTGCGAAGCCGGGGCGGGTCGCTAGTTATACATATAAACCTTCCTCTTGAATCACTCTATTTATTTAAAAAAAACTGCTTCAAAATCCGTTGCTTAGTTTTAAAATTTTAAGCATACATAGAAACGGACAGACAGTGACAGCGACTTTGATTTATACTATGTAGTGAGGGGGTCGCTAGTTATACATATAAACCTTCCTCTTGAATCACTCTATCTATTAAAAAAAACCGCTTCAAAAGTTGCGCAGTTTTAAAGATTTAAGCATACATGCGGACGGACAGACAGCGACAGCGACTTTGTTTTATACTATGTAGTGATGATAGTGAAGTGCCAGGCTTGCGTTTGACCACCTTCGCGCCTAATGTTAAGCGATGATGCGGTCTACGTTGGAGCACACGTTCGCGTGATTTTCCGCACTGCAAATGCAATCTGGATGTCTTCAAATCACGAGTGAATCGGTTTCTTCTAGGCAATTGTTCTCCATCGTAGACCGCGCGGTCAAATGCAAACCTAAAATTCAATTTGAAAAAAAAAAAAAACTTTAATGCTATATATCCTACATGGAACAACAAACCAATACGTCATCTGTGTACATAAATATTTTGTGTTTGTTGATTTTTTCAAAAAGCGCAGAATCAATTTCGATACTAGAAATAACGAATGGAATGGATGTTTATGGAATTTCGATATTTACCAAACATAATTATAAAGAATCAATTCATAATTGGCGGAGTAATCGCGTAACAAACATACAAAATAACATACAGTCGAATTGAGAACCTCCTCCTTTTTTAAAGTTGGTTAAAAACCCGTTTTTAAAATATTTTTTATATTTTTTTATAGTAGACAGGCTTGCGCTTGGCCGCCATCTCGCCTGATGTTATAAATTTAAAATGATATATGATATACAATTTAAAACTAATAATACGTTACATTTCATGTTAGTAAGTTGTCCTAATATTTTTTTTTATGGGCAAGTGCCTTTATTAACTTAACTAGCGGTTCGCCCCAGCTTCGCACTGGTATAGATTATAGCCTATGTCACCCGGCGATAGTGTAGCTTCCCGTCAGTGAAAGAATTTTTCAAATCGGTTCTGTAGTTTCGGAGCCTATTCAATGCAAACAAACAAACAATCAAATCTTTCCTCATTACAATATTAGTTTAGAAGTATAGACAAAATACAAGCTAAAACTAACACTACAAATACAGTTAGACTGCCCATAGACCGTTGAAGGTCTAAAGACAATCCAAATGCTCAAGCCCACTACCAGTCTTAAAACCTATGTTAGATTTATCCAGACAACTGGTTCTCGGTACTTAACATTTTTTTAATGTATTTATGTATATCTACGTCATAATACACGTGTGAACATACAATAGTACGGCTCGATTCCAAGCATTGTATTGATATTCAAATGTTATTGACCTTGATAGATATCAGCATTCTGATTGCGATTATATAATTATCTGCGAATATATTGCGACTATAAGTTTCCAGTTGTTTACCACCTCTAATCAAGGGCTCGATTTTTAAGGCGCCGTGACTAGCTAACTTTTATGTTTTTGAGGGGGTGAAGCAGAGGAAGTGGCGGCCGACTAGTCCCACCTACAGCGGGGCGCAACGCGTGAATCTCGCCGCAACGCGACGTCCTTCACTTATAGACAGCTATAGACATGTAATTTCGTCGGTCCACAGCATAGCTCCGTTGGCGCAGTGGTCTGGCCCCGCGCTGGTAAACCACGAATGCCCGGTTCAAATCTGTAGTATGTAGATATTTTTGGACTCAATTTTTTATCATAACACTAAATCAAAGGATACGGCCGTTTCTGCCACATATTTTGAGACTCGTAGGAGTGCTCTTTTTATGTTTTGATGGGCATCAAAACATAAAAAAAGCACTCCCATTGATCTAAAATCATGAAATTTAGCAAGAAACAATCTCTTATCACAAGTAAAGGGAAAAATGCAAAGGCCAGAAATGGTTAGTTCCATTTAAAAAAAAAAAAGCCAAGTGCGAGACGGGCTCGCGCACTGAGGGTTCCGTACCACAACGTAACTTGTTAGGTACTAAAGTAAAAAAAAGTGAATAAAGCCCAGGCGGTCACCCATCCAAGTACCAGCCGCACCCGACGTTGCTTCACTTCGGTGATCGTACGAGAACTGGTGGTGAACAGAAGTTGACACCGACTAGAACTTGGCCATTATTTATTATTTGTATTTGTAGTTGTTGTTTTTTTAGTGTGTACTATTATCATGGAAAATGCCATGTGAAAGATACAGCCGTTATTAGGTGTGTGTACGTTCCCGATGAAAAAAAAAACGTTTTAGCGCAAAACAAACTTAACTTTGTTATTTAAAAACTGTTGTCTCCATACATCGACCTAGGTTGCGATCAGTTTATCAAATGCAAAAATGTTTACAATCTCGAATATTAGGGTTCCGTACCCAAAGGATAAAACGGGACCCTATTACTAAGCGTACGATGTATGCCTGTCTGTCCGTCCCAAGTTATTTAGAACTTTTTTAGTTTTATTGAAGACTAGCTGCGCCCCGCGGTTTTACCTGCGTAGTGATGAAAATTGGTGATCATGATGACGAAAACAGTATTTTTTTTTCTCTTTCAACATAAGCTATCTGACAGGGAAAATCCCGTCAAAATCGGTTCAGCCATTTTGGAGTCTATATGGAACATCATCATCATCAGCCTTCATAGGAAACATACATACATATACATACATACACACATCGCCTTTTACATGTGTAGAGAAGATAGATAATTATTATGTTCAAAGAAGACTGTAACACCTTTTTAGGGTTCCGTAGAACTACAAAGAACCCGTACTACTTGTGTTCGTTCTGTCCATCCGTCTGTCTGTCTGTATGTCCATTCCAAGTTGTTTAGAACTTTTTAACTTTTATAGTAGACTAGCTGCGCCCCGTGGTTTCACCCGCGTAGTGATGAAAATTGGTGATGATGATGACAATGAAGATGAAAAGCAGCATTTTTTCCTCTTGTTATAACATCAGCTACCTGAGAGTGAAAATCCCGTCAAAATCAGTTCAGCCATTATGGAGTCTATACGGAATATCATCATCATCAGCCTTCATAGGAAACATACAAACATACATCGCTTTTTATATGTATATAGAAGAAATATAAACTCCAAAAATACTGTAATACCTTTTTAGGGTTCCGTAGAATTACAAGGAACCCATATAAGTTCGTTCTGCCCATCCGTCTGTCTGTCTGTCTGTCCATCCTAAGTTGTTTAGAACTTTCTAACCTTTATAGTAGACTAGCTGCGCCCCGCGGTTTCACCGTGTACTGATGGAAAATGGTGATGATGATGATGAAAAGTTCCATTTATTCTCTTCTTATAACATCAGCTATCTGAGAGTGAAAACCCTGTCACAATCAGTTCAGACATTTTGGAGTCTATACGGAATATCATCATCATCATCATCAGCCTTCCTAGGGAACATACATACAAACATCGCTTTTAGCGTATATCGAAGAAAGATATACTCAAAGAAGACTGTAACACCTTTTTAGGGTTCCGTAGAACTACAAGGAACCCATATAAGTTCGTTCTGTCCACCCGTCTGTCTGTCTGTCCATCCCAAGTTGTTTAGAACTTTCTAACTTTTATAGTAGACTAGCTGCGCCCCACGGTTTCACCCGCGTAGTGATGCAAAATAGTGATGATGATGATGATGAAAAGTTCAATTTTTTTCTTTCCTTATAACATCAGCTATCTGAGAGTGAAAATCCCGTCAAAATTTGTTCAGCCATTTTGAAGTCTATACGGAATATTATCATCATCATCATCAGCGTTCGTAGGGAACATACATACATACATCGCTTTTTACGTATATAGAAGAAAGATATACTCAAAGAAGACTGTAACACCTTTTTAGGGTTCCGTAGAACTACAAAGAACCCATAATTATAAGTTCGTTCTGTCCACCCGTCTGTCTGTCTGTCCAGCCCAAGTTATTTAGAACTTTCTAACTTTTATAGTAGACTAGCTGCGCCCCACGGTTTCACCCACGTAGTGATGAAAAATCATGATGATGATGAAAAGTTTCATTTTGCTCTCCTTATAACATCAGCTATCTGCCAGTGAAAATCCCGTCAAAATCGGTTTGGCCAATTTTGAGTTTATACGGAATATCATCATCATCAGCCTTCATAGGGAACATACATACATACATACATCGCTTTTTACGTATATAGAAGAAAGATATACTCAAAGAAGACTGTAACACCTTTTTAGGGTTCCGTAGAACTACAAGGAACCCATATAAGTTCGTTCTGTCCACCCCTCTGTCTGTCTGTCCAGCCCAAGTTGTTTAGAACTTTCTAACCTTTATAGTAGACTAGCTGCGCCCCGCGGTTTCACCGTGTACTGATTAAAAATGGTGATGATGATGATGATGATGAAAAGTTCATTTTTTTTTCTCTCCTTATAACATCAGCTATCTGACAGTGAAAATCCCGTCAAAATCAATTCAGCCATTTTAGTCTATACGAAATATCATCATCATCAGCCTTCATAGGGGACACATACATACATACATACATCGCTTTTGTATGTATATAGAAGAAAGATATACTCAAAGAAGACTGTAACACCTTTTTAGGGTTCCGTAGAACTACAAGGAACCCATATAAGTTCGTTCTGCCCATCCGTCTGTCTGTCTATCCATCCCAAGTTGTTAAGAACTTTCTAACCTTTATAGTAGACTAGCTTCGCCCCACGGTTTCACTGTGTAGCGATGAAAAATGGTGATGATGATGATGATGAAAAGTATTTTTTTTTCTCTCCTTATAACATCAGCTATCTGAAAGTGAAAATCCCGTCAAAATCGATTCGGCCATTTTGGAGTCTATACGAAATATCATCATCATCAGCCTTCAAAGGGAACACACATACATACATACATACATCGCTTTTTATATGTATATAGATGAAAGATATTCTCAAAGAAGACTGTAACACCTTTTTAGGGTTCCGTAGAATTACAAGGAACCTATATAAGTTCGTTCGTCCATCCGTCTGTTTGTCTGTCTGTCTGTCTATCCGTCCAAAATTGTTTCGAACTTTCTAACTTAGCTAGCTGTGCCCTGCGGTTTCACCTATGTAGTGATGATGATGATGAAATGCTGATTATTTTTTCTCTCCTTATAACATCAGCTATCTGAGAGTGAAAATCCCGTCAAAATCAGTTCAGCTATTTTGGATTTTATATGGAATATCATCATCATCAGCCTTCATAGGAAACATACATACATATACATGCATACACACATCGCCTTATATATGTGTATAGAAGAAATATATATTATTCAAAGAAGACTGTAACACCTTTTTAGGGTTCCGTAGAATTACAAGGAACCCATATACGTTCGTTCTGCCCATCCGTCTGTCTGTCTGTCTATCCGTCCTAAGTTGTTTCGAACTTTCTAACTAAGCTAGCTGTGCCCTGCGGTTTCACTCATGAAGTGATGAAAAAAGGTGATGATGATGATGAAACGTAGAATTTTTTCTCTACTTATGACATCAGCTATCTGAGAGTGAAAATCCCGTCAAGATCAGTTCAGCCATTTTGGACTCTATACGGAATATCATCATCATCATCATCAGCCTTCATAGGAAACATACATACATATACATATATACACATCGCCTTTTATATGTGTAGAGAAGATAGATAATTATTATGTTCAAAGAAGACTGTAACACTTTATTTAGGGTTCCGTAGAATTACAAAGAACCCATATACTTATGTTCATTCTGTCCATCTGTCTGTCTGTCTGTCCATTCCAAGTTGTTTAGAAATGTTAACCTTTATAGTAGACTAGCTGCGCCCCGCGGTTTCACCCGCGTAGTGATGAAAATTTATGATGATGATGAAGATGATGATGAAAAGCAGCATTATTTCCTCTCGTTATAACATCAGCTATCTGAGAGTGAAAATCCCGTCAAAATCAGTTCAGCCATTTTGGAGTCTTTACGGAATATCATCATCATCATCAGCCTTCATAGGGAACATACATACATACATACATACATCGCTTTTAATATGTATAGAAGAGAGATATACTCAAAGAAGACTGTAACACCTTTTTAGGGTTCCGTAGAATTACAAGGAACCCATATAAGTTCGTTCTGCCCATCCGTCTGTTTGTCTGTCTGTCTATCCATCCAAAATTGTTTCGAACTTTCTAACTTAGCTAGCTGCGCTCTGCGGTTTCACTCATGTAGTAATGAAAAAAAGTGATGATGATGATGATGAAAAGTAGTTTTTTTTTCTCTCCTTATAACATCAGCTATCTGAGAGTGAAAATCCCGTCAAAATCAGTTCAGCCATTTTGGAGTCTATATGGAATATCATCATCATCATCAGCCTTCGTAGGAAACATACATACATACACACATCGCCTATTATATGTGTAGAGAAGATAGATAATTATTATGTTCAAAGAAGACTGTAACACTTTTTTTAGGGTTCCGTAGAATTACAAAGAACCCATATACTTATGTTCATTCTGTCCATCTGTCTGTCTGTCTGTCCATTCCAAGTTGTTTAGAAATGTTAACCTTTATAGTAGACTAGCTGCGCCCCGCGGTTTCACCCACGTAGTGATGCAAAATAGTAATGATGATGATGATGATGATTAAAAATAGCATTTTTGCTCTCCTTATTACATGTGTTATCTAACAGTGAAAATCCCGTCAAAATCGGTTTGGCCATTTTTGAGTCCATACGGAATATCATCATCATCATCAGCCTTCATAGGGAACATACATACATACATACATACATCGCTTTTTATATGTATATAGAAGAAAGATATACTTAAAGAAGACTGTAACACCTTTTTAGGGTTCCGTTGAACTACAAGGAACCCATATAAGTTCGTTCGTCCATCCGTCTGTCTCTGTCCATCCCAAGTTGTTTAGAACTTCCTAACCATTATAGTAGACTAACTGCACGCCGCGCATTCACCTGCGTAGTAATGAAAAAAATTGTGATGATGATGATGAAAAGTTGCAAATTTTTTTCTCGTCATAACATCAGCTATCTGATAGTGAAAATACCATCAAAATCGGTCCTTATCATCATCATCATCAGCCTTCGTAGGAAACATACATACATATACATACATACACACATCGCCTATTATATGTGTAGAGAAGATAGATAATTATTATGTTCAAAGAAGACTGTAACACTTTTTTTAGGGTTCCGTAGAATTACAAAGAACCCATATACTTATGTTCATTCTGTCCATCTGTCTGTCTGTCTGTCCATTCCAAGTTGTTTAGAAATGTTAACCTTTATAGTAGACTAGCTGCGCCCCGCGGTTTCACCCACGTAGTGATGCAAAATAGTAATGATGATGATGATGATGATTAAAAATAGCATTTTTGCTCTCCTTATTACATGTGTTATCTAACAGTGAAAATCCCGTCAAAATCGGTTTGGCCATTTTTGAGTCCATACGGAATATCATCATCATCATCAGCCTTCATAGGGAACATACATACATACATACATACATCGCTTTTTATATGTATATAGAAGAAAGATATACTCAAAGAAGACTGTAACACCTTTTTAGGGTTCCGTTGAACTACAAGGAACCCATATAAGTTCGTTCGTCCATCCGTCTGTCTCTGTCCATCCCAAGTTGTTTAGAACTTCCTAACCATTATAGTAGACTAACTGCACGCCGCGCATTCACCTGCGTAGTAATGAAAAAAATTGTGATGATGATGATGAAAAGTTGCAAATTTTTTTCTCGTCATAACATCAGCTATCTGATAGTGAAAATACCATCAAAATCGGTCCTGCAGTTTTCGAGTCTATAAAGAACGTTACAGACACACACATACGCACACGACGAATTATTTCAAAAACATTAGAAAAATAACAAAAAGAAAATGGAAAATGTGAGAATTGAACCCGAAGCCTACTCACAGTCGCAGGAACTTATCCATTGCGTCAACCACTCGTCCAATTGAAATATGATGCTAGTGGTGAAATTATGCTTCTAATATATAAAATAATATAAATGTACAAACAAATCGTCACAAAATGTAAGGTAGCATCAGGTAGCCCGTCTGCTTGTTTGCCACCTGTGGCACATAAAAAAAAGTAGACTAACTGTGCTCTGCAGGTTCACCTGCGAAGTAATGAAAATATGATGATGATGATGATGATGAAAAGTTGCCAATTTTTTTTCTCCTCATAACATCAGCCATCTGACAGTGGAAGTCCCATCAAAATCGCTCCTACCGTTTTCATGTAAAGAACATTACACACAAGCATACAAACACAAACACAAACACACACACACACACACACGCATGCACGCACGCATGCATATTATTTTAAAAACATAAAAAAAAAATACTAAAAGAAAATTGGTAAATATGAGATTTGAACCCTGAACCTTACTCACAGTCGCAGAGAACTTATCCAATACGTCGAACCGTTCGGCCAACTGGACTATGAAAATTGTGGTGAAATTATGCTTTATAAAATAATATATACAAACAAATCGTTACAAAATGTAATTTTCATTCGCCTGCCTTTTTAGTACTTATAATCCAAGAAAACATTGCGGATAAGGTAGGTACTTACTTTACAACTTCCGTCAAGGTGTTTTTGTGTCATAAAGTTGAGATTATATTTTGGAGAGGTTAGCGGAACAAAGCGACACACGTCCGTCTAGCAGCGCGCCTCAGCGGTCTCTGTCACATCGCGTAAAAATAAAAGAGAAGTGAAAAGACGCCGCGGCGGCACGACGTTTCGTTCGACACGTTCGAGCCAGTTTATGATTAAATTAATTAATAGTTAGAAAAATTGAATTTTAACCGATAAATAAAAACTATGATGCTATTTGTAACAATATTTCACATCATTCTTGTAAATTTTGTAAAGATTTGTTCATAAATAGTCGAGATAAAATTGTATGCGTTTAGGTAAATTTCAAGGTTAGAGGTTATTTCATGATTTTTTTCTATCGAGAAAATTTATCGGAATCGTGTTTTGGATCCAATGGTCCACTCAGAAATATGATCAAAATTACCAAATTTTTTTTTTACTGCTTTAAAATGAATACATTATCTTAAAAAATTGTTCTGTGAAGCCTTTTTCACTGTAAGACCGCCTTAAATCGCTCGTATGATTTTGCACGATTTTTTTTTTACCTAAACTTTTTTTTTTTTTAATATCGACCCGCCCGCCCGGCTTTGCACGGGTGTAATTTACGTGCGAAGCCGGGGCGGATCGCTAGTTATATATATATGTATAAACCTTCCGTGAATGTATCTAACTGATGGTGAAAACTGCATCAAAATCCGTTGCGTGGTTTAGGAGTTAGCGGCCATACAGACATACAGACAGACGCGGAAAGCGACTTTAATTTATACTATGTAAAGATCATAAATAAATAAATAAAGTTATATAAGGAAAAAGTTATCTATACTAATATTATAAAGAGGAAAGATTTGTTTGTTTGTTTGTTTGCATTGAATAGGCTCCGAAACTACTGAACCGATTTGAAAAATTCTTTCACTGTTGGGATGCTGCACTATCCCCGGTTGACATAGGCTATATATCCCGGCTTCGCCCGTGCGAAGCAGGGGCTGCCTACTAGTATATAATAAATTTAATAAATGTTTTTCAATTTCAAACTTACATTTTGTAGTTTGTATGTATAGAAGAACCTTATTTTCGACTACAAAGTTAAGTTTGTATTTCAATATATCAACTTTTTTTTTGTTTGGTCTCTCGCTCTGAGGGCTCCTTCCAACGGAACCCGAAACAGAGTGCGAGGCCTACTCTTACTTGGCTGTTTTTTTATTTAAACTGCATTGGTAAACTTTAAAAGCAATAAATACCCTTATCTAAATACAAAATTTCATCGTCAACATTCAAGGGTTTAAAAAAAAATACAATTTATACTTGTTTATTATGTAAACGGATTTAGATACCATTGGCTTTTCGGTGAAGGAAAACATCGTGAGGAAACCTGCATACGTACGGAGAAGGAATTCAATGGCGTATGTGAATCCACCAACCCGCACTGGGCCAGCGTGGTGGATATGGCCCAATCACCCTTTCGGGGGTAGGCTAAAAGTCTAGCAGTGGATTGTTACAAGGCTGATTATGTAAAGAAAGCTCTTGAGGTGATCCTTTATTCAAGCGCTTACTATTTTTAAACTCGTTTGTTGTTTATTTTGAAAATCATAATTTTTGATGTGAGATATTTACTGGCGCCGCTTGGCAGTAAACCGATCTGCTGTGATGGCAAACGACATGACACTTTTATGCCGTCATGTTTCACATGTGTCGGGCGTCCCGTGACGGCCACATTAAAAAAATATTAATATTTTATATATGACGAATTTCTAGTGGAATTCCGCTTCTACGTCGTTTCGAGTACCTACAATAAGGATTTTGTGATAAACTATTTTCCTCTATTGATATTTGTGATGCATATTTAAACCTAACTTGACATAAAATATTATTTACATAAAAGAGAAAAATTAACCTAACCTAAAACAGCAGGTAATTTAATTTGTAACAAAAAATTCGTTGTAACAATTTGTATTAATGATATTAATTTTAAATAAAATATTTGTAATTTACAATTATTTTTTTGTTTTTTAGCTTCACAAATATCTATAGAAGTAAATAGTTTATCCAAAAATCCTTATTGTACTCAAAACGACATAGAAGTGGTATTACACTAGAAATTCGTCATAAAACATGGGGTTCTTCAAAAGGCGAGTTAATCGAGTTCTAAAAGGTCGGCAACGTATTTGTGATGCCTCTGGTGTTACAAGTATCCATAGGCGACGGTGACTGCTTACCATCAGGCGGCCCGTCTGCTTGTTTGCCACCTATGGCATAAAAAAAAATATACAAATTAAAATGGACCTACGCAAAGTAACGCCTGATTCAATCAACAATATAAATAATTATGTTTTTGTTCCAGGGATGCATTTCTCCCAGTCAGTAGCGATAATTCAGAGTCAAGTGGGCACAATAAGAGGAGTACAAGTACTGTACAGTGATCAGGTAAATATTGCACCGATCTCAATTAAGATGGCCAAGAGGCCATGATGATGACTTTCAATCTCTGTTGAAACTTTTATTTTTTTAACTGTCATTTTTATACTTTTTAGTGTAAGTTTCTTAGTATAGTCTTGAACACAGAAAAGAGAAGTAAATAGAACGGAAATGAGAACGTAAATCTGTTTTTTTTTTACATAAATAACTAGCTGCGCCCCGTAGTGATGAAAAATGGTGATAATGATGAAAAGTAGCCTATTATCACTCTCTGGCTCTTTAACTATACCTATATGCAAAAAATTAGGTCGATCCGTTGTTCCGTTGCGGCGTGAAAGAGGAATAAACATCCATACATCCATACATACAAACTTTCGCGTTTATAATATTAGTAAGATAGGCTTGTCTTTGACCACCATCACGCCTGATGTTAAGCGACTAGTTATGCGGTCTAGGTCAGAGCATGCTTGCCTAGAAGAAACCGATTCACTCGTGATTTGAAGACACCCAGATGTTACCAGGCATTATGAGTGAACCTTGATTGAACAATCTTATTTAGATCAACGCGTCGAACTCCGCATTGCAGTTGCTAACTGATTTCGAATGACTGACGTTTCGTTTATATGGGTGGAACTGGCAACAACAATTTCTCACAAAAATGCCTTGATAGCCGTTCTAATTTAAACAAAAAAAAAAATCTTTACTCTGTTCTTAAAGTAGGTTATTTTTTCAAAAAAATAATTATTATTAAGGTGGTTTGTTTCACAAATGGCGGGAAATTCAAATTACAAACTATTTTCTTGTCCTTGTAGCTAGGCCGGGTTATTGTAAACGATCATAATGTTTGCGCAAATTGAGTATTATTCTTTACAAAATCATGTAAAGCCATTTATCTCTAATGCACATTATTACTTACATATGTGAATAAAGTATTTTTTGCTGTTTCAAACGGTTTATTGACAAATGTAAGTAATATGGTGCGTTACTGTTAAATAGTTGTACATTATAATGTAAAGAACAGCAAACATTTTGCGCAAACATTGTGTTATTTAAAAATAATTACCTTGCCTGGCTACTATACTAAACGCATTACCAGCTGAGTCGTCAGGTCATAAATCATTGCTCATCTCATCTCGCTCGCACCCACAACTCATATCTGTCTATCTCGCTCGCACTTACAGGTCTTATGGTATGACGTTTATGGCTCGACGACTCAGTTGGTAACGCGGTGACTATAGGACCAAAGAACTGTTTAAAATTTGAATTTCCCGCCATAGGTGAATCGTACCACCTAAAATGGATAATGTTTGTGTTTCAGAATCCGCTGAACGTGGATCTAGTAATCAACATCCCACAGGACGGCGTCCGGTTAATATTCGACCCGGTCGCACAACGGCTCAAGATTATAGAGATCTACAATATGAAACTAGTTAAACTTAGATATAGGTAAGTAACGCACTATACATATTTTCCATATCTATTGCACCCTCAGAATAGACAAATAAGGGAGATATGGTAAGGTATCATGGCGGGAGCGAATGCATGAGGCTTCAGGCTTGATGCATTTAGTTAGTCGAACTAGCCTTTTTAGGGTTCCGTACCTCAAAAGAGAAAAACGGAACTCATATAGGATCACTTCGTTGTCCGTCTGTCAAGACCCTTTTTCTCAAGAACGCGTAAAGGTATCAAGTTGAAATTTATACTAAACTAGCGACCCGCCCGCCCGGCTTCGCACGGGTGTAATTTACGTGCGAAGCCGGGGCGGGTCGCTAGTTATATATATATAAACCTTCCTTGAAAATGTATCTAACTGATGGTGAAAACCGCATCAAAATCCGTTTCGTGGTTTAGGAGGAAATAGCGGCCATACAGACATACAGACAGACAGACAGACGCGGAAAGCGACTTCAATTTATACTATGTAGAGAAGAGATACTTGGGTCTACGGTTTCTTTCGGCTGTAAAAAAATAAAAGTTGTAAGTCGACGCAATCAAAAGATATGAACGTTTATATCGCATATTATGCGATTTCATAGGGGACGCAAAATATATAGGGTACTTCCCATTGACCTAGAATCATTAGTTTTGGCAAGAGGCAAAGTCTTACAGCACATAATTATAAAGGAATAAATCTGAAAGTGGTTAATTTGAAGTTATATCATATTAAAAAAAATGTTTTACAATTACAAACTTACATTTTGTAGTTGTTATATATGGAAGAACCTTATTGTCAACTACAAAGTTAAGTTTGTCTTTCAATATTTCAACTTCATTTAGTTTTTTTTTGGACTCGCGCTCTGAGGCTTCCGTCCAACGGAACAGTCAGAGCACGAGTCCTACTCGTACATGTCCGGTTTTTTTATTTTTTTAAGCCTTTCGTTTGACCGCCAACTCGTCTACGGTCTACGACGGAGCACGCTTGCCTAGAAGAAACCGATTCACTCGTGATTTGAAGTCACCCAGATTGTAACTATCGGGGAACACCCATTCAGGCAGTGCATTCCACAGATTAGCAGTTTGCACAATAAAAGTGGGTGAAACCGCGGGGCGCAGCTAGTATTATAATAAAAAGAAAACATCAAATGTGAGATCTAGTGATATAGTGGCGCGCCATATTTTGCGCCTTAAAACTTTCTACCTTAACACAAACACCCTTACGGACGCTTACGGAACCTTATGGACAGCACAAAGCCATCTTGTCGATACCTAAGTTTTTTTTAAATCCTACGCTGTTTGCGTCACCTTCCTCTATACACCAATAACACGGAAAAACGGAGGTGGCAACAGTTCTTATCTTACGCACAACAGTACGTGACCAATGACCAACTATCTACACGACCTAATGACTTTTTAATGCTAATCACGTTGGCTGGAGTCTGTATACGTCTAAAGTTTTGTAAGACCCACTGGGCTTGGAGGGAATGGGATGTTTTATTTATTGTTAGATAGGCTTGCACTTGACCGCCATCTCGCTTAGTGCTAAGCAATGGTGCAGTCTATTGGACACGGGGCTTGGAGGGGGAATGTTTGATGTTTTGCAAGCTATTACTTATCTCGCCTTGTTTGTTTGAACTGTTACGTGGCTTGGGTCAAATCTTGCAACGGAATAAAAAAAACAGTTGAATTGATAACCTCTTCCTTTTTGAAATCGGTTAAAAAGTTATCCCCAACCGATTGAGCTGTTACATACACGTTTAGTTTGGATGACAATGCATTGTTGGCTAAATGACGTCATTCTAAATCCAATATGGCGGACTACCAAAGATGGGGACCAGTTATTTTTATGCACCCCCATGATATGCATATCAAATGAAAGGGTTGGCTGAGAAGAATACAAAAAAATTACGTCACTATATTCAATATGGCGGACAACGCCCCAAGATGGCGGACAAAATTTTCTTATCTATCATCATGATATGGGTATCGAGCGATACATTTATGTATTTTATTTTAAAAAAAATGTATGTACATATTTTTTATAAAAATATGTACATACATTTTTTATTTATTTTTCTTCTTCCAGTGGTATGTGCTTCAATTCTCCGGAAATAACGCCATCTATTGAGCAAATAGAGCATTGCTTCGGTGCGACCCACCCGGGGCTATACGACTCGCAGCGCCATCTGTTCGCGCTCAACTTCAGGGGGTTGTCCTTCTACTTCCCTGTCGATAGTAAATTCGAGGTAAAACTACAAAAAGAGATTACTAGATATTAGATTTAAAAACATATTTTGAAGTAAGTATGCTTTTGCGCCATCTGTTGAGAAAAAGTAAAGATTAAAAGCAAGTCATTTAAGGTTTTGAGGTTATGGTTGGTACCATAATCATGCCAAAATCGAACCCTTTCTAAAACAAGGATTTTAAAAATTGAGCCATATGTACAGTTGATCAAATTCAAAACAGTTCTTTCCTCACTGTAACACCACGATGTGAAATTTTTGTTTAACGCCATCTATTGAGAAAAAAGTGATATCACAATGTCAAACCAATCACAGCGCTATTTAAGGTCGTTAATTCTTTCCAGCCCGGCTACGCTCACGGGCTAGGCTCATTGCAGTTCCCGAACGGCGGATCGCCGGTCGTCTCGAGAACTACAATCTATTATGGATCTCAACATCAGGTAACCAACCACAGATAAAATAATATCAAGTGATATAGAGTAAAAATAGTTTAAGCCATCACACTCATAGCTTATCTTTACGTCAAAAACACCTGTGCCTGAAGTGTGTGTGTGTGTGCGTGCGTGCGTGAGTGAGTGAGTGAGTGCGCGTGTGTGTGTGTGTGTATGTGAAGGGTCTTAACCAGGGGCCTTACGCACAACTCGTTACGCGGTCCCAAACTAACGTTAAAACCGCGCAATTCGGAAAATCACGCGAACGTGAACCTTAATGCGCCCAGATACGGTTTGCGGACGCGAAACGTTTAATCATCACCTAAACTGCATTTCTTTAAATATCTAGCCATAAAGCCCCGATGACATTATGGTACTGAGACGTGGTCCTGTTTGCCTTTTGTAAAACACACAATGTTGGCAACACACACTGGTCAAAGACCCTTGTCTTTAGACACTGTAGTATCTTGGACGAGAAGATGTCACGCAATGCTACTATCGCATCTAGCTAAACCGGACCTAATAAGTTGCATCATCAGCCAGTAAACGTCCACTGCTGAACAAAACCTCCCTCTTAGAGAGGTGTATTGCCACAATCCCCACGCTTGGCAGGCGGCTTGGGGATCGCATCACGTTCACCGTGTTTTAATAGGACGCTGCTGCCCATCCGCCGGTGGTTCTGGTCGCAGTTTTAGGAAACCCGGGTCGGAAGTTGTATTTCATCATCATCATTATTTTAGCCGTAGGACGTCCACTGCTGGACATAGATCCCATCGATCTCCAAAAGGCCCGTTTGGAAGCGGCGTTTCCCTGCGGTCTCTTTTAGGTCGTCTGTCCATCTTTAAGGTGGATGTCTTACGCTGCGCTTACCGGCCCGTGGTCTCCATTAGATAACCTTCCATCTGTTCTGCGTGCTATAAGTTGTATTTGTTACTCTTTAAATGTGTTTTAGGTGAACAGCAACTCTGCGGGCAGTTTGTCCGCCGCGCCGCTGCCATCGCTGCCCCTGTCGTGTTACCGGCAACAACTGCACCTGCGGCGTTGCGTTGTGTTGCGCAGTCATGCCGCCACGCAGGGTCTGCGGCTACACTGCTTTACCGAAGGTGAGCGATTGTTTGTTACAGCGCCATCTGTCGGTAACACGATGAAGCTAGCCAGAAGTTATCGTACCTTCGTCAGCAGCAGCTGCATATCTACCCTCATGATCATCATCATCAGCCAGAAGACGTCCACTGCTGATCATAAACCTCCCCCTTTAACCTCCACGCTGAACGACAGCCTGCCATCTGCATCCACTGGATGTCAGCGACTCTCACAATGTCGTCGGTCCATCTAGTGGGAGGCCTACCTACGCTGCGTCTTCCGGTTCGTGGTCTCCACTCGAGAACCTTTCTTCCCCATCGGTTATCGATTCTCGATCGATCTAATAGATTTAAACTAACAATTCTTGTATATAAATATACTAGCGACCCGCATGCTCGGCTTCGCACGGGTGTAATTTACATGCGAAGCCGGGGCAGGTCGCTAGTTACATAAATAAACCTTCCGTGAAAATGTATCTAACTGATGCTGAAAACCACATCAAAATCCGTTGCGTGGTTTAGGAGGAGTTAGCGGCCATACAGACAGACAGGCAGACGCGGAAAGCGACTTTAATTTATACTATGTAGAGATTTCGCGTATCTCAGTAACGGCTCTAAAGATTTGGATGAAATGTATTTATTTTGATAAGGGTATTGCTTTTCAAGTTTACCAATATAGTTTAAAAAAACCGAGTGAAGCCAGGCCAGGTACTATCGAGTTAATGTGGAACAACGAGACAAGTAGACGTGAACGATATTATGACTTAAAGTGACAAGTATACATTTAAAATTTAAACCGATAAATGAATCTCAGATTTTCTTGAATCATAAGCTAAGAATACTTTTTAAGTCATTATTTAAACTAACCAAATCAAAATTGGTTTAGCCGTTTGGGTGATATCACGCCACAGTTTTTTTTTTAAATATATTATTGATCTACGTTTATTTATTTTTTATTATCTTAGAGAAAGTAACGGTCTTAATTAACAGAGTTAATAATTCGCCACGGCGAATTCATATTTTTTTTGCATTCGGCGTTATTTTGGCCACCAACTCGCCTAACTATTTGACTTTTTACGTAATAAGTTCGTTTCTCCAGGTACGTCTCGGTCGCTGGAGCCGGTGGGAGTCCCGCTGTGCCGCGTAGTCCGGTTCGGAGACAGCTGCCAGCGCGTGGCGCGGTCTCTAGGAGCGCCCGCGCGGATATACTACAAAAGCGACGACAAGATGCGCATCCACCGCGCAGCCCAGCGCCGCCGCCCCCCGCCTGCCTCCGACTACTTCTTCAACTACTTCACGCTCGGCCTGGTGAGTAGCAAGGAAGTGCACACCAGAAGGATAAAAATAAAGCGAACGGTGGTTAGGTGATATAGACGCAATACATTATAATATTGGTGGGCACATAAAGTAGCTAACGCAGTCACTTTAATCACGTCCATCTTGTAGTAGACATAGGGGCAACTGAATAAATGGAGAGTGTGGATGGCTAGCACTCCTGCAGCCTCCACTCGCCAAGACTCGTGCCGAGAGCCTCTAGGAGGCGCCTCGCGAGTCTGGATGGGCCATAAGAGGAAAGACAATAGCGGAACATTAGAGCGGAGATTAGGAGCGTAAACGGTATAAACTTAGATGGCACCGTAATTTGAGCGTGGTATAGGTTGTCTCAAACTTCCGTAAGCGCTGCAGTCAGATAGCGTAGCGCTAGTATCGCAGTCAAGTTTCAAGCATTTCATGAGAAGCGCAACCGATGCCAGTAGATGGCGCTTTTCTTTATTCTCTTGAAATGTTGACATATCAATAAATTACTTATGACTTATGACAGATTGTATTTATGTGCGTAAAATCGAGGATCATTCCTTGGTATAATGGAGTTAAAAAGTTGTATTAAAGTCCTGTCTTTGAAGCTAGAGTTGGCGGTTTTTGTATCATCATGGTTGCTGTAGTGACCACAGCGCTGAATAGAGAGGAGTGGAAGAAACGAAGGGAGGCTTTTGCCCTTCAATGGGAGGACCATAGCTGAAATATAATGTAAATCAGCCTTTCCCAAAGTGGGCGATAACGAAAAAAAAAATGAAAAAAAATGGGGGCGTTGTGTAGAGGCTTGGGGGGTGATTTGTAATTTCATTTAGCTAGGAGGCCTCTTAGACACCGACTGCATGAGCTCTCGACTCTCAACTACAACTTGTGAACATCAACTAATATTACTCGGTTTGATATTTCTCTCTTTTTAGCGCCCCATTTTTTCAAAATGGGGGCAAAAAAATAATTTATTCTCAAAGTGGGCAGTAGACAAAATAAGTTTGGGAACCCCTGATGTAAATGTTAAATTTCCCAGGACATCCTGTTCGATGCGCGCACGCACCAAGCGAAGAAGTTCATCCTGCACACCAACTATCCGGGACATTACAACTTCAATATGTACCAGCGCTGCGAGTTCGAGCTAGCCGTGCAGCCTGACAAGTACTTATCACTTACTACTTGACTATTCAGTATTCATGTGTTTCATCATCATCATCATCATCATCAGCCAGAAGACGTCCACTGCTGAACATAATCCTCCCCCTTTAACCTCCACACTGAACAACAGCCTGCTTTTTGCATCCACTGGATGCCAGCGACTCTCACAATGTCGTCGGTCCATCTAGTGGAAAGCCTACCTACGCTGCGTCTTCTGGTTCGTGGTCACCACTCAAGAACCTTTCTTCCCCATCGGTTATCGGTTCTTCGAGTGATGTGGCCTGCCCATTGACACTTCAACTTGCAAATTTTAATAGCTATGTCGGTGACTCTGGTTCTTTGGCGAATATCCACGTTTCGGATTCTATCGCGCAAAGAAACTCCGAGCATAGCTCTCTCCATTGCCCGCTGTGATAAATGTTCGCATTCGTTTCATGCTGTTGACTATTCATCATCATTTCAGCCGTAGGACGTCCACTGCTGGACATACGCCTCCCCATCGATCTCCAAAAGGGTCGGTTGGAAGCGGCTTGCGTCCAGCGTATCCCTGCGGTCTCTTTTAGGTCGTCTGTCCATGTTGTGGGTGGACGTCCTACGCTGCGCTTACCGGTCCGTGGTCTCCATTCGAGAACCTTTCGGCCCCATCTGTTCTGCGTGCTATGTGCCCTGCCCACTGCCACTTCAACTTGCTAATCCGGTGGGCTATGTCGGTGACTTTCTTTCGGCTACGGAAGAGATCCGTAGACGAACGAAAGTCACCGACATAACCCACCGGATTAGCAAGGGAAATATGCCTTAGTACAATAGGCATGATGACTAATATATTTTTTATTACCTCATAAAAAAGTTGATCATAAATAGAGCATATCAACGAAAACAAAATTAAAATTAGTTGAAAAATAAATAAGATATAAGCATTTTAATTTCATGTTAGACAAAGATCGCCCTATACTGAGCCGTGACGACACGGCTCAGGCGCGCCATACAAATGCTATACCAACACACGCTTTGCGAGAAAGGGATAGAGCATCCCCTCTCTATACTTTAAACACTCATATCTCGGAGATTTATGAGCCAATTTAAATTATTTTTTCAGTATGTGTAATGAATTTAGTTATATTAATCGCTAAGCTGGTTATTTGTAATAAATTAAATATTAGTCATCATGCCTATTATGCTAACCTCGGCAGTGGTTACATATTTGAGGCGTTTGGGGTCGAGACATTGGGCCCTTGGGGACCGGGAGCTCATCTCATTTTCAAAAATCTTTCAGAGCGCCTGGATTTAGTTATATTAATCGCTAAGCTGGTTATTTGTAATAAATTAAATATTAGTCATCATGCCTATTATGCTAACCTCGGCAGTGGTTATATATTTGAGGCGTTTGGGGTCGAGACATTGGGCCCATATTTTAGGCTAATGTCCAGCAGTGGAGGTCCTATGGCTGAAATGATGATGATGATGATATTTCTCTTGTTAGTCGGATCAGAGTTTATAACGTATGTTGTTTCCGCAGATGTGAATCGAACTCGCTGGTAGAGAGCCGTGGAGCCACCTCCATAACAGCGTACAGCAAGTGGGAGGGAGTGTCCCGCGCGCTGCGCGTCTGCGAGCGGCCGTGCGTGCTGAACCGGGCATCCTCGACCAACACCACCAACCCCTTCGGCAGCACCTTCTGCTACGGCTACCAGGATATCATATTCGAGGTGAGATAATACGACGCTACACGAAGTATTTCTTTCATTAAAACACTGTTTTAAACTATCACGGTTGTTCACTAAAGTTATATGATTATTTACGGGATATTTACCGTGGTAAGGTTGTGGAATGAGCTCCCAATATTTCGGCGCAGTTACATGCACCATGTTCACGGGAAGACTGAAGGATGCGGGTGGTTGGTCGAACAGTTAGAAAGTTAGGTTTTTATTTCTTTCATTGTTTTTTGGACTATTTCTAGAGTTTATTTTTATTTTTATCATGTTTGTTTACTCAGATCTCCGTCATTCATCTCTATTCGTCATCTCCGTTGTGAACCGATTTGGAATTATTATTTTTTATTGGAAGGGTGTACATTCAGATTAGTCCCATCACAGAAAAGAGAAGTAAATAGAACGGAAATGAGAAGGAAAATCTGTCGCCAGGCATTATGACAGAACCTTGATTGACCATTCGTATTTATGTCAACGCGTCGAACTCCGCATCCAAAAAACTTGGATCTTACCTTTTTGGTTAGGTCTCAAAATTCTTTGTCCGCATCACAGTTGCTAACTGATTTCGAATGACTGACGTTTCGTTTATATGGGTGCAACTAGTTTCTAGTAGACTACAACAAGTTTCTTACAAAAATGCCTTAAAAAACAGCTGTTCTAACACAATTTAATAAATAATTAATAATAATTTAAACACAAAAAAAAATACTAAATCCTACTAATATTTATAAACGCGAAAGTTTGTATGTATAGATGTATGGATTTTTGTTCCTCATTCACGCTGCGACGGAACAACGTGTCGACCTGATTTTTTGCATAGGCATAGTTCAAGAGCCAGAGAGTGACATAGACTTTTCATCATCATCATCATCACCAGTTTTCATCACTACGCGGGTGAAACCGCGGGGCGCAGCTATGATTTTATAATTTTAAATCGGTTTAACTGATTTTTGTTGTTGTTTATTTGCAGGTGATGTCCAACAACTACATTGCGTCTATAACTCTGTACCAACCCGAGGGGACGCGGCCCAACTTCTCTGTCAACTCGATCGCGTGACAAAACCAGGTGAGATCCTGCCTAAAAACTATCAGTATATCACTGTTTTAAACTATCACGGTTGTTCACTAAAATTATATGATTATTTACGGGATATTTACCGTGGTACAGTAAACATGGTGCATGTAACTGCGCCGGAATATCATGCAGTTCATTCCACAACCTTACCACGGTAAATATCCTGTAAATAATCATATAACTTTATCAGTATATGTTATGTTGCGGTGGATTAATTAAGAAATAATAAAAAAGTCAAATGAATGGGGGTCCCCATACAACAAACGTAATTTTACTCATTTTTATATCAGCTCTCACGTAAAAACGGTAATACGTACAAGCATTAAACTTGGTATGATTACCTTCCATTAAAAATTATATGATGGTGAAACCGCATCAAAATCTGTTGCGTGGTTTCGGAGGAGTTAGCGATTATACAGACAGACAGACAAACGCGGAAATTAACTTTAATTTATACTATATAGAGAAGAGATACTTGTCTTTCTTCTTTATTTCTAAGATGTTTTTAGGGGCCTTACGGTTACCTGTTTTAAGCGATTCTGTTTAGGTGATTGCAAAAAGTTGTGCGACCGCATACCGTATCTCGGCGCGTTAAGGTTCACGTTCGCGTGATTTTCCGAATTTCGCTTTTTCGAGCCCGCGTTAAGGGTTAACCGTAAGGCCCCAGTACTAACTCGTATCTTATTTTTTTACTGAAAATAAAATAATAACATGAAGTTTCGTTTTCAGGAAGCTCCGGCAGATAAATACACGTCCTAAACGATTTTGGTTGATACACTAAATCCTCCACTTGTGTGACACACACAAACACACTGAAAAAAAGTACACACTCTTCACGCGGAGTCAACATATCTTTACCATAACGCACCTAAGAGGAAACAGTATTTAAAAAAAAAGTATGTGATAAAAAAAACTGTGAAAAAAAACATTAAAAAAAGTGAGTGACAGATCTCAAGGTGTGTAAGTTTATTTAATTATCTAGATTCAATGGACCGAAATAGTTTATTAATAAATAATTATTATTTTATGAAAAATACTTATTGTTAAGACGGTAAAAAGTGGAAAGTTTTTTTTTTTTAATCATGAAAATAATTGTTAGTCAATTGTGTTCTTTTAAATTATTTTCGTTTTTCGTTGATGCTTAAAAATGTGTTTTTTATTGCAGGTTTAATGTAAAAATACAGTGCGTGTGCAAAAAATTGCATTATAAAATTCGACATGAGCTTGAATAAAAAAAATATTACAATTTAGGTTTCGCAATTTAATTATTAATAAAAAAGGTTTTTGAAAACTGTAGCCTTTTAAATTTAAAATTTGGAGTAAAAAAACACATTTTTACACAACAGCTCTTAAAATCATGACCGAAGTTAAAAAAACTACAAGAAATTAGAATATAGACTGTTGTAAATATTCAGGAATTTGAGAGAAATTGATTTAAATCAAATTGATGTATTTTTTCTAAAACCGTAGAGTTAAAAAAACTAGTGTAAAAAACTGGGGCGTGTGCGTTAATATGTGCAAAATTATTTTTTTAATTTATCTACAGCACTATTTAATGCAAACAAATATTTTTTAAAAGCGCTGCTGCGTTGTTTATTTTTTTTATAATTATTTTGTCAATTTCAAAATACGTGGTGAATAACTAATCTTTTTATGTGACACTTCCTCAAAAAAACAAAATCGTAGTGCCTTATGTGTAAAACATATTTTTCTTGATTTTATTTGGGTGTGCCATTTATTTGGCGAGCACTGTAAATGTGTGGATAGCATGCAGTAAGAATATTATTTTATCGTTTTTTTTTTATGATACAGAAGAACAAAAGTTTAGAGCAGAACAAAGGGGCATAAAAATTAAAATTAACATCTGAGTTTTTTCTAACGTATTTTGTTGTAAAAAGATTTGAAAAATGCGGAAATAATAACGTTTTAGCGTTTGTAAAACTGATAAACAGATTTAGATGAAAATAGCATTTTTTTTAAGAGTAACAAAATTTTACTCGTAAATATTCAGTAAAACTAAATATTGGTTTTAATTCTGATGTACTCTAAACTAAATTTGACAGCTGTAAAATTGTTGCCATCCTTCTCTCACATATTAAAATAAAAAGAAAGGATAATTAAGATAATTTTAGTCCTGTCAGATTGGTTTAGTTTAGTGCACTCACTAAACCAAACCAACAGGACAGTACCCTTAGTACAAGTTTTGATAGTGTTCGAAAACTTTTTTCGTTTTCGTATTGTTCCATACATTGCTGGGCTAAAAGGTATTCGAAAACTTTTTTCGTATTAGAGTGAAGCAATCTATACCGCCGATTACTACCGATTTTAGTTCCTCCACGTTTCCGATAGAGGCGCTTTACTAAAATGTATGGAACAATATGTAAACGAAAAAAGTTTTCGAAAACTATCAAATCTGGGACTAAGCGTACAGGTCTAAAATTATCTTAATTTTCCTCTCTTTTCATTTTAATATGTGAGAGAAGGATGGCAACAATTGGCGTCGGCTCTGTCATACTGCTGTATGACAGAATCGACGCCACTAGCAGCTTAAACTGCGGGCACAGAGCAAAACTATCCAAAAAAAATAAAGATTAGTTATTCACCACATATTTTGTAGAAGTAAAAAAAAATATTATTTTATTATTATGCCAAATCACATAAGTGGTCCTTATCATTTTTTCGAACATTCTGATATTAATAATTTATTTTAAATCAAGTTTATAATATATATTATTAATTTAATTATTAAAAATAATTAGATCAGACAAAAATGTTGATGTGTTTGAAAATGTATGTTTGACATGTATGTATTGTGTATGTTTTAAATTGACTCATAGATTTTTATCACCCTTCGGTATTGAAACGTGACAATGACGATATTTTGCGAAATTAAATTCTATAGTATGATCGTGATCACTTTAAGGCCCTCTCTTCCAACTTTAAGCAATTTCGGTTATTCCAGTTTAAGTGTCTACTTCCATGGTTAGCTTAAAATTAAATAACACTTCTTTGCGCTTTTCTCCCGTTTTTAGGAATCATACCAAAATCAAATAAACATTTATTAAATTATGTCTGCGATATCTTAATATACAGATTTCATAATAATGAAGGAAATTGCCAAAGTACATTTTACATTACAGCTATACTTTTCGAAAAATATGAGAAAAACCTCAAACATAGATGTAGCAAAACGCACGACTGTGTGTAAGCGTCATGGTTTTGCTCCGCTAAATGCGACTTTAATACAATAAACCAAGCCTTATGGTCATCTATAGTAATAAGCGTTGCCTAAAAGTGGTAAAACCTCGCCTTAAGAGCGTTTAAACAAACCTCTCCCGCTTGTACATTACAATAATATAACTCTTTATTGACACCGTATAAAGGACATTAAACATAAGCACAAAAGGTGTTTTTTTCGCAAAGAGCGATGTCTCCCATACAAGACATAAAATGTATGAGGATGATACGAAAATGTTGCAATTTCATCATACAAAAAGAAATGCAACAAGGTATTATAAAACTTTGTTGTTTTATGCAAACTTTCGTGGTTCAAATATGTTTTAATAAAAAAAAGCAGTTATTCACCGATGCATATTTACTTTAATTAAGAACACTTTTTATTTTATAATTACTTCTCGAGCGCGAAGAATGAAAAGAAGGAAGGCCCTGCAATGGGATAGTCACGAAACTATAGTCTGTGTGAAATTCCCGTGTAATATAAATAAAATGGTATAGTCACGGTCAAAATAACAAATAGGAAAAGGGCCTCTTAAGGTTGACTTCCGTGCATCGCGGTCACAGAAAAGAAAATTATGTTATGTTAAAATTAGAACGGCTGTCAAGGCATTTTTGTAAGGTTGTAGCCAGTTGCACCCATAAAAACGAAACGTCAGTCATTCGAAATCAGTTAGCAACTGCGATGCGGAGTTCGACGCGTTGATCTAAATAAGAATGTTCACTCATAATGCCTGGTAACAGATTTTCCTTCTCATTTTCGTTCTATTTACTTCTCTATTCTGTGATTGAGGTCGACGCACGCGTCTGAAGCGCGTGGCTGCGTTTTAGTACCATTTTACGTAAAAAATATTGAACTTGCAAACTAAAAAGCGCGAAAAGCGTGAACACACTGTTAAATATTAGAATTAGCCTTGAAAGTGATCATACTATAGTTTTGAAAGGCTTCACATTGGCATCGATTCTGATGTACTCTAAACTAAACTAAATTTGACAGCTCTAAAATTGATGCATCCTTCTCTCACATAGAGGAAAGTCACCAAATATGGAATACCATTTTGTTTTAGGGAAATAAAAAAAAAAGTTCATAAATTTTTTAACAGTTTAATGTTATTACTAATCAGTCATATATTTCTTTGTAGTAATTAACAGTCTTTAATCAAATATATCAGTAATCAAATTAAAATCTAACACAAAAACAAAAATCACAAATGAGTAACCAAATATGGAATAGGTACCCATATATAGAATATCAACAATCATTAACAAAAATAGACGGAAATATCTATGAGATCAAATAAATGCAAATAAAATGTTATGATAAATGAAAGAAGTGACTTAATTCACTTGCAAAAGTCACAGATCCAACTATCAAACTCCGGACCAGCACAATCATAATGTGCCCAGAGCCCACACGTTAAGAATTTTATCCAGCTTTCTCCACGTTCATCCATAGAAAAAAGTCTTGAACAGAACATACATTCAGCATCAGCAGAGTCAGGAGATACTTGGTCCATCAACTCATCATGTTCACTGCCATCATCAAACCGGATAACGTCCTGTTCCTCAATATTCCATAATTAGACACCGACGACTGTCCATATTTGGATTTTTATACTAGTTCAAACTCGCCTGAATATTTTTTAAGTCACAATATTTAAATCACAAAATATCACAAAATGTTAAAAATAAACATGATATCGATATACTAAATGGTTTAATAATAATATATACCTACCTAATTACAGATAATACTCATTTATTACTTACCTTTAAAATTTTCCGTGGGACAACAAAACAAAACACGCCTGCCACACGTGCAGCGTTCGCGCAACTTACACAAATGGTATGAGTGCGATATCAAATAGACCGAATAAAACCGTAGATATTCGTGTTTTGCGTTTCATACTTATATTCTTAGAGAAATTAAGAAATTCCATATTAGGATACTATTCCATATTTGGTGACTTTCCTCTATTAAAATGAAAAGAGAGGCAGATAATTTTAGTCCTGTCAGGTTGGTTTAGTTTAGTGAGTGGTATGACAGAATCGACGCCATTATTTGAATCAAATGTATCTTCAGTTGTTTTTATGGCAATATACTATCAAATTTACGTATTTTCGTGGTATCAGACCTTTTTTGCTTCAAGGCCAATATTTGCGAAATTGGCCTTTGATGTAACATGCCCTAAGTCATAATTTGGTGTAAATGAGCTTCTGATATATAGGCTAGGCCAGCGGTTGTGAATTTGTGACTGCTGTTAAGGCAATATGACACTTTAGCTTTGGTGATAAGTACTTGAGTTGCTTGTTTTTGAACTGTTTTAGACTTATTGAAAATACGTATTACTTCAAGCAACGATATAAATTAAACCTTCTATAAAAAAGGAATTGAGAGAGAGAAAGAGGGTGTTTTTTTAAATCTATTTCTTTGTGTCTACAGACACCCTGTACTAATGTGCAAATAAACTAAACTTTCTATGAGCACTCTTTACTAATTTACAAATATATCATCATCATTATCAGCCTGTATCAACCCACTGCTGGGTATATTATATTAGCCGGATTTCCATATTTCGGACTCGGTCTCTCAGTCAAAAGTAATTTATTCAAAAATATCAATTTACACGTCTGCATAGATTAATAATTACAAATTGTATACAAAAATTATAAAACAAACAACACAAATAAAAACAGAAATAATAATGTAAATTACCAATAAATACAATTATTTAAATTCGATAAAATAAGAAACTAAACAATTTTTTTGTTTGTTTTCACGTCTTATACCTTACGTGGCACCATTGCCCTTTGTAAGACTCTGATTTTGTGCACTGCCTCTTTGTTTAACGTCCATGTTTCGGCACCGTAAGTCGTCGTGGTATTTTTTAGTGTAATATAATTGATTATATCAGGCATGTGAGAACGCATCAAGTGACTATAAAACATGTTTTGAAAAAATAGGTAAGGAAAAATACAGGGTCGGCTTCAAGGACGATTGTGGGGGCAACATTAGCCATCTTAAAAATTATTAATTCAATCTTTCTTCTCGCTCTGGTATAGTAAAAAGAGAGAGATAGGTAGCCATCTGAGGAGAAAATATGACATAAATAATACATAATGTATATATATATGTATATATATATTTATTAGGTTGCAGTCTAAGACAGTTCAAAAGTATAAAGCAGTACGTTTGATGAAGCACAATTGATCACACGTGTGGTTTTAGAGTTATAAAATGGCTATGGTGCCATATAACGAAAAAAAAGTTAAAAATTCGACAAATAATATAATAAAAAAAGTATTAAATTTAAGGTAGCGTTACGCTGCGTTTGGGTTGTCGGTGTGCAAATATTTTATTGTGATATTTTTTCGTTAGAAATGTTTTAGATGACAGAACTAAACTAGATGTCGCTGCCTTTTTCATAGCAGTTCTCTTATTGCGTTTTTAGTTAGATTAATTCTATCATCTGAAACCTTCAATTTCATTGTCATAACCAGGTTGGAGCCATCTTAAAGAAGTATGAGCCACCTTTCGACTTAACATGGGCATGTTAAGTCGATTATTCAAATAACCCGGAATACAGACTATAACAATAATAATAAAACGGCCATACTTTGAAAACGCAACTTAAGTAATATCAGTGCTTAAAATTGCTGTCACGCTTTCGCGTGTGAAAATTCCTGCCAGCGAAAAGTTGACAGAGCAATTTTAAGCATTCCGTAACTTAAGTAAGGCCGTTAATCTACATTTCTGGTCCTCATAGTTTCAGCGTTAATTTCTCAAGTCACTATTGACTCGAAAATGTAACGTGTAAAACTAATTGTTTTATTTTAAAAAGAAACCCGATAAAATGCAAATCCTACGTTTATCGCTTGCATAAAGTATTTGCACACTGTTATACTTTATATTTTTTATAATGACTAGGATACTTTTTGCACTGTGCTCTGTAATTGTCACGGTGTGTAGTACTGACTCATAATCATAACGATTGTATGTATTTATGTCAGCCTTTTCTTAAACAGCGATCAGTTGATGACGTCATCTGATATAGTAATCCGTTGGGAAGACCTTTTAATATAAAATAACTGGTTAAAAATGTATGTTCCATTACAACGAAATATGGACTCAGGCGTTTCTAAGTGGGGGGTATTGCCCCTGCTCAAATGAATGTAACTTTATTGATTTTCTCAACAAAAGTTGAAGGATTATAATTGTATGCGGTTCTTATTTATTGACCCTTTTTGGTCTATCATGACACTATTGCACGTTTAATTTAAGTAATAAAATTGTAATTTTCATTTTGAGCTTTTAAAACATGAAATTTTGAATTGAAACATTTAAAGGGATAAAAATTAAATTACTAATTAATCTACGTAATTTACAAAAATCAGTAAGTGACATAAGCAATAGATACAACTTCTGTCACCTGTCACTCTCTTTGACATATACATGGGTATGGGAGTGATGTGGTATAACACCCTAGAATCGAATATAGCCCCCAATTTAAAAGGCTGACATATCAAATGGTATAATAGAACTATAGCTTGTGTGTTATACGTATAGTAGTGTTATATGCATTTAGGGATACATAACAACCTTTGTGATAGTGACTAGCTGGCCGACCCATGCGGCCCGCGATATAAGGTTTGCACATAAAGATAAGATCAGAAATCTTTTCAGCAAGTGTTCCGTTTTTACTTTTCCGTACGGAACGCAAAAAACATATTCAGTTTAAAATTGTTTTTTCTTTGTAATTAACTGGATAACACTATTATTTATTAACATAACATATATGTTATTAGAGTCTTGGTCACAGTTTTTGATTACCGATAAAGTATTCCAAACTGGAATTCTCTCCCCAGGCTTAATCCTGAGTGCGTTCCTGTCAATAATTTAATCTTATCACCCGTAACAGTCGTTTTAGTTTTTATAATTTTTTTTTCATTGAAATTATACACTTTTACCAGACTTTATAGTACATAATTTTTTTTTTTGTTAAATTAGAACGGTTGTCAAGGTTTTAGTAAGAAACTGAGATGCAGAGTTCGATGCGTTGATCTAAATAAGAATGTTCAATCAAGGTTCACTCATAATGCCTGGTAACAGATTTTCCTTCTCATTTCCGTTCTATTTACTTCTCTTTTCTGTGCCCTATGTACCTACGCAGTAGTCGCTCACGTACGTTTCCCTATGTACGTTAGCGGTCACGGGATTGAGATATCTCAAGCACCCGTCTTCTAGCCTACCTGTGACCACATACATTGAAAACTGTTCAAAACGTCAGGAATTAAAATAATGTCTAATACACGCGATAAAATTCGGTAAAACTGTTTAATTTTAATGTGTCTTATTCGCGAAAATTTAAGAATTTATTACTAATTGTTCTGCCATATCTTTATGTGCCTAACCTATGCAGAATTTCACCGACCGTACTTAAAATAATCTACTGTACAACTTATAATGCATTTTATTTATATTACACGGGAATTACTCACTAAAGATTAAGCCGGTCACTCCGACTATATACTGCACACAGTGCAAAGCAAGACGCAGCCGCGCGCGCTCTTTCACCTTGAAAAAGACTGCCTAATGTGGTTGAAACTATAGTCGGAGTGGTCGGCTTAATCTAACGTGAGTAATTCCTGCGTAATATAAATAAAATGTGTGAAAATCACGTTAGTTTCTATATTATAATGCGTTCCTAGCTGTCAAAATTTCAACCCCGTTGTCGCGTTTGCGAATCATATACCGCTGAGTTGGTTACTATAAATTAACGCCCATCCCGTCCTGCCCATGTTTCTATCGGACTGCCAGAGCGGGCACGAAAAATCGACACCGCTTCATGGTTGATATTTCGGAAACCCGTATGAAGCGCTTATGCTTGATTAACACGTTATTAATAGATAAGTGATTTAGTGCTTTAGTAGCCATTTAGTTGGACGGACAGTTCCAGTGGCGTTCACACAACGCTGCAGAGGCGTGCGCCCACGGCAGGGGTACGTGCGGGTAGCGGGACGGGCAAAAAAACCGATCCTAATCTACCTGCTGACGATATGTCAGTAATTTACCAACTTACGCCCAAAATTGACTGTTTATACGGTCAAATTTAGTTGCATAAAGCACTAATTCAATTATCTACTAATAGCGTTAGATTCCACTTTCATTAAGTGAAATTCTATTCTGTGGAATGCGCTGCCTGAATGGGTGATCCCTGATAGTTACAATCTGGGTGTCTTCAAATCACGAGTGAATCGATTTCTTCTAGGAAAACGAGCTCCTTCGTAGACCGCATTATCGCTTTATTTTAGGTAGTCGGTGAAATTCTGCATCAAGTTCTTTAATTACTTTAAGTAGTAACAATTATAACGAGGCATAATAAATTAAAGTTAAAAGGTAACACTTTAAATTTATTGTGAAAAATGTACATACAATTTCAGATTGCCAGTAAAAAAAGCAATGTTGCCTGATGAGAAAAACTTAACGCTCTTAAATAGGCAATTTTAGTTGTTGCAAAGTTGATCAATTTGTTATTATTTAAGAATACATTTTCGAGTGTTTGTACTAAGTTTGATCTCAACAAATTCGGAAATGGTCTGGTAGTTCATAAAAAAAATGTGTCAAAAATGGGGAAATTATTTTTGTACTTGATTTTATATTGGGTCAAACAAAGTACATAACACAACGCGGTAGGCACCTGTATAAAATAGCAAAAATATAGAGTTGCCATAACATAATATTGTAAATACGGGTAGCAAACAGATTCTGAATTTTAAAAAGTCTTTGACATTGTAAATATTTTAAGATTAAAAATAAATTAAGAATTCTCCAGAACCAGTTCAAAAGTACCTGAATATCAAAAATAAGATTTTGGAACTTGTAACACTGAAACAAAGTTAGATTTTATGGCAACTCTATCATGATTTTTTCTTCAAAAATGTGTAAAATATAGAGAAATATCCACGAGGGTGTGGTTGTAGCTAGAAATACATGTGGGCATTAAAACGCTGTGTAAAATACATAAATTACATAAAACGCAGTTTAAAGATCATAATAAAATAACATGGTGTTAAGGGAATTACGCAGCGTCTGATTTTCATACAATTATTGAAAAAAATATGTTTTTCCACTAAAAAGAGGCGATTGCACAGAGGTTAGAGATGTGCAAAAAAGTGAACTAATAGTAGATTTTGCATCAACCGCAAAGTGAGTTACTAATGCACGTGCTATGTTGGTGCCCGAGCGCATGTGAAGGCACTAAATTAACAGGAGTAAATATAAAAAAATATACCTACTCAAAATAAAAACTCAAGTTTCAGTCAAGTGGGACAGACCCGCATTTTTGAAGATTACAAAATGAGCGCCGGCGCTCACTTCGTTTCAGTCGGTCTCTAGCCGTAGGAGGTGCGACACCATTGGCGGGTCCAAGGGGCATGGGGGCCCCCCCAAAACACCTAGCGATTCCATACATTCGACTCGAACTTTTCGATTTGATTCAGGTGCACCTTGTCTGAATGACCCCCTCAAAATGAAATCCTGGATCCGCCCCTGTGCGACACGAGTCTATTGTGACATTATAACGAAACATCTGACAAAATTATGCCTTCGTGTGCCGTAGTGTAAATACAAAACAAAAAACCGCTACCTATTTTTTGTAACTAATGTACAAGGGGCCTTACGGACAACAGCTAATTGCGGCACCTAATACGCTCAGTTGGAAAATCACGCGAACGTGAACCTTATCGCGCCCAGATACGGTTTGCGGTCGCGTGATTTTCCAACTGAGCGGATTAGGTGCTGCAATTAGCTGTTGTCCGTAAGGCCCCTGTACATGGTTATAATTAAGTGTTGAAGTATATGTCCGACGGTTTTGACTCTTTTTTACTGAGCAAGTTCAGTGGTTATGTCCCGTCCATTCGTTTTATTTTGGTCGAAGGTTTTACCAACGCTTGTAATCCCTCTACACCATGGTTATAAAATACATATGTTAATTAGAAACGAGACCATCTCTCACTGTTATATGAATACTTAATCATGTTGTAAATCACTTGTTTTTATTCATAAGATCTGTGGGCATATTACGAGTATTTAGTGCGTAAACGTATCGAATTCCATACAAATTTCAATTTCGAAACACAAATATTTTTTTGTAATTCGTTACGTATTTCACGCATGTTGAGGAGGTCCACTGTAGTACCTAATGATTTGATTTAAATACGAGTAGATTCGAGTCAAGGAAGATAGACTAACAGGAAAGACAATAGCGGAACATTAGACCGTAGCTCGAGTCGCGGGCATCCAGTGGATGCAAAAGGCAGGCTGTCGTTCAGTGTGGAGGTTAAAGGGGGAGGCCTATGTTCAGCACTGGACGTCTTCTGGCTGATGATGATGAGACCGTAGCTCGGAAATTCGCCTAAAAACGGTATAAACATAGATGCCCATATTCTTACCGATAACATCTCCGCGGTTGAGTCGTAAAAGCGAGCTTTGACTTGCCCAATAGACTTGTCATTATAAAAATCCAACATATCTCAGAACAGAAAAAAACAAGGGGTAAGGTGATTTAGGCGCTGCGCAAACGTAGACACTTTTTGTTGCCGACACGGCACCCAGTATCAATCAAGTGGAAGCAACTGGCCCCCGATCCTACTAAAGAAATTGTTTTTAAATTGTAATCGTTTCAATTTTATTTTTTTAATAATTGCCACAAAACTGAGTTTAAATTTTTTTTATACTAGAATAATTCCACCACCGAATATTATAACTTAGTGTAGAAAAAAATTAAAAACTGTCAATTTTGAGGCAATTATTTTAAAAATAAAATTTAAACAATTACAATTTAAAAACAATTTCTTTACTAGAATCGGGGGCCTGGACACAAAGTCTGCGCAGGGAGTGGCTGATCCGACACAAAACACAAAAGTGTCCACGTTTGCGCCCTGCCTTAGGCGACTCCTAGGGTTAGTGAAAACGGGCATCTTTGGAAAGGATAATTAAGAAAGAGGTGCGCAGTTCCTAAACCCCTTTGACCCTAGTAACCTGCGCTTATTTAGCATCATTAGTTGACTAAATTCCACACGCGCCCACACAAAGCTGCTTACTGTGTCATGCTGAATCATAATCCAGATGACGATCTTTATGCCACCCATTCTCCCACGTGGGATCACACATGTGGGAGGGTACTGGTGACGTACAGGACGTCACCAGTAGTACCCTTAGTACAAGTTTTGATAGTATTCGAAAACTTTTTTCGTTTTCGTATTGTTCCATACATTGCTGGGCTAAAAAGTTTTCGAAAACTTTTTTCGTATTAGAGTGAAGCAACCTATACCGCCGTTTTTTACCGATTTTAGTTCCTCCACGTTTCCGACAGAGGCGCTTTACTAAAATGTATGGAACATACGTAAACGAAAAAAGTTTTCGTAAACTATCAAATCTGGGACTAAGCGTACAGTTGTCCTTTTCTTCAATGCAATCATCATCATCAGCCTATTTAATGTTCGTCTACTGCTAGACGTAGGCCTCTAAAGAACGCAACAAGGCACGATCTTCTGCTTTTCGCATCCACTTGCCGCTGCCTGTCGCAGGTCGTCACTCCACCTGGCTGCAGGGCGTCCTACTCTACGCAATTTGTCTTCATTTTGCGAGTGAATCTGTTTCTTCTAGGCAAGCATGCTCCAGCGTAGACCGCATCATCGCTTTACTTCACGCGAGATGGCGGTCAATCGCAAGCCAGCCTATTGAATTTAAAAAAACCGGCCAAGTGCGAGTCGGGCTCGCGCACTGAGGATTCCGTACCACCACAAAATTCAATAACGAAATTACCAGTTATAACTTAGTAATGTACAGAAATTTGTCACCGACTCGCACTTGGCCATCATTTATTATTTGTTGTTGATATGAAGTAAAGAAACTGGTAATTTCGTTACTTCAACGACCTTACCATTTCTTTCACTGATAGAAATGCGATATTTACTAATTTTGAAGTCGGTTTCTTAAATTAATAATCATTGTAATTTATGGTGGTAAGGAACCCTCAGTGCGCGAGCCCGACTCGCACTTGTCCGGTTTATTGAAATCTTATGAATGAAAACAAGTGCGTTTGTAAGCCACGAATTAAGTTTCCAACATGTGTTCATAGTTTCCAATTGTAGCCAATACTAAACTTGTTTAGATGAATTTGTTATTAGCTTCCTTGAAATGTTACAATATTGTAAGGATGGCTTCAAAAAGCTTGTGCAAATATCTTGTTGATTTTTAATTTTATGTAACACGAAAAGTGTCATCAATCATTTTATATTCAGTCAAGTGGGTACAAAAAGAAAATTGTCTCAAAAAATACCAAAAAATGAAATAAAGGATTTCGTACCGAATAAATTTTGTTTTCTTTTTCTCGTGTTCGTAAGGGCATGCAACTTCCATTTGCTGTTTTTGATTACTAACAGGCTACCGTGATAAGGTTGTGTTGAGTTACATGGTACATGTAAAGGTAGCTTTACGATGCTGGCGACCGCGACCGGCGACGCGGCCGCTGCCGCCGGTCGCCGTCGCCAAGATCGAAATGCTACCTTTACTGCGCCGAAATATCGGGAGCTCCATCCACAACCTGATAAATATCCCGTTAATATTATTTATTTTTGGTATTATTTATTGTTCTTATCAGCAGCGCAGAGTGAATGTTGAATTGATACCAGACCAGCGACCGCGACCGCAAACTGTATCTGAGCGCGATAAGGCTCACGTTCGCGTGATTTTCCAACTGAGCGGATTAGGTGCCGCAATAGAAGGTAAAGACTTGCATTGCAAAACTACGGGAAGATTGTGAATAGTCGCCTTGAAGTTTGTGATAAAATTGAGGATAAACTATATTAGCAGCAACAATGCCGTTTACAACCGAGTGCTATTTGAAATAGAAGCAAAAAAATATCCTATTAAACAACTGTACCGTAATTCGAAACCTAATTATACATGAGAGTAGCGTACTTGACTTTCGTTGCGTACTAGCCGTGCTGTGATTGGTCCGCTCGTTCGCTTCGTCCAATCAGTGTGACTCCGCCCCTTCCGCTCCCCTCTAGCGATCACCCCACCTAACCATCACCCCAGGCAGTGCTCTGGAGCGCAACTTGGTTTCATTGGCGTTTGGATTTTCATCCAAAGCGGTCGTAACTAGAATACTTTACAGACCGCGCCGTGCTAGTGTATTATTCAGATTTTTATTCCTTTAAAGGTATAATTATTACAACCGGAAAGTCTGCACATTTAGCATTTGAATTTAACGGTGTTACCGTTCGTTTTTTTTTTAAATGTTTATAGAATTTTACTAAGTACATTAACGTGTGTTTTAGTGTTTTAGACGGATATTACAGGTCCAGCTCCAACGATGGAAAATATTTCGGATCCAACGATGGAAAAAACTACGGATACAAGGAAGGAAAGAAAAAGGAAGGTACATAAACGTTCGAGCTCAGAATCAAATTCTAGTTCTTCGTCAAGCTCTAGTTCGTCGTCTGACGATAGTGGCAATAAAAGACGCCGCAAGAACAAACACAAGAATAAGAAACGCAGTAAGTTAAACAGATTGTTTTCTGAAATAGCTGAAATTAAATCTCGTTTAAATGATAACAACCAAAGTAATAATCATCCTGATTCACAATATGACAACGACTACCTTAGTCTTTGCGAAGATCCAAACACGAGTGGTGAATTTTACACTGAGGAACCTCCCAGAGCACCGTCAGCTCAAACTGTGGAACTTCTAAACGAGCAAAAATTCAATTTTTCTGTGAAAACTAAAACCAAGGAGCCGACAATTCCTCTTACTACATCGGCTTATCTCGAACAGTTAAAAGACCTGCAACGCTTTGAGCAACCCGATTGGAATAGCGTCCGCTACTCTGACACTCAGAAACGCTACCTCCATTCACCTGGGTTCACAAGCCTCGATTCCAATGAAGAGATCAAGCGCTACGACAATTCTAAGTTTTCAGCACGAATGGAAAACACATTCGCAGGACTGACATATGCTTTGCTTAAACAAAAAGAAGCACTTCAAGCAGATCTGAAAGAAGTTTTGGGCGGCATGCAACAGTCAAATTTAAGTGCAACAGAAATGGGCTTGAAACTGAATAGTACACTTACAGCTGGTGAGTATTCAAAGGTTACCAGTGACATATTTCAAATAGTATGCGGCCATAGAGCTGAGTTAATCCAAAGCAGACGAGAGTCTATGCTTACGGCAGTAAAAGATCCATTCCATAAAAATGCACTCAGAAAGATTCCGCCTTCATGCACCACTCTCTTCGAGAGTGAACAATTCAGCTCTACGCTTGAAAAAGTTGGTGGCATCAGGAGTACCTTTTGGCCACTGTCTACTCCAAAGGAACGCACCTCTGAACCTCAGAACGTTCCAGGACCGTCACAACGAACAAGTAACCAATATAAAAGGTTTCATGAAGGACCAGCACCACAGGCGAAGCAGAACGCCACGATGAAATATGTCTCGAACAACTCCTTTCGAGGTAGAGGCGGTAAACAGCAGCGACGACACAATGATCAACCTTACAAAAGACGCAATTCCCCCTCATCCCACCGGGATAGGAGAGGAAACAATCGAAAATATTGACTCGAAACCATTCCATGCCGGTCAGCTACAAAAATACTACGTTCGATGGCAAATGCTCAGGGCTCCGCCCTACATTCTCAACATCATAAGTGGCTACCGCATACCATTCAAAACGAAACCGCCATTACATCTACCGGGAAACTTCACCAACCAAATACCTCACTCGTCAGAAATGACCAAAGTTATTCACATCATGCACACTCAAGGTGTCATAAGAATCGCAACGCGATCTGCAAGCTTTGTGTCATCGATGTTCCTCAGACCGAAAAGCGACGGTACGATGAGACCAATTTTCAATTTAAAAAACCTGAACAAATATGTCGTCATAGCGAAATTCAGATTGATAAACCATCACCGTGTACCAGACTTTCTTCAAGAAAAAGACTGGATGGCGAAAATCGACATTCATCAGGCCTACTTTCATTTGAGAGTCTCATCGAGCCATCGATGCTTCCTTCGGCTCATTTACGAAGACATATTGTACGAAATGACCTGCTTGCCTTTCGGCCTCAGTTCAGCTCCGAAAACATTTGCCTCACTAAGCAATTGGATAGCTCAAAAACTTCGAGAACAAGGTCTGCGAATCATTGTATATTTGGACGACTACCTCCTAGTTCATCAAAACCCATTGACACTACAAAGACAAATTGCAACTGTCGTAAGTCTACTCGAACACCTTGGCTGGAAGATAAACAAAGAAAAATCCATTCTGGAACCTCAAAAAAATATAGAGTTTCTGGGTGTGAATTGGAATACATGGCAAAATGTAAAAACATTGCCACAAAGATCTCTGGTCAGACTCGAACAACAACTACAGGCCAGGCTGACATCCAAAACAACCAATCTGAAGGAATTCCAAAAAATTATAGGAACGTTAAACTTTGCAAGTTTTATTGTCCCAAGAGGACGACTGAACTACCGAGCCCTACAAGTACAAGCGAACTCGCTAATGAAAGGTCGAGGCCCAAATGTGACACTGTCTCTAGAATCGCTACAGGAACTACAATGGTGGCTGCAAAATTACAAAACCAACTCTCGCATACGCAATCCCCAACCAGCACATTACCTCACCACCGACGCGAGCGATATTGGATGGGGTGGCAAGTTGGACAACCAAGACTTGCAAGGAACTTGGCTGCGGACAGAACAAAACTTACATTGCAACCAAAAAGAAATGATAGCTATAATAAAAATATTACAAGATCAAGGTCACTACCTTCAATCGAGTGCACTGCTAATCCAATGCGACAACAGAACAGTAGTATCATACCTTCGCAACGAGGGCGGTACAAAATCACAAGCACTGATGAGTTTAGCCAGAGAGGTATTCAGAATCTTAGACCGATACAACATTTATGTGACAATTTATCACCTACCAGGCAATTACAACACGGATGCAGACCACTTGTCCCGCCTAAAGCCATCACCGGAATGGCATCTTCTCACAACCATAACAGACCTAATCTTCAAGAAGTGGGGGAAACCGGAGATCGACCTCTTTGCTTCCCGTCGAGCCCATGTGGTCCCCAATTATTGCACGATCGACAGGCGAGATTCTCAAGCTCTTTGCTACGACGCCCTCGGGCAGACCTGGAACTTCGAGCTAGCTTGGGTATTTCCACCACCACACCTGATACCGAAAGTATTAAACCATCTGAACAAGTCAACAGGAGTTTACCTGATGGTCGTACCACGGTGGCAGAAAGTGTACTGGAGGCCGGATTTGAAGAACAGAGCGCTGAGTCCTCCATTCACAATCAAAAACTTATCGGAGGTTCTAGTAGACGCGACAACCTGCCAGCCACCACCGAGAGTGAAGGAAATGACACTGGAAGTTTGGAGATGTGGGGGTGGGATCCGAGCTTAACCGACTGGAACGATGAACAGAAAACACTTTTAGCTGGCGCTTGGAGACAATCCACCCTGAACACTTACAGACCAGCTTGGAAAAGATGGCTCTCTTGGTGCAGTAAAAACTTAATCGACCCGCGAAAACCTAACGGGTCACAACTAGCAAGATTCTTGGCAGATTTGCATCAAAAAGAAAAACTGTCATTGAGTACCATTGTGGTTCACAAATCTGTGGTATCCTCTTTCTCAAACCCAGAAAACTTTAGTAAACTAAGTTCACATACGCTAGTAAAGCAAGTATTAAAATCAATCTCATTGGCTAACCCGAAGCAACCTCAATCACCTATCTGGAATATAGACACATTAATTCAACACCTCAGCAAAAAATCTCCCGAGGAAATGAACTTTTATGAGACTTCGGGGCACACAGCAGCTATACTTCTTCTATGTTCAGGACGTCGAATACACGATTTGACTCTCCTTAAAGTCTCGACGGACCACTGTGTAATATCTCAAAACAATATAGTTTTTTGGCCCGCCTACGGTTCTAAAACAGACAAGGCAAACCAGCGCCAATCGGGTTGGAAACTCTTACGAAACAATAACAATCGTAATTTGGATCCAGTTCTTTGGATCACTCAGTTGATACGACTCTCTAAACAAAGAAGAGAGACTGCAAATACTGACAATCTCTTTATCAGCACGTATGGAAAACCTAGACCAGCGACACGCACCATAATTGCAGGCTGGGTTAAGAACATACTTAAAGAAGCAAATATTGAAGCTACACCCGGCAGTTTCCGGTCAGCAGTGGCATCAAGAAATTGGATAGACAATTTTCAACTCGATGACATACTGGCAAGAGGAAATTGGAAATCACCTAATACTTTCAAGAAGTTTTATCGTAGGGAAATTATACCCTCTAATGCACAATCTATTTCAATTGAAACTTGCTTTGAACCTATAAATATCACTGAAAAATATTAATTTCATTGATAATTTAAGATTGACCTGTGATTTTGCTATGTTTATTTACATAAATTACATTATATTTACACAATTATAAAATACATTGATTTGACATAAATTAATATTACTGTCTCTAAAACTCCGTTAAATATATCACATTGGCGTCACCATCACCACCAGACGATAACAAACACTTCTCTCATGTATAATTAGGTTTCGAATTACGGTACAGTTGTTTAATAGCGATGTTTTACCTACAAATAAAACATTTATTAAACATACTTACCTAATTCGAAACCTAATACTTTCTAATTCTGCCTGGTGGCCATTTACATGAGATAACCAATGAAACCAAGTTGCGCTCCAGAGCACTGCCTGGGGTGATGGTTAGGTGGGGTGATCGCTAGAGGGGAGCGGAAGGGGCGGAGTCACACTGATTGGACGAAGCGAACGAGCGGACCAATCACAGCACGGCTAGTACGCAACGAAAGTCAAGTACGCTACTCTCATGTATAATTAGGTTTCGAATTAGGTAAGTATGTTTAATAAATGTTTTATTTGTAGGTAAAACATCGCTATTTTGCTAACGGGTTTTTTCTAAACTGTGTTTGTTACTTCACTATAATTACTGAAATACCTACACACTAAGGTAGGTATTATAAATATACAAGTGTGTGTTGCCAGTGATGACATACGGCAGTGAAACGTGGTCTCTCACAAGCTCAAAGTCGCACAACTCTCAAAGAAACTCCGAGCATAGCTCTCTCCATTGCCCGCTGAGTGTATTATATATACCTGTATAAAAATGAATCCCAATTTACCTTCGTCTGGCCATAACTTAAGAACGACTTTACCGATTTCATTTTATTTTTTTTAGTTTTTTAATCCTTTGTAGAAGGTATGGAAAGAAAAATAAAGAAAATAGCGCAGAAAATTGAAAAATTTCAGATAACTTTAAAACGATTTTAACTTTGCGCGTTTGACAGTTCTAAGACAGGATAACGTCTGTCGGGTAGCTACAGCTAGTACGTACATAATTTATATATTTTACTTATACGTGAGTTACCTATTTTATAACCAGGATTAATCATATCTATTAGTTAAAATGAAAATTAACATAATTGACCTCGAGGGTAATACGAGACTTAGCTAATGGCAAATTACGGTCAATTGCTTCTCTTTGCTCCTAGCATTATCATTGTAGATTAGATACATCTATAAGTAGATACGTACTACTGTTGTCAACTTGTCACCTCTGTTGAAGGTATAATGCTCTCTGTTACATACCTACCTTAATATTATTATCTATTTTTACATGTTAACCAACATACCTACTAAATGCACGACGCATTCTCCGATTATTTCAATAACTAGCTGTTGCCCGCGACTTCGTACGCGTAGATTTTCATACAATATTTCAACCCCCTTTTGCCCCCCTTAATTCAGCCCTTTCGCAAAATCCTCTCTGGGCGGACCTCTACACCCCGAAAGTAATCTACTTGCCAAATTTCAACAAACTTTCAACAAAAAATAAAACCCCCATTTCTCATCTTTAATCCGTCTTTTCCAAAAAAAATATATGTGTTACCGGCAATGTGTATAATTCAGGTATTCTATACAATGCCTAGGCGAGATGTGAGAGAGAGAGAGAGTATGAGTGTGTGTGTGTGTGTGAGAGAGAGAGAGTATGAGTGTGTGTAGGTGAGTGTGAGTGTGTGTGTGTGGGGGTAAGTGTGAGTGTGGGTGTGTTTGTGGGCGTGAGTGTGCGAGTGGGCTTGAGTGTGAGAGTGGGCATAAGTGTGAGCGTGCGTCTGCGCGAGCGTCAGACCGTGTGCATGTGTGTGTGTGTGTGTGTATTTGTGAGTGTGTGTTTATCAACACCTTGCTTTTATCAAAACCTTACTTTAAAATTTATTAGACCCATCTCGCTTCTAAGCCATGCTTATAAGCTGTTTTGGAGGGTCAACACGCCTCCCACCCGCGTCGCAAGAAGTTTACTTCCTGCTCGCACGTCTCCCCCTTCCCTGCTCTCGTATTTTACACACATTGCCGGCTGAGCATTCGGCATTGTATAGAATACCTAGGCAAAGTATAAAATAAATAATATTTCATGCATTGCCTGAACTTTTTAGGCATTGTATAGAATACCGGATTATACACATTACCGGTAACATATATACAGTATTTATTTATTTTAAATTATTAACCTGAATACCAAATTTCATATCCCTAAGATTAAAAACAAAGGACTTTTATACAAACTTTCAACTTCCTTTTGCCCCCCTTAATTCGGCCCTTTCGCAATATCCTTTCTTAGCGGACCTCTACACCCCATAAGGAATCTACCTGACAAATTTCAGCTTCGTAGGTCAAGTAGTTTTCAAGATTTCGTGTTTAATGAGTGAATGAGTAGATGAGTAGATGAATTTCGCTTTTATATATATAGAATATAGATATATAGATTTTCTAGAACTTTCTTGAACATTCTATATCGATTATAATAGTTTGCAGTCATTTTAGAATTTTTTAGATCATTCCAGAAATTTCTAGAACTTTCTCGAACATTCCAAATCGATTACAATAGTTTGTACTCATTTTAGAATTATGTCTATCATACCAAAATTTCTAGAACTTTCTCAAACATTATAGATATAGTAGGTATTTCCTTTCTAAAGGATGTCTTCAGATAGGCTATCTAAGTACCTACTCAACGTACACTACAAAGTGCGCTGCAAATCAGTCGCCAGCTTAAGATGAGCCGTACGTTCAAAGCTTCCCGTACATTCCGGAGGTCAAGTTATTTGGACCTAATATTGAGGGTTGTGATGTGTGTAATTTCTGAACTACGAAATCGACAACCTTGAAATTTTTACGGGACGTTATTTAATATACCTCCTTTCTAACAAAAAAAAAGAATTAATGAAATCGGACTACGCGGTAATGAATTACAACTAAGTTCACATTTTGACTTTCATCCCCTCTCCCAAGGGAACCATGCAAAATTTCGGGATAAAAGGTATCCTATAACCTACCTCGTAGTATGAACTCAAATTATGCTAAGTTTCATTTGAATCCATTGAGTAGTTTCGGCGTGATGCGCGGCCCAGATACAGACAGACAGACAGACAGACAGATAGACAGACAGACAGACAAAAATGAAAAAAATTTCAGTTTTGACTTCAGTATCGATTATAGAGTGCCATAAATTTATTTTTTTCAAAATATCTTCAATGTACAGAATTGGACCTGTTACAGTTTTATTATAAGTATAGATTGATTACAACATCTAAATTTGAATGCAATGGCGCGAAGGTCTGCGACCCAAATCTGGACATGCGCGGGAAACACGTCCAACCAGGGATCCTTCGGCGGTGACGACTTCCGGTCATGAGTTCGTCTACCTTTTATCCTCAGAAGAAGGACTAACTAAAGCATATAAGTAGTGCTAAGTTAGCATAAACGAATGAATGGTCGGTTAGATTCTCTCCAAATAATCATTCAGTTCAACAAACCGCTAGGGCTCCAGGGCACACCCCTTCTGGGGTGCCTGGGCAAGTCTGATTCCCACCCCCGGCGACGGCCCAAGCCGAGGTTCGTACCTTCGAGGTGCTCTTGTGCTAGTCGCCCAAAAACTTAAACCATCAAGTTATGCCGAACGCACTCTGCGTTCGCTAACTAGTCCGGTCCATCTGTAGAGGCCAAAAGGCCAACATTACAAGTCAATATAAAAAAAAAAAAACGAATGAAACATGTTACTTACTTGCTTTACCAGAACGAAACAGATATATTTTTGACAGGATAACAAATTGCAGGGCCTTTTTTTTTCGACGGGGAAATCTTCCAAAGATACCCGGCTGCATCGGGGTGCAGCCAGGTTATGTGGGATTATACCCACTAAAACCCCCCCGGTGATCAGCCTTAGTGCTTGACAGGAGGACTCCAAGATCTCCAGAAGAACGCACCGGAGCCCTCGGCACTGCGCTACGGCTCCTCCCGAGACAACCGTGTTGTCTCAGCCCCTCCGCCCACGACGAACGTTGGTCACACAACGTTCTCTCCCTGGGAGAGCCCCAACTGTGACCATCCCGAGCCCGGAGGTCCCCTTTTAGTAGCCTCTTACTACAGGCAGAGGTTACCGATGCCAGGGGCGGATCCAGGATTTCATTTGGGGGGGGGGGGGGGCATTCTGACAAGGTAGAATGGAACAAGGTAGGATACGAAGGAATCAAATCGAAAAAGTGAGTCGAATGTATGGAATTGCTAGGTGTTCTGAGGGGGGGGGGGGGGGAGCATGGCCCCCATGCCCTGGATCTGCCAATGACCGGTGCAGTATTCTATTGCCCCGGCGCCAGGGCTAAAATTGCAGGGCCTACACTTGTTAATATACTTGGGACCTGTAGAAGGCTTCAAAGGCTACATACTATTTGACAGATGGCCTTGTACACTTTGTAAATCACGTGACGGATTCTGTGCTCTTTATTATTCTGTGCTTTTATCCGTAGGATACTATTAACACAGACCTATATCTAAGTAGACATTACAAGCGGTCCAAATTGTATGAAAACTAAGCGTGTAAATTTTTCCATAGGTACGTAAAAGTAGGTACTTTCCTGTGAAAATAAATTTCTTTATTCAGTCTGCCAACTCTATTTGTGGTATTTCTTACAAGTCAGTATTGCACAATTACCCATTTTCGTTTCAAACTGACACGTTTTGTCGCGGCACCCATGGGGAAGACTGATTTTAGCCGAACTCAATTACGACTATTTGTCATAATTGTATTGGAAATATGACATGCAAGGTAGGTCGACTTGTGGCGTCTTCTTGGATATAGGTCTGTGATTATTTACGACCACCTTTTTATTTTTGCATTCAACTTATCTGTTATGTAGAAGAATGGGAATAAAAACCACAAAAAAAATATCTGTGAATTAAACTATGGGCTGTTGTAAGTTCAACAGGTTCAACTTTCCAACTGTATTCAAATTCAATTTATTTACATAAAATATTACATAACAGTTAAAAACCATGGCGTAATACCTTATTTATTTACTACATAATATTATTCAAATTAAACTACCAACTATAAAACTAAATAAATAGTAAATTAACATAAAAAGTTAGACAAAATTTAAAAACTACAATAAAAAATATTTACAAAAATAAAACACTAGAAAACTTAAAAAATAATAATAAAAGATAAAAATTAACATTAATTACAACAACAACAATGTTTGGTAATAAAAATATAAAATAACGACATTATATAATACTTTCACAATACTGGTTGCACTTCCTAACCAGTATCGTCCATCTATCCGCAAACATATCTGTGTCGGGAAATACTGAGAGAAGCTGGTTGAGGTGTCGTTGTGCACGGAACACCGGAGAGTGCTGGCGCGCTACAGTGCGTGCCGGACTCGGCGCAAACAGTGGGACTCGCCCGCTACGGAAACGCACTCGCTGCTCCGGTACACTCAGACGACTAGCTTCACCTAACAATTCGGGGCAGTATACTCTCCCATGCAGTATTTGCAACACCGTTAATAACTGACTATGCAATCTGCGAGTTTCAAGAGAGTAGAACCCAAGAGAACCCAACAAAAATTTTGTGGGATATAAAAATGGATAATATCCATACATTTTTGGACTTTTTCCAGCATTAAAGTGTAACTTTTCTCATGAGGGTTCCATATGCATGCACTCGCCTCAATTTTTGACCTTATTAAGGCAGTGTAAAGCAACTTCATGGCCTTAACATTTGTGAAGTCTTTGCAGTTGCGCGTCACAAATCCCAACCTTTTAAAACAATCTGCCGCAAGTGTACGCATATGGTCGTGAAAAGCAAGTTTTGGATCAAACAAGACACCCAGATCTTTAACTCTCTGATTTCGCGTGATTTGTTGTTCATTTATACTGTATTGCGCTATTATAGTATTTGTGGACTTGGTAAAGCTCATCACGGAACACTTTGAGACATTTATGTTGAGTTTATTTTGTTCACTCCATGTTAGTATAGTGTCCAAGTCTTTTTGAAGATTTATACAGTCATGGACAGATTTTATGGGCATATAGAGTTTTACATCATCGGCGTAAATTAAGCACTTGGCATGCAGTAGTGATTTCGGCAGGTCGTTAATCATAAACGTGAAAAGAAGTGGCCCAAGGGATGAACCTTGGCTGATACCTGACGGCGTATAATATGGTGGTGAATCATGGCATCCAAGGCGCACGAATTGTTGACGATCTTTCAGGTAGTTTGCAAAAAATGAAAGAAGCCGAGGAGCAAATCCAGCTGTACTTAGCTTTTGGAGCAGGATATTATTGTCGACTTGGTCAAAAGCTTTTTGAAAGTCTAGATATATGACATCTACTTGATTATTCTCATCCATGTTCTTAGAGACAAAGTCTACCAATGTAAGTAGGTTGGTGTTTACAGATCTACCTTTTCTGAACGCGTGCTGAGCGTCACTGAGCTGTGATTCTACTTGTTTGTAAATGTTACTATGTAGTATACTTTCAAATAGTTTTGCGAATGCAGATAAAATAGCTATTGGCCGATAATTTTCCACGAATGCTTTGTCGCCGGATTTCGGTACAGGCACTACCCGCGACTTTTTCCAAAGCCGCGGATACTCTCCTGTTTTTAGCGACAGGTTAAATATATACGTTATACGTGTAGTTTGGGTTACTTTATTTTGGCATTGATCTCAGATGCATTCATATTGTAAGGGGGAAAAGTAGGGGGGAAAGAAAAAAAGATAAACGTTTCGGTCACATCAATATATTTAATTTATTTAATGCTAAGTGTACAACACACAACCGAAGGGTTAGCTTCAATCAGGTAATAATAAAAAAGGACAGGGAGACGGTCGTTCGGTTTACCTTCGCCTTTAAATTTAAACACTAACAACTTAAACACTAATGATATAAGTTTGGGCTGTATAATTATCTAAATACTAACACCCTAGTAGTTACAATAAATTAGTAGTAAACAGTGATACAGTTAAATTAGACACCCTTGAGAGTATTGACGTTCCGGTTACGTCACCATTACTCGGCAATCGTTCAATAAACCAGTAGTAAACAGTAATATAGTTCCATTTGACACACTTGAGAGTATTGACGTTCCGATTACGTCACCATTACTCGGTAATCGTTCAATAAACCAGTAGTAAACAGTAATATAGTTCAATTAGATACACTTGAGAGTATTGACGTTCCGATTACGTCACCATTACTCGGTAATCGTTCAATAAACCAGTAGTAAACAGTAATATAGTTCAATTAGATACACTTGAGCGTATTGACGTTCCGATTACGTCACCATTACTCGGTAATCGTTCAATAAACCAGTAGTAAACAGTAATATAGTTCAATTAGATACACTTGAGAGTATTGACGTTCCGATTACGTCACCATTACTCGGTAATCGTTCAATAAATCAGTAGTAAACAGTAATATAGTTCAATTTGACACACTTGAGAGTATTGACGTTCCGATTACGTCACCATTACTCGGTAATCGTTCAATAAACCAGTAGTAAACAGTAATATTGTTCAATTAGATACACTTGAGAGTATTGACGTTCCGGTTACGTCACCATTACTCGGTAATCGCCCTTTAAATGAATGGTATCCCGGGATAATAGTTCAAATAAACGCGCTTGGAAGTTTTGACGTTATTATTGAGTCGCGTTGGTACAAACTGCCAAGGTTCACCACACTTCACGGAGCGTAGTAACTCCAACACCCCAGACTCGACAAAACAGCTTAGCTCAACCAAATACCTCAGCCCGCCAAACACCTCAGCCGTCTAAATACCTCAGCCTGACCTGACACCTCATGCAGAATGCGATACGATACTGCCATTATAGGTACTATTTGCGGTAAGTAAGCGGTCTGCAGGTTGATGTCCAATTTGTATCTACAATACCTACAACCACAAACCTCATTCGCGTCTTTTAATCATGTTTTTACGTTAACACATAATCATTCAAGGTTCTGGAATGGATACCACGGACCGGTAAGCGCAGCGTAGGACGTCCACCAACAAGATGGATAGACGACCTAAAGGAGACCGCAGGGAAGCGCTGGTTGGCCCTTTTTTTTAGGCTTTTTAGGCTGACGTTTGACCGCGATCTCGCCTGATGGAAAGCGATGATGCGGTCGAAGATGGAACACGTTTGCCCAGTAGTAATCTATTAACCCTAGACAGGGCCGGATTTAGGGGAGGGCAACCGGGGCGAAAGCCCTGGGGCCTCCACAAACCGGGGGCCCCCACAATAGAGACTTCGGAAAAAAAAATCTTTCAAATTCCAACTAGTTAACACTAGTAAGCATCTTTTCCTTTGATATTTGTTTTTTTTTGCTCTTTCACCTTTACCTACAGCCTACAGTACTTTATACATACATGATTATTTGATTATATTAATCTTAAATAACAGAAATCATTGATCTATCTTTTGTTGCCCCGAGGCCTCTGGACCTCTAAATCCGGCCCTGACCCGAAAACACAGACAGGGATAAGGCGTTTCATTGTTTTGAAAGAGGAGTCAAAACGCTTGGTGCGATATAATGGCATTTCGACCAAGTAAGGGTGACGCCTTGCCGTTCGTCTGGACGTCCGGTAATGAAAAGGTGATGGGGGAACAAGTTCGTGAAGTTCCGTATGTTCGGTATCCTTTTGTAGATCGATGGGGGAAGCTTATTTCCAGCAGTGGACGTCCTACGGCTGAAATGATGATAATGGCATAATCATTATCAGCCAACGATCTATATATTAACTTCATTGCTATCAGCCTACCATGTTCCCACTGCTGGGACACAGGACTTCTCTTCAGAAAGAGAGGAGGGGCCCTAATACTACATGCTGGCTCAGTGCATGTCGGTGAATGTCATACGGGGTGTTTGGGGAACACTCTCGAAGCCAAAAGAAGGTAATTGTAGGTACTCATCATTATGAACCACTTTTAGTATGGGACCAACCTCCTGTATATGTAGATATGTTTATCAGTCTCTGGCAGCCATATTACAAGCATTGCTTAGTTTGGGGTCAGTTGGCCATGTGTGCAACAATGTCCCGAATATTTAATATTTAATGTGTTGCTTTTAGCCGACTTGATTTTGAGTGGGATCTAATCTAATGCGCGATGACCTTAAAATTATTGAATAGCCATACTTGAGGGTCAGACGCCATCTTAAAACGTAATTGATAAGAAGCAATTACACCACCGATAAAAATATTTTATATTACTACAAAATACAATAAGTATTTAATTAAAGATAGCTTATCTAAGAATAGCTTAGAGTTGTAGTAAGATGAAGTAATATCATAAATGATAAGTTTAAGCATTTAAAGTTAGGTAACACTTATTTGAACTGACAGATTAGATGTAATTTTTATGTCTTCTCTATCTCTACATCTCTTCTCTATCTCTACATAGTAGGTATAAATTGAAGTCGCATTCCGCGTCTGTCTGTCTGTATGTCTGTATGGCCGCTAACTTCTTATAGACCACGCAACGGATTTTGATGCGGTTTTGACCATCAGTAAGATACATTTTCAAGGAAGGTTTATATACATAACTAGCGACCCGCTCCTAGGGCGGGCGGGTCGCTACATTAAGATATTTTTTTAATTAACAGATCAACAATTTGGAAATTATTCCCACACAAACATTTTAAACCTTTTTTGACATGACAAATCTTTTAATTTATTTTTAACCGACTTCGAAAAAGGAGGAAGATACTCAATTCGGCCCGTATTTTTTATAATATTTTTTTCGCGCCCACTTTCTACGGCCCCACTCCAAACGGTTCAAAGAAGTACTACCTAGCACCTACCCACTGTCCGCCGACTTTCTGCTGGTTCCTTCGACCAAAATAAAATGAATTCATTTTATTTTGGTCGAAGGAAGGATTAACGTCAGTTATCTAGAATTGGGTAAGTATTGTAACCTAATTTATTGAATTATATACCTACACTAATAGCGACCCGCCCGCCCGGCTTCGCACGGGTGTAATTTACGTGCGAAGACGGGGCGGGTCGCTAGTTATATATAAACCTTCCGTAAAATGTATCTTACTGATGGTGAAAACCGCATCAAATTCCGTTGCGTGGTTTACGAGGAGTTAGCGGCCATACAGACAGACAGACAGACGCGGGAAGCGACGTCAATTTATACTATGTAGAGATAGAGAAGATATGGAAATCCGAATTTTGAATTTGGTGTCATATCAAAATTTAACAATCATCTAGGAATGCCCAATGACCGAAACACGATTAGTAACAATTATCCCGATAGAAAAAAATATAATATAAAAAAAACCCTCATTCCGACGAAATGTGAGTTAGGTACATTCACGGTACATTAGTTGAATTGTACTTTTTTGACATTAAATTTGTTTAATTTTTGGCTGACATTAGAACGAATGCATTTATTTTTTATCTAATGTACTTAATTAATTGCTCATTTGACTTATTTCAAAGTGTTTGCGGAAGTGTTTGTGTTGAATCCAAATGCCCACGCCCAGGACCAGTTGGCAGCGTACTCAGCATGCTGGCGGCATTACAACTCTGAATGGCATCGCTTATATGTTGATTGAAAGACGAAGTTAAAGATGGCATGTTATTTATAAGTTACTGAAATACACCCCTACACTCTTCTTTATAATATTAGTGTATGGAAACTTGTTAAATAGATAGATAGAAACTCTTTATTGTGTACACCAGAAATAAAATTACAACACGATAGAAAACACTTACGAGCTAGTGCCACAAGTGGCGGCCTTATCGCTAAAAGCGATCTCTTCCAGGCAACCATTGGATGGAAAGTTGTTATCAGTTGTAAAAACCGTGAACCCGAAAAACAATACATATTACTTTTAAATGCCGATGCCGTCGTCGGTTTATTTCGTCAAGCCTGACATGTGTGCGAATTATTGTCTTGTTCGTTTTATATTTTGGGGACTCCCGCAATCTCCAGCGCAGCGCGCATGATTTACTTATCCTGGCACAAAAATAGTGTGTAGGTACGTACTTACTTGTAAAAAGCGTGGGAGAGCAAACTTATGACGCACTTTTAATTTAAGGCGAGGTTTTCCCACTTTTAAGCAACGCTTACTACAGATGACCATAATCCTTGGCTTATTGTATTAAAGTCGCATTTAGCGGAGCAAAATCATGGCGCTTGCCTACACACAGACGTACGTTTCGCTACTTCTATTTTTGGGGGTTTTCTCATATTTTCTCTCGAAAAGTATAGCTGAAATGTAAAATGTACCTCTGTGGTTTCCTTCATAATTATGAAATCTATATATCAAGATATTGCAGACATAATTTAATAAATAGGTAATTGAATGAATCCAAAAAAACAGGGATAAAAGCGCAAATCAGTGCTACTTTGTTATATTTTTTCTGTCGAGCGAAATGTGCTTAATCGTGTTTCGGTCTCATGGGTTTCCAAGATAAAACATTTAATTTTGTTATGATACCATTTTTATAATTTTAAGCTAACCATGGATGTAGGCACACTTAAACTAGAATGACCAATATTGCTAAATGTCGGAAAAGAGCGCCTTAACACTAAAGATTTCATACCATACTACTACGGTAATACTGGTAGCTGGGCGGTAGCGTGTGCGCTTCAATCCGACGGCACCCGGTTCGATCCTCGGCCCTGCACCAACTACCTACTTATTTAGTAATGTGCAGTTTCGATACCATCCCTCAAAAACGATGAAGGAGAACATCGTGAGGAAATAGGTAAGTCGACGAACCTCAAAGGTTCAAAGACATATATGACATTCACCAGCATCACCATGATTGTCACCAACTCGCATTTGGAATTTTTTATTATTTATTGTTATACTTTAGAGCAGGGGTACCCAAACTTATTTTGTCTACTGCCCACTTTGAGAATAAATTATTTTTTGGCGCCCCCATTTTTTTTTTCTTTTTTTTTTGTGAGAATTGTGTGATACTAATGTAATTGGCTTGAACGTGTTTAATCTCAATAAATACAATTTAATTTAATTTAATTCACCTCCTTAAAAAGCACTGTAACTTCAAATTAAATTAATCAATTATTGTGAGCTATATTAGCGGAGATTAAACATCAATTCAAATTCTTTTTTTTTCTAGATTGTGTAGATACTATAATCATTTTAAGTTTGACGCTTGTAGGTATTACCGTTTTTAATACAAAAATAAGTAAAAAAAATACGTTTGTTGTAACGCACCTGTAAGTTGTGGAATGGCTTACCGCCTTCGGTTTTTCCTCCAACATATAACCTCAATCGCTTCAAGCGAAGAGTGAATAGAGTCCTCAAAGGTAGGCAACGCACCGCCAATGCCCCGGGTATTGTAGGTGTCCATAGGCGACGGTGACTACTTATCATCAGGTGGCCCGTCGCTTGTTTGCATATTATTATATTAAAAAAAAAAAAAAAAAAGGACAGACGGACAAACAGACATACAGACAGACATCGTTTTTTTTTTTTAATCTATTAATAGGCTTTCGTTTGACCGTCAACTCGCCTGATGTAAAGCGACGATGCTGTCTACGATGGAGCACGCTTGCCTAGAAGAAACCGATTCACTCGTGATTTGAAGACACACACATCACACACACACACACACATCATCAGCCATTAAATGTCCACTGTTGAACAAGGCCTCCCTCTTAGAGAGGGGTGTTGCCATAATCCCCACGCTTGGCAGGCGGCTTGGAGATCGCAGTACGTTTGAAGACACAGATTAATAAAATAGGTTCCCGTTTTTACTCTTTGGTTACGGAACCCTAAAAAGTTACGTACGTTACGTTTATCGTAGGTACGTTTTTTTCATAAATTAATTGGCTTTTTTTAATTAAAAGCAAATTAAATTATGAAAAAAACGTACCTACGTTAAAGTTGTAACCTTATATATGAATACATACCTAATACCTATTGCTTCCTAATACAATACCTAATACCTATTGCTAATGACGTCAATTAGCTCACTCGGAAACAACTTCTACTGAATTGACGATTCTAATCAACCGATAATCGATAGATACATTTTGGCTTATGTAGATAAAAAGCAGCGCATTGCGACAGTGTTCTTTTTAGAGTTCCGTTCCAAAGGGTGTAAATAGTAATAGAAGTAATAGGGTCCCGCTATTACTAAGCCTGCGCTGTCTGTCTGTCCATCCGTCCGTCCTGCCTTTCTTTCGAACCAAAATAGATAGCCAGTTGAAATTTTCACAGAATATGTAATGTTAGTGAATAAGTAAAAGCTAAAGGGAATCCCCGTTCGTATAATATTGCATGACCTACTTGGAACGTCCGAACGTGAGGGACTTTCGTTTGTAACATTACAATGTACCAGGTTTGCTACAATAAATTATTTTTCATCTATACTAATATTATAATGAGGAAAGATTTTATTGTTTGTTTGCATTGAATAGGCTCCGAAACTACTGAACCGATTTGAAAAATTCTTTCACTGTTGGGATGCTGCACTATCCCCGGTTGACATAGGCTATATATCCCGGCTTCGCCCGTGCGAAGCAGGGGCGGCCTACTAGTTTACAATAAATAAATAATTTTTCATTTACTTATCTGAAGAAGATAGGTAATAGATAAACACCTGCTATTGATAAGTAGGCCTCCAAACGTTATCTGCGCTTTTTATCATTGTGTGTTTATCTAACAAGTTCTCATCTATTGAACAGAGGACTTTATCTACTAGAGTGTAGTACATATACATTATAGAACGTTGACTATAGAGTCTTTACATTACCTACTCATAAGTATACCTATGGGGAGTTCTTGAGTAGAGACCACGAATCGGAAGACGCAGCGTAGGGAGGCCTCCCACTAGATGGACCGACGACATTGTGAGTCGCTGGCATCCAGTGGATGCAAAAGGCAGGCTGTCGTTCAGTGTGGAGGTTAAACCCCTGGCTTGCCTTAATCGGCCGTCTGGGGGTGGAAACCGCAAGAGCTAAGAACCTAATCCATAAAGATATTACCTTTGTAAAGGGCATATAGCGCCCCGCGAATATCTCTTGATATCTCATGATGCAGCACACCTCTCGACACCCTAAGCCATACGCCAATGTTGCCCCTCCGGTGCCAATTTGTGGCAGCTATTATGGGGTGCCCATTTAGTGGGTGGCAAGTCATCCCCTGCCTAAATATATTTTGAGATAAGACAGGCAAGTGCCGTTTCTCATCCTATAGATCTGTTATCCCTTCCACAAGTTGTTCTCCTCAATAGCTCAGATTTTTGTTATCTAATACAATAGTTTTATACTTATTCCATTTTATTCACATAATAATTGTATTTTGTACTCATCAGGGGCCTCTTGGTGTTGACTTCGATATCGGTAGCGATCTCTTCCAGGTCACAGTATGGAGAGGACATACAGAAAAGGTAAAGGGCGGGGTGTGCTGTAATAATGGAATACATGGTATATAAGGCAGCCCCGGTTGCTACTGGGGCCATAATTCTGTTGAGGTGATTAGAAAATTTGCAGGACCGCAAACCGTATCTCGTCACGTTCGAGTCATTTTCCGAACTGCGCTGTTTTAACGCTACTTCGATTCGGAGTTAGCCGTAAGGTACCTGGGGCCTTACGGCCAACTGCTTACGCGGTATCAAACTAAAGTTAAAACCACGCAGTTCGGAAAATCAAGCGAACGTGAACCTTAACGCGCCTTGATACGGTTTGTAGTCGCGCAACATTTTTTCATCACCTAAACTGGATTGCTTTAAACAGCTGGTAAGGCCTTTAGTACATTAAACCCACATTATTATAATAACAATTTTCATTGCAGCCCAAATTAGGGACCTTGTCAAGCATGGACAATGTAACAATGGGAAATGACATCATCACTATCACTACTTACATAGTATAAAATAAAGTCGCTGTCGCTGTCTGTCCGTCCCTATGTATGCTTAAATCTTTCAAACTACGCAACGGATTTTGAAGCGGTTTTTTAAATAGATAGAGTGATTCAAGAGGAAGGTTTATATGTATAACTAGCGACTCGCCCCGGCTTCGCACGTAAATTACACCCGTGCGAAGCCGGGCGGGCGGGTCGCTAGTATTCTTTATTCACAACGTGTCATGGCGACAGGTTTTTTTATTTTTTTTTATTGTAGATAGGCTATGACTATATTATTTTTTATTATAGGACATGTACTAAGGGTAAAAAGAAAGAGACACGGGGCCACACAACAGCAACGACAGAGAAAAGAAACAGGGGAGAACTAAAGGAGAAAAAGGAACCACCTATTTATTTTAACTGGTTATAAAGTGAGTCAATAAACGTTTCCCATAAAGAAATTCTTTTTATTATGCTTAATTTAGCTCATAACAGCTGAATGGATTTGGCTAATATTTCGCTTATCAGGTAAAGTTCTATGACGCCTGGTACTTACTTCAAACTCGGTCCAAGCATTTATTTACTCTGACAGCTCCAATAAGACTGTTCAGCTGTTCACTGTGCAATGTAGGTACATAGGTAATTAGGTACCCGGTATACTTCAATGTAATATTGTTTTTTTTTTTTTATTCAGCTTTTTTCAATGTTATTGCAGCTAACAGAGCAAATAAATGCTTGGACAGAAAATAATAGGACTTTTTTTTTCGAGAAAATACGATAACACTTGAAAAATGGCAACTGGTAAACAAACTGGAAACAGCGAAGAACCGATAGTTACAATGTGGGTGTCTACAAATCACGAGTGAATCGTTTCTAGGCAAGCGTGCTAAGACCGCATCATCGCTTAGAATCAGGCGAGTCGGTGGTCAAACGCAAGCCTATCTATATATATAAAAATCAATCCTATTCACCGTGGTCACGCCATATCTTGAGAACGACTTTACCGATTTCATTCATCTTTTTTATAAGTTTTCCAATACTTTGTAGAAGGTTTTTACGGAGAAAAAGAATAAGAAAATTGAGCAGAAAATTCGAAATTTTCAGAAAACTAAATTAAATATTAAAAAAATAAAAATAAAAAACGTATGAATTAGGTACTAGTTATGAAAGAGGATGAAGGAGATAAATCGCGATTTAAACTGTGGTCGTATTACCTATATTATGATATACGAGTGTCCCGTTTTTGTTTCGCCCCTTAAAATCCTTGGATACGTTCCCGTTGTAACTTTTAATAGCGAAGCCTCTAGCGTCCAACTGTTTTAGAGGTCATGTAAAACAATGTGGCTAAATTGCTACCATCATGTTTGTTTTTATTAAATGCTGTTTTTCTGTGGCTTTCCTTCCGCCACTATTTTTATCTGATATTCACTTGTTTGCGTTACATTTAGGTAAGGTATTGTCGTTCACTACCCGTGGTTATAACTTCAAATATTAATTATATAATATTTATACTCTGTCGATAAAATACAGCGCCGGTAAAGTCCCGAGCGAGGGATAGTCATTTTTCACCGCCCGCCGAAACGCGAGCGAGAAAGAGCCTAAAGAAATAGGCATTTCGGGAATTCCCCTATTTTTTTTTACCGACTGCGAAAAAGGAGGAAAGCTCTCAATTCAGCCCGTATGTTTTTTTTACATGGTATATGAGTACAATATGTTTATCATAGGGATTTTTCCCTATTCTATCTTATGCTCAAACGCAAGCAAAAGATACCAAATTCCCTGCAATCACTTTATACGGTTCAACCTTCCCAACATGATTAAATACAGTAGAATCGTTTTATTATGACTTCGCCTATATTGACTAACCGATTATTTTGACGTAATTACCTACACTACGAAGTTTGGTTTTCATATAAAATTATTTATAAAAAAAGTCGGATATAATGACTTCCCTTGACATGTCGCTTATTATATGACCCATTTTTAACAAATTATGTCCGGTTATAATGACCGACGTTAATAGGCAGGCTAGACAGACAGACAGACATCGTAGGCATAGTAGTAGGGTCCCGGTTTTACCCTTTGGGTACGGAACCCTAAAAACATTTATACCTACTTGTATTTTTTATTTTACTTCCCCCCCCTCCCTTTGTCGTCTTCCCCGCAGTAGTAAGTACCACATACCATATAGGTCTGTAAGAATCCATAGATATAATCGGTTTCTTCTAGGCAAGCGTGCTCCATCGTAGACCGCATCGTCGCTTACCATCAGGCGAGATGGCGGCCAAGCGCAAGCCTATCTACTATATAAAAAAAAGAACACAACAACAAACAAAACGACCAAACAACGTTACAAGTACAATGAACGTTAGAAGTGAATTCTGAAATATGCAACCTGCATATATTATGTTAGATATTTTTGGCTTCCAGTATCTATGAAAATACGCGAATGTGTTTTACCGGAGAATTCCCTGTCGATATTTTTATTATCCTCTGCAAAGTAAATAGGAATTAACTGCGGTCACTGCAATTTTCTGTATGAACGCATCAAAGCTATATAATATCAGGCGAGATGGCGGCCAAGCGCAAGCCTATCTAATATAAAAAATAAATAAAAAAGACGTATATCCAAGACCTTAGATATACGTCTGTGAAACGCACTTCTGAACGTTTCACACATCACATCATCAGCCATTAAATGTCCACTGCTGAACAAGGCCTCCCTCTTAGAGAGGGGTGTTGCCATAATCCCCACGCTTGGCAGGCGGCTTGGAGATCGCAGTACGTTCACCGTGTACTAACAGGACGCTGCTGCCCATCCTCCGGTGGTTCTGGACGCAGTTTTAGGACATACCCGGGTCCTTTTTTAACGCACTTCTGAACGTTTGCCTATGTATAAATAAAAAATAAATAATTATAAATAATATTCGGGACATTTTTGCACACACGGTCATCTGACCCCAAACTAAGCAAAGCTTGTGATAAAGGTAAAATTAGCAGGAACGAGTATCTCACTCATACGTTTTCATATTTTTTTGAAGATAAATAAAACCGGCCAATTGCGAGTCAGGCTCGCGCAGTGAGGGTTCTATACCACCACATAACTTGTTAGCTACTAAAGTACAAAAAGACGACACCTCATCAATGCACAAGCGGTCACCCATCCAAGTACCGACCGCGCCCGACGTTGCGGCATTCGATGATCGTATATACTAGTACCGGTGGTAATACTGTCATTGGGTGGTAAACAGCTCGGCTACAGTTTGTATAGATGAAGCTAATCAGCCCCGAATCAATTAGGACAATTTATTTGAAAAAAAAAATTTTTTTTTATTAATTCGTAAGCAATTTATACCCGCAAATACCTATTAATACCCGCAATTTATTTTAAAAAAAACAGGCGCGTCAGCGTCGTACCAGTCGTACCTGAAAACGACATTTTTGTTTCTTTTTTATATCCTCGCTGTCTATCACGTATCTCTTGTCGCGTTATCTCTGTCTATCGCGCGGCAAGTCGGACAAGTCGGCTACTTGTAGCTTCATACCTAAAGTGCGGAGTGCGCCAGGCCTGGCTGAGCTAAGGTGCAAAAGACGAAGAAATGAAGCTTGGTGGCATCTAGATTCTTCTCAGTCTTTCTAAGGTTTATAAGAAAACAGGAGGCGAGAAAAAATGCCGACGAATAGAAAAGGATGAACAGGAAAAAAGAAAAACCGGCGGACGCTAGTTTTTTTTAACAGATAAAGAAAACCTTGTGCCTAAAAGTAGGTAAACAATGTCACGCCATGCATCCTATTGGTATTCGTGGTTATCATCGACCGATAAGTGCTGAGCGTGAATATTTCGTGAAAACTGCTTATCTTTGAGTAGGTAGGTACCTAAATAATGATTAATATACAGTATGCTACGTAAGCCGTGTCCAATCCGCTTCCTAAGAATCATCATCATCATTTCAGCCATAGAACGTCCACTGCTGGACATAGGCCTCCTCCATCAATCTAGCGTTTCCCTGCGGTCTCTTTTAAAGGTCGTCTGTTCATCTTGTGGGTGGACGTCAGCGTTGCCAGACGTCCCGATTTTTAAATGAATTGGCAGCCGCACCAGCCCTAGCTTGTGTCTCAGGAAGATGTGACGGCGCCAAAGTATCTACACAAGTAGCGTCCCATACAACAGCTATTATAATTTAAAATTAATAATTTTAACATTCCATTGACGTCATCATTGCTTCGTCATATACACTTTGACAATGTCTTCTGCAGAGTGCTGCATGGATTTGTGTTTTCTTTTTACTTATTCAGTGTTCCACGGTTCTACATGGTGCTGTTGGTGATGTTGGTCATATTTGTATGTCACGGCCATTCGTGGGCTTACCTTGATACGATAGATAAATGGGTAAGTACCTACATAGTTACCCAGGTAGTTATCTTCACACATGTGTAGAAACCGAAAAACTATAAGCCTTGGCTCTAATCACCGGTAAAATACAGTAAAAATGTTCACAGTTCATTATAATCTATGAGAATTTTAAAGATAAGAAATCGTACTTATAAGATTGTAAGTAATTATTTTTCGGGCAGAATTCGTTTCTATTTTATACAATAATTATATGATATAACCATCGAAAATATATACATGTATTTTTTGACCGGAGGATAACCGATAACTACTTGAAGGTATAACGCCAGAAGCATGGAACAGAGGCGTTATCGTGGTGGTCAAATTTTGCTGAAGAATTGAAATATTTTTTTTAAGAGACTTTTATTTAAAAAATACTCTTCAAACCCATTTGGAGATTATCCAATAAAAAAAATTAAAAAAAAAACAGACTTTTTTCTCTTTAATTTTTCGAGTGTATTTGAAAATTACGGTAATAAAGCATACGTTCTATGATCCCCTTTAGTTTTTACTTTTTAACTTTATTGTTATTTCTTAGTTAATCCGCCGTAAGCCTTAACATTACATATTCTGTGAAAATTTCAACTGGCTATTACGGTTCGAAAGATACAACCGTTTAAAGGTAGGACGGACAGACAGACAACGGAGGATTAGTAATAGGGTCCGGTTTACACCCTTTAGGTACGGAACTCTAAAAAGCAATGAACCGACACCACGGTCCAAGGTAATGTAAGCGACTGCTTTTTAATATGTACAGACATAGCGTTTGGTTCATAATGTCATATTGCTGATTTTTAGTTTACATACGGCACTGCACTCATCCAACCTTTACCCATTTCCTCAAACAAGCATGACTCAGTGTCCAATTATGCGCACACGCTTACCCTTTTACTACGTGCAAAAATCCAGTCACGAAATTTCAAGTGATACCGAATTATCGATAATATTGATAACGGAAATAAAACGATAACAAAAACTACCAAATGTCCTTATAATCAGTTTTATCAGTATTTTAGTACGGTATTCGATAAACATAAATAATCAACAAAATATGCGTAGGTACTTTTCCTGGTTACATAAATCTATAATGACTGGCAATGACTCATGTTTGTCACTTTTTAGCTACGTCCTGGGGCCTTACGGACAACAGCTAATTGCGGCACCTAATCCGCTCAGTTGGAAAATCACGCGACCGCAAACCGTATCTGAGCGCGATAAGGTTCACGTTCGCGTGATTTTCCAACTGAGCGGATTAGGTGCCGCAATTAGCTGTTGTCCGTAAGGCCCCTGATTGGCTATCCCTCCCACGTTCAAACAATATGATTTTCAACGCGCAAACATAATTTTTAAAAGTTTTGTTTTCAAGAAAATGGCAGTGAACTAACAGACAGTCCACATAGAAATCTTTTAGAGCGCCTGGGACCAAAATGCTGGCGTGTTTCTGGCTCAAAGCATAAGCATTGCCATTCAACGTGGTAATGCCACCAGCATGCTGGGTATGCTGCCAACTTGTAGTGGGCTTGAGCATTTGGATTACCTTTAGACCTTCAACGGTCTATGGGCAATCTAACTGTATTTGTAGTGTAAGTTTTAGCTTGTTTTTTGTTTAGTTAATAAAGGCACTTGCCCATTAAAAAAAAAGCATAATAACAACAAATAATAAATAATGGCCAAGTGTGAGTCGGTTACAAATTTTTTGTTCATTAACAAGTTATATAACACTTAATAACTGGTAATTCGGTTACTTGGACGACCTTATCATTTCTTTCACCGAATCGAAATGCCATCTTTTACTTATTTTGAAGTTGTTTTGAAGTCGGTTTTTTAATTGATAAATTAATTAATGTATGTTGTGGTGGTACAGAGCCTTCAGTGTGCGAGCATGATTAGCACTTAGCCGGTTTTTATACCTGGGGCCTTACGGACAACAGCTATTACGGCAGCTAATCCGCTCAGTTGGAAAATCACGCGACCGCAAACCGTATCTGGGCGCGATAAGGTTCACGTTCGCGTGATTTTCCAACTGAGCGGATTAGGTGCCGCAATAGCTGTTGTCCGTAAGGCCCCTGAGCACTCCAGGCAAATTTCATTCTGGTTTTACCATCATGCAAATCAATCTCCTTAGGCTTATAGATTAGTTTTTAGTTTAGTTTAGGGTATATTTATTTGTACGTACCTATAGGTTTTATTTTTGTTTCTTTTCCATGTATAGATGTAGGCAGCTCCGAAGTATACGAGCGGATAAAACTGAATAAGTTCAGACAAGCACAGGCAAAGTTTACAGGTAAAATAAAATATAATTATGATCATTAAAAAAATTAGACTCAGAATCCGCGACCAAAGAGTTTTACTTGATTTGGCTTCATTTATATTATTTTTTCTAAAAAATAAAATATTATTTTCAGCACGCTTTTATTAGCTTCACTTTAAGAGCCTCTTATACCAAATTTGACGGTTTTAAATCAATTGTATTCAGTTAAATTACAATATTTGATCTGGAAAAAAATACATGTCAAAGATATATCTGTGTTTGAGTTTATGATTTGGTTCAAAACACGATGGTATAAACTTTCCTCGATCAAAAAAAATTTTTTTATCAAAGTCGATTCAGTTTATTTTTTTCGTTTTATGCTCTAATGAAAGCTCGTTACAACCTGGAAATGGTATGTACTGAAAGGCAATTTTATTCAAAAAAAAATTATTTGGATAGAATTTTGATAGTGAATAGTTTCGTTTTTTAGTGAAATTAAAAGCGTAAAAGGGTCACGAGAATTTGCGCGCACCGCGTTCATTCAGTAGGTACCGCGCCAGGCGTCATCGAGGTGGGACCTATGTTCGTTTTTGTCGTTGCACTCCCCCCGCGGGCGTCCTGACTCTTGGGTGGCAAAATACATCGTCGCTTGGCGGGGGCTGAGGGAGCGTTTTGTTGCCTATTTAACAGTTCTAAGACAGGACAACGTCTGTCGGGTCAGCTAGTTTTATATAAATGTTCAACGTACATTTGCCCATCTCAATTCGCTAAATCTTTTCTTAGCCAATTTCTACGCCCCATAAAGAACCTACCTGCCAAACTGATATCGTTAATCTATACAGTACTAGCAAACCCGGCGAACTCCGTTTCGCCACCAGATGACTTCTATAAACCTCACGGAGCCCGAGAACCTTCCAACGAATGCAAAACCGTGGAAATCGGTTCGTGCGTTCTGGAGTTATAGCGTCAGGAAGGAAAACCCGACTTATTTTTATATAGTAGAATATAGAGGTTTTTGTTGACGGAAAATCGATTAAACTCTCATCACTGGAGAACCACGTTTTTATATATTATGTGCTTTTACGTGCGTGCGGAGTTCACATTCTTCATTGGGTGACCTCAATTACTAGAGGCGATGTGATGAGCTAGCCGATATTAGGCCATAACTATAATTATCATTTCATGTTCCCACTGTTGGGACTTAGGCCTTCTCGCAGAGAGAGAGGATATGCCTTCTTATTCTTATTCTTATTCGAGATGGGGGCGATAAGTCCTGCACTGACGTCCCGCTTGGGGTGTGACGTCCCGCTTGGGGAGGATATGCCTTATCCACCATGCTTGCCCAGCGCATGTTGGTGAAGAATATTGTAATGTCTAATTATAATTTTTTGAGGTAGGTACCTAAACTTTTTTTTATAAGTGCAGCAAATAAGCATGCTGTCCATCATCATCATCATCATCTATTAAACGTCCACTGCTGAACAAAGGCCTCCCACTTAGAGAGGGGTGTTGCCATAATCCCCGCGCTTGACAGGCGGGTTGTGATCGCAGTAAGTACACCGTGTAATGATAGGACTCTGCTGCCCATCCTGCGGTGGTTCTGGACGCAGTTTTAGGACATACCCGGGACACATGCTGCCTGTCTGATGATGGTAAGCAGAAACCATCGCCTATGGACACCTGCAACACTAGCGGTGTTGACAGTGCCTTGCCAGCCTAGAGAGGTAGTTGTAGACACCCTTTTTGAAACGTCTTGCAGGTCCGCGGAATAAACAAGCATGATACAAATTATCAAACGAGGTGCAAACTCACATACGTGCATAGTTACACATACTCAATAAATACACAGATTATCGTAATATGTAATTTTTTTTATCAATAATTACCAATTTTCAACCTGATAAAGTTATTGACCATCCAATTACCAAAGTACGTATAAATATATGGTGACGGACAAAACTTTAGTGCAAAAAACTGTGTAGAAATCGAAAAAACCGAACAAGTACGACTCCAAAAACGAACTGAAGTTGAAATATTTAAAGACAAACTTAACTTTGTAGTTGACACTAAGGTTCTTCGATACATAACAACTACAAAATGTAAGTTTGTAATTGTAAAACAATATTTTTTAATGATATAAATTCAAATTAACAACTTTCAGATTTATTTCTTTATATGTGCTGTAAGACCTTGCCTGTTGCTAAAATTAATGATTCTAGGTCAACGGGAAGTGCCCTAAAGGTTTTAATTCTCCTGTGAAATCGCAAAATATGCGACATAAACGTTCATATCTTTTGATTGCGTTGACTTACAACTTTTATTTTTATACAGCCGAAAGAACCCGTAGACCCAAGTATTTAGTATAATTTTCAACATACATACCTTTTCGCGTTCTTGAGAAAAAGGGTCTTGACAGGCGGACAACGAAGTGATCCTATAAGTGTTACGATTTTTACTTTTGAGGTACGGAACCCTAAAAATTGCGCATGTATGTACCTAGGTAGGTACTAGGTAGGTACTATTTATAGGTCTTTTTGAGGACCGAAGGGTTTCGGTCCTCAAAAAGACCTATAAATCGTCTAATCACACAGCATTGAAGCTATTTGCCTGTATTTTGTGTGTACTAGGTTATGCGGAAAGGGTGCACTAAACCGGAAGGGGTCCATAGTACCCATAGTACATATAGTAGAAGTGCAAATAATATTTGCTTTTAGATTCGCTTTATCGTACGAGAACCGAGAATTATTTATTATTTGTTGTTATACTTTAGAGTGTGTACCTACTATAATAATGCCAAGTTTGACGCTTGTACTTATTACAGATTTTACTTTAGAGTAGGTAAGAACAAAAATACGTTTGTTGTATGTCTTTAGTATTAACATTTTGATTTTATTATTATTTCGTAGTTTATCCGCCGTAACATAACATCATGGTTCAATGGTTGCCTGGAAGAGATCGCTTTTAGCGATAAGGCCGCCACTTGTGGCACTAGCTCGTTAGTGTTTTCTATCGTGTTGTAATTTTTATTTCTGGTGTACACAATAAAGAGTTTCTATCTATCTATCTATCTATCATCATCATTTCAGCCATAGGACGTCCACTGCTGGACATAGGCTTCCTACATCAAACGCTGCGCTTACCGGTCCGTGATTTCCATTCCAGAACTGTGATAATCGGCATGATGACTAATATTTTTTTATCTCTACATAGTATAAATTGAAGTCGCTTTCCGCGTCTGTCTGTCTGTCTGTATGGCCGCTGACTCCTCCTAAACCATGCAACGGATTTTGATGCGGTTTTCACCATCAGTTAGATACATTTTCAAGGAAGGTTTATATATATATAACTAGCGGCCCGCCCCGGCTTCGCACGTAAATTACACCCGTGCGAAGGCGGGCGGGTCGCTAGTTACCTTATAAAAAAGCTGATCACAAATAGAGCACATCAACGAATACAAAATTAAAATTAGTTCAAAAATAAATAAGATATAAGCATTTTAATTTCATGCTAGACAAAGAGCGCACTATACTGAGCCGTGACGTCAAGGCTCAGGTGCGCCATACAAATGCTATACTAACCCACGCTTTGCGAGTAAGGGATAGAGCATCTCCTCTCTATCCCCACCTAAAACTTTAAACACTCATATCTCAGAAATTTATCAGCCAAATAAAATTATTTTTTCAGTATGTGTAATGTACTTATTGTTATTTGTAATAAATGAAATATTGTCATCATGCCTATTTCAATGGTTCGAAAGATACAGCGGTTTTTACCAGTAACGAAATATAAAAGTCGGAAGGTTGCCATAAAGAACGCATGCCAGCTCCCCTGTGAATTATTGAGCGTCACGCGTCCTAATATTTGAACACAATTACTTCTATTGTTTGATATTACGTATGTCCACGGAAAAGCAACATTTCCAATCTATTATATACCTATAAAAGCAAAATACCACTGACTGACTGACTCATCACGAAATCTAGAAAACTACTTGACTAATACCATAGCTAATACGAAGCTGTTTGGTAGGTAGATAATGTTTGGGGTACTCAATGTATTTTGAGTAAAAGCCGTAAAAAGGGGTTGAAAGTTAATATAAAACTCTACGCGTACGAAGTCGCGAACCACAGCTAGTGTATTATAATGTAATGGTTATACAGTGTAAACTCTATATAGCGACACTTAAAGGATTGCGCATTTTATGGCGTTAATATAATGGGAAAGAAGAAAAACCTATATTATTATTCTATTATAATATGTATTTGACGGCGCCATTGCTGCCATGTTTGGAAAACAGCACGTGCAACGGGCGAGTGGTCGAGCAGGTGTTCTGTGACTCACAAGCGAGCGATCGAACGAGTGTCGCCTGACTCACCCCCACTCCGCCTATCAGCTATAAAAGGCGGCGCTCGCTTGACAGAGACACATTTCATCGACGGCGCTCGCCCGGTTCACATCCTGTACCTTACTTTACATTATTGCTGTAAAATTGTACTATTGATGGAATTGAATAAATTACTATGTCGGACCTCGAGCCTTTATCAGAAGTGACGAATCCACCTCCACTTCAGTCATCAAGCAGTACGATTGATGACTCATTAATAACGGAAAAAAAGACATTATTTTCTATCAGTATGGCCGCCATTTTCAAAAAAAATATTGCTGAAAATATAACATCCTGTCAGCTTGTTCTAAGTGCACTAACAACATTAGACAATTTTGACCCGGATAAACTAGAATCTGTCATAATCAATTCGTGTACGTTAAGAAAAAGGAATAAATTAGAAGGGGTAGATTTGATGTTTCCTCTGACGCATTCACTCAAGGGCCGTGCTGCAACGTGTCTAACGAAAATACATCTTGAAAATATGTCCTGCACTGCCATCAAAGAGATGCTGATTTCAAAACTTTTTAAACCTACGATAATACAAGATCACTTCGACCAGATTATTAAATTTCAGATAGACAGCAAAGAGGGCCCAGCTGAGTTGGGAATGTGACTGTGGCAGCTTATAGAGAAGATTCCCGACGCTAAAATGCCTAAAAAGTAACCCATGGATTTGCTGTATTTACATTGTCGCAGTGTGACGAGAAAATTCGTCAAGAATTAAATTCCGTCGTCATTTACGACAAAAAGCTAGGTGTTCCGCACGCTACGTGGTTTTACACTCAAACGAAGAAACTGAGACCCTGTTGCTAGTGATGCAGATCCGAAACGCTTTCGTGATGGTGATCGTGGTGATTTCGACGTGATTAATTTCATGGAAACTGCATTGTTGCGGAAGGATGGTACACCGCAGTCATTAGTGTCGTGACAAACAACTACTTTAAAAAAAACGTGTCATTCCAGTTAAACCTGAACAACTCCATCCATCTGCACCAGTTCACCGTCTGCAAGTCATCTACTACGTGTGCAGTAACCCTAGCCACAGTCTCCGCGCGCCCCATGCGCTACAAGAAGAAAAAAGTCGTCGCTCCAGGTGCCGCAGCAGGTCCCAGCAGGCATGTCAACGTGGTTTCCAGGGCCGCGCATGGTGGCACAGATAAGTGGTGTTAAGTCAACTTTTAATGTTTGATTCCGGATCAGACAAGTTACGTTCCGGGTCAGAATGTAGTCTCAAAAAACAGTAATAGTAATTTACGTAATGGTGAACGACTTCATGAATAAGTCTTTGAAGGGTGTAAATAGTGGTAACTTTAATTCCGCTTTGCAAATCAAATGTCCGACAACAAAGTTACGTGTTACAAGGTTCGTTTTGCTAAAACACACATTGACTTTAAAACTCTGCTGACGAAATAAAATTATTTAAAGATGCCGTACATCTATTTGGCGCACCAAAAAGAATAATTGCCGATTGCGGTCGTTTGTACGATAACTTGGATTTCAAAGACTTTTCTGAAGGTAACAATATTGAACTGCATCTTATAGCCGTAGGTTGAGCGTGTCAGGCGAACTTTAAAGGGTCTTCTCATAATAGCTAAAAGTAATTGCAATCAATCATGGCAAGAATAATTAGGAAATATTCAACTCGCTTTTAATGTTATACGTTTTAGAAGAGTAACAGGTTCACCCCGAGATAATCGGTGTTCAGGACAACGCGTTTTCTTAACTGGCGACCTTCTTCGACAATTCGAGATTAGATAATAAAATATCATATTAGCAAGATCTTCCGCTTCCGAAGGTAAAAAATAAAATAGCCAGGAGCGAAGTTATTCGATGTAACTAAGGCAATGCTAAAGTTATACCTTTCTCTGTTGGAGATATTGTCTTCGTAAAAGTGAAGAACGACGCCAAATATAATTAGATCCAAAGAATAAAGTTCCATTTAAAATTGCAGTTTTGGAAAACGTTGGGTATCAGTTGATACACATAAATGGTTCTAACAGGTTCTACAAATATTCCCATGAAAACTTGCGCGAAGTATCTCGTGGCCCATCATCCTTATTTGAAATTTCTGAAACTTATAGTAAAGATGACGTGACGGCGTGTACAAATGACAATGACTCTGTTCATGAAACTAATTGCAATACTGCCAATACGCACTTTGAGTGCGGGTACAGATATTGTTGAGAACTTTGGTCTGTGAACTGAAGACAAAGTAAATGATGATAAAAATAAATATAGTGTCATTGAAGGGGTTACCCGGGCTAATGACTTCTGGCTAAAGGGATATATCTGGACTAGCACAAATAGCTATAGGGATATCTATCCGGACTAACACAATCAGTTAAAGGGATTAAGAATCCGGTCTAGCACAATCCGGTCCAGTTTCCTAAACTGAAGGGCTAACGTAGCTACCTGTAGAGTCAAAAAAAAAAGAGAGGACTGGACCAGGTATTCAGGAATGCAGTCTGAAGGGTTTTATCGGACCAGACGTTGTCATGCAATGAATTTCTGAAGGGTTTTGTTGCAAACCGGACCAGCCTGTGTTACAGATTATGCTTTACGTCTTTATCTGTTAAAATATGTCAGGATGAACGAACATGCTTCTTTGTCTCCAGATGACGCTTAAAAAGGCACGCACGAGGACGTGCGCACGTCAGTATGGCCGTGACGGCGCCATTGCTGCCATGTTTGGAAAACAGTACGTGCAACGGGCGAGTGGTCGAGCAGGTGTTCTGTGACTCACAAGCGAGCGATCGAACGAGTGTCGCCTGACTCACCCCCACTCCGCCTATCAGCTATAAAAGGCGGCGCTCGCTTGACAGAGACACATTTCATCGACGGCGCTCGCCCGGTTCACATCCTGTACCTTACTTTACATTATTGCTGTAAAATTGTACTATTGATGGAATTGAATAAATTACTATGTCGGACCTCGAGCCTTTATATTTACTAGTAAAGTATAACATTTACAAACAACAAACATTAATATTGATACAAATAACAACTCTTGTTGCGTATAGTCTGTTATCTTCGTCTGACATTTTTTGCTGTTCCAGTATTAGCAGCAGTTTAGGGAGTTTGTCGTTAAATCGAGTGTCGCTATATAGAGTTTACACTGTATATTATTACTTCGCAAATCATCACTCGCATCGGCGAGATGGCGGTCAAACGTAAGCCTATTATTTATAAAAAAAATAATTGAAAGTTTATCTATTAATTGTTTTTTTCCAGGGGTTTTTACCGGTCAAGCACGTGTCGGTCATATCAGTTTAAAAAACTGACTTCAAAATTTGCAGGTAATAGGCAATATCGTTTATTTGGATGACAATTATTTAATATTTATACAGTTATTTTGATTTAATATAAACAAAAAAAAAATTGCCATCTTTCAAACCTACCATATATTTTATATAAATAAAGGAGTTCTAAGATACCTAAAAATTTAAAAAAAAAAACGAATAGAGACTCTCCTTTTTTAAAGTCGGTTAAAATGAATTGTGTGGTATGGGATTGTAGAAAACCTCGGTGCGAAAATCCAACTAGCTTTTGGCCGGGTTTTTTCTCCTGATTTTCGAACAGATGTTTAGTCACAAGTAGGTAGTCGTTTATGCGGAAGTAGTTAAGTTAAACAGAATCTACATAACGCTCTCCAAATCACCAGCAAACAATATTCCATTCAAAGTTTGACGTCACAACCACTTACCCTATAACAATCTCAGTGTCCATTGTAATCCCAGTACAGAGCAACCGAGTTATCTTTAAGAGGTGCCCAAATGATGGAACTAACGCATTATATTCTCGGTTTTATTTTTAAAAGAGGACTGTGGTGCCCCCGTCAATTTAACTTAAAGTTGGTCGCGAGGTCCTAATGTAAATCAAGACTATTGAATAAGTTGTAGGCGCGTGCAGGAATGCTGTTTTTGGTCGGACTAATTCGGACTAATGTTTGTGACTTATCTGTAGATATACTGAGGTTTTACGGTTCCGCACCTCAAAAATAAATAGAAACCCTTATAGGATCACTTCGTTGTCCGTCTGTCTGTCTACACCATTCTCAGGAACGCGTGGAGGCGTTTTATATACGGAGTGTAAGGGGAACACTCTGGAAGCCAAAAGAAGGTAATTGTACTCATCATTATGAACAACTTTTATTATGGGATCAACCCTAAAATCGCGAAAAAATATCAGCTGTTTATAGAAAACGGTCATTGGCACTCGACAAAATGTATGGATCAGCTGATTTTTTTTTCGCCATTTCAGGGTTGGTCCTATACTAAAAGTTGTTCATAATGATGAGTACGATTACCTTATATTGGCTTCGAGAGTGTTCCCCTTACACTCTGTATAAGACTAGCGACCCGCCCGCCCGGCTTCGCGCGGGTGTAATTTACGTGCGAAGCCGGGGCGAGTCGGTAGCTATATATATAAACCTTCCGTGAAAATGTATCTAACTGATGGTGAAAACTGCATCAAAATCCGTTGCGTGGTTTAGGAGGAATTAGCGGCCATACAGACAGATAGAGAGACGCGGAAAGCGACTTAAACTCTAAACATTCCGTGAAAATTTATCTAACTGATGGTGAAAACCGCATCAAAATCCGTTGCGTGGTTTAGGAGGAGTTAGCGGCCATACAGACATACAGACAGACGCGAAAAGCGACTTTAATTTATACTATGTAGAGAAGATAGAGAAGAGATAGAGAAGAGAAGAGATAGAGAAGAGCACAAAGCAAACATGCGGTTCGCCTGATGGTAAGCAGAAACCGCCGCCTAAGGACACCTGCAACACTAGCGGTGTTGACAGTGCTTTGCCTACCTAGAGAGGTAGTTGTAAACTTTTTTTTTAATAGTAGATAGGCTTGCGCCTGGCCGCCGTCTCGCCTGATGTTAAGCGACGATGCGGTCTACGATGGAGCACGCTTGCCTAGAAGAAACCGATTCACTCTCCACTTGAAAACACCCAGATTGTAACTGACGGGGAAAACCCATTCAGGCAGCGAATTCCACAGACTAGCAGTTCATGCTAGGAATCATAGCGATTCTTCGTACGGGTTCTCGGAACATCAACCATAAAACGATGTCGATTTTTTTAAGCGTTTCAAGAAGACAACCTTCTTGAAACGCTTCATGTCGAAACTCGGCGGGAATCTAATTGGGAGAAGGATATTCCACACCTTGCAGGTCCGCGGAATAAAGGAGCGGAAAAACCGAACGGTGTGGGATTTCCAGCTTTGCAAGATGTAGGGGTGGAAGTCTGACGCAGGAATAAGATCAAAAAGCCCTTCAGAGCATTCCCCAAAAAATACAAGCTAATACCAACACTACAAATACAGTTAGACTGCCCATAGACCAGGGGTTCCCAAACTTATTTTTTCTACTGCCACTTTGAGAATAAATATTTTTTTTGCGCCCCTATTTTTTCAAAATGGGGGCGTTAATAAGAGAGAAATATCGAACCGAGTTTGAGCAATCTCTTAACTAATATTAGTTGATGTTCACAAGTTGTAGTTGAGAGTCGAGAGCTCATGCAGTTGGTGTCTAAGAGGCCTCCTAGCTAAATTAAATTAAAAATCACCCCCCAAGCCTCTACACAACGCCCCCATTTTTTTCTGGGTCTCTTACCGCGCCCCCCTTTAGGCCTGCAGCGCCCACAAGGGGACGTTATCGCCCACTTTGGGAAAGGCTGCCATAGACCGTTGAAGGTCTAAAGACAATCCAAATGCTCAAGCCTACTATCAGTTGGCAACGTACTCAGCATGCTGGCGGCATTACCACGCTGAATGGCAATGCTTATGCGTCGAGGCAGAAACACGCCAGTGTTTTGGTCACGCGTCGCATAAACCAGGCGCTCTGAAAGATTTTTGAAAATGAGGTGAGCTCCCGGTCCCCAAGGGCCCAATGTCTCGCCTCAAACGCCTCAAATATGTAACCACTGCCGAGGTTAGCATATTTGTTATTTTAGTTCTTTGACTTTTCAGAACAAATAAGACCAATGAATAAATGAATACAGCCTGTTGACCCTGGAGGCACGCAGCGCCTAAATTAAATGTACCTACTTACCTATTAAGTCAATGAAAAGGGCAACTAACCTTCCCGGCGCTTCTGGAGTAGGTCAACTAGTCGATCTCAGGAGATCAACAAAGTAGCGTTGCTATTTGATGCGATAGTCCCGTAATTGGTCCAGTTGGTAGTAGTGAGCCTGCTTTCTGCGCTTGGGGCGTGGGTTCGATTCCCACCTAGGACAAACATTCATGTGTTCCACAATAAATGTGGAATCAAAGCGCTTCGTACGTGTGTTAAAATCTATTTAGGCCTATGTTCAGCAGTGGACGTCTTCTGGCTGATGATGATGATGAAGTATGTATTTACAAATATAATTATATGTACCTATGTATATAGGTCTCTGGCAGCCATATTACAAGCTTTACTAATAATGCCGCCAGCTTGCTGCGTACCTAATGCGTACTGATACGCTACCAACTTGTAGTAGGCTTGAGCATAAAGTTTTTCTATAGAGTCTAGATCTAGACCTTCAACGGTCTATGGGCAATCCAACTGTTTAGGGTTCCCTAGATAGAGTATAAGGAATCCTAATAAGTTTGTTCCGTCCAAAATTGTTTCTAACGGTAACGTACGTCTACGTATTTTTGTATCTATTTGTTCTAGTCTAAAAACGGTTATACTTACAAGCGTCAAACTTGGCATGATTAAAGTACCTACAAACTCTAAAGAAAAACAACAAATAATAAATAATGACCCAAGTGCGAGTCAGTAACAAATTTCTGTTCACGGGCGCGGTCGGTACTTAGATGGGTGACCAGAGACCACCTTGGCGTGTATTTCGTCTTTTTGCTCTACTTTTTGTATTTTGTGGTGGTACGGAACCCTCAGTGCAGGAGCCCGACTCACACTTGGCTGGTCCATATTTGGCACCATATTTATGTACCAAATGTACATTGCGCAGAAAATTAAAAAAAAAAAACATTTCGTTGTACCCTATTGCTAGTTTCGCATAATAAAGGACACGGCGGTCAAAATTATGTCAAAATTATTATATAATACATAATTAATTATATATAAAATATAATAAAATTATAAATATATAAAATACGATAATTTGTGTGTGGTAATTAGGTGGCCTAAAACCAGTACTATATAATAACGTAGTCGATCCGTACCATTATCAGATCAGAAAAACAAGATGAACTGAAACGAATTTTGATGAAATTCGTTTGGAAGCAATCTGAAAGTAAGTCCTTTAAAAATGTACAAATCGGTTTATAAGAGAAGGAGTTCAGATTAGGACGTAACAAACATAAACTATAAAAAATATACAGAGAAAAATATACCCCCTTTTGAAGTCGTAAATAAAGTGAAACACGGAGACATTTGTACTAAGGCACATCTTCATTGATGGTCTGGTCTGAGGTCTTGCCTGTTCGAACTTAATACGAAATGTGTGTCAGTTCACGCTATGATCGAGTTAATACTTAACTGGGTCAGAGTTGATGGGGGTGTAATGCTCTATCATTCTAGCTATAATCTAGAATTCTAGAACAATACAATGAGTAAACTTACTATACTGGGTTACGCGGGAAGGGTGTGCTAAGCCGAGAGGCCATAGTATCCATCAATAACTTAGTTGTTATACTCATCATTATGAACAACTTTTACTATGGGACCAACCCTGAAATCCCAAAAAAATATCAGCTGATCAGTTTGTAATAAAAGCTTTTGCTATGAAAGCAACTTTGAAATAGCGAAAAAAATCAGCTGTTCAGGTGTTCAGCTTGTACCTAATAAAAGCTTTTGCTAAGAAAGCAACCCTGAAATACCAAAAAAATATCAGCTGTTCAGTTTGTAATAAAAGCTTTTGCTGTGAAAGCAACTCTGAAATAGCGAAAAAATATCAGCTGTTTTTATCGACACCGCTTTATGGTTGGTATTCCGAAAACCCGAACGAAGCGAAATAAAAATGGAATCAAAATTCCACTTTTATTGTGCGAAATGCTAGTCTGTGGAATGCGCTGCCTGAATACTGTTCCCCGATAGATACAATCTGGGTGTCTTCAAATCACGAGTGAATCGGTTTCTTCTAGGCAAGCGTGCTCCACCGTAGACCGCATCATCGCTTAACATCAGGCGAGTTGGCGGTCAAGCTCAAGCCTATTATTTATAAAAAAATAAATAAAATAAAACTGTTCAGTTTGTAATAAAAGCTTTTGCTATGAAATTGTGCATATATTTTGCTTTTGCTTTTGCTTTTTCATTCTCGACAAAATTTATGGAAAAACTCATTTTTTTTTCGGGATTTCAGAGTACGTCCCTTAGTAAAACTTGTCATAATGACGTGTATTGACGAGGAGATTTTTTCCAAAATCTTGTAATGCATAATTTATCAAGTGTGCGTGTATGGCCAAATCCGAAACTAGAGGAAAAGCGAAAAGTACCTACTCAAAGAAGTCTCGGGCCCGATTTTGATGAAAACTAAAACTGCATCATTGTTGTTTTTTTTTAAATTTATATTCCTAGCCAGGAATCGTGGTCAAAAACAGATATGGTGCTAGATCTGTGTGGTAATAATAATAATAATTCCATTCATACATTCATACCAAATGTCATAAATATGTTTCCAGAATTTCATTTCTAGAGAAAGTCTAGTCTAACAAATTGAAATAAAGCATAAAGACTGCCAAGGTCGGGCTATATAGTTTTACTTACAGCACGCCCGCTAATCTAGAATTATATGATGGAGCCACAGGCGCGTTTACTAAACAAAACCGACAGTCATCCGTAGAACATTTTTAGTTCCACAATTTGTCCAATTTTACGTATTAGTTTGTCTGTCTATTCGGTTTCAGTCTAGATATCCGCCTGAAGGCCACTAAAGCTTACGTAACTGTGTTTTTGTCATACGATTAGGTACTACAGACTTGCTGTCAGACGTACCTAATCGTCTTCATAAATACGTAGCCCTACGGCTATATTCATTCAATCCTTGAAATATTGTTAACGGCCTATTATCCGAGTCGCGTAGGCAACAAAACGCTCCCTCAGCCCCCGCCAAGTTATAGCGACGATGTATTTTGCCACCCAAGAGTCAGGACGCCCGCGGGGAGAGTGCAACGACAAAAACTAACATAGGTCCGACCTCGATGACGCCTGGCGCGGTATTGAAAGCGGCGCGCGCAAATTCACGCGACCTTTTTACGCTTTTAATTTCACTAATAAACGAAACTAATCACTATCAAAAATCTATCCAAATATATTTTTTTTTAAATAAAATTGCCTTTCAGTACATGCAATTTCCAGGTTGTTACGAGCTTTCATTAGAGCATAAAACGAAAAAAATTAACTAACTCGACTATGATTCGGATTTTTTTTGATCGAGGAAAGTTTATTCTATCGTGTTTTGAACCAAATCATAAGCTCAAACACAGATGTATCTGTGACATGTATTTTTTCCCAGCTCAAATATTGTAATTTAACTGAATAAAATTGATTGAAAACCGTCAAATTTGGTATAAGAGGCCGTTAACCCTCGATACGTTCATTACGCTCGGGATTCAATAGGTATAAAGCTGACACTGCTTTAACCCCTTTTTTTTTTTTTTTTTTTTTTTTTTTATTTATGACATAATATTACATATATTACATGTTTACTAACACCAAAAAACCTCGCAGAGGTTTATCTGGGTGATAGGTTCTCAGCTTAAATAATTAGAATAAACATTAAAAATAATTAAGTAAACAATAGGTATATCGGAAGGATCATTCGGGTGGTTTCGGCTTGCTACTACATGTCGTCGGAAGTAGAACAAAACACTCAAACCCTCGGTGAATAATCTACTATTATTGTGTCCATGCGTCACAAAGTACACAACTTATTATCCACCGAGTACCTAGTACCTACCTACCTACGTACTGAATGACCGAGCCTCAGTCAGTACGTACGTGAATCACCGTATTGTCACTAAGTATTATCAGTCTGTTCTGTGGTATTGTGATAACACTTAAGTAGGCTTCAACCAAAATATAATGAATGGACGGGCCATAACTATTGAACTTGCTCAGTAAAAAGGAGTCAAAACCGTCGGACATGTACTTCAACACCTAATTACCTATAAAATATTATAAAGAGGAAAGATTTGATTGTTTGTTTGCATTGAATAGGCTCCGAAACTACAAAACCGATTTGAAAAATTCTTTCACCGACGGGAAGCTACACTATCCCCGGGTGACATAGGCTATAATCTATACCCGTGCGAAGCTGGGGCGGACCGATAGTTACCTATAACCATGTACAGTACATTTGTCACAAAACATAGATAGCGGTTTTTGTTGTGTATTTACACTTCGGGAAACCACACCAAGGCATAATTTTGCCAGATGTTTCGTTATCATGTAACAATAGACTCGTGTTGCACTTCCTACCGCTAGAGACCGACTGAAACGAAGTGAGCGTCGGCGCTCATTTTGTAATCTTCAAAAATGCTCTTCTGGGCCCGTCCATTCATTTTATTTTGGTCGAAGTAAGTAGGTACGTATTTATTCATTGTTTAAGCTTGCGTCCTAAAACAGGCGAATTTTACTTGATGACTGTGCAATTCATTCGCCGCTGGTTCCACAAGTTTCCCTTTATTTCCTAGGGGAAAGGGTCAAACGTTAGCTTAACGCGGTTTTAGCCTTATAGCTAGTAAATAAGGACCCTGGGCCCTGATTCCGTACGCGATCACGCAGACACACACTTGGCCATTATTTACTTTAGTGTGTATGTACTATAATCATGCCAAATATAACGTTTGTACATATTACCGTTATTACATAAGAGCAAATACAATATGTTTATTTTTAAATCTGTTGTATGGGGTTTGATCCTTTTAGTATTTACTTTTTAGCTTTATTATGATTTCTTAGTAAATCCGCCGTAACATTACATATTCTGTGAAAATTTCAACTAACTATCTATTACGGTTCGAAAGATACAGCCGTTCAAAGGTAGGACGGACAGACAGACAGACAGCGTAAGCTTAGTAATAGTGTCCCATCTACACCCTACGGGTACGGAACCCTAAAAACTGTGAATAAAATTTTATCGCGGCGCGATTGATAGGCGGTAGTAGTAATTATCCTAATAAATACATAAACAAAATGGGAAATTATACAGGTACATACATTGTATGTATCTGTTCATTTATTATATCCATGTATCAGGTACATTACAAAAGTGATGTTATACATTTTGTGGCAAGACTGTATAATGTTTTATTTGTCATCTTAGATAATGTAGAAACATTTTAATGCTAATATAAATTAATTATATTAAGCCTTTAAACCAAATAGGAATCTTAGACATATCACAATAACTTTTAACTTAAAATGTACTTGTCTTTTTTAATTGCGACTATAAAAAATTCACCAAATCTCGTCTCTCTGTAAAGACAGCTTCATCCAAGAAGGCGCATACCACTCTTTCTTCAAAGCACTTATAGTGTTTACACACGTGTTCTGTTGACGTTTAGATGATTTATCTTAAGGCCCTTGCAGAAGATGCGTAGTACAAGTAGCAAGTAGAAGTTGTAAGTAGCTACTACGCATCGTCTGCAATGTTTTGCTTAGTGCAAGTGGCAGTGAAGTGCTTAGTAGTACTTCCATTGCCACTTGCACTAAGCAAAACCTTGCAGACGATGTGTAGTAGGCACTTGCAACCTCTACTACGCATGGTCTGCAACGGCCTTGAAGGCGCTTGCAGACGATGCGTAGTACAAGTAACAAGTATAAGTAGGCGTTCAAACGTAAAGTAGCCACTCGCGCGGTGACCCGCACAACTAGCATGCGATTACGTACGCGCACGAGTGTTCGACCGAGACGTACGATGCGCAGTGGGCATCGCGTGAGTAGCGCGGAGAAACGAAGCTTCACTTGCGCGAAGTGCTACTAAGCACTTTCACACACCGTTCCAGACGATGTGTAGTAGGCACTTCTACGTGTTACTTGTACTACGCATAGTCTGCAAGCGCCTTTAGGTGGTTTATGTTTATTTTGCGACTGAGCGACGAGATGAGCCAGTCGCTTGCGTCACGCTTGCCCGAAACAATTCAGTGCATCGCAGAATTTAACACTTCAACAGTTCAAAATCCTGCGTGGAAATGCACTGCGCACGTCACCCTGAAATATTATATTATTAAGTTAAAACTCACGCCCTGTAGTTTCCCTTCAATCCGGAACATAGTTGATTGCACACTACTACTTGACAGTTAACTTGCACAGGTGTAGTACTTCTCCAAAACATTGGCAATATAAATTAGTGTACATTGACAATATAAATTAATTTACATTTACAATACAAATTATTGTGTTTTAACACTAATGTACTTTGACAATATACATTAGTGAACATTAACAGTACAAATTAGTGTACATTAATATTCATTGGTGTGCTTTGACATTATACATTAAATGTACATTTGCATTATACGTTTATTTACATTGACAAAATAAAATTAATGTACATTAGATTAGAATTACATTAGAAATTAATGTACTTTGACAATACAAAATAGTGTACATTGACACTATAAATTATTGTACATAGACAATATAAATTTATGTAACCTATTAGGAGTCAAGGTGGCGTGCGCTTTCATGAATTTAAACTGTCTTTAACTTTTGTACTTAAATTTTAGAATAAAAAAATTGGTCAGTTATTATAAAATGTCACAGTAGTAATTTCACTGTGCAGTATTATTAATTTCACATTAATTTGCTGCACAGATGTTCATAATACTTCAACGGGTTAGTTGTAAGACTGGTTTACAAAATACAACAATCATAAAATCAAATACGTTCCTGCAATTATTCAGATTTTAAACATGTCAAAAAAATAAAGTTAGCAAACCATGTGATCAGCCTGTTATATAAATATTTAAGTAATTTCAAGCAGTATTAATCTGATAAATACTATCAAATTTATACAAGTTTAACTAACTGAAATTAGACCAAGCAGTTACGGCATCACACACGATAAGATAATATCAAAAGTTATATTTACATTACGGCATAAAATCGCTACCATAGTATCGCTTTTTTCATACATTTCCTATGTAACATCACACATGAGCATAATATACATTTTGATAAATACATAATTATACAAAGATATAGCAGGGCCGCGCCCTGAAGAAGAGAGAGGCATCGGATTTATATTTTGATATAATCTTATCTGTGTAAGTTTATTGAACATGGGGCATCTGCTAAATAAATATTACAGTATCTTAAATGTGAATTGTGCTTTAAAATGTTTCTTGCTATATTAATTCAGTTGTTCCAAGTAACTGACCAAGGCCTGTAAAGCCAAAACCTGTCTAACTTGTACATTTCCTTGTAGCTTACATTTGCTTATTATTTAAAGATATTTTTAAACGATAATATGTCACACGATTCTTAGTGTACAACAGAATTGTTCACTTTTGTACTTCTTAAATTGTACTTTATATCGAGTCTGCTATTGGCAGTGTTTGGCCAAAGATGTTCTCCGACAAATTGTTCACTACATATGCTGAAGTTTTATTACTCTACAAACACTGCAATTAACTTTCAAAAGTTAACTCATGTCATAAACTAAATTTCTAGAACATTTTCAGTCGGACAGGTAGAAAAAAAAATTGCTTGGATTTTGGGGACAGTTATCATGAATTCAAGGCTACCATACACTGATATACTTTCAAGTCACCGATCTGATATAAAATCGATTTGTGTGTGGCCTTAAGGTCGACGCGCGTAAAACTACGATAGACTACGCGCATATCAAAATACAGACTGTCTCCAACCTTTACAAGACGGTTTGGCAGTATCGTTTGGCCTCTCCATTTATAGTAAAATAACTTGTTCGTAGACAGTAGTAGCTTTACACTATGATGTGATACACCTATGTTTACGAATGTACTTTGATACATTACCTAAGCTTCTTAATTAATACCTATTTCTAGTTTAATCTTTAAAAATAAGCAAATGTAGCCATTAAAACATATTGTTATTTGTTGAATATTTTCCAAACTAATTTTGACAGATCTAAAAATGATCACCTCTGCCCTTATCAGTTCAGTCTTCCAGACAAGGTCAACATTTTTAATCCTGTCAAACTTAGTTTAGTAAACGGAATGGACATAGTAAAACTGGACCGAAATATGCAGACGTTTTATCCAAAGTATTTGACCTTGAAATGTTTAAAAAAATTACAAGTATGCAAGAGCAGTTCTCTTTCTAATTAGGTGAGAATGTAATACAATTTTCAATTGCTTTTTTTACTGGTGAAAAGAAAATAGAGATCTGTTCACAACTTTGTTTAAACTTTTTTTTATGCTAGATTAGGTATGACCTTATTTGTATCAAGAAGTCATCTGTCCAGTTGTACAAATTACTTTTATGTACACAGTGAAATTAATTGGCCCTACAATAGAATTGGCACCAAAGAGTACCTACAAGTTGATTAGTTGTCTAAATAAACTATTGCATTGGTAAAATGAAAGGAGATATGTATCACATAGTTGCGTGTAGGGTTACCATGCATCCTGATTTGTCCAGAAATGTCCGAAATTTTAGACCTTTGTCAGGCTTTGTATTTTGTCCGGCTTTTTTAGCTTGGGTGATGTATATACTAGGTACAATTTAGTTCGTTTATTGTGAATTTCGTTTAAGGTGTGATGGGACTGGGGGTCTAGACAGAGCCACGACACTGTTAGCGTTCACGGCTGCGGAAAGATGAAATTGTATGAAAATGACATTAGCTTGAGATAGTTTCTCTCATGCTAATGTTATTGTCAATGGCATTTTCATATAATTTCATCTTTCCGCAGGCGTGAACACTAACAGTGTATGTCTCTTTTCTAGACCCCCTGAGATGCCATTGTTGGCATGTCCCCAAAATAAATACAGAGTAGAAAAATAATAATGTCTCCCTAAACATTAAACAAAAATGTTCTTAGTAATTTTAAACTATCGCGATTTAAACACATGTTCAAAAAAAAACATCATCTTCTTATCAACATACTAGATTTTTATTGAATGTCCAGTTTTATGTCAGGACTATCAGAATTTTGATATGGTAACCCTAGTTGCATGTTACTAGATATTATTATGCATGTATGTATGAGGACACATAGTTTTAGATTAGGTTACATTATGGTCACATGTAGGAAGGTTTTAATATTGAAATCTTGTATGTAACTTACAGTTATTACAATTATAAACACTAAGTTCTTCATAGTTAAAGCTAAATTGTTTTATCAAGTTAGCTTACTAGCCCGACTTAGTACACGTTAACTTTAAACACCCTTTGACCTCATTTCAATTGTTATAAAACTTTTTTAGACGTCTACATCCCATAAGGTGAAAATATCAGTTTCGGAGATTATTAATCAGAAGTATTTTATTTAGACTTCTATATTAACAAATATAGTCACTGGTCTTTAAATATTGTTAAATTAAGGATAAAGTGCTTTGTATTCGATTACACACAATGATTGTGGGTTTTTAATGCTGAATTTCCTATTACTTTTATAGGTAAAAATATTTGCTGTTTCTAATGAGGTGATTAGGAAATTCACGCCTGTAAGTTACAAACAAAATTAATTTAACCTAGCACAATGGATGTGGCAGAATAATAGCATTGATAATCATTACAATCATGTTGGTAAAATTTCGATATTTCTTGTTCAGGTTTATAATTAATGGATTGCTTCACTCAGCGAGGAGTACTTAATCTAGTTTGCTGGTACACATACTGGCTTCTGATAAAGAGTCTAGATATTTAAAATTGTAGATTCAACACTGCTAATAAAACCATGCTAGAAATGTGGACCGATTAATAAAAACCCATTCACAAAAACCAACACTATTGCTATCCTGTTAAGATGTATATCTCAAATGAGCGAATGTAAGTGAGACCGCACCATTGCATTCTGTTGCAGTTTTAGGTGCACCAATATTAAATCTATAGTTTTAAATATCCTTTTAAAGAGTGAATCACATCAGTTATGGCATGTTACAACTTCAAAAGTTTTACAGATATTATTTACAGTTATATTACAAAATTATATACTAAAAATCACGGGACGGTAAAACATATTACCAAAAAAATAACTAAACAAAATAGACAGCTCTTTTTAAAACAAAAGTAACAAATTATTCGTTCATAAAAACATATCGCTAACATAAAAACTTAACGCTAACAATATCAGCTAGACACTTGTTCACTCGGCAACCGCACAGAACCAAATCACATCAAATTAAAGCTTTCCTGAGTGGCTCAGAACTTGAGCTTGGGGTTGAGCTCGTGGGCGCGGCCGCCCCAGTCCAGCCGGTAGCTGCGAGTCCGCCACGAGATCTCCGGGCTAACCAGCGCCCAGGCTAAAACAAACGGAGCGCAGCACTCGCTCCACACCCAACCTACCAGAAACTGCACCTTTGTGAACGGAGGGGAGCCATTCTGCACCGAGCGCAGCATCAACCAGTCTGACAAGAACCACACGAGAACGTGGCACAAGAAGAAAGCGAGCGGCTCGGCGCCTAGTAACTGGCCCGCTGCCCAGGCCGCGCCCGCTCCTAGAGGCATGCACTCGGACAGCGGCTCTAGCAGGCAGGCGGTGGGGATCATGGCGATGCGGAGCCTCGCCCAGCGAGCCAGCCGCGCCTGCAGCGACCGCACTGACCGCGTGCCGCAGTTCTGCAACGCCGGTAGTGAAGCGACTCGCATCCGCCACCCTCGCCCCGTGATCAACTTCGCCAGGAAGTAATCCTCCGCGAGATAGTCCGCAAATGCAGCTAGTCCCCCCACATCGTCGAGCGCACACCGCCGCACCAGTGAGGACATGCCCACATGACAGTTGATGCCGAGCAACTCGGCACACAGGTACATACGCGCTTGCGCCGTGCCGAAATATACCTTCTCGTAAACAGCTGCAAAACCTTCCGCGTCGCAGACAAACGGCATCTGATGCACGATGGCGACGTCGTCGCGCATGTGTTGCACCATGTCGAGGAGCGTGTCCTCTCGCATGCGGATGCCGGCGTCGCTGATCAGGACCAGCGGGTGCTTGGCCGCTAAGTACGCCGGCTGCATGTTGTTGATCTTCGGGTTCACGCCGACGCGCTGCCCACCGATGAATAACCGCGCGTCCACTTGAGGGTGCTTGTGTAACAAGCTGTTCACCAGTATCACGGCCGGGTCGGAGTCGCTCTCCGCACAGAAGAGAAGCTCGTACGTCGGGTAGTCGAGTGTAAAGAATGTTTCCAGGTTGGAGGACAGGTTCGGATCGACGCCGGTCAGTGGCTTCAGTATCGAAACACCGGGGTACGGCTGCTCGGGCGGCGACCGGTCCACAGTTCGATGCAACTTCCACTTCGAATAAGACAGGGCCATTATGTGAATCAACCACAGAGTCACCCACGCGATCATAAAAAATATGGCAAATCCATACACTGTATACACCATAGGCATCATAATTGTAGTTTTTTAACGTTCTCGCTTTCGGGCCGCATAATATCGACTGGTTTCGATGGTCGCCAGACGTGTGCTACGACGCGATCATAACACAAAACTGAGGCCGAGTGACTCGCGATAAAACAGCGGCGACGACGCGACGAATGTAAGCTCCCCTCTATCGAGCAACATTATATATTAGCGTGTTATCACAGTGATAACATTGGTACGCGGACGCCTTTTTAGTTACTTTACGAATTCCTCGAATCAAGGAGAGAAAGCCACGCCACGAAGATAATGGAAAGAAATCTCCCGGAATCCCGAACGAAAAGACGAAAACTGACTTTGATTGACCGCCCACACGTCAAGCGTCATTGTAGCCAACTAACTAAATAAAAAAATTGCAATCCGAAATCCGACCAAAGAGGTTGCGTCGATAGGGATGTGAATTTTTTCTTTCGCTTGCTAAAACTTCAACAAATCCATAGTCATTTATGACTCAATGTCCCCAATAAAAAGAAGACTATAACAAAAAAAATATATATATATAATATTTTTAGAAATCTCGTAGCAAACTGCAGTTAGGCAGCGGTAAGCAAAGGGAATACAATATGAGCGGTCCATTGGAGCGGTCACCTTCGTGGCCCACGCCCACCGCTCATAAAATTCTGAAGGATAGAGATGATTTCAGGCTTTTATATTTTATTACTATGTATTTGTATTGGCGCTTGCAGACGATCGATGTATAGTACAATCTGCATCGTTTTGCTTAGTGCAAGTGCTAGTGGAAATGCTACTTGTACTACGCATCGTCACAGTGTAGACATAGGCATCGTCTGCAAGCGCCTTAAATAAATGTATGTTGAGTCATGCATTTGACTTCCAAATAGTTATAAATATAATTCCAGTTCAATTAGTCGTCAGATGAATTTATTTAAACTTAATAAACAGTGTTATTACTTGTTATTGAAAAATTCTAAGTCCGTATATAGCACAAAAGGTCGTATTTTAATAAAAATTGTCATTTGTATTCAGAATTTCAGATAAAATATATTAAATTAAGTTAGTATTAGCGGTTATAGTGATAACAGACGTATAGATTTGGTACGCCAGATCGCCGACATCTAACCAATGGGAGAGAAAGCGCAAATTTTCTCTTTCTCTCCCGTTGGTTGAACGGTGTGGTCCGTCAACCAAGTCCGTACTCCCTCTCGTCTGTTAGATAGCTATTATTAAATAGCTATAGCTATTTAATAATAGCTATCTAACAGATAATATAATTTTGGAATCAGGGATGGGTACTTTACTTATACTAGTTACAATATTTATATGAAGTGATTCTCGAATAGTGACACGAATTTTATAATATCTATATAATCTCTTTGTACCAACCTAATACGTACTTATTACTTTACCAACGTCTGTGCTACCAACATAGTAGAGAGATGTTTTCCATAGACAATGTGTTGTACTCCGAAGCGTCCGTTGGCGTCGGTACGCGCCTCCGCGGTCGTTCGAACTTCGATTGGCTGCTGGCTGTGAGTGATTGCCATCAAAGTTGCCATTTCCATTTCGCTTTCGAAACTGTTTCGCGCCATTGGAAAAAATATAATATTATGTTTCCGTGTTAATTATTCCAGACACAATGGATAAAGTGCTTGAAAAACTGTTGAATAACGTGAATAATTTAGATCAGTACATTTCAGTTACTGAAGAAATTATGAACAATTCTACTAACATGGAATTCTTACTAAACTTGACGACTGCATTAGCCGTAATAAAAGTTAGGGCGTTTGAAATTGAGGTAAAGTAAAATAATCTTCACTAAAACTTACGTATTTCATCACTCCTCCAAAGATTACTGGGACCTAGAGCTCTTATTGGAATTTATTCTTATGCTTTCAGTTTTTTAACAAATCTCGCGTGAACGGTGCAGCTTTTTTGTTGTTCGAGCGTCTTCTCTGCTTGCCCCCTTCCAAAACTTGGGGTATGATGAACAAAGAGCTAATCAGCTCGCTGCAGTATTGGCTGCAAGCTATCAAGAAGCGACTGCCGACCAATAACGATCTGTGGTGGAGATTTTTAAAGCTGGTTTTGAACATGATCAAGGTTTGTTTATCATCCTGATTTTTAGGGTTCCGTATCCGAAGGGTATAAACGGGACCGTATTACTAGGCCTATGCTGTCTGTCTGTCCGTCTCTCTGTAGTACATTTAGTTCGATGGGTAGGACGCTACCCATCGAACTAAATGTACTACGTACTAGATTGCATGATCCGAACACTCTGTTGGAGTGTTCTGAAATCCAGTCATCGACATCTTCGACATTTATGCAGCGCGTAATGAGCGGCGCTAATAATAAGAGAATTCAAATCGAAGTGTTAATCTGGACGTAAAAACATTTCAGTAGTCAAGTAAATAAAATTATTTGCTGTTCAAGTGAATAAATAGGTAATAATATCGTAATACCATAATAGAAACAAATAGGTATTTCTTCATATCGAATTACGTTTTGGTCGCGTGAAAACATACTCGCGCAAGCTATCTCATGCTTCATGTTTTAAAAGTTTGGTTAGACGACAAACGCTTCAACAAATGTTTCAACGCTGCAGCAATACCTCAGTCAACCCTCCACGCACATGCCCCGCGCAGGCCCCTGCTGTTTCGTTTTTCGTGTAGGTACGTTATTTGTTTGGAATAGCTGGTCTAGTACATAGTACATTTAAGTCTATGGTCCTACCTTTTAACGGCTGTAACTTTCGAACCGTAATAGATAGCCAGTTGAATTGTTCACACACTTCAACTGGCTACCGGGTTACATGAGGCACCATTACCTTCTTCATCCACGTCACCACAGCAGTTATACTGCTTTTCATCATCATTATTTACACTACCATCTACGCCACTGGAGCAACTGTGCCAGCGCCCCAGAGCCTCACTCCGATATTTCAAGGAGTTGGCTCGGGTAAGTGCTGGTAGGGGAAATGCCTCCTGAGTCCTCAAAGTAGGCAACACACTGACAATGCCCCGGGTATTGTAGGTGTCTATAGGCAGCGGTGGCCACTTACCATCAGGTGGCCCGTAGCTTGTTTGCCACTTATTCTATAAAAAAAAAATAAAAAAATGCACAAAACACCCCAAGCGAGACATCAGTGCAGGACTTATTGCCCCCATCTTGAATAAGAATGTCTTGGCTCTAATGTATGCCTTATTCACAGGATATCCGTGGTAAAGACCTGTCTATGCCAGACAAGCTTGTGGAGTTAACAGCAGATACTCTCTTGGATCTAGCAACGACAGGGAGCCTCAGTGCACAGCAAAAACATGAGATATTGCATTGTCTCAACTTATACTGTGCTGAATCCGGCAGAGAGATCAGATTAGCACTGAAGAATAAATTCAGTGACTATTTGTAAGTGTTATTGCTTCTTTTAGATGTTTTTTTTTTTGCTTAGATACCACCTATATACCTATAACCATAGAGCCTGAAGACTCGTTTCTATAATCAATGTGTCCTGCCCACCATGACCTATGGTGCTGAAAACTGGACGCTCACCGACTGACCTAGGATGGACCAATGACATCGAACTGTTGGTATCAAGTGGTTGCTAAGGAAAGAGTAGCGAGAGACCGGGGTGAGTGGCATAAACACAGGGAGGCCTATACCCAGCAGTGGGTCATGGATGATGATGATGATGAATGCTTCTTTTATGTTTTTTATATATTTCATTATGTTTCATCTAAATAATGATTTTTTTATGCCATACCCTGTGGATGATAACAACAGCTAGTATGTCTCTAATGTGTATCCTTGTATAAACTTAGAATTAAACACACATCATTATTACATACAAAATTATCATCATCATTATACACTTTTATCATTTTCCAAACACAAAAAATTCTTAATCAAAAATTCTAATAATTATTATAAAGGCAAAAGTGTGTTTGTTTGTTGGTTGAGAAGAGGAACAAACATTGTTCCTCTTTCACGCAGCAACAGCAATGGAACGACCTGATTTTTTGCATTGGTATATTTTGCATGACATATGCTACTTTTCATCATCATCATAACAATTTTTCATCACTACGCGAGGTAAACAGCTACTAACATATAAACTGATTCTTAAAACTTAAAAAAATTCTGTAGGTATTATATAGAACTCATTAATCCATCCATCCATACATCCATTTTTTCTCTCCATCTCTAATGGAATGTCCACCAGCACGACACTGGCGTGGCTGATGTCCTCAACTCATTATGTTATGGAATGTCCACCAGCACGACACTGGCGTGGCTGATGTCCTCAACTCATTATGTTATGGAATGTCCACCAGCACGACACTGGCGTGGCTGATGTCCTCAACTCATTATGTTATGGAATGTCCACCAGCACGACACTGGCGTGGCTGATGTCCTCAACTCATTATGTTATGGAATGTCCACCAGCACGACACTGGCGTGGCTGATGTCCTCAACTCATTATGTTATGGAATGTCCACCAGCACGACACTGGCGTGGCTGATGTCCTCAACTCATTATGTTATGGAATGTCCACCAGCACGACACTGGCGTGGCTGATGTCCTCAACTCATTATGTTATGGAATGTCCACCAGCACGACACTGGCGTGGCTGATGTCCTCAACTCATTATGTTATGGAATGTCCACCAGCACGACACTGGCGCGGCTGATATCCTCGTGCGGGTACCTACCGCTGCAGTTTTCCATATTGGAAACGTTGATACGCTGGTTGGTGCCGCGAGGGGAGCCGTCGCTGCGCGCCGCAGCCGCCGAGCGCTGGTTCCCGGCGTCGAGATGTCCCAACGCCGCCAGATATGTCTTCCTTCACTCCAGTTGGATCATCTTCTTTCAAGTAAGTATTTTTTTACATCGGACTAGGCTGACCTTTGACCGCGATCTCGCCTGATGGAAAGCGATGATGCGGTCGAAGATGGAGCACGTTTGCCCAGTAGTAACCTGGGATAATCGGTGTCTTCTAGGCAAGCGTGGTTCACCGTAGACCGCATCATCGCTTAACATCAGGCTAGTTGGCGGTCAAGCGCAAGTCTATTATTTATGTTTAAAAAAACCTATTAAGGGTCCTATCACATTTTTTTACGAAAAAAGCATCGAAAACTGTATTTTTGGTACAATGTTTCTTTCAACTAATAAGATCTGTAGAAAATTCAGTTGTTGTATTAAATAGATCTGTATTTTTTATTGAATGTAGCGGCTTCAGATTTTGGTAAAACTCAACATATCTATTTGTTACCTACAATTTACAAAAGTAGTTTTTCGTAAAACTTTAGGAGGGAAAGTTTGAGAATGGATTTCGTTAAATTACTGTCATAAAATAAACATTTTTATGTTATGGTTTACTTATTTTATATTTATCTTGAAAATTACGGCTTTATTTATTCGTTTTATGCCAGAAAATACAAAAACTTTAATATGAATGGTTCATTTTGTAATATCCCTCTTGAATACTGCAAGATTGTAATGCTGCGGAATTTTAATTCCCTCCTGCCCATTTTTCTATCGGACTGCCAGAGCGGGCACGATAAATCGACACCGCTATAAGGTTGATATTCCGAAAACCCGTACGAAGCGCTTTGATTCCACATTTATTGTGCGAACTGCTATTCTGTGGAGTGCGCTGCCTGAATGGGTTTTCCCCGTCAGTTACAATCTGGGTGTCTTCAGTCGAGAGTGAATCGGTTTCTTCTAAGCGAGCGTGCTCCATCGTAGACTATTTTTGTATTAGCTCTAATGTAAAAACGGTAAAACGTACAAACGTCAAACTTGGCATGATTATGGTACACACTCTGATGGTGGCACTTCACATTGCCTATGTTTGCCGGTTAAAAAGAGACGCAGCTATGCTCTTTTTAATCGGTAAACATAAGCAATGTGAAGTGCAACCATCTCTTCCCTTCTCTATCTCTACATAGTATAAATTGAAGTCGCTTTCCGCGTCTTTCTGTATGGCCGCTAACTCCTCCTAAACCACGCAACGGATTTTGATGCGGTTTTCACCATCAGTTAGATACATTTTCAAGGAAGGTTTATATAATATATATAACTAGCGACCCGCCCCGGCTTCGCACGGGTGTAATTTACGTGCGAAGCCGGGGCGGGTCGCTAGTAAAGTATAAAAACAAATAATAAATAATGGCCAAGTGCGAGTAGGTGACAAATTTATGTTCACTAGCCTGCTACTTCAATTTTGAAGTGGCAGAGTCGGCGTATCATTGATTAGCATGATCTATGCCGCTGCCTGAATGGCTGTCGATAACCATTTTTCCTCCTCACTATCTGAACACCTGTTCTATTTAAGTACTTATGTTATCTCTCAGAATTTGTCATACTTATTACTCATAAGTAATACACAAAAATCTATTTATACATATAAAACGAAATACACTAATTTTTCACTCAGTCGACTAGAGGAACTCCGAGCATAGCTCTCCATTAACGGCCTCTTATACCAAATTTGACGGTTTTAAATCAATTTTATTTAGTTAAATCACAATATTTGAGCTGGAAAAAAATACATGTCACAGATACATCTGTGTTTGAGTTTATGATTTGGTTCAAAACACGATAGAATAAACTTTCCTTATAAAATCTAAAACAAAGTCGATTTAGTTATTTTTTTTTCGTTTTATGCTTTAATGAAAGCTCGTAACAACCTGGAAATTGCATGTACTGAAAGGCAATCCTAGTCAATTTTTTTTGGTTTGGATAGATTTTTGATAGTGAATAGTTTCGTTTTTTAGTGAAATTAAAAGCGTAAAAAGATCGCGACAATTTGCGCGCGCCGCGCTCAGTACCGCGCCAGGCGTCATCGAGGTCGGACCTATGTTCGTTTTTGTCGTTGCACTAGCGGGCCTCTTGACTCTTGCGTGGCAAAATACATCGTCGCTATAACTTGGCGGGGGCTGAGGGAGCGTTTTGTTGCCTCGGATAGCAGGCCGTTAAAAAATAACTAAATATTTGGTAAATTTTTGCACACACGGTCATCTGATCCCAAAGATAATCCACTTGATGGCGCATGCAGTCAAAATTCCCTTTTGCAAAATGATGCCACTTCGGTCGCGGGGGGCAGCTTGTGATTGGAGACTCGACGCGACTCGACGCTTGTGAATGGAGAATCATAAGTCATTCATTCGATTCGCGCCTAGGATTGGCCCGCTCGAAATAGTTTAGGTTGACATATTAGAACCTTTGGCTTATGCGGGGTAAAGGATGAGCAGTCAACTAATAACAACACCACAACAACAACTAACATACATACAAATAAATACTGAATATACAAATAATACTATGTACTTACCAACACATACTATAAAGAATTCATTTTTACATACATACATACGCACTAATAGGCATGATGATTGCTATTTTTGTAATTACCTCTGAAAAAATCTGATATTAAATTGAGCCAGCCCGCATCAACCAAAACATAATAAAAATTCGTTCAAAAATAAATAAGTTATATCTAAGTATTTTAAGTTCATGCTAGAAAGAGAGCGCACTATAGCGAGTTATGACGTCTCGCCTCAAGCGCGCCATACAAATGCTGTACTTAACACACGCTTTGCGAGAAAAGGACAGAGTGTGTCTCTATCCCCACCTATTCAATTCATAAATCTTTTCTTAAATATGTACACCTATATGATGCACTTTTGAAACACCTAAAACTTTAAACGCTCATATCTCAAAGATTTATCAGCCAATTTAATATATTTTTTCAGTATGTTTAATGTAAAACACTGTTTTTAACTATCACGGTTGTTCACTAAAGTGATATGATTATTTACGGGATATTTACCGTGGTAAGGTTGTAGAATGAGCTCCCGATTTTTTTTTATTCCCTAGTTTTATTATGTTTAATGTATTTAGTTAAATTCATCGCTAAGGCTGTTATTTGTAATACATTAAACATTGTCAATGTTGATATTCCAAAAACCCGTACGAAGCGCTTTGATTCCACATTTATTGTGCGAACTGCTAGTCTGTGGAATGCGCTGCCTGAATGGGTGTTCCCCGATGGTTACAATCTTGGTGTCTTCATACCATGAGTGAATCGGTTTCTTCTAGGCAAGCGTGCTCCAACGTAGACCGCATCATCGCTTAACGTCAGGCGTGATGGTGGTCAAACGCAAGCCTATTATTTATTAAAAAAACTAGCTGTTGCCCGCAACTTCGTACGCGTAAACTTTCATCTAATGTTTCAACCCCATTTTGCCCCCCTTAATTCAACCCTTTAGCAAAATCCTTTCTGAACGGACCACCGAATCTACTTGCCAAATTTGAGCTTGATACAAAACTTTCAACAAAAAATTAAAAACCCCAATTATCGCTCGCCTCCTTAATCCATAAAAAAATAATATGTATACAGTATTTATTTTAAGCCATTAACCTGAATACTAAATTTCATGTCCCTAACATCAAAAACAAAGGACTTTCGTACAAACTTTCAACCTCCATTTGCCCCCCTTAATTCGGCCCTTTCGCAAAATCCTTTCTTAGCGGACCTCTACGCCCCATAAGGAATCTACCTGCCAAATTTCTGCTTCGTAGGTCAAGTGGTTTTCGAGATTTCGTGTTTAATGGGTGAATGAGTGAGTAGATGTGTAGATGAATTTCGCTGTTATATAGATAGACAGATAAAAAATAAAAAAAACGGAAAAAAGCCCATTATAAAGGAAGATAGTGCTCGTAGTGCTTCTTTAAAATAGGAAGATATTTGGCCTGCCTGATAGAAGCAGGCAGCTTATTCCACTACAGATAATGATGATGTTTGATATTTTTCAGGATGCACGGAGGTTTTTGAACGCTCTCAACGATGCGGCCGGGCTGGTTACTTCGGTGTTGTGCAAGAGGTTCTCGGTTGGCGATACGGTTGTTATTTCAGTAAGTTAAGGGGACTGTTCCCGTCTGCAGCTCTCTCGCTCGCACATTTTCACATTATTGAAGATATAAAATCAATGAGTGTGAATTTCCAAAAAGTAACAAAATCATGTCATGTTCAGATGGGAAACATGACGGCATGAGGGTGTCATATCAATTGCCGTTACGGCATACCAGTCGGTTTTACTGCCAAGACGCGCCAATAGATGTTTCACATCAAAAACCGACTAGGCATTATCTTTACAATAATATTGCAAATAGTAATAAAGCAGGTGGTCAGGGCACATAGCACGCAGAACAGGTGGCCGATGGGGCCGAAAGGTTCTCGAATGGAAACCACGGACCGGTAAGCGCAGCGTAGGACGTCCACCCACAAGATGGACAGACGACCTAAAAGAGTCCGCAGGGAAACGCTGGATGCAGGCCACTTCCAACCGGCCCTTTTGGAGATCGATGGGGGAGGCCTATGTCAGGCAGTGAACGTCCTATGGCTGAAATTTAATGATGATATAATTATGATGAGTAATCAAGCAATTTTGGTGTTGATATTCTATAGGATGGCTGAAATAGAAAAGATAACTCAAAAAAGAGAAAGAAAACGAGTTTTACTTACCAGTACTTGGATATGACTGCCTGGTGGGTTGATGGGATGTTGCCTTTTTGTTCAACTTTTTGTACTTTAGTAGCTAACAAGTTACGTGGTGGTACGGAACCTTCAGTGCGCGAGCCCGACTCGCACTTGGCCGGTTTTATTTTTGTTTGAAAGGTGACTTAATCGAGTGTTCTTAGCACAGAAAAGAGAAGTAAATAGAACGGATATGAGAAGGAAAATCTGTTACCAGGGGCCTTACGGACAACTGCTATAACCGCTCAGTTGGAGATACGCGAACGTGAACCTTATCGCGCCCAGATACGATTTGCGGTCGCGTGATTTTCCAACTGAGCGAATTAGGTGCCGCAATAGCAGTTGTCCGTAAGGCCCCAGGCATTATAAGTGAACCTTGATTGAACATTCTTGTTTAGATCAACGCGTCGAACTCCGTCTCACAGTTGCTAACTGATTTTCTATGACATTTCGTTTAACTGGCTACAACAAATTTCTTACAAAATAGCCTTGTTCTAATTAAAAAAAATAAAAAATAACTGTTGTTCTTAGCTAAGATTCAAGAAAAAAAATTTCAGCCGTTTAAAGATTTCCAGTTTTGTTATTGGTGGTTTTTACATATTATTTTCTTTGTATATAGGGTGCTGAAAACCAGCAGACTTGGTTGGACATCAACACAAGCGTCAGTTCTGTCTCGGTGCTGATGGACCCGAGGGTGCTGCAGTGCTTCGGCGATGACTTCCGATCCTGCGAGACGCTCGTGATCGAGGGTGGTAGCACGTGCGCCGTTCGACTGCACAGGTTCAGCATTATCAGCTTATTTTTTACCTGTACTGTCCCACTTCTGGGCAAAGGTCTCCCCCATTTCCTTCCATAAATCTCGGTCTTCCGCCACCTCTTGCCAACTTCTCCGGAAAGAGTCAATATCATAGTTGATTGAATCAGGCGTTACTTTGCGGAAGTCCATTTTTAATTTGAATATGTCGAATTTCTAGTGTAATTACACTAGAAATTCGATTAAATAGAGAATAAATACCGTGACGGAACAGCGATTGAAAAATGATCCAAGATGGTGCTGTAGTAGTCAGTAATTACGTTGCGCAACCTCGTCTACTTATTTACAATTTTTGCCTTGCCACGATCGACTGGACATAAAGTCGCGATCGACCGGTTGGCCACCGCTGATATACAGGGTTAGGAGGAAAGGGTATGCTAAGGCCGGAAAGGCTTCGTTATACCACAAATCATATCAAATAATTATCTATATACATAAAAATGAATCCCCATTTTTTTTATTAATAGGCTTGCGTTCGACCGCCAACTCGCCTGATGTAAAGCGACGACGCGGTCTACGTTGGAGCACGCTTGCCTAGGAGAAACCGATTCACTCGTGATTTGAAGACACCCAGATTGTAACTATCGGGGAACACCCATTCAGGCAGCGCATCCCACAGACTAGCAGTTCGCACAATAAATGTGAATCAAAGAAGATAATCAGCTCGTTTATCGGGGGTTTAAAATAGTAGATTGTAACACAAGGGCGCAAAATAATATTTTTACGGCGAGGGCGCTTTTTTAATCATGAGCGAAGTGAGGGATTCTTTAGTTCAATCCCGAACGTAGCGAGAGATTCAAAGTACGTCGCCCGAGACAAAAAATATATTGCGCCCGAGTGGTATCACTCGGGCGCAATATATTTTTTGTTGACCGCGCCAGGCGTCATCGAGGTCGGACCATGCTCGTTTTTGTCGTTGCACTCCCCCCGCGGGCGTCCTGATTCTAGCATGGCAAAATACATCGTCGCTATAACTTGGCGGGGGCTGAGGGAGCGTTTTGTTGCCTAAATTTTCATAATTAGTTATTAGTTAGTTATAAGTTTTTAATTGTTTTATTATTAGATACAATTTAATTTCAATTTAGTTGTTACTACTTATTAAATAATAATATTACAATAAAATATGAGGCGCCTTTTATTTTTTCATAGTGTGTGATGAAAAGTAGAGTGTATCACTCGGGCGCAAAATATTTTTTCGTCTCGGGCGACGTACTTTGAATCCCTCACTTCGCTCTGGGGCCTTACGGACAACAGCTAATTGCGGCACCTAATCCGCTCAGTTGGAAAATCACGCGAACGGGAACCTTATCGCGCCCAAATACGGTTTGCGGTCGCGTGATTTTCCAACTGAGCGGATTAGGTGCCGCAATTAGCTGTTGTCCGTAAGGCCCCTGGATAAAAAAAAGCGCCCTAAAAATATTATTTTGCTCCCTTATGTTACAATCTACTATTTCATACTTGTTATGTTTGCAGTGAGAACCGGCAAGTAACGCTGTCGGTGAGCACGTCCCAAGCGCCGCGCGTGCAGCCGTGCGGCTTGGCGGTGGGGGACGACGGTGACGTCAGCATCACCATCATCATCAGCTCCAGGACTGATCTGAGAAGGCTGGACTCCGCTCTCAGGGCGGTGTTCGGAGACAACTACCAAGTAAATTAATACTTCAACAACAAGCTCTCCTCGTAACTTCAGTACATAATGGCATCGATTCTGATGCACTCTAAACTAAACTAAACTAAATTTGACAGCTCTGAACTTGGTACCAACCTTCTTTCACGTATTAACATGAAAAAAGAGGCAGATATTTTTAGTCCTGTCAGATTGGTTTAGTTTAGTGAGTAGTATGACAGAATAGATGCCATTGCTTGCTAAACATGTTTCTATTTAAATTCTAAAATAAAACCAAAAACTCTTTCATTATGTAATACTAGCGAACCGCGCCGGCTCCGCACGGGTATAGTTATTTATAGCCTATTAAAATAGCCTATATTAATCTGTGATAATGTAGCATTCAAATGGTGGAAGAATTTTTAAAATCGGTCTAGTACTTTTTGAGCCAATTCGTTACAAACATACTTACATACAAATCTTTCCTCTTTATAATATTGTATAGATAGTATAGTATAGACAATGTCATAATATTATAAAATCATAAACTCAACTAAAGCCAGTGATGACATATGGTACTGAGACGTGTTTTTTTAAATAAATAATAGGTTTGCGTTTGACCACCATCACGCCTGATGTTAAGCGATGATGCGGTCTACGTTGGAGCACGCTAGAGTCACACAGCGGGCAATGGAGAGAGCTATGCTTGGAGTTTCTTTGCGCGATAGAATCCGGAACGTAGATATTCGCCAAAGAACCAGAGTCACCGACATAGCTGTTAAATTTGCAAGTTGAAGTGGCAATGGGCAGGCCACATCGCTCGAAGAACCGATAACCGATGGGGAAGAAAGGTTCTTGAGTGGAGACCACGAACCGGAAGATGCAGCTTAGGTAGGCCTTGTTGGTTATAATAAGCCGTAGTAGCCCATTTGGGAGACCACTAGACTTGAAAGCGTGAGGTCGCGGGTTCAAACCCCGGGCCCGTACCAATGAGCTCTTTGGAGCTTATGTACGGATTTTCATACGACTGGCTTTTCGGTGAAGGAAAACATCGTGAGGAAACCTGCATACGTACGGAGAAGGAATTCAATGGCGTATGTGAATGCACCAATCCGCACTGGGCCAACGTGGTGGATATGGCCCAATCACCCTCTCGGGGATAGGCTAAAAGTCCAGCAGTGGACTGTTAAAAGGCTGATTATGATGATGATGATGAAGGAGTTGGCCGTAAGGCCCCAGTACTCCATGCACGACCGAACTTGTGCTTGGTACAGTGTTAGGACCTGTCTGACGTGAAGTACCGTCTCACCTTCGATGGGATACCCAGCTTTTTGGCAGCCAATTAGAGCCTTGTTTTCAATATAGGAGCGTCTTCTGTCTTGGGTGGGTCCTACCCACTTTGCCGTCTTTTCCTGATGGTAATTTTGATCATAGTTAGATGAATTATTTTTTTTGCTTGATTTCAGGTGCTGATAGATTTAGATGCTGGACTGACATTGTCGCCCATTCGAGAGCCCATAAGGAACCAGAATAGTTCTGTAAGTCATACTTTATACTCTTTTTTAGGGTTCCTGTGGCCTTACGGACAACTGCTATTGCGGCACCAAACTAACGTTAAATCCGCTCAGTTGGAAAATCACGTGAATGTGAACCTTAACGCGCACAGGTACGGTTTGCGGTCGCGTGATTTTCCAACTGAGCGGATTTATCGAGATAGGTATAGTCAACCCATGATCCAAGAAAACAAGGTCTAGCACTCTGGGAGTTGTACCGCAATGACGTCACTGTCCAGTTGCCACTTTATTGTAACAAACACAGATACTGGGAAACAACTTTTTTAATAATCTATTAAATAAAATACAAAAATACAAAATGGAGGTCCGTCAACTAAATCTGCACGTCTGTTAGGCACTATTAAGCATAGGGACCGTCCATTAATCACGTGATGTTTTTTTTTGAATTTTTTAACCCCCTTGCCCCTTGGTGATATGTGGTGAGGTTTAAGACTCCCCCCCCCCCCTCCCACCCAAAATCACGTGTAGTTATTAAAACCTACAAAGAATCTTTATTTTTTTTAATATTATTTTTATACAGGTATAAAGTATAATCTAATTTTATTCTGAAATTAAGAACCATGACAAAAATGTTGTAGTTTGTTTTTGATTGGCAAAGTCACGCTACACGCCGCTTTTCGGTTTAGAAATCGCTCGTTTGACGAAAAAATAAATACACGTGATATCTTACTACACCCCCCTCCCCCCTTGTGATATTTCGTGATTTTTGCAAACCCCCTCCCCCCCTCTTTCAAGCCTCACGTGATTAATGGACGGTCCCATACACAAATTGTTCCCACCTTCCCACCTTTTTTGCAGCTGTCAGTGCAAATAAATGCTTGGGCCGAGGGTAGACTCAAACGCACCTAGTGAATACATACCTACCATTGACAAAGGATAGGTATAGACTAGTCCTCAGCCGATAGCGATAGTTCGACATTAGTACTTACCGATGAAAGGTTATGTTCGGTTCATTCCGTTCACTACAGCTTTTACACCCTATTAAACTGCACCGCGCACTAAATTCACTTACAAAGTCACAAACGAAAAACCAAATGAGGTCTTTCTATGGGTCGTTTACAGTTATTTTCAACGACGCCACAATTTGCCTGCCACCTGATCAGTCGATAGCGAACTCAGAGCAAATAAAAATACAGAGGGACTACCGTGAACACGAAAAGTGAAGCCACTTTTTGAAACATGTGTGCGTAGTCGAAGTTCGTGTCGTGTAATTTATCAAAATAAGTGATAATATAAATACTTAAGTGTGGAAATATTCCATCCTTCTTCTTATTTACTTTTGTGTTGTTTTTACAGTTCTTAACACGGCAAGAAGTCATTGTTTCTTTTTAAAACTGATGTTTTCAGTACGACGTACTGACAAGAAATTCACGTAGTTTGCGTTGCACATGCGTATGTGTGCGTGAGTCGTGTATTTATAGGGAATTCACGTAGTTTTGGAAGCGATTTTGGCGTCACGTTGGCAGTGCGCCTTAGGAACTCTGTATTTTTATTTGCTCTGAGATAGCAAACAACAAAAACCTATACGCCAGTAAACGCGGGAATAGCAGCGTTTTACCTGAAATAAAACGCATATTAATTTACTTACCTTATTCGAAGCTTTATTAAATGAGATAGGCACTACGTTTCCCGCCTTCATTTTACTTTACATCCGGTCTCTTAGCCCCTTCTATCGCGTGACGTCACTTCCACCTGGCAGTGTGGCGCCATGTTAAATCAGCCACTTTGGTTCTCATTGCGTTTTGTTTGATCACCAGGCAGCGATTCATCGTAAGCTTCGAATTAGGTAAGTAAATTAATATGCGTTTTATTTCAGGTAAAACGCTGCTATTAATTTGACTGGTACCTTATTCGAAGCTTTATTAAATGAGACGTGTTTGTTATCGCCTGGTGGAAGTGACATTGATGACGTAAACGCCAATGTGACTGTGATGCACAAAAGAGTAAAATTACTGTTTTACCACGAGGACCATGAAGAATGTCTAGATGGAAACAATTAAAAGAAATTAAGAAATTTTATTCAATTTGTTTAATTTTGTACACGTTGATATCTACCTACAAAGAGGTACTTATCAAACTATTAAGATCCGTTACGCAACATGATCATACTAATTAACAATATCAATAACTTCTAGATGTATTTTTAATCAACTGGATTAAAGAACTGGGTGACAGACGTCCTACCTATGGGTGTAACCTGACACCGATAATATTTACAAAAGGTGTTGTGCGAACGCCAGTTGCCCCTAGCAAGTATATCTTCAAGAGGGTAGTTGTCGAGCCAATTTTTCGAAGCCACGGCTGATCTAAAACTTCCCGGAGTGGCTGATATACTAGCATCTGCCAACAAGGCTTTGATCCAGCCTGCAATGAGGGTCCGAGATGCAGGTCTGGGTTCTCCCCTGATATTAATAAATAAGCTGTTGATTTTGGCAGCTTTTCTACGATTCTCGAGAAGAGATAAAGTACATTTAACCCAAAAAACTGGATCTAACTGCCTGTTTTCCTTATTGACTACAAGTTTCCAACCGGACTGCCTATAGCTTGTAGAATCAGTCTTAGAACCAAACGATGGCCACAAAATTATTGAATCATCTTCTATTATGCAATTACTAGAATCAGCAGTGAGTAATGTCAAGTCGTGTATTCTTCTTCCTGAACAAAGGAGAAGTAAGGCAGCAGTATGCCTTTGAACTTGAAAAGGGTTATTAATGTCAATACGATATTGTTCTAAAAAAGAGGCTAGTGTATCTATGTTCCCAATCGGAGGTTTTTTATGGACAACTGGCTTTTGTAAAGCTATTGATTTCATAATGTGCATAATTAGCACATGTGAAATAAGATGGCCTGACTTTTCTGGATCGCATAGAGTTGATACGACCGATTTGTGCAACAAAATCGTGTTATATGATAGTTTGTTAACTAAATGGAGATCTGACAAGAATCTAGCAAATTCACTTGCTGCAGGATTTGAATGGCTAGTTTTATGTGACTCACACAAGAGATGGTTGTCTACCATCTCTTCCAAGCAATGTTATACACTTTACGTGTTGACGGGCGCCAAGACTCTTGCAGGAGTTTTAACTGATTACTGTCCCAACCTTTAAGCGTCCCGGCCCAACCCCACATTTCTACACTTCTAGAGTCATCGTGAGCACAGTCGGAGGAGGGAATCTCGTCGTGAGGTCTACTCAAGCTTTGTTCAGGCAGTGAATCTTGAATGGGGGATCTAGGGCTCGCACTTTGATGTCCGGTTGCCAGAACACTCGCTTCCATCGTGGAACTACTAGTGGGTAAATCCCGCAAGCTTGATCGAGGTGGCTTATAACTCTGGGGATTAGGAGTGGTGGAGGAGATACCCAGGCTAGTTTGTATTTCCAGAGTTGGGGAAAGGCATCGTGAATCAACGCTTGCTGATCGTGAAGGTTCAGCGACACGTAACTGCTCCCCAAGTAAGCTGGGTTCGAGGCAAACAGCTTGATCATCAGAACCCCCCGCTTGGAGAAAATGTTGTCCGTGCATTCCAGCGTCAGGTGCCACGAAAAGTGTGCACGAAGTCTCGACAAATGATCGGCATGACTGTTGTAAATTCCGGGAACATGGAAAACTTTTATCTGATAGGTTTTCATGAGAGTAGTCAATTTGGTTCCTGCTTCGTTCTGGATGCAGTAGAGATTCTTCTCTGCTTCTGCCCATGAAGTCGATAGTGTAGTTAGTAGGGCATGCCGCCGGCGAAACATACCAAGATGTAGTTTCAGGATTTGGTTCATTAGGCTCAAAAGAACTCGATAGTCGATTCTGCCTCTTAGCACCGCAAAGCTGACATAATTTAGAACGCTGACCAGACTGTGCAGATCTCCAAGGTTTATGTTTATCACATATGTAATTTTGTCTGACACTGGCGCAAGTTGATTTAAACCGATGTTGATGGTATAAACAAGCAGAGGTTTCTGGCAATATGGTATGCGATACCTTTTTATTATTTTTTATATGTAATGTGGAGCTCTTAGTTGTTCCCAAAAGGTTCGAATTAGTGCATTGAACACCTCTGAGTCAGAATTTTCGACGCTTGTTGTCTTTGTTTTGAGGACTAGGTGAGGAAGTGCGCTTCCGTCCACGTCCTGATTGGTACTGGTGTCTCGCATTTGATCGAGCGGCATTTTCTCGAAATGCATTATGACAATTACGATAATTCAGTGCAGCTGAATTATAATGAGGCACATTGTCATGATGACAACCACCCTGCGTGGGCGGGTTATTGTGAGAGCAGTGAGCTTGCACGTAGTTGCTGCGATTGCATGCATGACCAAAACTCTGCGAGAGTTTTGAGTGTGAAGCGGACCCCTGCGAGGGGCCGCGTGACTTCATCAGGGCTGCCTGCGAGGCAGAAGTCATGTTGGCTGTATGTGCTGGCCAAAAGCTTTTATTAACGCCACCTGCGCGTTCTACTGCCGCGGTGAACTTATCCGCTTCGAATAGATTGACTGTCGATGGCGGAATCTTGCGCAGGCTCGCCTTGGTCACAGGATCTCTTGCATGTTTGAGAATGGTATCTCGGCGCATTTGAATTATTTCAGCTCGATGGCCACAGACAATCTGTAACAGGTCTGAAGATGCCTTGTGGAAGTCTCCCGTGGAGAACAGGGCGGCGACCTTCTGATGCAGGCTTCCATAGTCCAGGGATTCACAGTCCTTAGCTCACGTCAATAAATCTTGTAGTCCAGTTTGCAAAGACTCCTTTTGTTTAAATACACACATAGTCAAAGCTGCGAAAGCCTTTTCTGCATGGGTGAGATGCCGCGGAGTTTCGTAGGCTTTCATTTCATCATTAATTTCAAGGTCAGTGAACCCCGGTGTAAAATTGTACAACTTTTGAGTTTCAGCGTACCTTACGTCGCCCCAATCGCTTTTGTTTAAGTGCTGATGGTCACCTAGCCATTGCAAATGCGATTGTGCTGCTTTAGGAACTGACGGTTCCTTCAGTTTGGTTTCAAAAGAAAGAATAAAATCAGATCGCTCAGATCTGTCCTCTAAATCAAAACTTTGATTGAAATCCGCAGCAAAAGAGGACGCAGCGAGTGAAATTGTTTCATCATTGGGTACCTGACAGTGCGTGGTCTGGCGGGCAACCTGTTCTCGCAGTGCGCGAACCTCATCGGCTAACTGCTGGCGCAATGAACGATGTTTTCGTTTACTGCTATTCTTCTTCTTATGTCGTCGCCTTCCTGCGCTCGAAGAACTTGAACTGGTTCCGCTGCTACTACTGGAACTCGAACTCCGTTCTCGTCTTTGCTTGGACGTAGCCGAAGGCCCCGGCAAATTTTCAACATTTTTATCCATACTAAAGAACAGAGCATTAATGTTATTCCAAAATCGTGGGTAGCACAAAAATAAACCACTTCAAACAAAGGAAAATCACGAAGATAAAAACTGGTTAGAACTTGTTCCAAAATGTGGGTACTTAGAACAAAACTAATTTTAGAACAAAGGAAAATCACGAAGTATAAAAATGGACCGACCGGTAATCTATTTTATAAATATTATATTCGAACGAAAGACCGTTAAATATTTCTAGATAAACTGAATCCACTGAATGATCAGTTTCACTTGAACACATTAATTAAAGCAGTAGATAATAAAAATTGAACTCAAACCTCTATATAGTATAGGTATTATACTATTTAAATTCAAAGTACACTGGAGTCGACGGCACCAACAAGAGTGCGACCGACTCGGCGGGAATCCAAAACGCCAATGAGAACCAAAGTGGCTGATTTAACATGGCGCCACACTGCCAGGTGGAAGTGACGTCACGCGATAGAAGGGGCTAAGAGACCGGATGTAAAGTAAAATGAAGGCGGGAAACGTAGTGCCTATCTCATTTAATAAAGCTTCGAATAAGGTACCAGTCAAATTAATACACTGTAGCTGGCACACTTGCATAAAAGCTCCTTGCACGTGCCACCTACTTTCATATGTATACGCTAACTGGCATGCCTGTATCTGCCACGCAAGTAGGTAGCACAATATTTAATTTAGTGCCTTTTAGTGGTATTCAATATGAGGGCGGGAACGGGGTGGGGGGTGGAGGGGGGAATTGGCATGCAAGAACGCAAATTACATGCTAGCTTACCTTGCAAATGTATCCACAGTGTGTGTGTGTGTAATTCCACATGCCGTTAACTAGCATGCACGCTAGTGATGTAACGAATATTCGCATATTTTTGCATATTCGCATTCGCGAAATTATTGCGAATGTTTTTGCGTGTATATTTTTTAAAGTAGGTAATAATAGTTGGTTAATATAAGAAAATCCCATTCCATTCATTTTTTATGTTTTTTAATGCAATTAAAAGTAACTTAACCTCGTAGTAATCATATTATCAGTCTTCTCTTTATCATTTGGTATCATTTATTTATTTAACTTTGGGGAATGAAGCCATTAAATTAAAACTGAATATTCGAATGTCCAAAATATGACATTCGTTACATCACTAAACGCACGCTACTGTTCCGTTTTACAGGCATGTGTATTCCCGGCTTAAGGGACAAAATATATAATATTTGTCCTGCTCACTCACGAAGTTGTTCATATGCGTTATCTCACTTTCGTAATAATAATTATTTTTAGAGCGAGTCTATACCTTTCCTTAGTCAATGTGATACCCACCCATGTAATCACCTACCCGAATTTTTAATTCAATTTAGAGGGTAGTTTTTTTCTCCTGCTAATGAAATACGAGATCAGTTGAGTCGTAGTTTTTGTTTTGTTGGGTTTTTGTTTTTGTGCATTAACACGAAAGTAAGTTTTGTTTTTCTGTTTTTATTTAAGAGCGAAGAATCTCGATTTTCGCACCCAGTCGAAGTAAAGAGGAGAAGACAAGCCGGTATCTTTGAAAGCTTTTTTTCTTATGTAGATAGATTTTGTTGATTTTTTACATATATTTATCTTTTGTTTGTTGCAAAGTAGGTATGAATACTGTGTAATTTATTCTTCTTAAACTAGTTTATAGTGAAAGTAACTTTTAAACTTTCTCGATTTGAACACATGTTTATAGGGACTTATCGCGCATTATGTGTGTCTTCTGCAATCTGGGTGTCTTCAAATCACGAGTGAATCGGTTCCTTCTGGGCAAGCGTGCTCCAACGTAGACCGCATCATCGTTTAACATCAGGCGTGATGGTGGTCAAAAGCAAGCCTATTATTTATTTTAAAAAAAAGATAGGTAATACGTTTTTTCAAGATCAAAGTACACAACCGCTCTTTTCGCCAGACTCGGCCGTAGTTTTCAGTCAGCTCGTGACCACGGCCATTGTAACAAGGTTGAAACGTCAAGTGAAAGGTACCTATTTTTACCTTACTAAAATAATGCGCGATAAGTCATAAACATATAAAACATAGTGTAGTGATCTATACTAATATTATAAAGAGGAAAGATTTGATTGTTTGTTTGTTTGTTTGTTTGCATTGAATAGGTTCCGAAACTACTGAACCGATTTGAAAAATTCTTTCACTGACGGGAAGTTACACTATCCCCGGGTGACATAGGCTATAATCTATACCCGTGCGAAGCTGGGGCGGACCGCTAGTTGTAATATAAAATGAATTCCTAAGATAGAACCCTTTTAAAAAAAAAACTATATGTGAATTTTATAGATAGATAGAGAGATAGAAACTCTTTATTGTGTACCCCAGAAATAAAAATTACAACACGATAGAAAACATCACCATACCAGGGTCCAGGGGTCAGGTGCCGGGGTTTATACCAGGGGCCTTACGCCTAGCTGTTTAAAGCAATCCAGTTTAGATGATGAAAAAATGTTGCAAACCCTATCTGAGCGCGTTAAGGTTCACGTTCGCGTGATTTTACGAACTGCACGGTTTTAATGTTAGTTTGATACCGCGTAAGGAGTTGGGTGAAAGGCCCTGGAGCTTTACAGCCAACTCATTACGAGGTCTCAAACTAACGTAACCATATAAAAGTCTATAAATTGGTTACCGAAAAATACTAACGTCGGTTGCGGCATGTACGAAAGGCACAATTCTTATATTTTAAAGTACAATAAAACCTCATTCTTATATAAAGTTTTTTGCAATATGACACTGGAAAAGTTATTGTAAATTATGACAATTGTCACACGAAACTATAATTACGTGTATTGTCAAAGCGCGGAAAATCGCGACTGGCGTTCGACCGACTTGATCCGAGATCGCTGTACGTACGCGCCTTTGCGTGTGCGCGCCTGTTAACGCTCCTTGTATAAACCAGCCTTCTATGCCTATTTATTTTGTGATTTAGGAGCTGTATTTCCCATTAATGAAAACAAACATATTTTGTCAGAAATTACAATTTATCATTGTTATGGCCTTTCAGGTTGCGGAGTGGCATATAAAAACATTAGAAAACTTCGCACTGAATCTCTGGCTTCTCCGTCAACTACTTCAACTACTTCACTGGCCTTGGTAAGTTATTTTTAGGGTTCCGTACCGCAAAAGGAAAAAACGGAACCCTTATAGGATCACTGCGTTGTCCGTCTGTCTGTCAAGACCCTTTTTCTCAAGAACGCGTAAAGGTATCAATTTGAAATTTATACTAAATACTTGGGTCTACGGTTTCTTTCGGCTGTAAAAAAATAAAACTTGTAAGTCAACGCAATCAAAAGATATGAACGTTTATGTCGCATATTTTGCGATTTTACAGGGGAATCAAAACCTATAAGGTACTTCCCGTTGATCTAGAATCATAAATTTTGGCAAGAGGCAAGGTCTTACAGCACATATCTTATACTTATAATAAAACTGTAACAGGTCCAATTCTGTACATAGAAGATATTTTGAAAAAAAAAATTGGACGGTTCTCTATAATCGATACTGAAGTCAAAACTGTATTTTTTTTCATTTTTGTCTGTCTGTCTGTCTGTCTGTCTGTCTTTCTGTCTGTATCTGGGCTGCGCATCACGCCGAAACTACTCAATGGATTCATATGAAACTTAGCATAATTTTAGTTCATACTACGAGGTAGGTTATAGGATACTTTTTATCCCGAAATTTTCCATGGTTCCCTTGGGAGAGGGGATGAAAGTCTAAATGTGTACTTAGTTGTAATTCATTACCGCGTAGTCCGATTTCATTATTTCTTTTTTTGTTAGAAAGGGGGTATATTAAATAACGTCCCGTAAAAATTTCAAGGTCATCGACTTCGTAGTTCAGAAATTACAGACATCACAACCCTCAGTATTAGGTCCAAACAACTTGACCTCCGGAATGTACGGGAATCTTTGAACATACGGCTCATCTTAAGCTGGCGACTGATTTGCAGCGCACTTTGTAGTGTACGTTGAGTAGGTACTTAGATAGCCTATCTGAAGACACCTTTAGAAAGGAAATACCTACTATATCTATAATGTTCCTGAAAGTTCTAGAAATTTTGGAATGATCGACATAATTCTAAAAGGAGTACAAACTATTGTAATCGATTTGGAATGTTCGAGAAAGATCTAGAAATTTCTGAAATGATCTAGAAAATTCTAAAATGACTGCAAACTATTATAATCGATATAAAATGTTCGAGAAAGTTCTAGAATGATCTAGAAAATCTATATTTCTATATCTATCTATACTTATAATAAAACTGTAACAGGTCCAATTCTGTACATTAAAGATATTTTGATATTTTTTTTTACTGCTATCTATAATCGATACTGAAGTCAAAACTGTATTTTTTTTTTCATTTTTGTGTCCGTCTGTCTGTATCTGGGCCGTGCATCACGCCGAAACTACTCAATGGATTCAAATGAATCTTAGCATAATTTGAGTTCATACTACGAGGTAGGTTATAGAATACTTTTTATCCCGAAATTTTGCATGGTTCCCTTGGGAGAGGGGATGAAAGTCAAAATGTGTAATTAGTTGTAATTCATTACCGCGTAGTCCAATTTAATTAATTCTTTTTTTGTTAGAAAGGAAATATCATAAAACGTCCCGTAAAAATTTCAAGGTCATCGATTTCTTATTTCAAAAATTACAGACATCACAACCGTCAGAATAATGTCCAAATAACTTGACCTCCGGAATGTACAGGAACCTTTGAACGTACGGCTCATCTTAAGCTGGAGGAAGCTTTGTAGCGCATTTTGTTGTGTACATTAAGTAGGTACTTAATAAATCTATAAATTAATAAATCTTATTAAACAAATAAATGCCAAAAAGGATCTGCAAATCACGTGATGCAAATTAATGGGGGTTACTATATTTTGTAGAAGATTCTTATGGAAAGAAAAATTAAGAAAATTGAAAAAATTCAGAAAACTTATCACCGATTTTGCGCGTTTTTCATTTCTAAGACAGGACAACGTCTGTCGGGTCAGCTAGTAAAAGAATAAATCTGAATGTTGTTAATTTGAAGTTATATCGTATGAAAAAAAATGTTTTACGATTACAAACTTACATTTTGTATTTGGTATGTATGGAAGCACTTCATTGTGCACTACAAAGTCAAGTTTGTCTTCCAATATATTTTTTTTTTGTTTGGACTCGCGCTCTGTGGGTTCCGTCCATCGGAACCCTCGGAGTGCGACTCCTACTCGTACTTGTCCGGTTTCATTTAAAACCTTTTACCGCCATTAAAAAAAATAGGCTTGCGTTTAACCGCCAACTCGCCTGATGTTAAGGCCCTCTTTTTCCGACTTAGCAATTTCGGTCATTCTAGTTTAAGTGTACCGTGCCTACTCCTATGGTTAGTTTAAAATTACAATAACAGTGTTAGTTTAAGCATTGCGGTTTTAACATCGCACTTGCCGCCACCCCTGAAAGTTCATCCACATAACTATCATCATCATCATCAGCCAGAAGACGTCCACTGCTGAACATAGGCCTCCCCCTTTAACCTCCACACTGAACGACAGCCTGCCTTTTGCATCCACTGGATGCCCGCGACTCTCACAATGTAGTCGGTCCATCTAGTGGGAGGCCTCCCTTCGCTGCGTCTTCCGGTTCGTGGTCTCCACTCCAGAACCTTTCTTCCCCATCGGTCATTGGTTCTTCGAGCGATGTGGCCTGCCCATTGCCACTTCAACTTGCAAATTATAACAGCCATGTCGGTGACTCTAGTTCTTTGGCGAATATCCACGTTTCGGATTTTATCGCGCAAAGAAACTCCAAGCATAGCTCTCTCCATTGCCCGCTGTGTGACTCTGAGTTTTTCCAAAAGGCCAACAGTTAAGGACCACGTCTCAGTACCATATGTCATCACTGGCAACACACACTGGATCACACACACATAACTATCATAGATTTATGTGGAAATCGCGCACGGTTACGCGATCTTTTTTGCCATACACCTGCAATTTGTGGAATGAGCTATTTCCAAGTAACTATGTGTAAGTCAAGTAACTATGTATAGCCGTGGTAGCCCATTTGGCAGACCGCTAGACTTAAAAAGCGTGAGGTCGCGGGTTCAAACCCCGGGCCCGTACCAATGAGCTCTTTGTAGGTTATGTACGGATTTTCATACCACTGGCTTTTCGGTGAAGGAAAACATCGTGAAGAAACCTGCATACGTACGGAGAAGGAATTCAATGGCGTATGTGAATCCACCAATCCGCACTTGGCCAGCGTGGTGGATATGGCCCAATCACCCTTTCGGGGGTAGGCTAAAATTCCAACAGTGGACTGTTAAAAGGCTGATTATGATGATGATGATGATGTGTAAGTATAACATGGGGTTCTTCAAACGGATCTGTGATGGTGTTAGAGGTACCCATAGGCGACGGTACCCCAGAGAAGAAACCAGGACAAAGGGGCGGCCCAGAAGAAGATGGCGCGACTACATAGTGGAAGCTGCCGGAATCACCTGGACGAGAATGGCGCAAGAGCGACAAGAATGGCGTTGCATGGAGGAGGCCTATACCCAAATTTGGGTGTCCAAAAAAATACAATTAACTACTACACAGTGAAATTTTATGTAATTTATTTGGGAATAAAGGCTTTATTTATTTATTTATTTTATAGGCGACGGTGATCGCTTACCATCAGGCGGCCCGTTAGCTTGTTTGCCACCTATCACATGAGCCTTTTTTGTTCATCTCTACATAGTATAAATTGAAGTCGCTTTCCGCGTCTGTCTGTCTGTCTGTATGTTTGTATGGCCGCTAACTCCTAAACCACGCAACGGATTTTGATGCGGTTTTCACCATCAGTTAGATACATTTTCAAGGAAGGTTTATATATATAACTAGCAACCCGCCCCGGCTTCGCACGTAAATTACACCCGTGCAAAGCCGGGCGGGCGGGTCGCTAGTATTACTATAATAGTATGAACGAAATACTTTATCTTGAGAATTTATTATCAACAACTCTCGGAACTCAACGTCACGAGCTTGATGACACCGATGACTAATACATTGTTATAATGATAAATAATAAAACCAGCGATTCGGGCTCGCGCACTGAGGGTTCCGTACCACAACTTGTTAGCTACTAAAGTTCAAAAACGTAGTGCAAAAAGACAACATATCGCCGAGGTGCGGTCTCCCTTCCAAGTACCGACCGCTTAACTTCGGTGATCTTACGGTAACCGGTGGTGAACAGAAATTTTTCACCGACTCGCACTTGGCCATTATTTATTATTTGTTGTTATACTTTAGAGTGAGTACTTTAATCATGCCAAGTATGACGCTTGTATTACCGTTTTTACATTAGAGCTAATACAAAAATACGTTTAAAAATACGTTTGTTGTCCTTTAGTTTTTACTTTTTAACTTTATTATTATTTCGTAGTTAATCCGCCGTAACATTACATATTCTCTGAAAATTTCAACTGGCTATATATTACGGTTCAAAACATAAAGCCGTTTAAAGGTAGGACGGACAGACGGACGGGCAGACAGGCAGACAGCGTAGGCTTAGTAATAAGGTCCCGTTTTTACCTTTGGGTACGGAACCCTAAAAAACGAATGACAGAAATAGGACAGACACCACGTTTAAACCCTTTGGGTACGGAACCCTAAAATATATCGATATGAATTCTGAATGGCGTGATTAGATTAGAATGCTTGCTCATATTCGATAAGAAGAAGTATGAAGATAATACAAAATCCTGTAAAATTATGTAGTAATTAATATCTTTGTTATAGTTACATATTTTGAAATATTTACGTACATTAATTTCTACCCAAAAAAAAAAACTTTTCACTCAGTCGTGTTATAAAATAAACCGGCCAAGTGCGAGTCGGGCTCACGCAGTGAGGGTTCCGTACCACCACAAAGTACAATAATTATCAATTTAAAAAACTGATTTCCATATTAGTAAAATATGGCATTTCGATTCGGTGGAAGAGATGATAAGTTCATCTAAATAACCCAATTACCAGTTATAACTTGGTAATGAACAGAAATTTGTCACCGACTCGCACTTGGCCATTATTTATTATTTGTTGTTATACTTAAGAGTGTGTACTATACTCAATTATTCATACCAATGTTGACGTTTGTACGTATTACCGTTTTTACATTAGAGCCAACGACCTATATGTATTAGAGCTAATAAAAAAATACGTTTGTACGAGACCTTTCATCTTTCTTTTTGACTTTTTTTATCATTTCTTAGTTAATCCGCCGTAATATTACATATTTTGTGAAAATTTCAACTGGCTATCAATTACGGTACGAAACATAAAGCCGTTTATAGGTAGGACGGACAGACGGACGGGCAGACAGACATACAGCGTAGGCTTAGTAAGAAGGTCCCGCTTTTACCTTTGGGTACGGAACCCTAAAAAACGAATGACAGAAGTTTGTCTGTCATGTCACGTCGTGGAAAGTTTTTAAAGAAGTGGATGAGATCATAAAAACTGTCGCTAACGCCATCTAGCGAGAGACAAATAATGCTTAAATGAAACTTGGCTCATTGTATAATTATGTAGGCTCATTGTGTCACTAGGTAAAGGAAGGGAAAGGGACGGAAGGGGTTCATCATTTAAAACAAAAAAAAATTAAAGGAAAAAAACTTTCATTTCATAGAAAACGGTCATACACACTTGACAAAATGTATGGAACAGTTGATATTTTTTTCGCGATTTCAGTTTTGGTGCCATATTAAAAGTTTTTGATTATGATGGTTATGGTTACTATGGACCCCTTTCGGCTTAGTACACCCTTTCTGTGTAACCCTGTATAAACTCCTTGTTTCTTATAACTTTTTTGTAAACTTGTTTCAGCTCCAAAATAAATTGGCAACACTCCCGCGGCACACTTACAAAACAAATCGTAAAAACATTTGTTTAGAGCCGGAACTCTCGAGTGTTACTGAAATAAGCGAAACAGACGACATCCACAGCTCAAAGAGCACACTCGTATTTGCTCCATTCGGCGTAGGCGCAGCAAACTACAGAGACAGACATACTAAAAAGAAAGCAGAAAGCGACTCGGAACTATTCAAACAAAAACAGGAGGTACATCCGAGCCGCCGTAAGCCGGTCGGCATTGAATTATCGACCAGTTGCCTTCTTGTAGCGACCTTGGGAAACGACGATTCCATTATTAACGATACTGTAGAACGTATATCCAAGAACAAGGACTTCCAAACTAGAAATATAGTTGATTTAATCGTCCAAGAAGCTTTTGAAGCTAATATCGCAAGGGACGCAAAAGAAACCCAAGAGAATGAAGAAAATAGTGAAGCCATCGAAAATACACCGATTGAAGACAATGAGGAAAACGTAAAGAGGAAAATTACGGTTACGAAAAAGAAACCTTGTACTATAATAAGTAAATCTACGACTGACGACGAATCTAACACAGAAGCTATTCTTGAAACTCCTGCTTTTGTTAATCCAAGGAGGAGCAAACTAAACCGAACTCTGGAAATTTCGAAAGAGTTTGTACCTAAAAAACCTGAACAAAGTTTAAATGACCAGAATGTCGCTAAGGCTAAAACAGGAGTAATAGAAATAAGTCCGACATTGCTCAGAAAGGATGTGTCTACCTCGTACACAAGCGAAAGTTTCGACGACAACTGTTTACATGTGAATTACGATATAAACGTAGAGAATGATGTTATTGATTGTTTGAACGATATTGTGGATAAAGTTTGCAATTTATTCCAGTATTTGAGTACAAATAATCATACTCAAAAAGATAATACCCATGATGAATTTGTAAATAATAAAGGTCGAACAAAAATGGCAAAAGTGAAAACAAAGCCAGTCCCAAAACCAAAAAAAAATATCAAACTAACTTTTAATACAGATAAAGAGAAAAAACCTAAATCAGCATCAAAGAAAAATCAAACCACTAAAAATAAATCCCCGAAAAAGATGTCCACCATCATTGAGCGCAATGATGAAGAAATCATAGAAATTAGATCCCCGAAACTTAACATCGAACATGCGGTTGTTGCTAAAATGAATAACCCTATAACCAATATGAAAGACGAAGAATCACCGGCCGCTGCAATAAATATAGCTAAAAGAAAACGTAAACTTTACTCTCCAAAAGACGACGAAATAAACAAGGAAAGCAAGGAATCACTATTGTCTGATTCGACAGAAGACAATATCGATCTTGCTGCCCTTAAAGGACGCGACAGAACAGAGACCCCTAAAACTACCGCTACATGCTACAAAGAACTCGAAAAAGAAAGAAGGAAACACATCCGGCTACCACGCTCAAGAAAATCTCGCAATCGTTTTGGAAGATCTCCTTCACCAAGGAAATTAAACGATGACGTATTCGATAAGCTCAGATCAACTGTGGAAAACGAAACTCATTGTAATGTCGTCGACCCAAAGTCTACTGACGACGTGTACAATTTTAGCAGTGGCAGCGAAGATACAGATTTTGAATTAAAAAAAATTGCAATAACGAAGAGAGTAAAAGCTAACAAATTTCAAAACAAAGTTCAGCTAATAAGTTCAGAATCTTCTTTGTCAGCAAACCCCGGCAAACAAAACATTCGCCGCAATAATACCGTAAAATCGAATGTAAAACCTAAAAATACAAAACAGATAAGGAAGAAAACAAAGAGAACTAACAAGAGTAAGGTTGATATAAATATTGACCCAATAATTGATTTAGATCCAGAAAAAATGAGATCAACAGAACTCGAAATATTGAACACTTCAATAGTTACCGCCAAACCTAACGCTGTAAAACCTATGAACGTGGATTTTGTATCGGATAACCCACCACAAATGGAACTCATAACCGACGACCAGGAATGGACTTCTGAACCAAAAATTAAAAGAAAGAAACTAAATAAAAATACTAAATCGGCTCCAGCAAAAGACAAACTCTCAAACATCGCTTCGGACAATGACAATGGTACTTTGAGCCCGTTGCCGGGTCTTATTATTGAAGCAGTTTCTAAACGAACAGATGACACTATTGACTTCTCTGACGCAGAAATGGAACGAAAATTCCAACAAATACAAGAAAATGAACTTAACGACAAAGAAAATTTCGTGCTGAGCGTTGTAAGCAATATTCCCGAAAACCCTAATATCAATAAAAACTCTGATAATAAAACAAAAGTCCAAAATATTAAGGGAATCAAAGAGAATACTCAAAATAAAAACATGAATAATGATGATGTTATAGAAATTCCTGATACATTTAATGTCCAATCAGATGAATCTATATCAACTGGGTGTATTTGTGCTTATGCTAATTCTGATGACCATCCACCGAGTCCTGGGTTACTAGATAGAACTATATCTCCTCGCGAAACTATCGATATGATTGAATCGATGAAAAAATGCTTTGTGGCACTTAATCGGGAAGTATGCAGACCCATATCTAGAGAGCGACGCGAGAGTTTAAAAGAAGACGACGTGTCTTCTTTTGATGCTAGAAACAAGGTAATATCACGACTAACCCCGGACAGTAGTCCTGTCCCATCCAACATAAATATTCACGAAACGCCAAAATTCAAAACTACAGAACAAGAACAAAAACGTAAAGTGAAGAGTCAAAACGTTAAACCGAAATCAATTCATTTATATTCTCCAAAAGAAAAATTGCCAATAATTTCGATAACTCCACTGTCTTGTGAAGAAATCGAAAGATGGTCGACGCCTAGTTTCAAATCTAGAGATCAAAGTGAAACTGCCGTAAGCTCGAAAAATTATGCTAGTAGTCCGAAATTTGTGTATAACACTAGAAAAAAAGTATTGAAAAATATAACTATTTCCGATTATGAAACTTCAGATACTGAATGCAAAATTACACAAACTGGAAAAAATAAAGGTGCCATAAGGAAGAATACTAACGTAAGCAATTCAAACGGCAGCGCAGCAAGTACTACAAATAAAAGAAATCGTTCGTTTATATCGCCAATTAATATTGTCTGGAAATCAGACCAGAGTACACCAAGAAGAGAGAGAGAACACAAAGCTAAAGTGAGAGTCGTAGAAACTGTCCAAAATTCGCCAATTCCTTGTACATCGTCTATAGAGTTGCCAAGGCCTAGTAAAGTTTTGGAAAAATCTAATCCAACTGAAATTATGAGAAAGCCTTTTCAACAAGCAACAAATAGGTCGGTCGTTGAAGGTTCGAGAGTCCAAGATTGGTTTCGACGGAATGATTCAGAACAAGGTAATAATACACTGTACTAGCGGACGGTGGTTAGACAAAACCTACTTTCTGTTAGCGTTAAGAGGCCTATTACAAAATGAACCGTAAAATTTTAAGTATTTGAATTTTCGTGCATAAAACGAATAAATAAAGCCATATTTTTCAAGATAAATATAAAATCAGTAAACCATAACATAAAAATATTTATTTTATGACAGTAATTTAACGAATTCCATTCTCAAACCTTCCCTTCTAAAGTTTTACGAAAAACCACTTTTGTAAATTGGAGGTAACAAATGGATATGTTGAGTTTTACCAAAATCTCAAGCCGTTACCTTCAATAAAAAATACAGATCTATTTAATACAGAAACTGAATTTTCTACAGATCTTATTAGTTGTAAGAAAAATTATACTAAAAATTCAGTTTTCGATGCTTTTTTCGGCCAAAAAATGTGACGGCTAACACCTACGGAAAGATGAAATTGTATTAATTTCCGTAGGCGTTAACGCTAACAGAAAGTGGGTCTTGTCTAACCCCCCCCGATAAGCAGACGTGGCCCTGCCATAGACCTCGCTATTGATCTCGATGGGGAAGAAAGGTTCTTGAGTGGAGACCACGAACCGGAAGACGCAGCGTAGGTAGGCCTCCCACTACATAGACCGACGACATAGTGAGAGTCGCTGGTATCCAGTGGATGCAGATGGCAGTCTGTCGTTCAATGTGGAGGTTAAAGGGTGAGGCCTATGTTCAGCAGTGGACGTCTTGATGATGATGATGATGATTGATCTCGACAACAGCATGTATCGCACAGCAGAATTTTGTTTACAGGGTTATAAGGAAAGGGTATGCTGAGCCGAAAGAAGGTCATTGTACTCATCATTATGAACAACTTTTACTAAGGGACCAACCATGGAATTTTGATGCGACTATGCGACCAACACTAAAATCACGGAAAATATCAGCTGTTCCATAGAAAACGGTCATTGACACTCGACAAAATTTATGGAGTCTTGGTCGCATAGTAAAAGTTGTTCATAATGATGAGTACAATGGTCTCCCGAATATTTCCACTGTCTTACAGTCACCCTGTATATAAAAGGCGATGTGTGTATGTATGTATGTATGTATGTATGGATGTTCCCCTATTCTCTATGGACTCCAAAACAGCTGGATCGATTCACGGGACTTTCACTGGCAGATAGCTGTAATAAGGAGTTATATGTGTAAAAAGTAATCTACGCGGGTGAAACCGCGGGGCTATAGCTATACTTGTATAGCTAATTAGCTATAGTTAAATAGCTAATTGATTATTTGTGTACTAACTGCCTACATAGATTTTTTATGTATGACTATAGAAGTATCCTAGAGGGGTGTTTTTCTTCTTTTTTTTTTCTTAAGGCGCACTTGTAAATGCTCGTCTCTGATTTAATTACAATTTATCCTAAAATGTTGGCTAATAATTAATTAATTTAATTCTAACTGAAACTCTTACTTCTTTTAGTTCTTTAAACTATATAAATGATTACAGATTTCGATAGTTTGGGTCCGATCGACGATGTACTTAAGAGTGTGATGGAGAAACTAGACACCTGCCTGGTCGAAAGCAACCAAAACACAAGTAAAAAGTGAGTATTAGTATAATAATTTTCCGAACTGCGCAGTATCAGTATTAACGTTAGTTTGAGACCGCGTAACCAGTTGGGCGTAAGGCCCCAGGTTTATACGGGGTGTAAGAGGAACACTGTCGAAGCCAAAAGAAGGTAATTGTACTCATCATCATGAACAACTTTTACTATGGGAGCAACCCTAAAATCGTGAAAAAAATATCAGCTGCTCTATAGAAAACGGTCATTGACACGACAAAATGTATGGAACAGCAGATTTTTTTAACAATTTTAGAGTTGGTCCCATACTAAAAGTGGTTCATAATGATGAGTATAATTACCTTCTTTTGGCTTCGAGAATGTTCCCCTTACACCCTGTATATAAATGGTCAGCAATATATTATGGTTTTTGTAAGCAATATATTACGTGGTATTTTTTTTTAATCAGTTCTAAAGTTGGCGTTTATTTTCTAAATGGGCTTTCGCTTGATACCACCTAACCTGGGCGCAGGCAACATAAATGGGAGGCTTCAATACGTCAAAACAAATAAAAAAAATCTACAATATTATCTAAATTCGTAGAAGAAAAATCATATGTTCCATACATTTTGTTGGGAGAGAATGTTATTTTTTTTTTTCGCGAATTTCGAAACGTACTAGGTTCTAGGACGTTTATATAATTATTATCTAGGACCTAGAACAAAAGTTGTTTCTTTTGATGTACTGAAACCTTTAAAAGGATACTAACTGATTACCAGTAGCCCTGTATAGTAATAGGCTTGCGTTTGACCGCCAATAATATGTAATATTTTTTATTGGTTTCCAGGTTTGTGGAGATCTTCATGGAGGTTCAACTTCATGTCACGAACCAGCGCAATGAGATAAGGGCTGCTTTGACGACTGCTTTACAAAGGTATTTATTTTCAAGTGTGTCTACATTGAATTTACCTAAAATTCCTAAAACACTCCGGGTACAAGGACGTTTCTAACGACACCTCGCAATCCAAAATCTGTAAAGTATCTAGGCGGTACCTTAGATGAATAATAAATAAAAATGAAATGAAAAAAGACTTCACGGTTCACGGTATGCTGGTAAAATTCAATAAACGGGACTCATCCCCTGATTTCGACCCTTAGAGGTGAATATTTACCTGAAATTTAAATGGGACCACTCTCTAAATATAGCAAATTTAATAAACAAGTAAAAAATCCGACAACAGAGCAGGGGGGTTAGACAAGACCTATTTTCTGTTAGCGTTAACGCCTGCGGAAAGATGAAATTGAATGAATATGATGATTAGCTAGAGAGAAAATCTCTTAAACTAATGCCATTGTCAATGTCATTTTCATACAATTTCATCTTTCCGCAGGCGTTAACGCTAACATAAAATGGGTCTTGTCTAACCCCCCTGATTATCTTGGAACAGATTTTTTAAATCATAGACACCTAGATTGTATCTATCGCGGAACACCCATTAAGGCAGCGCATTCCACATAGCACAGCAAGTGATGACGTCTAGCCTCAAGCGCGCCAAACAAATGCTATACTATGTAACATACGCTTTTTGGGAAAGAGACAGAGCATCCCCTCTTAATCCCCACCAAAAACTTTAAACGCTTATATCTCATAAATGTATCAGCCAATTTAAAATATATTTATCAAGCGCGCCTTACAAATGCTATACTAACATACGCTTTGCGGGAAAGGGACAGGGCATGTCTTAATCCCAATCAAAAATTTAAATGCTTGAATATCTCAGAAATGTATCAGCCTATTTTAATATTTTTTTCAGTATGCTTTGATAATTGTATCCTTTGCTAAGCCTTTGATAGCCCGTTGGTCCAGTTGGTAGTGAACCTACCTTCTGAGCTTGGGGGCGTGGGTTCCCGCCTAGGACAAACATTTATGTGATGAACATTTGTATTTGTTCTATATCTGGTTGTTAATATCTATTTAAGTATGTATTTAAAAACTATATAATTATGTACGTATATCAGTCTCTGGCAGCCATATCACAAGCTTTGCTTAGTTTGGGGTCAGATGACCGTGTGTGCAAAAATGTCCCGAATATTTATTATTATTAAGATTATTATCTTTTATCTACATAGTATCTTTCCGCGTCTGTCTGTCTGTCTGGCCGCTTACTCCTCTTAAACCACGCAACGGATTTTGATGCTGTTTTCACCATCAGTTAGATACATTTTCACGGAAGGTTTATATACATAACTAGCGACCCGCCCCGGCTTCACACGTAAATTACAACCGTGCGAAGCCGGGCGGGCGGGTCGCTAGTTTGTAATAAATGAAGCACCAATCAACTAGCCTATTCTAATATTATGTTGTTCATTTCAGATTCGATGATACGTCCGAAGTATTTATGAAGGACCTACAGAAAAGGGTGTTGAATGTCATACGCCAGGACCGCACCCAAAAGGAACTCTTAGAGAATGCTCTAAGGGACGAAATTCAAGCAGCCCTTGACCAAATCGAATCTATGAAATCGAAACGTTCATAAGTCCACATAAAAATATCCTATCGAATAAGTCCTTAGGGACCGTCCATTAATCGCGTGAGGGTTGAAAGGGGGGGGGAGGGGGTTTAGCAAAAATCACTAAATATCACAAGGGGGGAGATGTAGTAAGATATCACGTGTATTTATTTTTGTCAAACGAGAGATTTCTAAACCGAAAAGGGGCGTGTAGTGTGACCTTGCCAATCAAAACAAACAACCTGCATCATTTTTGTCATGGTCCTTAATTCCATAATAAAATTAGATTATACTTTATACCTGTATTTACAGATAATATTAAAAAAAAATAAGATTCTTTGTAGGTACTAAAAATACACGTGATTTTGGGTGGGGGCGGGGGGTTAGTCTTAAACCTCACCAAGTATCACCAAGGAGAAGGGGTTAAAAATGCTAAAAAAACACGTGATTAATGGACGGCCCCTTATAGTCAGTCCACGAAAAGTTTTAAATTAGCGTCACGCTTCCTCAGTGCCGGTTTTAGCACTACCAGCGCCCTGGGCGAAATTTCTACGGTGCATCCCCCCCAATCTGCCATTCAAACCAATAAAAGGGGCGACCTATAAAGGCTGCGTATATTTGCCTACGGCGCCCCTTTATATCTGGCGCCCTGGGCGGTCGCCCCACCGCGCCCTACCCTAACGCCGGTACTGCGCTTCCGCGTGTAGCCCCCTGTATACGCGCGTAAATACGTATCGAATTCCGTACACATTACAACTTGAAATTAAAAATTTGTATGGAATTCAACACGTATTTTATGTAACACTTATTAGTACCTACTTGGTCCTCTGCTCTGGATATAATTAAGCAGTAAACCTCAGTAAATTACCAATCCAATGGCTGCTTGCCACAACTTTTGGTCATGACAGAGTTTAAATTGATTTATGCCACATAAAACATGCAAAAGAAATATCTGACATAATACAGAGATTTCATAAATTATTCACTTTCATATTAAGCTTTGTAGTTATAGATTTATTTTATTATACCTAATTATCAGAGAGCTGAATCTAATGGCAAACCAATTGAAACGTTATAGAGATGGGTTATTGTTTTTTATCGAGTATTCAAGCTATCGATACTTTTTAGTTTTGCACTTTATAACTAGCTGCGGATCTTGCAGGTGCGTTTGTGTGTTTGGCTTAACTAGATGCGCCCGCCGTTTCACCCGCGTGAAAAATGATGAAAATGGTGTTGAAAAGTAGGTACTCTATGTTAATCCAGCGTACAAGCTATCTCCATTCCATTTCCATGAGTGGGTGTGTATGTTTGTTAGTTCTTCACGCCGAAACGGCTTAACAGATTTTGATGTAATTTGTTATAGAGATACCTAGTTTAGGTCCTGGAATAAAACTTAGAATATTTTTCATTAGTATTCCCGAGGGTGAAACAGCGGGAGCAGCTAGTTGAGCAATACAGTTCACAACTAAAAAGTATCGATAGCTTGAATACTCGATAAAAAACAATGACCCATCTCTATTACATTTCAATTATTTTGCTATTATTTTCCGCATCCTACTAATTATAAATGTGATTAATTATTATAAGATTAATTTGTTTTTTTATCAAACCAATATATTTTGTCATAAGGCATTTGTTTAGAGTAATGGACGCAAAATTGGCCTTTAGCCCTAGAATAGTGTATCAGATATCGTAACACGATAAACATGTTGACGGAAGAACGAAAACGATCTTGGGTCAATGTAACGCGGCTTTATAATGACCACGTTTTTGTCTGTCTGTGGCTAATGGCGTCGATTCTGCCATACCACTCACTAAACTAAACCAATCTGACAGGATTAAATTTATCTCTCTTTACATTTTAATATGTGAGAGAAGGATGGTTACAATTTTAGAGCTGTCGTATTTAGTTTAGAGTACATCAGAATCGATGCCAATGTCAATGTACATTAGAATTGATATTGTCAATGTACATTAGAATTGATATTGTCAATGTACATTAGAATTGATATTGCCAATGTACACTAATTGATATTGTCAATGTACATTAGAATTGATATTGTCAATGTACATTAGAATTGATATTGCCAATGTACATTAGAATTGATATTGTCAATGTACATAAGAATTGATATTGCCAATGTACACTAATTAATATTGTCAATGTACATTAGAATTGATATTGTCAATGTACATTAGAATTGATATTGCCAATGTACACTAATTGATATTGCCAATGTTTTGGAGAAGTACTACACCTGTGCCAGTTATTCAACCGTCGAGTAGTAGTGTGCAAATATGTTCAGTTTAGTTTAGAGTACATCAGCAGTGCAAGTACCGTTCTTTATCGATCATCAAATTTGACAGTTGAGGTCGTCAAATTCGATAAAATGCAATTTGTACTCGCTGTGATCGATTCTATGGCATTTTAGCGAATTTGACGATTGATAAAGAACGGTACTTGCACTGCAGAATCGATGTGAATATCAAACTACTTAGGTTGCGTTCCAAAACTAACAGCCGTTTGTCGAGTAAAATACTTCGTGTGAATTTTTGTATCGTTTACCTAGTTTGAACTGGTGATATTCAAGGTTAGGAATTAGGTTTTAGAACGAGGAACCTTATTCTAGCGCACTCCAAATTATCTCGGTCATTTTATCTCTCGTCGGGAATGTAAAGAGTGACCGAAATAATCTCAAGCGCGCTAAAATAAAGTCGAAGGTAACTTACCCTTGTCGATGATACCATTGATATTTGTCACATAAATAAACGAATGCTTGAAAAATTCTAACGGAGTTTTAAAAGTACGCACGTACGTAGTTTTACTCGAGGCGTTCCAAACCTCGTGAAAAGTCCAGAGTTTGAGAACCAGCGGAGAGTGTATTTTACTTATAATTTTTTTTCCATTCGTTTTACTAATTACCTATATTCAGTGTATATTTTTTACTTTTCTGCCATTTCCTTGTGACAAAATTTGCTGGAATTACTGTTTCTGTTATTATATTGAAGATGCATTTTTTTTTTCATTGTGTTAAATAAAAAATAATTTTTAGAACATTGTTTTATTATAACTTGATAATAATATACATCTAAATAACAAAATAATTATATAGATCACGTGTTACATACTATTTTTATAGAATACTTTGTATAGGTATAACACCTGATTGCCACAACTCATCGAGATATAATTCCTATAGAGTCACAATCTCAGTGAAAACAGTAAAAAAACGTCCGTACGTCAATGTACATGTCATTGTCATGTACAATGACGGTCGGACGTTTTTTTGACTCACTTCACTGAGAGATTGTGACTCTATAGGAATTGAATCGCGATGGTTGAGTAGTATATGAATGCCTTTAATCACACAAAGGAGAAGTAAATAGAACGGAAATGAGAAGGAAAATCAATTATGACAGAACCTTGATTGAACATTCTTATTTATGTCAACGCGTCGAACTCCACATCCAAAGAACTAGGACCTTACCATTTTGGGTTAGGTCTCAGTTCTTTGTCCGCATCGCAGTTGCTAACTGATTTCAAATGACTGACGTTTCGTTTATATGGGTGCAACTGGTTACAAAAAAAATCTTACAAAAATGCCTTGACAACCGTTCTAATTTAAACAATTTTTTTTTTCTTTTCTGTGCCTTTAATATGTCAGATAGATAGATTTACAGTGAACAGAAACAGTTCGTGGTTCACCTCCATATTTTTTTTGGACATATTCATAGCCTTGTACACAATCAAAGATGAATGCTTGTTACGATTAACTTCTTATGAAACCCGTAAGTTCAATTAAATCGGTATCAAAAAAAAAAACGACACCGCTTTATGGTTGATATTCCGAAAACCCGTATGAAGCGCTTTGATTCCACATTTATTGTGCGAACTGCTAGTCTGTGGAATGCGCTGCCTGAATGGGTGTACCCCGATGGTTACAATCTGGGTGTCTTCGAATCAAGAGTGAATCGGTTTCTTCTAGGCAAGCGTGCAACGTAGACCGCATCATCGCTTAACATCAGACAACATGGTTGTCAAACGTTATACAAAAAAAGTATCACTTCAACATTTTGATTTTAAGATATTTTTGTTTGCTTCGTTTGTATACCTTTGTACATAAATTCAATAGTCTCTACATAGTATAAATTAAAGTCGCTTTCTGTGTCTGTATGGCCGCTAACTTCTCCTAAACCACGCAACGGATTTTGATGCGGTTTTCACCATCAGTTAGATACATTTTCACAAATAAACATACCCTGAAAAAAAAAAGAAATGAAATCGTTACAAGCATTCATATTGCTAATTTAAATTATACATATCAAAATCGTACAAAGAATTTCCGTTTTTTTTAACTAGTTTTGTATGAAACGAAAAATATCCGATTATGTATGAGGCAACAGCATCATTTTCATGTCACCTCAACACCTTGATAGCTTCTCACCATGATTTACCCTTCCTTATCTACAACACTGGAGCAAACTGTAGTGACCAAGTGCCTCGCTCAGGTATTTTAAGCTGGGTTGGCTCGGGTAGATTCTTGTAGGGGGAATGCAAAGTGCCCCCAAACGGGGCGTCAGTGCAGGACTTATCGCCCTCTCGAATGAGAATGACCCGATTTTAGGGCGCCATTATCCTAAAACAGTTGTTTTAATCCTACGAGTCTTCTTGCGTCGTCGCCACTTGCGCTAGATACACTTGCTGCTGTGGTTGGTGTTGACCTTGTGACGTAACCTGGAAAATAAAAACAGTTTTACAAATAATATAATATAAAAATACAGTTTGTGTTGCCAGTGATGACATATGGTACTGAGACGTGGTCCTTAACTGTAGGAAAAACTCCGAGTCACACAGCGGGCAATGGAGAGAGCTATGCTCGGAGTTTCTTTGCGCGATAGAATCCGAAACGTGGATATTCGCCAAAGAACCAGGGTCACCGACATAGCTGTTAAAATTTGCGAGTTGAACTGGGCAGGCCACATCGCTCGAAGAACCGATAACCGATTGGGAAGAAAGGTTCTTGAGTGGAGACCACGAACCGACCGACCGACGACATAGTGAGAGTCGCTGACATCCAGTGGATGCAAAAGATGTCGTTCAGTGTGGAGGTTAAATTAAATGTTGCGAAACTTGACTGCGATACTAGCGTTACGGTAATTTGTAGAACCCTTTCGTACGTTATCTGACTGCAGCGCTTACGGAAGTTCGAGACAACCTATAGCACGCTCAAATTACGGTGCCATCTTTAAAAATTTAAACAGTTTTTGCAAATTTCCGAGCTACGCTCTAATGTTCCGCTCTTGTCTTTCCTCTTAGTCTATCTTCCTTGTTAATATTAATGTAATGTCATCATCATCATAGTCAGCCTTTTAACAGTGCACTGCTGGACTTTTAGCCTACCCCCGAAAGGGTAATTAGGCCATATCCACCACGCTGGCCCAGTGCGGATTGGTGGATTCACATACGTTATTGAATTTCTTCTCGGTACGTATGCAGGTTTCCTCACCATGTTTTCCTTTACCGAAAAGCCAGTGGTATGAAAATCCGTAACAACATAAGCTCCAAAGACCTCATTGGTACGGGCCTGGGGTTTGAACCCGCGTCCTCACGCTTTCAAGTCTAGCGGTCTCCCAAATGGGCTACCACGGCTCTAATGTAATGTGACAAGCTACTATTAATATTTTTTATGATTTGCGACGTGTATGTTACTTGTAAATATATAAATGAAATGAATAATGTGACATGGTACCTGTATGATTTGCGGAGAGTGTTGCGGCTGTGCCTGGATGATGATGGGCTGCGAGGGGTTGTTCTGGACCTGCAGTCGGATCATGTTCAGCTGAGCGGGAGTCAGCTGGATCTGGGACTGAAACAAGATATATATTTACTAGGGTTGTAGATCGGTACGCTTAGTCCCAAATTTGATAGTTTACGAAAACTTTTTTCGTTTACGTATTGTTCGATACATTTTAGTAAAGCGCCTCTATCGGAAAGATCAATGTTACCCTTATACTAGCAAATAAAGAATTGAATTGGAAACGTGGAGGAACTAAATTTGGCAGTTATCGGCGGTATAGATTGCTTCACTCTAATACGAAAAAAGTTTTAGTATATGCCTTTTAGCCCAGCAATGTATGGAACAAGACGAAAACGAAAATGTTTTCGTAAACTATCAAATCTGGAACAAAAAGCACGGACTTGCGAGTACTAACATAAAAATACATTTTCAGCTATCAAACCTGTTTAACAAGTTGGTCACTTCATCAGCGTTGATATTTCGGCGCAGTTACATGCATGTATGGTGCATGTAACTGCGCCGAAATATCGGGAGCTTATTCCACAACCTTATCACGGTAAATATCCCGAAATCATATAACTTTATTGAACTATCGTGATAGTTTAAAACAAAATATCAGCTGTTCCGCATATTATGTCGAGTGTCAATTACCGTTTTCTATGGAACAGCTGATATTTTTATTGCGATTTCAGTTTGGCCCCATTGTAAAAGCTGGCTAATTGGCTGGGCACAATGTGCATGTTGGCTGGCCCACTACCTGCACGCTGGCTGGGCACAATCTGCATGTTGGCTGGACCAATATCTACACAGTGGCTGGCTCACTATCTGCACACTGGCTTGGCACAATCTGCATGTTGGCTGCATGGACCACAATCTATACGCTGGCTGACCCACTATCTAGACGCTGGCTGACCCACTATCTGCACGCTAGCTGACCCACAATCTGCACGCTGGCTGGGCACAATCTGCATGTTGGCTGCATGGACCACAATCTACACGCTGGCTGACCCACTATCTACACGCTGGCTGACCCACTATCTGCACGCTGGCTGACCCACTATCTGCACGCTAGCTGACCCACTATTTGCACGCTGGCTGGGCACAATCTGCATGTTGGCTGGGCACAATCTGCATGTTGGCTGCATGGACCACAATCTACACGCTGGCTGACCCACTATCTACACGCTGGCTGACCCACTATCTGCACGCTGGCTGACCCACTATCTGCACGCTAGCTGACCCACTATTTGCACGCTGGCTGGGCACAATCTGCATGTTGGCTGGACTACTATCTGCACGCTGGCTGGGCACAATCTGCATGTTGGCTGGACCACTTCGTCCAGCAGCAAAGAGAGGGAAGATAAGTATTTTTTTAACAAATAGTGGAGTATACTAACAGGTATATTCTGCACTTCGGAGCCCTGCACCACCTGGTGCACGAGCGTGACCGGCTGCTGCACGCCGCCGGAGCCCGAGCCGCCGGACTGCAGCACGTGTGACGGCTGCACCACTATCTGCTGTTGGGATACTGTTTGCACGGGGGGCTGCGGAGCTGACACCTGTCACATAAGAAAACATCTTAATGCGTGATAATTATGTCCACGTAGAACAGATGGCCGATGGGGCCGAAAGGTTCAGAAATGGAGACCAAGGACTGGTAAGCGCAGCGTAGGACGTCCACCCACAAGATGGACAGACTACCTAAAAAGACCGCAGGAAAACGCTGGATGCAGGCCGCTTCCAACCGGTCCTTTTGGAGATTGATGGGGGAGCATGCTATGCCTATGTCCAGCAGTGGACATCCTACGGCTGAAATGATGAAATAATCGAGTAGTATCAACATACGTGTTCGGTCTTCCCGCTCCATACAGCGTCGTACCGCGGCTTGGAGGGCTTCATCTCGTGTCGCGGCACGATGTCGATTAAGAAGTCGAACTGGTCTGACTTCGATATCGCCATCGCTATGTCGTTACGCTGGAATATATGAGAAAAAACAATGTTTAAATAACAATGTTAAGGTGCCGCAATTAGCTGTTGGCCGTAAGGCCCCTGGGGTCTTATTCAGATCCCCATCTCATGGGGACCAGGTTCGATAATTTTTGAAAACAAAATAATATATAGTAGGATGAATCTCATTGGAAAAGGTAGAGAAATAACAAAAAACTTTGTTATATTCTCTTCCTTTTCCAATGGCTTTCATCCTACTATATTTTTTTACACTTTTTTACCATTTTCAAAAGCTTCAGCCCTGGTCTATTAGGGCTAACTAATTGCGAAAAGTTGGGCGACCGCAAACTGTATCTCGGCTTTATGTGTATGTTTTGAGCCCGCGTTAGGTAGCCATAAGGCCCCTGGTTTGCAAGACAAACACAGACACTTTGGAAGATTTTACCTACACAAATTAACAATGAAGTTAAATAAAAGCTTGAGAAAAAAAAGGTTGTATGGTACCGAGACGTGGTCCGCTGATGGAAAAACTCAGTCGCACAGCGGGCAATGGAGAGAGCTATGCTCGGAATTTCTTTGTGCGAAAGAATCCGGAACGAGAATATTCGTTGAAAAACCACAGCAAAGATAATATAAATTGTCATTAAACCACAGTCACCGACATAGCTGTTAAAATTTGCAAGTTGAAGTGGCAATGGGCAGGCCACAACGCTCGAAGAGCCGATAACCGATGGGGAAGAAAGGTTCTTGAGTGGCGACCAAGAACCGGAACATGCAGCGTATAGGCCTTTCAATAGTTGAACCGACGACATCGTGAGAGTCGCGGGTATCCAGTGGATGCAGATGGCAGGATGTTGTTCAGTGTGGAAATCTTAGGGCGAGTGACTATGGTCAATAGGATGTGATCATATTATGAAGACTATGATAGAGGAAATCTATGTAATCTATCTATTATAACGGGGAATGCTCTGATGAACTTTTTGACCTTATCCCTCCATCCCGGTTTTACCACCGAACCGGTCGCCATCGCCAGAAATGCCATCCGCACATTATAGATGCGTGGAACTCTTGCACTGTTCGATTTGATCGATTGTTTCTGCCACGTACCTGTAAGTTGTGGAATGGCTTACCACCTTCGGTTTTTCCTCCGAAGTATAATTTGGACTGCTTCAATCGAAGGGTGAATAGAGTCCTCAAAGGTAGGCAACGCACTGACAATGCCCCGGGTATTGTAGGTGTCTATAGGCAGCGGTGACCACTTACCATCAGGTGGCCCGTAGCTTATTTGCCACTTATTCTATTTAAAAAAAAAAATGTGCCTATGGTCAGCAGTGGACGTCTTCTGATGAAAAGAAGGTTACCTGCAGCGTTCTCCGCTTGTTGTCCTCAGTGTGGCTCCAGGCGCGCAGCGTGAGCTCGTGGATGAAGATCTCGGCAGCCTTCGCGAACAGCACCGGCGCCTCCGCCGATATCATCTTCACTTCGTCGTCTAGCTTCATTATCTTCTTTATACGGGTCAGGGGGAGAGGCTGGGTTTTGAAGTCCTCCTGAAAAAGGAAAGATTTTCAAACTTAAGGCCCTCGCTTCCGACTTTTAGCAATTTTGGTCACTCTAGTTTAAGTGTGTCTACTTTCATGGTTAGCTTAAAATTATAAAAATGGTGTCATATCAAAATTGAATGTTTTATCTAGGAACCCCTACCGAAACACGCTTGAGGACATTTAGCTCGATAGAAAAAAATAAGGAATTTAACACTAATTTGAGCTTTTCTCCCTGTTTTTTGGATTCATTCAAATACCAATTTATTAAATTATGTCTGCGAAATCTTGATATATAGATTTCATAATTAAAAAGGAAACCGCAAAGTTACATTTTACATTACAACTAAAATTTTCAAAACATATGAGAAAAACCTTTAAAATACATAGAAGTATCAGACACATTTCGGAGAGTGTGCTACAGATCTGCATGATTTGATTCCCTACTGCCGATTTTTCTATCGGACTGCCAGAGTGGGCACGAAGAATCGACACCGCTTTATGGTTGATATTCCGAGAATCCGTACGAAGCGCTATGATTTCACTTTTATTGTGCGAACTGCTAGTCTGTGGAATTCGTTGCCTGAATGGGTGTTCCCCAATAGTTACAATCTGGGTGTCTTCAAATCACAAGTGAATTGGTTTCTTCTAAGCAAACGTGCTCCAACGTAGACCGCATCATCGCTTAACATCAGGCGAGTTGGCGGTCAAGTGCATACCTATTATTGAATAAAAAAAAACATTAAGGAGATATTGGTACGTACAGAAGTGACATTCTTGATGTCATCCAAGACCTTGGCCCAGAAGTGCTGGAGCGTCTGCTCTGCAGTCTCTGCCTTGTTCTCTTCACATATCTGGTCTCCATCGACCTCATCCGCATTTGAGTTCACTTGGTCTCTGAAATACATGTTTATATTTTTAACTAGCTGCGCCCCGCGGTTTCAACCGCGTAGTGATGAAAAATGGTGATGATGATGATGATGAAAAGTAGCCTATGTCACTCTCTGGCCCTTGAACTATAACCATGCAAAAAAAATCAGGTCAATCCGTTGTTCCGTTGCAGCTTGAAAGAGGAACAAACATCCATACATCTATACATAAGTACAAACTTTCCCGTTTATAATATTAGTAGGAAGTAGGATTTTTAATAGTAAACAGGGTTACGCCGAAAGTGTGTACTAAGCCAAAAGGGGGGTTATACTCATCATTATTAACAACTTTTACTATGGTACCAAACCTGAAATCGCGAAAAAAATATCAGTTGTTCCATACATTTTCTCAATGATCTTTTTCTATGGAACAGCCAAATTTTTTTTTGCGATTTCAGAGTTGGCCCCTTAGTAAAAGTTGTTCATAATTATGAGTACCAGTAAGCTTTCGGCTTTGTTCACCCTTTTTGCGTAACCCTGTATACTATTAAAAAATATTGTGACCAAAGTTCTAGTGGACAATCCTTTGATTATTACAGTGTGACCAACTTTTTGGTTCCATACATTTTGTTGAGTGTGAATGACCTTTTTCTACTTTTCTGTTCCATACATTTTGTGTGATAATGACCTTTTTAACCGACTTCAAAAAGGAGGAGGTTATCAATTCGACTGTTTTTTTTTCTTTTTCTATGGAACAGTTGATTATATTTTTTCACGATTTCAGATTTTCCCACCTAGTAAAAGTTATTCATAATGATAAGTGCTATGGACCCCTTTCGGCTTGATACACCCTTTCTGCGTAACTCGTCTTCTTTACTATTAAAATTATTGTAATCAAAGTTGTAGTAAACAATCCTTTGATTATTACAGTGACCATTGATCAACTTTGATACATTGACTAACTTTTCTTTAAAGTTTAGTGGGGGAGCCACCATCGTTTTCTTTACAAAACTGACAGCCATCCATTGAAAACCTCAGTTCCATCATCTTGCGAACTCTACAAAAAAAGTTGGTTGCTGTATTATCAATGTAGGTTTTGAATAGAAATACCGAAATAACTGATAAGGCATGACGTGGACGATGAAGTCAAGTGTTCAATGACCATGAATAATTTGTATGACTGTAACCAGTTTTTTTTAGTACGCATGCAATTGTAGATGGCGCTGTAATAAATAATTATTTCTGGAAGTACTTTTGAAAATTAATCAATTCATTTTTTACCGTCACACAAGTTCATGGATCATTGTTATGTACTGACATTGGATAATTAACATATTTAATTATAAATAACCAAAATATTATTGACCATAGAAGTAGAATGTAGTTTATCAAAAAAAGTTTTTTCTACTACATTTTGTTCAAATAAGTCTAATGCGTGGATGAAATTTACAAACTGTTAATTTAATTCCATGGTTTTATGTGAAAACACCGGCTAAGCACCGGTACGTGCGTCGAGTAATATATCGATATAAAAATGCAGGAACTTACGCAGGCACAAAGAAGCACACGGACATCTTGTTATCGATACGCACGACCTGTCGACCTAGGGATTTTGCACTAATTCAGAACTATTTACACGAAATATATTATTTTCTAAATACAATAAAATGAGCGAAAGTTAACTATCGCAGTGGTAACCAATAATCAGAGTAATATTTGAAGATCTCCAATCACCAATTACTGAAAAAGCACCAGACACACGATTCGTCCGCCGATGGCCAGTCACAGCTTGACGTTTAACTTTGTGTTGCCAGCTTATTGGTAATCTTTTTACATGTACCTACCTAAATTTAAATAGCCAAATGGTAGATAAAGGTAGTTACGAAACTCTTATCAGAATTTTTATTACGACTATTGATGTTATGATGAGCAAATGTGCAAAAAGCAAATGTGCGGGATGGCACGCAATGTGAGCTTGTGGAGGTAATTGTCGGAAATACTGCTGTTGCACCGGTTGCTACTCAGAAGTGTACTGACGTGACGACGCCAGGCCAGCCGCGATAGCCGCGACCCGTGAGCGATATTGCTGCCTCAGCATTGATTGTATAGAACAGCAACATTTTGTTGTTTTGAACTAAATTTAGGAGTGTTTACAGATATAATTTTTGTTCATATAGTATCTTTTGAAAACAAAATCCTAGTAACATTAATCGGAAACGGATATAGCATTGATCTAAGTGTATTGATCAAGAATTTGATACTCGCTCCTTACTTGACGTTGGCTTGATGCTTGACGTAATTGATTAAATTTACGCTAGACGTGTGCTTGTGTGTGGCCAGTGCTGCCGCTTTAGCGCCAGTGCTGCTGTTTTAGCGACTGTTGCCGCAGGATTTAGTTTTTTTAAATCAAAATGTTTTATTTGGTGGCAAATATAAATCTAGTTACTGCTTTTAGCGACGTTCAGTAAACACATAGTTTTTTTTTCCGTTCGAGTATATTTATACTTGAAGTGCTTATTCTACTCTTCAAGTATTACGTAAGTAAACGAGAGCGCATCAAGAGATTTGATTTTTCCATGCTGTTGTTTTTTAGGCTTTCACTGTAGCATTGAAAGGCTAACGCTTCCATTTATTTATTTTGTCAGCTGTGCCCTTAGTCCCAGATTTGATGGTTTACAAAAAGTTTTTTGGTTTACGTATTGTTCCATACAGTTTAGTATAGCGCCTCTATCGGAAACGTGGAGGAACTAAATTTGGCAGTTATCGGCGGTATAGATTGCTTTACTCTAATACGAAAAAAGTTTTCGAATACCTTTTAGCCCAGCAATGCATGGAACAAGACGAAAATGAAAAAAATAATCGTTAACTATCAAATCTGGGACTAAGGTCACTGTTTCTAGTAAATCTAGCGACATTTGTTGTTTCTGAGCAGCCACACAGGTTAGCGTGCACCGTCAGTCTAGTCAGTCATGCCATGCTTGACTGCTCGTAGTTAGCGTTGCGTTATCTTGCGTTGCATGACGTGACGTCATTAATAGTGGCGTCTGCTAATAAAATGGCGGCTGCGGAAATTCAGATAGTAAATCCTTCGAATTTAGCAAAAATCGAAAGGTAAATAACATATAATTGCTCGAAATCTAAATATCATTCGTTAATAATTATAATGCAATAAAAAATTGTGGAGATATTGTGTGTTTACTGTGAGAAAGTGTGTCGGCGAAGTTGTGTTCCTTTAGTGATTTAGTTGTTTTTTCAGTTTTCTCAATGACCCCAGCTATAAAGAAATTATTGAAAACTCCTCGACATTCAACTCGCGACTATGTGCCGAAAGAAGAATGCGAATGCCCTTTATCGACACCCAGACTGGTCAGTATCGATTTTTCAGTTTTGTATGTACATACATAGCTATTCAATTAAAGATAATTTATGGCCTGCTTGCCCTTAAATGCTCTGGAGAACTGATTAAATATTTGTTGGGAATGCTCTAAACCAACACGATCAAAATTTTAATTTGCTTTGACAACAATAACATTGTATTAAGCTAAATAAAAACTGTTCCTATAAATAAATAATTATAATTATAGCTGTAGAGTGTGGTAGGTTCACACCAGCCTTAAATATTATCAGCATTATCAGTTTTCATTCAGCTTTTTGAAATCACAGCAGGTGTCAGTAGATAAAGATACTAATTAATACGAAGTGCCGAGTTAGAACATTAAACTAAGTTTAATTTTTTTGTTTAGGAGTTGCTCAGAGTCACTGCAACTTATTCATGACTAAAAGACAGCGCATGCCCGGTCAGAAAGAAGGACAAGTTTACACATATCCTGCCCAAAGGTAAGTTGTACTGGTCACAAAGTACAGTGTTTATTTCAGCCCCAAAGAACAATAAATTAAGAACTACCTGCGGCCTTATTATAGAAGTTTGATTGTGATCGAGATTGCATGCCGTCCCGTTCGCATCTACTTACTCGCACCACGTATGTAAGTGAAATGGCACGCGATCGCGATCACGATCCGAATCATCTAGAATAAGGCATCTGACCTAGCTAGACCCAAACATCCATACAAAGTTCGTTGTGTGTTTTGTAGGGTTCTGTACCCAAAGGGTTAAAACGGGACCCTATTACTAAGCCTACAATGTCTGTGTGTATCTGTCTGTCCATCCTGTTAACGGCTGTATCTTTCGAACTGTGATAGAGTGCCAGTTGAATTTTTTACAGTATATGGAAATGATATGGCGGATTAATTAAGAAATAATAATAAAGTAAAAAACCAAATACCAAAGGGTCCCCATAACACAAACATATTTTTTACGAATTTTTGTATTAGCTCTAATGTAAAAACGTTAATACGTACAAGCGTCAAACTTGGCATGTTTATAGTATGCAGTCTAATGTATAACGACAAATAATAAGCCAAGTGCTACTCGGTGACAAATTTCTGTTCATTTAAAGTTATACCGAGCGTCACTTGCAAAATATTAACTACCCCTGTTTCACCCGCGTAGTGATGAAAAATGGTGATGATGATTATCAAAAGTAGCCTATGTCAGCCACACTTGGCTGGCTTATTCTAGATTATAAGTAACCTATGTGATATTCCGAAAACCCGTAAGAAGCGCTTTGATTCCACTTTTATTATGTGAACTGCTAGTCTGTGGAATGTGTTGCCTGAATGGGTGTTCCCCAGAAGTGACAATTTAGGTGTCTTCAAATCACGAGTGAATCGGTTTCTTCTAGGCAAGCGTGCTCCACCGTAGACCACATCATCGCTTTACATTAGTCGAGTTGGCAGTTAAACGCAATACTATTAATAATTTAAAAATAAAGTCATCATCATCAGCCAGAAGACGTCCACTGCTGAACATAAGCCTCCCCCTTTAACCTCCACACTGAACGACAGCCTGCCTTTTGCATCCACTGGATGCCGGCGACTCTCACTGTGTCATCAGTCCATCTAGTGGGAGGCCTACCTACGCTGCATCTGCCAGTTCGTGGTCTCCACACAAGAACCTTTCTTCCCCAAAATAAAAATAAAATTACATAATTATGTAATATTATCAAATGGTAGATGGAGAAAAACCCGCCGCCAATACCTGACAATATCCTCAAACCGGTGGGGCTGGAGTGGCGCTCCAGAGTTGACTGACACCACCGGCGAGGGTGAGAACAGCTCGGGCATACCTGGAGAAGTACTGGCTGCAGACGACAGCAGGGATGGCTCGCAGACTGCCGCTAAAGATGATCCTAAGGTAAAATCAAAACAGTGTTTTTTATAACAATTGGGTTATTTGGATGACCTCATTTTCTTTCACCGAATCGTAATGCCATAATTACACTAATTTTAAAGTCAGTTTTTTTTATTAATAATGATTGTATTTTGTAGTGGTACGGAGCCCTCAGTACGCGAGCCTGACTCGCACTTGGCCGGTTTTATTTAGTTTTATGCTCAAAAATCGAGATACCCAAAATTTTACTATGCATTAAATAAATAAATAAAATAAATATTCGGGACATTTTTGCACACACGGTCATCTGACCCCAAACTAAGCAAAGCTTGTGATATGGCTGCCAGAGACTGATATACATACATATATAGTTTTAAATACAGTTTCAAAACAGATATTAACAACCAGATATAGAACAAACACAAATGTTCATCACATGAATGTTTGTCCTAGGTGGGAAATGGGAATCGAACCCACGCCCCCAAGCTCAGAAGTTAGGTTGACTACCAACTGGACCAACGGGCTATCAAATTTTGTGATACGGCTCTTAATTTTGTTTCCCAGGAATGGTTCTACGATGAGCTAGCAATAGAAGAATTGGAGACCGGCGAGGAAGCAGAAGACGCGTCTGATGAAGATTACTACGATGACACATACGCGAATAGACGCCGGAAGCGCGGGGCTATCACCTCGGGGCCCGGGTCGCGCGGTGGGCGCACCCGCAAGTCGCAGCCCGACGACACGCCCGCCAAGAGAGGACGAGCTGTCAGTAACTACTTAGTAACTAGTATGAAAAAACCCGCTTGAAAGAACATCCACATATCATAGATCTGTGGGAATCGCATACTGTACGCCTGCAATATGCGGAATGAGCTATCCTCCGAGCAGCTATAACATTGTTCCTATAGCATCGATATTGTGGCATTTCCTAGTAACTATAACATGTGGTTCTTCAGTGCAGTATTTATCGAGCTAGGGTGTTAAAACTAACTGCCCGGGCACCATCTTTGATGTGGGGTAGCTCCCCACTCCACAATTTTGGCACTATACGACCAACAGTTTCGTGTTCCTGAGACCACAAGGTATTCAACAATACCAGTCTCATGTATATCCCGGAAGTGCAAATTAAAATCTATTTCTAGAGCACTTTTGCTCAAATCTGCTCAGTACTACTGGTGTTACAGGTATTCATTGTGATCGCTTACCATCAGGCAGCCCGATAGCTTGTTTGCCAACTATGGCACAAAAAAATAAACAGACGATGGAAATGCAAAGCCACTACTACAGGGCCTTCTCTATTTTGAACACTTTTTTTTTATTATAACAAAGCTGTATCGCATTTGCTGAAGTGGGAGAGGGGAACCGGTCAAATTTGTCCCAAGACTGATAACTGTCTGGGTAAACTTGTTGATTTGAGACCGCAAATCAGCATACATAGCATAGGATACCCTGCAACTCAATGATGTATCGAAGACAAGTGGTAACTTGAAGTGAAAATCTAAAGTATGCGCTTTGTGGAGTGTTTGTGAAGATTAAAGGGGGAGGCCTATATTCAGTAGTGGATGTCTTCTGGCTGATGATGATGATGGATTGTTAATATCCAGTAGTGCACTGATAATAATGATGGTGCTGGTGATCCTCTTAGTCGCTACCTCAAATCACCTACATGGGGTTCTTAAAAAGGCGAGTTAATAGAGTCCTAAAGGGTCGGCAACGTATTTGTGATGCCTCTGGTGTTACAAGTATCCATAGGCGACGGTGACTGCTTACCATCAGGCAGCCCGTCTGCTTGTTTGCCACCTATGGACATTAAAAAAAAGTATGGTTTCTAAAGTAATGGAGGAAAACTTCTACGTGTAGCAGTTTCAAAACTCAACGAAAATTTCTCGTTTTTCTGGCTCAACCCATAAGCATTGCCATTCAGCGTGGTAATGCCGCTAGCCCAACATGCTGGGCACGCTGCCAACTGGCGGTGGGTTTGAGCATTTGGATTGTCTTCAGACATTCAAAGGTGTCTGACGAAACCTGTGTCTGACGTTGCAGGGTCGAGGTCGCAAGCGCGGCGGGCAAGGCACGCTTCCGTACGAGGTTCCCGGTGACGCAGAGAAGCCGTTCGGCTGCGAACGTAAGTCACGCAGGCGCCACTAACCGCACAACACAGCTCAGGTCCTAACTCACAACTTAACAAATCAGCAAAAGTTTTATTCAGCGTGAATTCATGATTTATTCTGAGTGAATCAATAATGTCTTCAGAGTGAAGTTATGAATTATTCAGAGTGAATCAATAATGTCTTCAGAGTGAAGTTATGAATTATTCAGACATAATTCATGATTTATTCAGAGTGAATTCATGATTTATTCAGAATGAATTCATGATTTATTCTGAGCAAACCAGCGTATAACCAGAATAAATTCATGATTTCTTAAAGTGAATTCATTATTGATTCAGAGTGAATCAATATTATATACAGAGTAAATTTATGATTTATTCACAGTGAATTCATGTTCTATTCAGAATGAATTCATGGAGTGAATTCATGATTTATTATGAGTGAATTCATTCATAGTAAATTCATTATTGATTCTAAGCGAATCAATATTGTATTCAGAGTGAATTTATGATTTATTCAGAATGAATTAATGATGTATTCAGAATGAATTCATATTGTATTCAGAGTGAATTCATGACTAAGGAAAACACCATTTTCAACAGTTTCTGAAACTAAGCTTTTGAAAAGGAACTAAGGATTTGATTACAATAAAACTTACCAAAAGGGAGTGTTCACACTTGTGCAATAAATTTCAACAATTTAGATGTTTTAAGATAATTATAATGGAAACTTCACGTGTTCCACTATCACACAGTTGATGATATAAATGTATAGTTATTAGCTCTACTGATTTTATAGGAAGGGACCTGAGCTTCTATAGTTTATTTCACAACAAAAATGTTTTACCCACAGACTAACTACAAAATGATAAAATATACAGGGTTACGCATATACACTGTACTAAGCCAAAAACAGGTCATTGTAGTCATTATTATGAACAACTAGAAAAAATATATCAGCTGTTCCAAAATCATCATTGATACTCGACAAAATGTATGGAACAGCAGTTTTTTTCCCGCTGTTTCAGGTTTGGTCCCATATTAAAAGTTGTTCATAATGATGATTACAATGACCTCCTTTCGACTTAGTACAGTCTATATGTGTAACCCTGTAGAATCTCTTATACACAATCCTCACTATATCTCAGAGGGCTTATTCATTTATCATCGGATGTCTTAATTTTAGCTATTGTGCTTTGCCAAATTTTCTTTGATAACGTGGCATATTTTAGCTGAAACCTATTTTACATTTCTGAATTTTGTAGTTGGTCTGTAAACTGAACATAAAACCTTCCATACAATGGGTTTAAAACTGGTTTTTGACTAGTCGCAAGGTTTGGTCTCATCTGATCTCACGCAAGGCAATAGGGGCAATGTTCTTTTTACGCAAAGAAGAACTGTGTGAGACACAGCTCAAAAACGGATAGAGTGCTTCACATAGGCGCGAAGGAAGCCAATATCAATGGTCGCGCATAAAAAAAATTGCTTTATATAACAGTACAGCAATAAAGTTGATTGTTGTAAATTGTCATTCATTACAAAATCCAGATGCCTTATTATGGATGATTCGGATCGTGATCGCGATCGCGTGCCATCTCACTTACGCGCGTGGTGCGAGTAAATAGATGCGAACGGGACGGCATGCAATCTCGATCACGATCAAACTTCTATAATAAGGCCGCTGTTCAAATGCGCGCGCAAAGTTCTCGAGTCTTTTCGTGTTGCTTACAAAATTCCATAGAAGCCTCTAGTAAAGTCTCCACCACATTACTAGGGCATGACTTGGATTTGACAGTGATTTTAATAAATAGTGTTTTCCAAGTTCTGATAAATATCGTTTCCTCTTGTGCATTTGCCAGGACACTGGCAGGACACTGGCAAATGCACAAGACGCTATGCCAAGAGGAAAAAAAAAATAAGACCCGAAAAGTATTGTCTAGCAGTGCAAGTACCGTTTTTTATCGATCGTCAAATTTGACAGTTGAGATCGTCAATTTCGATAATTCCATTTGATCTGTACTCGCTATGATTGATTCTAAGGCATTTTATCGAATTTTACGATCGATAAAGGACGGTACTTGCACTGCAGATGAGACAAAACCGAACGACTTTTCTCGAAAACCAGTTTCAAATCTAACTTATTCATATGGAAAACCTAACTCAAAAATAAATATAAACGTATATCGTATATCATATAATAAGCATCACATAGTTAAATAGAGAAAGGGCCAATGAGTACTTGTAATATGTAGTTTTATCTAACGTATGGTACATTGGCATGCAATATGATGTTGTAATTTGTTGGGACGCTTGTTGTTTTGGGTTGGTGCATCGGCCATTCAAGTCTTACAAAAGCAAAAGACAGGGTCATCATCATCATTGTCAGCCTGTATCAACCCACTGCTGGGTATAGGCCTCTCTCTTGCGCCATTGATCCCTGTCTCGGGATAATCTCATCCACGTATGACCTGCGATGGGCCTGATGTCGTCGACCCATCGGGCTGGTTGTCTGCGGAACGCTTATCCGCTATTGGTAACTCTGTCAGGGCTCTACTCCACCTGCCGTCACCACGCCTAGTCACGTGCCCTGCCCAGCGCCACTTGAGTCGCATGATACGGTTTCCGACATCCGTGACTTTTGTCCTTCGACAGATTTCGGTATTTCGGACTCGGTCTCTCAAGATACCCAACATGGCACGCTCCATTGCCCCTTTGCGCGACAGGGTGGGAGTATTTAATTGGTTTATGCCGGTTTTCACTAACCAGGACAAGCCTAAATCCACAGAAAAGAGAAGTAAATAGAACGGAAATGAGAAGGAAAATCTGTTACCAGGCATTTTGAGTGAACCTTGATTAAACATTCTTATTTAGATCAACGTGTTAAACTCCGTCTCGCAGTTGCTAATAGATTTCGAATGACTGATGTTTCGTTTATATGGGTGCAATTGGCTTGACAAAATGCCTTGACAGCCGTTCTAACTTAACCAAAAGTAACTTAAACTTCGTGTTAGACAGACCTAGGGATTTTCTTTAGAAATTTAGTTCCAAAACCCACTGCAAATTGTTCACTGAAGCTGCACCAGCCCATAACAGTAAGCGTGTGTCAGGTAGTGTCGCAATATGCCTTTTATTGTTATCTATGTATTACGATAATGTGAATAATAGTTAGTGTGTAAGCGAATCTCTTATTGAAATTGTGCTCTGGGGTTTTCTTCTTTCGTAGAAACAAAAATCAAAGACGTTTAAGAATATAGATTCAATATCGACGCGCCATAAACGGCATAAAAATACACCACTCACAGTCGCGTATTTGAGAAATGAGTCGGTACAGCAATATGGTAGTTTATTAGAAAATTGGATCACAATTTTAGTACGGTTTCAAATATCTTTGACAAAAATAGTAAAAATATTTATCTATTTTATTCTAAAATGTTTTTTTAAGATACTAGATTTCCACACATCTAGTGTTTAGTATGGAAAAAGAAAACGCTAGACTGTTCTAAAAATAGTTACAAAAAATTGTAGGCAAAATTTTAGGCGGCTGAAATGGAATTAATTCTGTTTTACCTTTCTTAAACTAAACAAAAAATTTAAGCTCTAATTGCTATCATTTTCGAGCGTATTGAAAAAAAATTATATGCATATAGTTTTTTGCTATTATGCTACGAACTAGAAATACTGGATGTTTCTCTAGATGACGGACATATTTTTTTTGGGTTTTTGGTCTGGCTACTGAGGCCTTTGGAATAACGGACATACATTTATCTTGTCAACAGACTACAAAATAAAGAAGCTATTTTCAGTATAATAGAAACGGTTCCGAAGCCAAAACGCTTCTAATCTACTACCTAAATTCAATCAAATATCAATAACCATTTGCCTTATACATTTTTATTTTTGTGGTATAAAATTTTGCAAACCAGCGTTGTAAAGCGTCTAAGCGTCCGCGCTCCACCGTTCGTTCGTTGACCTCTAGCGTCAGCTGATGTTTTATTTGCATTGAAGTTTATTTATTTATAAAACAGCATTTTTTGTTGTATCGCATCAGCATTCACTATCAACTGGTGTGCAAGTACCGTTCTTTATCAATCATTAATTTTGACAGTTGAGGTCGTCAAATTCGACAAAATGTGATTTGATCATCAGTGCAAGTACCGTTTTTATCGATCGTCAGATAAATAACAGTACTTGCACTGCTGTACTGGCTATGATCGATAATATGGCATTTTATGGAATTTGACGATCGATAAAGAATGGTACTAGCACTGCTGTATTTTTATTTATATGACACGGGAATTACTCACGTATGGTTAAGCCGGTTACTCCGACTATAGTTTCCACCGCATTCGGCGGTCTCTTTAAGGTGAATGCGCGCGCGCGGCTGCGTCTCGCTTTCATCATCATCATGATCATCATCATCAGCCAGAAGACGTCCACTGCTGAACATAGGCCTCCCTCTTTAACCTCCACACTGAACGACAGCCTGCCTTTTGCATCCACTGGATGCCAGCGACTCTCACTCTCAATGTCGTCGGTCCATCTAGTGGGAGGCCTACCTACGCTGCGTCTTCCGGTTCTCCACTCAAGAACCTTTCTTCCCCATCGGTTATCGGTTCTTCGAGCGATGTGGCCTGCCTATTGCCACTTCAACTTGCAAATTTTAACAGCTATGTCGGTGACTCTGGTTCTTTGGCGAATATCCACGTTTCGGATTTTATCGCGCAAAGAAACTCCGAGCATAGCTCTCTCCATTGCCCGCTGCGTCTCGCTTTGCACGAGAGTAATTCATATACATGTGTCATATAAATAAAAAGTGTAAAAACCACGTCATCATAATAAAATCACCAAGGGCCTTACGGCCAGCTGTTTAAAGCAATCCAGTTTAGGTGATGAAAAAATGTTGCACGACAGCAAATCGTATCTGGGCGCGTTAAGGTTCATGTTCGCGTGATTTTCTGAACTGCGCGGTTTTTACGTTAGCTTGATACCGCGTAAGCAGTTGGCCGTAAAGCCCCAGTATTTGTTTTTGGGAGCGTTTCTTTAACATCCTGTATATCTTGTTTGTAGCCGTCAGGTTTGTTTAGGTTCCAAGAACGGTATAACAGTATTGGCACCAGTGTTTCATTTTATTGGAACATTACTATTAATACATGTAGGTAGTGTATGTTTTATTTAATTTTATTTATCAAAAAGTTTGTGCATTTAGATTGATTTATAATTTAGATGTTTTAGTGTTATAATGTTCATTCGTTTTGATGTATATCTTGACCTAAACCAATGCCCTAGTTAGAGGAAGAAAATACTTACTGTTGATAACAACAGGTGTAATTAACACAGTTACTGATAAAGTGCAGGTTCACGAAAACTTTGAATATTCGGATACTGTGCTGCAGAAGCTTTTGTCTCTGTCTCCATTGTCAAAGTTGTACGTAACAGACAGAGACAGCGTGCGCCCACATTTTTTGTAAAAGTTTACTTGAGTAAGTCCACCAAGAGACTGTGTAACACAGTGGGTGCGGTCCGAATTACGCCAACAGCGCTTTTGAGCGGACCGATTTATAGGAACTCGCTCACTGCTGTTGGCATTACTATTAATAGAGACCGCTCCTTGTGAGAACTATTAGCGCGGAGTGCTGACGCAACGCCGGCGGCGTGGAAACGCGTTTTTTTCGAGCACTGTGTACGCTGGGTGATGACGTCACACATTATATTCATGTTCTTATACAGAACTAGTTGCATGTCACAAAATTTATAAATTATTATCATTACACAAACAATAATTTACTTCAAGTTTGATTAAAATAGTATACCGAGATTAAACTAAATAATCACATTGATGACGTCGTATATTTAACTGGTGCCAAGCATAGCTGCTGTTGGCGTAATTCGGACTGAACCCAGTGTCGCACAGTGTAATTCTGGTGGGATGTAATTTCTTGTTACGTCGCCATTAATGTCGCTTCCGTTTGAGAATCTAAGGTATCATATAGCAGCACAGTTTCGTATTTTGTATTTAAAAAAAAAACCGTCAATTACCTACATCACGAAGTTCAAAGAAGCATTGTTATTGTGAGGTAATTTAAAACACCAATCTAGCATAATTATATTAATGATAAGCTTGAAACACATGACTAACACGCCACCCGACCGGATGGGGCTACTTGATCAACCATTGACAACCCATACAATACAATACATCTTTATTACACACCGAAAATACAAATGAAAGTTAACTAAAATAAAAAAAACAATATAAATATAATGGGCGGCCTTATCGCCTAAAACAATTTCTTCCAGACAACCTCCCATAGACATTGCGAATGAAAGCAGGCGTAGACACTAGCGCCACTAGCAACCGGCGGCAGTAATCGTAAACAAAAATAGTCGGTCAACTGTCGGAAGCCAACGTCAAATTTTCGATTACCGCTTTTTGAGAGCGGCGATCGCAAATAGCGAATACCGTAATAGCCAAGCTGGTCACGCGCAGTCTTAAATTAAAAAAAAGACTGAACCAAAATCCACCAGACTAAAATTGCCCGTCCAGTGAAGGGTCTGAAGATTCATTGAGATAAAATGCCTATAAAGTCATAATCTCTCAGTGAAAACAGTCAAAAAACGTCCGAGCGTCATTGTACATACAATGACATCACACAATGCTACTTTTACTCCAATTTAAACGTTATGTCGCTTGCATAGTGCTCAACGTTAGCTGTCCGCTATGTCATCGTAGTCTGCGCAATTCGTAGCGCGTTTTTGGTTCGGACATTTTTTGGCACGATTGTGACTCTATATGTATTGTATCTCGACGGTCTGATTTTATAAATTGTCGTGTATGATAAAGATCGCCCCCCTCAAATATCCATCTTATTTACATGTAAATGAGTTAGATATATTATACGAAAACAAAAACATCATTGGAAAGAAAACATTGTGAGGAAACTGGAAAAACAAAAATAAGTCAAGAAATTCAATGGTTTTAAGGACAAATGAAGTCCAATATACACTAAGCTAGCATGGTGGATTGGCCCACCCTCTCTCTCTGAGAGAAGCCCTGTGTCCCAGCAGTGGGAGGGAACATGATGTTAGATATAAATAGTGCGCGTAGGTCGTTCACTTCCTACTCTCTCACACCACCTTGTTGAGGGTAATAAGGTGCGGATTTTTATCGTATCGCGATTGAACTTTGACGTACTGCACAATCGTCCTGCTGATCCCAAGTGATCGGGTGGGGTTGCGTTTTAATGTGTTACAAGCGTGATAGTTGTAGTTACACTGCCACAGATTATCTGCGATGGAGAAGGTGTAAGGTAGTTGCGTTATTTATGGATAGTATTAGTTTTAGGGTACATTTCGTTGTGTTCATTCTCTTTGATGTTACCGTCAAAATTCACAGTTAACAGACTTGAGAATGGGAGATTCTTGATTCAAATGGTTTTGGGACTGGACTAATACCAAAGAAGAGAAAAATCTACCAATTTACCACATTTTCTTAGTGTGTGATCACACCGATAAAATTAGCGTGTGTTATAAATAAACTTACAATTTACCTAACACTAGCATAATATTGGACTCTTAAGTCATTAGGCGAAAAAGTGGGGCGTGTTCCGAATCATGCCAACAGTGCCAACGACGCCAACAGTCCTGACAATAGACAATTATTAATTTGTGGAATAAACAATTCAACTAGACAGAACAGAAAGTACATCATACATATATACACATTGTTTTTCGCCACAAACCGGCTTAACTCAGTATAATACTGACTGCGAACAGCCAACGCTGGTCTTCCGTCTGAACTGGCTGTGACGTCATCCACGGTAACTTACATCAACACAGCACAGAGAAAATTTCTTTATGCCCGCGTTGGTTCTCATTCGCGCTGCTGGCGTGACTCGGGACGTGCCGTGTCCTTTCTTGAATCCGTGTTTTATCAAACAATAATCTCTACAGAGTAGTCATCACAGAGAATCAACACAGCAAATCTCTAATGTGACACCCTTTCCGGTCTCACGTTTACTTTATTCTAAATTGAATCTTATGAATCACAATTTAACGTATAAAATGCCGGATCCCGATGTCAAATCTTTGAATTTAAATTAGAACACAAAATAATGCTCCACCATTGGTTAATATCTATATAATCACTTTTAGTCAACCAATCACTGAGCTTTATTTCGTTAAGTTTAAATGCAGAGATTTCTTTTTGGATATGGTTGTTATTTTCTTAGCACTGATTGGTTTGAATGCTTGACTCATGTGTCTGTGATAGTTTTATTTATTTTTCTTTCTTTGTAGTTAAAAGTCGCATATTGGCCCCGGTATAGGTATACCATGTATTTCTCTAATAATGACAGTTTTAAACAGGAAAAGAAAAGTGACTCGCTTTCGTAAGTGATCCGGCTCAACAGTCCAAGGACTTCCCATTCGCTCTGCCTCGCTCGCACTTATATTATAGCGTATCACTCTATCCTTGTCGAACTTGTGTGCCGAAACGGCCCGTGTTTAGTGATTGAAATGTTAGAATATCTACCTCTGTTGCATAACGGTCACAATTTGAATCTATGTTAATAAAACTTATCTTTGGCCAATATGTAGACGTCTAAAGAATGCCTACCAGCTTTTATCTTGTATTACTGGAATGGTATAATCTTGATCTGTCAGAAAATCATCTCGAGCAATGACTAAAGTTTTCGATTTTTGATATTATCTGTGCCAAAATAATTAATAGTTTTTTTTTATATTTTAGCTTTTGCGAAATTATTTTTCCTATGCTTTTAATCAATTAATATTTGTTTAGGTTTTAGTATTTATTTGCGGACTTTTGTATTAGTTTAAATCAGTACGGAAATGCTTTTTTGAAGATTTTTGTGCTTTTTTGCAGATTTATTTTATGTGTTTATTTTCGCATTGTTTTTCCAACAAGCTTATTTTATCCATTAATTGCATCATTTTTTTTACTTAAATTTGTTTGACTTGATACATTTTTACCAATTTATTTGGGTCCAGCCCAATGGTGAGCTATGCTACAAACGCTGGTTTTAAAATAAACTATGTCATGCATGCGTATATATTATGCACTATGCATGTGCATATGCCAAGAATATTTATCCGTAGTCCTTGTTGATTTTGTTGTAGCATTTTCTAAACTATACGGCGCTAAAATTGTTGCCATCCTTTTTTCACACTTTGAAAAGATGGAGATATATTTAGTCCTGTTAGATTAGTTTACTTTAGAGAGTGTACAACAGAATTGACACTTTTAACACCCAAAAATTACCACAAACCTGACAGCAATTGAAAAAATCTCAATATATTTTGGTACTCATTTCAAAATTACAGTATTATTGCGAAATTTTAGTCATTGTACATAGTTTTAAACAAATCTAACCAGTTTAAATATTTTTACGATTATTTTCCTGAGTATGTTATGAAATATCTTGTTCGTGTATTTAAATATCTTGTTTGTGTATGAAATTGAGTTTAAAATTATGTAATTAATATCTTCGATGCATACAGATAGTTCAATTTATGAAGACGCGTCCCATTTTTTTCTTTTGACTGCTTACAGAGCAATGTATGACTTGCAATACACTGCTATGCGTAAGCTAGAAAGCAGTTAATCGATATTAGGTCCAATGTAAGTAGTTTTAGTAGCTAGCGAAGTACATACTAGACAGGGATCAACATACATTGGACCACATGTTGGTTATCTACTTCCTAGCTTGCGCACGGCAGTACAAAGATGAATCCGTGTAGATAAACACGAGAAATTGCACACAAAGAATAAAATGGCTTAAACACTAGTGTAACAAACAGCGGCCTTATCGCTAAAAGCGATCTTTTCCAGGCAATTAGAACTAATTAGAAGAACATTGCTTGCACAGTGGTCAATTAGGAGATAGATTGGGAGCGTTTTTGTGAACTATATCTAATTATAATGCAATTATGTATTTTTAAAACTTTCGCCAACTGACACTTAACTCATATAAAAAAATATATACAAAAAACAGTAAATATCAGACGTATAAATATTATTCTTAGGCCCGAAATACAATGGCGTGCAAAATTAAATACAATTTTTTGAAACATATAAAATCAATTTTTGAAATCTATATAAATGTTGTGAATAACTAGATTAGGATGAAATCAGTGCAAATAATTGTTAAAAGTGAATTTTGAAGTTTTTTATTCCTCGTCCCTTTTGCACGTCACTGTATCATTATCACCCAAAGATTGTTATGAATTTATACAAGAAATATTTATGTTGAATAACGAATAAAATTATGCAATGTATATTTATTTTATTCATTGAATATAATATACATAATAATGTTTTGATTGGACTTGAAATTTTGGATCTGTGATTGATATTAAGTATATTTTACGCAGGAAATGAGGTGTTGACCGCATCATCGCTTAACATAACGCGAGTTTGCGGTCAAGCGCAAGCCTAATATTTATTTTAAAAAATGTACCGAAGCCTTCCATTTGAATTTGTGCTGTTTAAACACGCATTAAAATGTAATTAATCATATTTTATCAACAACAGGCCTATCGTACGTTTCTGAATGAAGCATACTGCAGACTGTGAAACACACAGTGAAAGCGCGGTAGCGATCAGCGAATAGCCAATCATCGTCCGTGACGTCACCGACCCGTCTACGGTGATTGGACGTCTACTGATCGCTACCGCGGGATCGCTGTCATCGCACCGTTAGAGCGGTTTCGCATTACGTCCGATCCGAATCCGTGAAAATATGGATCTAGAAAACTCGGACCGAATTCGGATATTGCGTACGCACTAGTCCGATCTGATACAAATCCAAGCAATCATTTTAGGCGAAGCCACAGCAGAGTGTTCACGTCGTTGATCGTGAGTCCTTTCAATCGACGTCAACTTCCGAATCTATTCCGAAATGGAAGTTTACGGATGACGGAGAGAATTCGGATGACGGAAATCGGATTTAGTGCGTAACCTACCATACAAATAGTTGTACGACAACTTCGGAACTTATTTTCACGGATTCGGATCGGACGTAGTGCGAAACCGCACTTAATGTTTTTTATACACTAAACACTAAAAACTTTTTTCCAAGCGTAAAATGTCTACATAATATCATAACTTACAAAATCTCGTGAATTGCTGTGTTATTTCTGATTGAATTTGTGTTGTGTACCGTACGGGCGGATCCATTGATTTGAAGTCATCAATCAAAGCCCCACGGAGCCTGCGTCGCTAGAACCGAACATAGACGGGCCGATCACGACGGACCGGCTTTCCACAAATACCCTCTTTTTACATGAACGCTTCTATTTTCCTATTTTTCTAAACCTCTAAGATTTAAAACTCTCTAAAATTTTAAACTAAGAAAAAAAAATATCTTGTGGGCTAGGAATGATCACTATCACTGATTTTCTCTCATTTAACAGTCTGTCTTTTCTAGAAACCTTCATTCAAATTTCGAACTTTCCTGAAGCGCTCATGTGAAATCTCTACCTACCCTCGTATGATTTTGATTGATGACGGATAATTTCTGGAAGGCTGCTGCATGTTGTCTCGCGATCCGTCGTGGTGCCTCCTCTATGCTCAGTTCTGATGACGCGGGCTTTTATACGTAAACCCCCTATTTGTGAAGTCGGTCAAATTAGAAATACACTGTTGACGGAGGAGGCATCACGGTAAGTTGACATTTCTATATTTAGTTTGAATTTTTTGGGTGGATATGGAAAGGAAAGCATTTAATTGACAGATTTACCTAAAAGACAATATTTTTTAGTTTTTTTTTCTCTTGCGAGGGAGTTGAGTTAAAAAGTCGTGATAAAATTGTTTTATGTAAGAAATGTTAAGGACCATATTTAAAAAAGAAGTTTACTCGGGCGATGTAGGCGAAATCTGCAATGCCATTGGTTCAAAATTTTTAATACATCTACATCAAAATATTTCGTCATTATACTTTTTCTATCAGAAAAAATATCGTTTCCAAATCCACGCATTTACTTTTTTGTCGATGATTTTTTTCACCGTCGATTTCCTCAACAGTCTGTGGCGCCAAGTACAAGACCCGGCCAGGGCTGACCTACCACTACACTCACACGCACAAGGATCCGCCTGCGGGGTCAGCCGGGGGCAGCAGCTCCGGGGGAGGCGCCCCCGCCGCGGGCTCGGACGGGGACTCCCGGGACTCGCGCGCCGGGGCGCACACACCCCCCGCGCACGCCCCGCAGCCCGCTATGCCCGCAACGGAATATCAAGACAGTTACGTGACATTTCTGAACAACCCGAGCGTAGCTGCAGGTTAGATCGCCTTTCTTTCGCGGTTTGACCGATGGGGGCTAACATTTAGTTTTATCATGCGAAAAACATTACCATTAAAAAAAAAACATAATAAAACCAGGCTCATAAGATTCTGATGCTCAAGTTATGCTCAACTTGAGACACGGGTGCGCGGGCAGTATGCTCTAATGCAGTGGTTCCCAATTAGTGGTACGCGAAGTTGCATCAAGAGGTACGCGACGCGCGGCAATATCTTGACTAAGACAATTTAATCAATATCCCGGTATTTAATTTTTTATTTATCATTCCTGCAGTAAATGCTGGCGCGGACCAAATCCAGTTGCAGTCCGGTCCGGTGCAGACGCAGTTTGTGAGGATCAGTAAAGTATAAAATTACATAAAAGACATCACACTATGCAGTCCGTTTGTAGTCCGTCTGCATCCAATGGACTGCACACAGCGTGTGGTCTTTCCGTCTTTCATACTATACTGGTCCTCGCAAACAGTGCTCCGGACCGGACTGCAAATGGATTTGGTGTGCTTGAGCCAAGCTCGAGGGGTACAGAGTTTGAGGTCTTTCTTGAAGTGGTACGCAAGAAAAAAATATTGGGAACCACTGCTCTAATGCAATGCCTATCCACACGCACGCGTGCGTCTCAGCTTGCGCAACTTATTTGCACGGTGTGTAGTAAAGTACCATTAAATTCAGACTCATTTCATAAAAATGGCTGGACGCTTTCACATTTGCCGATAACGACATCGATACGATACCGATATATCGAACCGATATTAGTGTCAGTCGAGTGTCAGAATTGCGGCGCATCGCCCCTACGCCATACATTCTTTTCTTTACATTGTGTTGTCGCCAATAGCATCGGATTCCGTTGTAGCAGTCGCTAAACTAAATCAGTTTGGCACGACTAATATTATCTGCGTCTCTTTTTATTTCAATGTGTGAAAAAAGGATGGCAACAGTTTTAGGGCTGTCAAATTTAGTTTAGTTTATAAAATGGTATAACAGAATCGACTTAATCTCAGAAATTTAGAATTAAACTCGCCCACAGGCATCACAAGTCTTTCCGACAGACCTAACAGTTTTGTAACTTTAAGCATTCGCGATTTGAACAAGAGGTACCTATTTTACCTAAATAATAATTATCTGCGATAAGTCCCGATAGACCAGGGGGTCTAGACAAGAGCCACACACTGTTAGCGTTCACGCCTGCGGAAAGATGATATTGTATGAAAATGACATTGACAATGACATTAGCATGAGAGACATTATCTCAAGCTAATGTAATTTTCATAAAATTTCATCTTTCCGCAAGCGTGAATGCTAACAGTGTGTGGCTTTTGTCTAGACCTCCATGAGTTCCCTACTAGGGGGGCGTAGAGAGATGTCAAGGGGAGCGGAATATCTTATTTTTATTTAGTAATAGGCTTGCGTTTGACCGCAAACTCGCCTGATGTTAAGCGATGATGCGGTCTACGGTGAAGCACTAGAAGAAACCGACCTTTGCATTTTCGAAAGAAATATCAAAATGTTGTTTCACAAAAATTGCCTTAATTCAGCATAATGATTTTACCTAAGCTCTGATCTTCTGTTGAAGCCGTTCAGTAAAGTCACAATTTAGGGTAGCTGCAATTATAAATAAATAAATATTCTGGACATTTTTGTCTAAAACAACACAATGTGAAAGCGTGTCATACTAAATATATGAGATGACTTGTGCCAGGTATCGGTCTGTATCGTTATCGAATAATTTGAAAACGCCTGTTTAAAGAACCCGGACTTTAAATATTTTCATACAAACGTACCGATAAAATTTTTCTGAAGCTTCTCTACCAATTTTGATGGGGTTTTATCTGTATATTTAAATTGGTAACATGAATGCTTGTAACTATCACCACAACAGCTTTACTGTTCCTCGTCGTCTATCTAAGCTATTGGAGAAACTGCATGCACCCCAGATCCTCGCTCCGGTATATCAAGGATCTGGGTTGTCTCGGGTAAATGCTGCCAGGGGGGGAAATGCACAATACACCCCAAGAGGGATGTCAGTGCATGATCGCCTCCATTTTGATCAAAAACTATTTAGTAATTTGGAAAACCTAATATAAAATGGTTGAAATATTATTTCTATTATGCAAAAAAATAAAAAGTCCATTACAAATCATATTGCCTATTAAAACCTAAAACATTTATTTACTCAAGAAAATAATACAAATTTAAGAATAAAATTAAGGGACTAAGATTTTAAAAAAAATATATGTGGTCGAAGAATAGGTGGGAAAAATGCTACTAGAAATTTGAATAATACATATTGAGTTCCATTAAAATCTGACAAGTAATATCAGGAAAAAAAAATTACTTCCGTTATGATCGAAAATTCTTAGCAAAAAGATGTAAACAAGGAAATGTACATAAAGGAGATTATGTCAAAGTGAGAGTTCAGGTGTAACAAACATTTTAGGATGAATAAAAGTAATAGAACGGAGTATAACGTAAAATACAAGAAACAAGCGTCCAATAAAAAGTTGATGATCCAAGCAATATCACTAGATCAAAATTAAACATTCAACCACATTCTAATACGATTTTTTTTATTGCGTACATATGTAAAAGTATTCGAAAATATTGTACAATATTTTATTGCGTTCATATGTAAAAGTATTCGAAAATATTGTACAATATTGCTCAAATATTTATTACCTTAGGCGTCGAAGTTAGCATGTTTTTACAAAAAAAAACTGACCTGGGGGGTTAGACAAGACCCACTTTCTGTTAGCGTTAACGCCTGCGGAAAGATGAAATTGTATGAAAATTACATTGACAATGACATTAGCTTGAGAGAATTTATCTCAAACTAATGTCATTTTCATACAATTTCATGTTTCCGCAGGCGTTAACGCTAACAGAAAGTGGGTCTTGTCTGACCCCCTGGCAATTTTTTGCTTTGTACCTTTGTTTACATATGTATTTGCTAAGTATTTCTGATTTTAATCGTAGTATGTTTGTATGCAAATGATCAGATTTCCGGGGTAATGAAATCATTTGTCAATGTACCTGTATGTAATAAATATGTTAGCCCCCAAATAGTTTGTGATAACTCACTCGGCTAGCGTCAAGCTCTGATTGAAAAGCTGTTCCTAATTGGCTCTTCGCCCGTGATTGCGCATGATTATATTTGTCAATTTAACCAAGAATAATGTGCTAGCTAACAGATAACTGTGTTTGACTATACTTGGTCCAAGTTATTTTGAGCTCTGACAGCATTATTCTGAACTTTCATGTTTTATAAACAAATTTTGAGTTTTAAGGTAGGATTCCGATCTTGGTGACCGCGACCTGCGACAGTGGCCGCATCGCGCGACCCACTGCTTAGCATGAATTTATATGGAGTGCTAAACAATGCAAACGACCGCGTCGCGCGACGCGGTCACTGTCGGCAGTCGCGGTCTCTAGATTAGAATGCTACCTTTACTCTACTAAAATTGACAAAATAAGGACCTGCAATAAATTGTAGAATTCAAAATAAAAAATAAATCTGAAGAATAAAAGTTTTTCAGCAAAAGCACGAAATCTTTTTTTCTTTTTTTGTCGTTTATTTGCTTACTTTCCTTTTTGACTGTTTTAAAATTGTAATCGCAAAAATTTTACATTAAATAAATAAATATTCGGGACATTTTTGTCCCGAATATATAATGCTGTCAGAGCTATAAAATCTTGGACCGAGTATGACTACTAACTCTCATTTGACGCTTGTACTAACTATTATTATGAATGCGAAAGTTACTCTGCCTGTTTGTTACTTTAACACGAATAAACGACTCTACCAATCTTGAAAGAATTGGTATGAATACTGGGTTACGCTGACGGGGTGTACTAAGATTGAAGGGGTCCATAGTAGTTATTATTATGAACAAATTTTTCTATGGGAGCAACCCTGAAATCGCGAAAAAAATATCAGCTGTCTGTTCCATAGAAAATGGTCATTGACACCCCACAAAATGTATGGAACAGCAGATTTTATTTTGGAATTTCAGGTTTAGTCCCATAGTAAAAGTTGTTCATAATGATGAGTACAATGTAATAAACAATTTTACGGTTTAGTCCCATAGTAAAAGTTGTTCATAAAGATGAGTAAAATGAAATAAATAACAAGTAATAAACAACTTTTACGATTTGGTCCCATAGTAAAAATTGTTTTTAATGATGAGTACAATGAAATAAACAACTTTTACGGTTTAGTCCCATAGTAAAATTTGTTCATAATGGTGAGTAAAATGAAATAAACAACTTTTACGATTTGGTCCCATAGTAAAAGTTGTTTTTAATGATGAGTACAATGAAATAAACAACTTTTACGGATTGGCCCCATAGTAAAAGTTGTTCATCATAGTAAAAGTTGTTTATAATGATGAGTACAATAACCTCCTTTCGGCTTAGTATATAGTCTATATGCGTAACCCTGTATAGTGATGGCTCCATGACGAACATAATGCTTTGTTCTTCATTGAGATATTTTATCTATAAGAAATGCAGGAAGAATGTAATATCGTGGAACACTATATTTACTACCACCCAATTATCCCTTGCAGCACGCGTTCCGAATCACGCCGACCACACCAACATCGTTACTGAGAATCAACACGGTTGAAAGAAATTTTCTTCGTGCCATGTTGATTCGGAATGCGCCCGTATTTTTTTTAGACGTATATTACAAAGTACCCCCTTACCGTACCGTTACCGTACCTTAAGTACCGGCCCTTTTGGAGATGATGGCGGAGGCCGATGTCCAGCAGTGGATGATGGACGTCCTACAGCTAAAATGATGATTACAAATTAAAATCAAAGAGATGTTACAAAAATATTCAACCTTACCTTATTCTTTCTAGACTGGTGATTTCATAATTAGTAAATATAAGTGATTTGCAGATTCATTTCACATGAGACTGCGTGTTAAGTCTTCCTCGATCCTACGATCCCATATCCATTTTTGTCTTTTAAATTTTTGCGCTAGACTGTTCACGAGAAAGATGTTGGAATATTTCAAAAAGTCTACAATATTAAGGTTTCCATAGACTTCAAAAAGGAAGGAGGGGGAGGACTTTTGAATCTGTGTAAAAAAAAACCTTTTTGTACTGGCATATTAATATTGTTCTTTTTTTGAAGTTGGGTTTAAAAAAACATTTATTGTAAAGTCAAGCTAAAGTCAGTCATGGTCAAGTCCAAGTCATGCTCAGGGCCCTGATTCTGTAACTACAAACACGCACGTAACGCGCCGTGTTAAGTTTACCTCTAAAAGATGGTCTTTATTCCTAGGGAATAGAGTCCAAATCTTAAGAGGTTAACTTAACGCGGCGTGTTACGTGCGTGTTAAAGTTACGGAATCATGGCCCAGATGGAGACTACTAGAAGGTTCTATGGAATTTTGGAAACAAATTTGTATGTAATGGTTGATTACAGCATAGAGGCCACAAATATAGCCGCAACTGTTCTAGCCTGTAAATTTCATCTGTCATTTTTTATTATTTTATACGTCGAGTCTGTATTACGTTTTTTTTTTGTTTAGCAAGTTTTTCTTGCAAAGCAGTCACACTGAAATGAAAAAAAAAGAAAGCATTTTGATTTGTATATGTCGAATTTCTAGTGTAATTCCGCTTCTACGTCGTTTCCGAGTACAATAAGGATTTAGGTTAAACTATTTTCTCTATAGATATTTGTGATTCTAATTTGAACCTAACTTGAAACAAAAAGTAATTAAATCTGCAACAAAAAATTCGTTATAACAATTTGTACTAATGAAAGCATATTGCTTTAAAACAAATTTGTGACAGCCTAATTTCCTACATTTTGTGTGCAAATAAAATGAATCTGAAATCAAAATCGCCGTCTTATAACAACATGTCAACACATACATAACACCTCTTTCTAATATAGCAGGCGTAGCGGCCGCTGCCACGCGGCGCCCCTCCCCTCCCCCGCGGCCCGCGTCCGCCGACACGTCGAGCTCGGACTCTGCGCAAGCGCCTCTCGTCCCGCCCGCACCCCCCGCGACACTTGCTGATCATAAACCAGACGGGGACAACAAGGTAGTGCCACTATTGATCGTCTTTTGAGTTTTGGAAGAAGTCTACTGTCGGGTGAACGTCTCAGGTACCACTGAATCAGGTGTCGTCTCTTGGTACCAGAGCCTTAGTAAGTCTACGACAGCTTAGTAAGTATGTAGCGAGTTCAATTATTCGAAAACGTACGGTTATATGTCGGACTTCAGACGGTACCGGAGCTGGGGTCATTTTCATGTAAACTTTCACCAACCAAAGTCAAATAATTTCAACATTTTAGGCAGTTTGTCGTTAAATCGAGTGTCGCTGTATAAATTGGAAATATGAATCATACTTATTTTTCTTATGTTTTTTTTTACATCGGACTAGGCTAACGTTTGACCGCGATCTCGCCTGATGGAAAGCGACGATGCGGGCGAAGATGGAGCTCGTTTGCCCAGTAGTAACCTATTAATTCTAGACTTGAACACTCCAAGATTGTAATGCTGCGGAAACACAGACAGGGGCAAGGCGTTCCATAGTTCCATTAAAAATGTAAAATAGTGGTGTTTCTTTCGTTTAGGGTATTTTCTATCATCGAATGTCATCGCGGGTGTAACCACGGGGCGTAACTAGATTTTAATCAAATAAAAAAGTTGGTTTTGAAAATGAAAAAAATTCCCAAGCTCCAGTGATAAGTATCACCCACAAGGTGGACAGACTACCTAAAAGAGACCGCAGGAAAACGCTGGATGCAAGCCGCTTCCAAGCGGCCCTTTTGGAGATCGATTAGGGAGGCTTATGTACAGCAGTGGACGTCCTATGGCTGAAATGATAATGATGATGCCCATGTTGATCCAATCCAACAAACTATGATGACTCCTCTAGAAGTCGAGGCTAGTTGAGAGGCAACGAGTTGTGGCTTTTCTCGCCGTTCGGTACTCCCAATTGTGGTGATTCTTGTCAATAGTTGTAAATATGTATCAATATTTATATGGACGTGCTTACCATGAATATTTATGAGTGTCAAAGTCAAAATCGATGTCACTTGCCATTGGTTGTTGGCGATTGCAATGGGAGGAGCTAATTTAAGTAGAGAGGGAAGTATATATTGGTTCAGTGGCCGTCAGGACAGTCGAGCTGTGGATTGGTACTTGGTAGCCGAAAGGCTGAAGGATAAGTCATCATCATTCATCATTGTCAGCCTGTATCAACCCACTGCTGGGTATAGGCCTCCTCTCCCTTGCGTAATTGATCCCTGTCTCGGTCTCGGGGTCTAATCTCATCCACGTATGCCCTGCGATGGGCCTGATGTCATCGACCCATCGGGCTGGTTGTCTGCCTACGGAACGCTTATCCGTTATTGGTAACCACTCTGTCAGGGCTCTACTCCACCTGCCGTCACCACGCCTAGCCACGTGCCCTGCCCAGCGCACTTGACTCGCATGATACGGTTTCCGAAAAATCATCATCATCATTTCAGCCATAGGACGTCCACTTCTGGACATAGGCCTCCCCCATCGATCTCCAAATAGGCCGGTTGGAAGCGGCCTGCATCCAGCGTTTCCCTGCGGTCTCTTTTAGGTCGTCTGTCCATCTTGTGGGTGGACGTCCTACGCTGCGCTTACCGGTCCGTGGTCTCCATTCCAGAACCTTTCGGCCCCATCGGCCATCTGTTCTGCGTGATATGTGCCCCGTCCGACAAGTCGGACGGACAAGTCGTGTCTGACAAGTGCTGTGTAGCAAATCAGTGAAAATATACTAGTGGAGATACCATTTAGACTGCAATTCGTTATACAATGAAGCTAACGAGTCGAGAATGAGTGAACTGTATTTGGTAACTTTGTCGTGTTGTGACGTGTAAATGTTTTGCGCAAGCTGCTTACGGTAACGGCCATGCCTTCCACGTCGGAAGTGGCGCCCGCGCCGGCCTCCGCCCCCGCCCCGGCTCTCGCTCCGCCTGTTATGGAGCTTAAACTCAAACCGGAGCCGGACACCAAGGTACGTACGCGAACTCATCGGCCAGGCGAGATGGCGGACGAACGCAAACTGATCTTTAAATAAATAAAAAAAAATTAAACACTAAAAAATACGCAAAAAATTACTAATGCTGAAGATCCTGGTAAGGATAATGGACCTACAATCTTATGCCTCATTACAGTGCCATCTTCATTTGGCGTGTTTTTATAACCTTTTATATTAGTCGTATGTTATACTAATATTATAAATGCGAAAGTGTGTTTGTTTGTTGGTTTGTTTGTTCCTCTTTCACGCAGCAACAGAGCAACGGATCAACTTGATTTTTTGCTTGGGTATAGTTCAAGGGTCGGAGAGTGACATAGGCTACTTTTCATCATCATCATCACCATCACCATTTTCACCAGTATGTGTTTAGTTATAGTGCTAACAGACGCATGGATTTGGTTGACCTCAACCGCCGTCTGACCAACGAGAGAGAAAGAGAGGGAAATATGGTATTCTCACTCTTTCTCTCCCTTTGGTTGGAAGGCGGTCCGCCAACCAAATCCATACGTTAGCACTATTATTTTGAGTCTGGCTCGCAAACACATCCAATTTCATTTAAATGGCACTAGAAAATCTAGTCTGCTCTAAAACTCAGATCAAATAAAAATACAGAGGCACTACGGCGCACTACCAAAATCGCACTACGTGAATTCCCAATAAATACACGACTCACGCATACATACGCATTCAACACTACGTGAATTTCTCGTCAGAAAATTGCACTGGCAACACTTCGACTACGCGAAAAAAATGGTTAATTATTCATATAAATTTTTATCGATTGTCTTGCACTACTACATTTGTAGTTATGTGTATTTTTTTATAATGAACAGATTATTGTGAAACTATTTATAATTGTACCTATGGAAGACGCTGCCTTTGCAACACAGTGTTTTCACTAAAGCAAAGGCAGAACCACAAATATTTTTTTGTACCTAAGTGTTTACCAATAAATTATGTTTTATGTTTTTTTGTTTTATGTAATAAAACACCTAACCTAACCTCCATTTCAGGCGTCACCGTCCCCATACTGCGACTTCTGCCTCGGCGACGATCGCGAGAACAAAAAGACCGGCACCCCCGAAGAGCTGGTATCCTGCTCCGACTGCGGCCGATCAGGTAAGACCTGCTACCACATAGAGAACCGAGTCTGCGAGCGGCACAGACACCTCACGGAGAACATCAAGCTGAACGGCGTAGTCGAGATATTAACATCTATGTCGTATTCTGCCGATGCGTTCGATAATTTCGCTAGACAAACCAAGCTGCTGAAGGATGAATATGTGAATGCCGTTTCGCCGCCTTCGAGGCAAAGCCCTACGCTTTAGTGGGGACAGGGAGTTGGTTTTGGTTCAGGCTTTGTGAAATTGTCTGTCACTGGCATCGATTCTGATGTACTCTTAACTAAATTAAATTTGACAGCTCTAAAATTTTTGCTATCCAGGGGGCCTAGACAAGAGCCGTGGTAAGGTCAGATGGAAAATGGTGCGTTCCGAATCACGCCAACAGCATTAATCAGCACCAACCTGCACAGAAAAAAACTCGTAATTTTTTGGTACTCATAAACGCTGTTGGCGTGATTCGGAACGTGCATAGAGACTTGTGTCGACGACCAATTTCAACGCGTTGCAACACACTTTTAAGGCCATCTATAATAAAATAGATATAGTATTGTCTAGAACCAAAACCAATCTACAACTACCAAAATTGTATACTATACTAAAAATATTGCTATTGTTGAATAGATTATATTTATCGCACAGTCACAAGTTGCATCACTGTGTGATTTGAGGTTTTGCTTATTACGGCTGATCCCAATTTTCAAATACATGCCTGTAAGGGCCACTTCACACCGAGATGGCAACACAGCGGTCAAACTTAAAACTGAGGTTTTGGCGCCAACCTGAAAAAAATATGTCGCTTCATTGCATTATTTATTAAGCGTTCCTGAACGTGCTAGAGTGTGGAAAAGTGTATAATGAGGTAAAATATGTATTTTCGTACTGTTTCCAAAACTCCACAGAAGCCTCTGGGAAAGTCTCCACCATTTCACTAGCGCATGACATGGACTTAGCCGTAACTTTGCTTGACTCTATTGATGTTATTTATACTTAAAGGAATAAAAAGTTTTTTTTGTGACCATGGGAACAGAATCCTTCAATCGGAATAAATAAGTAGTTAATACCTTGTAAACCTTATTATTATTGTAATAATTACAAGGTATTAACTACTTATTTATTCCGACTTAAGGATTCTGTACCCATGGTCACGGAAAAAAACGTAATCTTCGTTGACTGCCCCGGTGGCCCAGTTAATAATGAACCTGCCTTCTGCGCTTAGGGGTTTGAGTTCGATTCCCACCTTGGACAGACATCAGCCATAGTACAAGCTTTGCTTAGTTTGGGGTAAGATGACCGTGTGTGCAAAAATGTCCTAAATATTTATTCCTTTAAATAACGCCAAACAAGCTACAGGCAAGCAAAAGTCGCGAAAAAAAACTTTATCTTTATGCTATAAATAAATTAAATAATACATTTATCTCTTTCAACTCTTGTCATTTTGTGAATTGCGATCGCACGCCATCTCGATGTGAATTGGCTAGGGGCCATCGATATACAATATATATAGTCACAATCGTGCCAAAAAAAACCGAACCAAAAATCGGCGCACGCTACGAATTGCGCAGACTCTTTGGTTAGTTACAAGGTAACCGCGATCCGACTACAACGCCGCGCGATGCCAGAACTACGATGACATGGCAGACAATTAATGTTGAACACTATGCAAGCGACATAACGTCTAAATTGGAGTAAATGTGGCATTGTGAAGTATATATTGATACAATGTATGTACAATGACGCTCGGACGTTTTTTGGCTGTTTTCACTGAGAGATTGTGACTCTATAGGAATTGCATCTCGACGCTAGGGCCCTTTCAAATCTGTATTAAATTGGGATTAGTTTATTGTTTCTTACCAAAGTTGTTTGGATTAGTATACGCATAGATTCTATATTATTACATGTTATAAACATTCCATTAAAAGTTATGTTTGGTTATTTTAATCTCATGTTAGGTACTTATTTTAGTGAGAAATTACTTTTTATTATTAAAACTTCAAAAAATCTAAATTGCACTTCAGTCAATCAGGCTACCTGGTTTAGGTGATTGCGAAAAGTTGCGCGACCGCAACCCGTATCTCGGCGCTTTAAGGTTCACGTTCGAGTGATTTTCCGAACGGCTGTTTCGAGCGCGCGTTAAGAGTTAAGAGAGCCGTTAAGGCTCCTGTACAGATAAGTCGGTCGCACCGTGAATTATATTTGCATTGTAATTAATCCTAATATAAAAAGCGTCTCATGTCAGTCCTGGGGGGTTAGAAAAGACCCACTTTCTGTTAGCGTTAACGCCTGCGGAAAGATGAAATTGTATGAAAATGACATTGACAATGACGTTAGCTTGAGAGATGTTATCTCAAGCTAATGTCATCATCATCATCTTCAGCCAGAAGACGTCCACTGCTGAACATAGGCCTCCTCCTTTAACCTCCACACTGAACGACAGCCTGCCTTTTGCATCCACTGGATGCCCGCGACTCTCACAATGTCGTCGGTCCATCTAGTGGGAGGCCTCCCTACGCTGCGTCTTCCGGTTCGTGGTCTCCACTCCAGAACCTTTCTTCCCCATCGGTTATCCGTTCTTCGAGCGATGTGGCCTGCCCATTGCCACTTCAACTTGCAAATTTTAACAGCTATGTCGGTGACTCTGGTTCTTTGGCGAATACCCACGTCAAGCTAATGTCATTGTCATACAATTTCATCTTTCCGTAGGTGTTAATGCTAACAGAAAGTGGGTTTTGTCTAACCCCCCTGGGGCCTTACTGCTAGCTGTTTTAAGCAATCCAGTTTAGGTGATGAAAAAAGTTGCGCAACCGTATTTGGGTGCGTTAAGGTTCACGTTCGCGTGATTTTCCGAACTGCGCTGTTTTAACGTTAGTTTGAGACCGCGTAAGGAGTTGGCCGTAAGGCCCCTGATTTCCTCGTAAGGAGTTGCCATGTTAAATAACTATTTCAAATGATGCCAAACTAAAAATAATTATTTCGTCATGTTAACTGTTGTAATTTTAATACTTATGTTAGAAATGTGCCTTATTTTTTCTAAATTTTATCATTTATGTGTTCATGTTAAAAAATATATATTATACTAGCTGTTGCCCGCGGCATTGTTCGCGTATTTTTTTTATAGACTTTTGACCAGTCTGAATTCGGCCATTACGCAAAATCCCTTTTTTTTATAAATAATATATAGGCTTGCGCTTGGCCGCCATCTCGTCTGATGTCATCTCGCTTCTACGCCCCCTATAAGGCTACCTACCTGCTACCTGCTAAATTTTAACTTCGTAGGTCAAGTAGTCTTCAAGAGTTCAGGATGAGTCGATGAGTGGTATTAAAATTTCGCTTGTATAAAATTTATGTATAGATTTCCCACTAGCTTAATATCACTGCTTCAAATTCATTAGAATTGAGCTTTATTTCTTTTAAAACCTTTACAAAATTACATATTAAAGCCCTAATAGACGTGTCCAAAGATAATATAACCACTTGATCGCGCACAAGTCACAATTTGCTTGTGCAAGATGTCAGCCACGTAGATCGCGGGGTGGGGATTCGTATGGCGTTTGTGATTGGAGATTCAAAAGTCATTGATTCAATTCGTGCCTAGGATTGGCCCGTTCGAAAAAGGTTAAGCTGAAAAGTGTAACTTTGGCTTACGGCGGGGTAAAGGATGAGCAGTCAAGTGTTTATATCGTCATCGAACGTGTGAGAGAAAGATGCATTTTTCTTTTTGTCTTCTGTTGGTTAGGCGGTCCGTCAACCAAATCCGTCACGTCTGTTAGCTACTTTATATTACGAAAAAAAATATGCATACGTTTGTGTGTGTACGCCTGCAAGTGTATATCCTAGTCCCCCATTCTTCTTTATAATGGCTGAACGGATATGAATGAATTTTGCTACGGAGGTAGCACAGATCCTGGGCTAACACATGTACTAAATTTTATCCTGAAAAAATAACGTTTCCTGTAGGATCAGGTAAAACCGCGGGACGCAGCTAGTGTTAAATAAACTATACTTATGTTTTAAAAGAAATACAAGCGATTCCATAATCCTAGCTTTTTCTAGTCACGCGTCGCCAAATCAGTCATATTGAAAATGTTATATCGCACGCAAACGCCATTATGTTGTATGAGAAACGTATCGTCCGGGCCTTGATTCTGGCGTGCTCGAGATTGTATCTGTCTACGTCGCTCTCATAACATCAGAGCAGCAGTGACAGGTATCTTGACCGCCCCAGAATAGCTCCCCTTATTCATATTCAAGATGAGGGTAATCATCCTGGGGGGTTAGACAAGACCCACTTTCTGTTAGCGTTAACGCCTGCGGAAAGATGAAATTGTATGAAAATGACATTGACAATGACATTAGCTTGAGAGATGTTATCTCAAGCTAAGGTCATTTTCATACAATTTCATCTTTCCGCAGGCGTTAACGCTAACAGAAAGTTGGTCTTGGTCTAACCCCCCTGGTGGGGTTACCATAGTCTCAAAAACAACAACAAATTGTTTTTGGTGTTGCTCTCTCATTAGCCGAGAGAGCGAGACAAAGCTCAATGTAAGGTTATTATAAGAATGTTTTTGAGATTATGGTAACCCATCAGCACTGATGTTCCGTTATCCGAGCCAACCCAGCTCCTTGAAATACCGGAGCGAGGTTCTGGGGCGCTGGCACAGTTGTTCCATTGCTCCCCTGATTCAGAGCTTATATAGTGCCTTTTATGGTCACAACACACATGAACTCTGCACGAGATCGGCATCGCCTTGACTCGGGCGGGACAAGCTTGTGATGCGTTTGCAGTTCGAGTTCGACTCGCTGTCACTGCGGTTATGTCTCGCCATCAGTCGCAAGCGCAGCTTTTCGTTTCGCTAATGTTAACCGAAATTGAGAGGTCTACTTTTCTTGTAGCTTGATTTTACAGTGAAAATATGGAATATTCCAGTCCCCCTGATACCGAAGTGGGGACAGAACGAACAAATTTTATTTTTGGTTTGTCCCCCTGCTGTTTTCTTAGAGATAGGAATGTTATCTACGAGGGGACAGAACTTCGATCGAACTTTTTGTTCCTATCATCTGTCGCCCAAACTCAAAATAAGTACCCGGGTTCCTTGTTTTCTGAACAGGTATAATTTTTCTGGGTAATTATTTTAATTTAGAAAAGTACATTCTTGGTGATGACACCTTAGAGGTATTAAACGGGTCGGTTACGAACAAAGATAATATAACCACTTGATCGCGCACGAGTTATAATTTGCTTGTACTAGATATAAGCCACGTCGATCGCGGGGGGCGGGGTATCGCCCTATGGTATGGCGCTTGTGATTGGAGACTCAAAAGTCGTTCATTCAATTATCAATTCGCGCCTAGGATTGACCCGCTCAAAAAAAAAATTACGGCCTCTTATACCAAATTTGTCTGTTTTAAATCAATTTTATTCAGTTAAATTACAATATTTGAGCTGGAAAAAAATACATGTCACAGATACATCTGTGTTTGAGTTTATGCATTGGTTCAAAATTTGAAAGAATAAAATTTCCTCGATCAAAAAAAAACTGAAAAAAAGTCGATTAGTTATTTTTTTAATCGTTTTATGCTCTAATGAAAGCTCGTAACAACCTGGAAATTGCATGATCGGAAAGGCAATCCTATTTAAAAAAAAAAAAAAAAAAAACGTAAAAAAGTCGCGAGAATTTGCGCGCGCCGCGCTCAGTTCCGTGCCAGGCGTCATCGAGGTCGGACCTATGTTCGTTTTTGTCGTTGCACTCTCCCCGCGGGCCTCGTGACTCTTGCGCGGCAAAATACATCGTCGCTCTAACTTGGCGGGGACTGAGGGAGCGTTTTGTTGCCTACGCGACTCGGATAACAGGCCGTTAAGCAGAAAATGTGTAACTAGCTTAAGACGGGGTAAAGGATGAGCAGTCAAGTGGTTATATCGTCATTGGTTACGATCCTGCGTTCGGTTGATGGCGAGTCGATGTCGAAAAAGTTCCGAGCTAATGTGTGCTGTGACCTTTATGCTTGAGTTTTGATAGTGTGGATCGATAAAATTTGTTTATAGGTAGGAACAAAATATTTGTCTTTTTACAGCCAATAAGGTATAATAATAACATATTATAATAATCAAAGTGTGTTTAAAACAAAACTTGGTTTAATATATAAAATATTGAAAAGTCATCCCGGCTGGATCATCATTTTAAACGGGCATCTACGGTAGAGTCCTAATGATTTATAATAATTAAGAGTTTATATATGTAAACTTTTCACTCAGGCAAATGTGACGTTAGTAAAAAATAACCCAAAGATAATATAAAACGAAATATTTTATTTTTATTGTTGAATTTGAATTTTATGTTAACTCTATCATTCCTATAGTATAAAAGTTTAACATGTGTTTTATTGTATCATAAATTTTAGTTATCATTGTCTATTATAAGAAATATATTGTATCTCTTAATATAAGCTAATTATATGACAATTTATGTTGAATATTAGTTATATAGTTAAATATATAAATATCTTTATAGGTTAAATGTTACCATTGCATTATCTTTATTTTTTGACGTTGTGTACTTAAAAACATTGCTATATACACTAGTTAGTGTGTTTTTAATATATATTTGGTGCCTTATTGGTATGCAGAATTTTTAACTCACACAGTGGGGTGGGCCAGTAAAAACTTTAAATACCGTTAGCGTAGCTATTACTTTTTTTATAAGTGTTTTTTTTATTCGGTAAATGTCATATAGAGACAAATTTCCAACGTAATATGGGAAAAAATCTTATAATAAAGGTACATGCTATGCTAGGAATACAGGCAGTTGCCCCATCGACATCTCAAAAAAAACACATATCTAAACTGGTTAAATGCATATCAGTACTAATTTTAACGGAGTTAAAGTTCATTTTTCAAAGCCACTGGTATGTTAAATGAATATTATTTTGTGCCTTTTTAGTACATTACTGCAGCGGCCGGCAACAGAAGCATTTATGGACGAACGTATCGGAGGCCAGCATAAGTCCATAAATGCTGAGTTGCGGACAAGGCTTGTATAGTATTTTCTAAGATAATGCGCGGAAATTCAAACTAAGTAGTACCTAAGTACCTATGTAGAAAAACTAATAAAGAAAACATATCACTTTAAAGCATTAATGTGAAAATAACTGTTCATTTGATCGAAGGAAAATATAGATGTTGAAGGTACAATTATTGAAACTTAAGGTAGACTTTCCGGGATTTCAAATGGCGTCAAAATATTTTCACTTTAAGGTGCCACGTTTCACCTATGGCGGGAAATTCAAATTTCAAACAGTTTTTTGTCCTTGTAGCTAGGCTGAGTACATTGAGGGATAAACTAGGTATAACGCTTCTATTTCTTTTTTCTAAGAATTAACACAACGGTTAAGAGTTTTCTTACTTAGTTTGCCGGCCGCTGCTTGCGTGTATTTGACCAGTACAGCAATTAGATTTTTCTCGAAGAATATTGTCATAATAATGATCGAATTTCTAAGCATATTCGAGAAATAACACATATTTAAAATTAGAAAAATTTCTACAAATGTGTGACAATATTTTTTTCCCATGTTTCCAATAAATGTTAGTCTTTAAGCAACACATCCTTGTAAGAATTTTTATAGCCATGATGTGTGCAGGTGCAATCGTAGTACTTTTTAATAAACAATAGTAAATTATTGTTATATCTATTTTAGCATACTTTTTATAGTGTATACATTCATGAAAATATATACCTCGTATCTAAAATATAATATCAAACAATTTATGATAACTATATTTGGTCTATGTTTATTAATATGTATATCTAACGAAATTGTTATTAAAATGACTATTCGACACAATTTTCTTATTGAATGTGTGTCACTTAACTAAATTAATGCAAAAAATAAAATCTAAATACGTTGTTCAGTGTCAGATGATTGGAAGCATTTTATGATGATAGTATACATTTTTACAAAAAAAAACGACTTCTCGGGAAGTGTGTAAACAATTTTACACAATAAATAGAAGATCTATCGTTTATTAATAAACGAGATTAATTTTACACTTTTTAAGGTACAATATTTACTTAAAATTTAAATAAGACCGCTATCGTGATGTCTGTTTTAATAAAAACATATTCATTAAAATCGGTGAAAATATCGCTAACATACGTGTATACTCCATAAATCGATGGCAAAAATCTGTAAAATTTATCAAGCTATTTTAATGTGGGGTGGGCGCGCATTATACTGTGTGGCTGGTGGTGGGTGGCCTGGTCACAGACTGCGTCTCTTTTGTCGGTAGATATCGCTTTTGGATAAGATCACCCAAAAGCGCGTACTCAGGAGATAATCTTGTCTACATAGTATAAATTGAAATCGTTTTCCGCGTCTGTCTGTATGTCTGTATGGCCGCTAACTCCTCCTAAACCACGCAACGGATTTTGATGCGGTTTTCACCATCAGTTAGACACATTTTCAAGGAAGGTTTTATATATAACTAGCGACCCGCCCCGGCTTCGCACGTAAATTACACCCGTGCGAAGCGGGCGGGCGGGTCGCTAGTGTTCTATAAAGCTAGCTAATTGATGTTTTAATTATCTGACACTAAAATTTAAACCTTAGAATACACCAATAAGTACATTAGTAGGTAAGGTCAAGTCATAGTGTACACATCTTGTTTTTACACTTATTTGTTATATGGCATGAGAAAAGTGCAGAAATGCCGGTTTGGAAGTGCATATTAGCGTCAACCCAAAGATTTGAACACTGTTGTATGTAACACATCTTATCCATATTTTGTTTTAGCGTAAACCACAATGAACATAGTAATATTGACACGTTGAAGTGGTCGATTCAAACTTTGCTTTTACGAAATATTGGTCGATATTTTTTCGAAGTAATCGGACATTATTTAACTAGATTTCTGGCCACGTAGTCCAAGCGTTATAAAATGGAACCAACCCATCTTGTACGCGTCGTGATTGGTTGTAATGCGATCTTGGTTAGCATAGTGCACGGTGACTTGAATCGATCCTTCTGCGTAACACCCATGCTTTCCATATTGTGGTAAAACAGAGTACATACCGTCTTTTTAATTTTTGTAACGTGTTATGCATTAAATTCTCTATAAATTCGATATATAGTTTCATTTCGCGATGTGCTGAAAAATAGTGAATGTGTGCACTTCCTAACGACATTGTCTCATACTTTTATTGTTGTAAATGTCTCGGTATATTCTGTTGGTTGTTTTATGTTTTTTATTTCACTATTGTTCGGCACATTACATTTGTCCCCTTTATTTTTTGTCCCGTTCAAAATGTACAGTTCAAAACAGAAGATGTTTGAAGATTTTATAAGGTAAGAAAATGTTATGTGCCTTACAATTGCGATTTACTGATTCTTATTTATTTTTAAATTCTAAATTGAATCTGGTTGACAGTTTTAAATATATGCCGGGGACGTATTTGAGGAAGAACCTCAGCCCACTGCAAGTGGCATTGGTAGTGCTTAGTAGTACTTCCACTGCCACTTGCTCTAAGTAAAAAAATGCAGACGATGCGTAGTAGCTACTCATAACTTCTACTTGCTACTTGTACTATATGCTCTCAAGCCGCCTTCAAGGGCGTTTTAAGCCGAAGAGTTAACCCGATTCAATGACCAAAATGATCATTATATGATAAGTTATATGATTATTTACGGGATATTTACCGTGGTAAGGTTGTGGAATGAGCTATGCACCAATATATATATATGCACCAGTTACATGCATATATGGTGCATGTAACTGCGCCGAAATATCGAGAGCTCATTCCACAACCTTACCACGTTTACCAACTTTAGTGAAAAACCGCGATAGTTTAAAACAGTGTAAAATGACCATGACTTAAGTATATTTGAGTGATAATTGATGTTTTAAATATATTTTCCGTCCGCTCAGGTCACCCGACTTGCCTGCAGTTCACAGTGAACATGATAGTGTCAGTGCGCAAGTACCGCTGGCAGTGCATCGAGTGCAAGTGCTGCTCCATCTGTGGCACCAGCGACAACGATGTAAGTCATCATCATCATCATTTCGGCCGTAGGACGTCCACTGCTGGAAATAGGCCTCCCCCATCGATCTCCAAAAGGGCCGGTTGGAAGCGGCCTGCATCCAGCGTTTCCCTGCGGTCTCTTTTAGGTCGTCTGTCCATCTCGTGGGTGGACGTCCTACGCTGCGCTTACCGGTCCGTGGTCGCCATTCGAGAACCTTTCGACCCCATCGGCCATCTGTTCTGCATGATATGTGCCCTGCCCACTGCCACTTCAACTTGCTAATCCGGTGGGCTATGTCGATAACTTTCGTTCGTCTACGGATCTCCTCATTTCTGATTCTATCTCGTAGAGAAACCCCGAGCATAGCCCTCTCCATAGCTCGTTGTGCGACTTTGAGCTTGCTTATGAGGCCCATAGTGACCGTGACTCTGACTGTAACTATGACTTGTTTGACGCTATTATTACTATGTAAACTGTTTAATATTACGAGTAAAGGACATTGAATCCACGGTCATGAAAATTTTAACAACATTTATTTATTTCATCATCATTCCAGCCGTAGGACGTCCACTGCTGGACATAGGCCTCCCCCATCGATCTCCAAAATTATTATTTATTTATTATTATTAATTAAAACGGTAAAACACCAATAACATTAATTTATTAAAGTTCAAAAACATTAAAAATCAGAATAAAAGCCAAACATAAAAATAGGTTAAATTATACAAACACAAACAAATTACAATTAGTTGAAGTCAATTACATTATACTATAATAAACAAAAATTACATAACCATATTGTGTTATATCAACATATTGTGATATCGATAGTTTGACCACATCACTGTTACTGTTCCAGGACCAGCTGTTGTTCTGTGATGACTGCGACCGCGGCTACCACATGTACTGCCTGGCGCCGCCCCTGGACACGCCGCCCGAGGGCTCCTGGTCCTGTGCGCTCTGCATCAAGGAGTTCCACAAGTGAGCCACCAGGTAACACCAACCGATACTAAGTTGCACGCGGAATTTTGGCGCCAACGTGGAAAAAAAACATGTCTGCTCGTTGGATTATTTTCCTAAACTTGTGTATTTTCGAGCGTTAATGTGTAGTAAATGGTGAATTATTATTTATTAAGTGAAAGAAAGTAAAGAAAGATAATAAATTTTATTCCACACCTTTACAAAAAACTTATATCTAGAGGATGCAAACAAAAAACAAGTAAGTAAGTATAAGTGCTCGTAAACGTGCTCGACTGTGGGTAAGTGATATAACGAGGTGAAACGTGTCTTTTCGTGTTGTTTCCAAAACTCCATAGGAGCCTCTTGTAAATCTCCACCACTTTACAGGGGCATGAGTTTGACTTGACCGTGACTTACTTTGCTTGACTGTGACTATGACTGCTTCGACCCTATTAAGACTACGAAAACTGTTTAATATTACGAGTAAAGGACATTGAATCCAAGCTCATGGAAATTTTAACAAAAAAAAACTAAGTTACACCCCACCCAACACCAAATAACACTACATCTGATACCGCATAACCGCTACCTGACATTATAGTGCTAACAGACGAGACGGACTTCGTTGACGGATCGCCGTCCAACCTATGGGAGAGAAAGAGAACATTTTTTATTTTTCTCCCGTTGGTAAAACGGCGGTCCATCAACTAAATCCACACGTCTGTTAGCGCTATTATGCTAAGGTGGTACATTTCACTTATGGCGGGAAATTCAAATATCATACAGTGTTTTGTCCTTGTAGCTAGTTCGGGTAATTATTGTAAAATGACAAAATCAAAAATCAAAATATATTTATTGCAGTTTGTTGGTAAACTTAGATGTAATACAGAATATATTCTGTTGTTAAGAGCTCCGAAAACAAACTTGTCTCTAAATGGACATGCAATATTGACACTGGCATTTTCTAATTATAAGTTATTTGTATTGTTAGTGTACAAAGAAAATGTCATAGTATAGTAGTTATGTCAAGTTAAATATGTACAATGTCTACAATGTTATAATGTCACTATTAGTTAGTCAATGTTAGTATTACAATTTAATTTCTTATCATTGATAAATTCTTTTACGGTGTAATAGCACTTAGTCAGTAGTATTTTCTTTAATTTCAATTTGAACAGATTAGTATTTAGATCTTTAAGGTTTCTAGGCATCTTATTATAGATTACCGGTCCCATACAAAAAATGCTATCATTTAAAAATGCTAAATTTCTTGTTGAGGTGTTCTATGACAGTGTTTGCGTCATTTTCAATGCAAATCTTTAGTTGTTCTTTGACATATAATATCATGATCGTTTACAATAATTACCCGCCCTAGCTACAAGGACAAAAGAACTGCTTATATTTTGAATTTCCCGTCATAGGGAAAACATACCACCTTAATCGCTTTTTTACAGCTCAAACAATGTTGACATTACTTTGTAAAACGTCTAAAAATTAAATCCCAAAAAAAACTTTTGATCTAGCATTACCTCTTTACAAGGTTACGCCAGAAGTTACGGTTAGGTTACCAGCCAGTTAAAATTTTCACAGAATATGTAATGTTACAGCGGATTAACTAAGAAATCGTAATAAAGTAAAAACTAAACATATGTTTGTATTTGCTCTAGTGTAAAAACGGCAATACGTGCAAGCGTCAAACTTGGCATGAATATAGTACACACTTAAAATAAAATAACAAATACTGGTTAAGTGCGAGTCGGTGATAAATTTGTTACCGAAGTTAAGGTACATCATAAGGCGGTCGGTACTTGGATGTGAACGTGTGGGCGTGATGTTTTGCACTACTGTTTGTACTTTCATCATCATCATTGTCAGCCTGTATCAACCCACTGTTTGTACTTTAGTAGTTAACAATTTATGTGATGGTACGGATCCTTCAGTGCGCGAGCCCGACTCGCACTTGTTTGTATTTTTTTTTAATTATCTACAAAAAAACTACTTGTACGCATTTGATAAACGTAACGACTCCTAAAACTCACATAGTTTTTTTCTTTTTTTCCAGATTGTAAACAGTATGGAAGCGAGAGAGAGAAACAAAGAGAGTGCGAGAGAGATAGCTAGGTAGTTAGCGGGGAACGAATTGTAGGCCGGTACAATCAGGTGAACAGGTGTATCTTGTCATTTTATGTTAGTCGGTTAAAGGACTCGAAACTGTGTTGCCATAGTCTGTAGAATTATACTGCCGAGGTTGAGTGTTCACTGAATTATTTGATACATGTTGATTCCACAAAGTTTATGATAAAAATATATTATTATTGTTCAAATAAATTGGTGTGGTGTGAGGATCAGATCAAACAAACAAGGGAGAAATGGATAGTTGGCGTAGCGGGCGAACTCACCAGCAGATAACGTTGCCCTTTTTTTGCATATTGATTATCAGTTAGTTCATTGGTGTTGCTACAAGTTTATATATACAACCTACCTACCTGACTTGGTGTTTCCGAGAAGCTACAACATGGGATTCTTCAAAAGGCGAGTTAATAGAGTCCGTAAGGGTCGGCAACGTATTTGTGATGCCTCTGGTGTTACGTATCCATAGGCGACGGTGACTGCTTACCATCAGGCGGCCCATCTGCTTGTTTGCCACCTTGGTATAAAAGAAACCTACCCGCATATATTTTTTTTTATGCCATAGGTGGCAAACAAGCAGACGGGCTGCCTGATGGAAAGCAGTCACCGTCGCCTATGGATACTTGTAACACCCGAAGCATCACAAATACGTTCCCGACCCTTTAGAACTCGATTAACTCGCCTTTTGAAGAACCCCATGTTGTAGCTTCTCGGAAACACCGTAGAAGGTAGCTCATTCCACATTTTGCAGGTATGAGGCAAGAAGGATCGAAGGATTTTCATTTTCTTTTTAAATCAATTTGTTACATTTAATGGTAAACACTCAACAGCGGTATAAAATCTGTGTAACATATATTATGCATATATTAACTCTTCCAAACTTACAGCGTGTTTGTAATCTTGCGTATCTGTCTTGTAGTGAAATCACAGCGTAGTGGTTAACTTAACAGCTGTTATGTAAAGAGTTGTAGGTTCGATTATATCACGGCAAAAAAGCGGCGAAAAGACCATGACCAAATGAGATAAGGCGCATTTGTTTTTATTCCGTGGCCATCGTTGTAACCTTGGCCCACATTGGAAAAGACTATCAGAAGAATAAATTTACGAATACTTTTTCTATAAACGCAGTCAGAGATGAGATAAGACTTTAAATCTTAATTATGTACTTTTTTATCGATATAATTTAGTTGAGACTGATTTAAGGTATGATACCCATTGATAACTGTTGGTGGTCATAATATTCTGCATCTAATAACCAAGTATAATTGAAGGTAGCGAAAGAAAAAAAAATTACGCCAATTTCGGTCATTGGCTTTTGCGCACAGTAAAAATTGCACAATTTTTTTACGCTTAGGAAATGTGGGACCAGTTTTTGTTTTTCCTGATAACAAAGATTTTCTTGAAAATGTTTTATCTCTAAACTGGAATCTTGTTTGAAATTGGACTACGCAAACGATTTTTACCCGAAGAAAAAAATATCAAGTTAACGCTTTTTTTACTTATATAGTGAAACTGCGGTCGCAGCTGGTTGAGCAATACAGTTCAAAACTAAAAAAAACATCGATAGCTTGAATACTCGATAAAAACAATGACCCATCTCTATAACATTTCAATAGGCATGATGACTAATATTTTTTTATTACCTCATAAAAAAGCTGATCATAAATAGAGCACATCAACGAAAACAAAATTAAAATTAGTTGAAAAATAAATAAGATATAAGCATTTTAATTTCATGCTAGACAAAGAGCGCACTATACTGAGCCGTGACGTCACGCCTCAGGAGCGCCATACAAATGCTATACTAACACACGCTTTGCGAGAAAGGGATAGAGCATCCTCTCTCTATCCCCACCTAAAACTTTAAACACTCATATCTCAGAGATTTATCAGCTAATTAAAATTATTTTTTCAGTATGTGTAATGTATTTAGTTATATTCATCGCTAAGCCGGTTATTTGTAATAAATTTAACATAAGGACACATGCCTATTGTTTTGCAATTCGATTCTGCTCTCTGATCATAACAGAAAAAACTTCTTGCTGTGATCAGAAATAAACTTCTTGCTGCGATCAGAAAGAAGTTTTTGTCAATTTAGTAAAATTCACGGATTTGCCATTGTGTTATATTACTACAAGATGGATACGCCTAACGCTTTTCTACCTCTACCGGTGCTTGCTTTAGTATTCTCTAATTTATTTTGTAAAATCACAGGTTCGCTATTTATTAAGCTATGCGAGAGTAATAGACTGCTAGCAAAGATGGTTTCAAACAGAGAAGGGGTTTTTTATCGGGCACATTTCGGAGAGTGTGCATCGGACCTGCATGATCTAATTCCCTCCTGCCCATTTTTCTATCGGACTGCCAGAGTGGGTACGAAGAATCGTCACCGCTTTATGGTTGATATTCCGAAAACACGTACGAAGCACTTTGTTCCACTTTTATTGTGCGAACTTGCCACTTTTTGTGAGTCTGTGGAATGTGCCGCCTGAACCAGCTCTGAAAATAAGAAACTTTTCTTCCTTTGTTCGAAACCGTGTTTTTATCTAGTGTTCTTTCTGTCCCTAAGTTTATTTATAGAATATATAAAGGCAGATTTGGGTTTTTCTAATGTTCTATCCAATTAGTACTTAAAAAATAAAGATTGAATTGTCTACGCTATAATACATCACATCATAGCTTTCCCCGCCGTCCCCCTGCCTATCAATATAACACAGCATATTGTTGTGTCCATACAAAATGTATGCTAGCAATATTGGCATCGATTCTTATGTACTCTAAACTAAATTTGACAGCTCTAAAATTGTTGCCATCCTTCTCTCACATATTAAAATGAAAAGAGAGGCAGATAATTTTAGTCTTGTCAGATTGGTTTAGTTTAGTGAGTGGTATGACAGAATCGACGCCATTGTCAGCTACAAAGTGATCATGGGACATACGGAAATAGTGCAAGGAAAGCTATGATATTTAAAGTAGTCTAAACACTCCTTTTGACAGACCGGAAGTCAAGTAATTTTTATACTTTTAACCGGTGAAAGGAAGAGAAGGTTTAAAGTCAAGATGACGTTATATATATTATGCGAAATAATAACTATAGACAAGTAATGTGGGATCTTTAATGGCCCAAGCAAACTGAGAGATGGGCAGGGCTTAAAAACCAAGTGAAACGCGCTGTGAAGTGCCTGCGGCTGCGAATTAAATTTTTTATCATTTTACTTTATCATCACCGTCATCAATTTTCATCGTTGTTCACGCGGGTGAAAAAACGGTCGCAGCTAGTTCAGCAATACAGTTCACAACTAAAAAAGTATCGATAGCTTGAATACTCGATAAAATAAAATGACCCATCTCTATTAGACTTCAACTAAATTCCGCTACCTGCGGCCTTATTATAGAAGTTTGATTGTGATCGAGATTGCATGCCGTTCCGTTCGCATCTACTTACTCGCACCACGTGCGAGAGTGAGATGGCACGCGATCGCGATCACGATCCGAATCACGATAAGACATCTATAAAATAAGGCATCTGTGGGCTTACTCTTGACACTCGATTTCATCGTAATTTGGGATTGGGGTCGAAAACATGCAATTTTGGTACTCTTGAATTCTAAACTAGCGCACGATTGGAACCGATAATGGTGGAATTTTATGGAACTAAATAAAATCGACTCAACTTGACGCTTTCGGTACTCTTGACGCGATTGAAGAGTATAAAATGGCATGTTTTCGATCCCAGTCCCAAATTACGATTGAAATGTCAAGAGTAAGCCCACTGGTTATTATTTCGCTAACCTATCATTAATAACAGGTAAACAATGTCGTCATTAGATACTACTTTACCATTGTTTTGATATTACTCTCGCATTCCGATTTACTCGATCCCTATAACATTGTAATACTTCACATTGATACGTAACGGGCTCACTTTGTACATTGTAAATTATATGTTGAAGCGAAGTCAGTGTTACTCCCCGGGGGAAATATACGGATAATTTCAATAGACGATGATTTTATTGATTCGCAATGTAAAAATTACATGTTATTTTAGTAGGATGTTTTAGAAATTTGTTAACGCAAAGTATGTTGGAGTACTGCCTCTACAGGTCCTAGGTTCAACTTAGATAAAAGTTGGACCACTACCCTTACACTAGAGACTCGTAGTCCAACCCGATGGGTATAGGAGTTGAACCTCAAAGCCGTACCCAGATATACGCAGTTTTATCATCTGTATGCTAAGAGTACTGAAATGGATCCTCGATGGATCCCACTTCTGAATTCTCAGAAAAATAAATTATTATAAAAATACTTTGGGATACACTGACTTCACTCTGTGTCTTTCACTGTGCTATCGCATATGCATTTAGCATACATTGAGTATACCATTAAAAGTAGACGGTTTAGCAAAGTTTTACTATAGAGTATAGACAAAGTAAATGTACTTTGTCTGTGAAAAAAAAAACTGTAATAATAGGAGAGGTATTCTGGTGTGATCGAGATTATCTCACTCTTACAAGAGAGATGTGAGAGAGTGACGGAGATAATTTCGACGTATCAGAATACATTGCGACTATCGTTCTGTAATTCCATTTGAAAACAGTCGAATGAAGAATCTAAAAAAAAAAGTTTTTTTATTGGAATTGTTCACGTATGGTCTCTCACGTAATTCCCTATTTATATACATACTAGTGACCCGCCCGCCCGGCTTCGCACGGGTGTAATTTACGTGCGAAGCCGGAGTGGGTCGCTAGTTATATCTATAAACCTTCCTTGAAAATGTATCTAACTGATGGTGAAAACCGCATCAAAATCCGTTGCGTGGTTTAGGAGGAGTTAGCGGCCATACAGACAGACGCGGAAAGCGACTTCAATTTATACTATGTAGAGACTAGCGGTCTGTCCCAGCTTCGCACGGGTATAGATTATAGCCTATGTCACCCGGGGATAGTGTAGCTTCCCGTCAGTGAAAGAATTTTTCAAATCGATTCAGTAGTTTCGGAGCCTATTCAATGCAAACAAACAAACAATAAAATCTTTCCTCTTTACAATATTAGTATAGATTGCCGACTTTTTGGTTAGTTGTAAGGCAACCGCAATCCGACTACAACGCCGCGCGACGCCAGAGCTACGATGACATAGCGGACTAAAAGATGGTAATTGTACTTATCATTATGGACAACTTTTACTATGGGACCAGCCCTGAAATCGCGAAAAAAATATCAGCTGTTCTATAGAAAACGGTCATTGACACTCGACAAAATGTATGGAACAGCTGATTTTATTTCGCGATTTCAGGGTTGGTCCCATACTAAAAGTGGTTCATAATGATGAGTACAATTACCTTCTTTTGGCTTCGAGAGTGCTCTCCTTACACCCTGTATATCCCATATTTTGCTAAACCGTCTACTAATCGTAACGTAGAGTCGTCAATCGATAATTAAGTACATTAGTGTGTATTCCGGTCTTATTTAGAAACGTCTAAGCATGTTTGTGAAATGTGCTGTCTCATTTTCGCACGTCACATTTGTGCCAGCGAAAAGGTGACAGAACTAATAGCATAGGCTTTATCGAGATTTGTGAATAAATGTGTTAAATTCTAAGTAATCACGGTCTATGCAATGTGTGACATTGTAAAAATCATTAATCTTAGGGTGGTACGTTTCACTTATGGCCAGAAATACAAATTTCAAACAGTTTTTTGTCCTTGTAGCTAGGCCGGGTTTTATTGTAAAATGACACGGTGTTTGTGCAAATCGTTGGTTGTTCTTTTACATTATCATGTACAGCTATTTATCAGTAACGCACCATATTACTTACATTTGTCAATAAACCGTTTGAAACAGAATGAAAAAAATGAGTTTATTGACAAATGTAAGTAATAATGTGCATTAGAGATAAATAGCTTAACATGATTTTGTAAAGAATAATAATCAATCTGCGCAAACATCACGATCTTTTACAATAATTACCCGGCCTAGCTACAAGGAAAAGAAAACTGTTTGAAATTTGAATTTCCCGCCATAGGTGAAACGTACCACCTTAAATTGTAAAACTTATTTTTTATTTTTGTACTAATCCGGTGTTTTTATGCTTAAAAGGCTCATTATAAGACAAGCATTCCAATCGTAATTGTAAAATATAAAATCATTGAAATTTGAATTGACTTTCGCTTATGAATGAAATGATGGAAATTTATCAAGTGAGCAAAATGTGCTCAAATGTGCTATTTTTACTTTAAAATGTTAAGCTTGTTTCACATTACAGCGGGCCCGATTGGACTCTGACGGGCCCTGACACTGAAAAGTGAACTTTATGATACTTCAAATGCACATATGTAATTTGTTATACACTATGCTCTGTCAAATATAGGATGATAATTTTGACAGGTCGCGCCCAAAAAGTTTCGTATTTTTTCCGGTGAAATGTACTACAAATAATGTCGTACTTCATTGACCGCCCACTTAGTGAAATGCCACGCATAATGAACAACCACAGACAATCGAAAACCGGTTTAGAAATAAAATAAATCATACTAATAACGTTAATATTTATGTAAGTATATTATTTTTGTAAATATTTAAAGTTATTTGCAAATTTTTATCGCGCAATTACTTATTGAAAAAAAACTTACCTAATTAATGATATCATTTCTTTAGCATAACCATACAATTAACGATTATTATTATTATTTAATTTCGGATAATATCCATATACACCATATTACACAAAATTGAAACAGTATTAAAAGAGAAAAATAAAAATGTCGAAATAATAACCACAAACAGAAAAACAAATCAATTAAGATTTAAATTATTTTACAATACACAATCAAACAATTTAATAATATAATTAAAGCTTCTCGTCCATTAAGACACACTTCATCCTTACTGTGAGCTGTCAAAATTATCATCCTATTTTAGACGAAGCATAGCTATCTTTGTTAGTTTGTCTTTGGAAATGGGGCTGTACATGACTTATAGGGTATGGACGAGGTACATATATTATAACTCAGTCCAAAAATGGCTTCACGATAAAGTCCACCAGCTTCTAACAGACCAATCAACTTATCCTTAGGATTGCCCAAATGATGGCACTGACAATAGGCATGTGTCCTAATAATCTTTTATTACCTTAATAAAAAGCTGATCATAAATAGAGCCCAACAACGTAAACCAAATTAATATTTAATCAAATATAAATAAGTTATAAGGTATTTTAATTTCATGCTAGACAGAGACCACACTATAACAAGTTATGATACAAGCCACACATTTTAATGTTGGGCATGGACTGGGCCCGTTGTGATGTGAATCGAGCTTTAAGCTAATCTGTGTTGATCATTTGGTATCTGCCTTAATATGGCAAGTGTAGCTCTTTTTGAGTAGACATTAAAATCTGGTCGGATCAAGTAATTTCATATAAAAATTTATTTATAAATACAGACATAGTTTTACTATGTGACAACGAAATTCACTTGGTTTCTCGAACGCCGATCATCTCGATTTACTTATAATACAAAAACTTGTAATATATAATGCTTTTTTTTTACAAAAAATAACTAATCAAGCAAATGTTAATGCAAGTTAACTAGGTCGGATCTCCGTCTAATGATGGTAAATGCACAAGACGTGCAACGCCAAAATCACAAGAGGTACGAAGAAAAAAAGGCAAGGATTCGTTCAGGTCACGTGATGTGCAATGCACAAAATGGCGACGCAATTTAATGTGTTTGCAACAAGCATGCTATAATGGCCGACGTGCCACAAGGAGATCCCAAAATATTTTACTTTATGGCGCGTGCTTAGCCAAGTTACACCAATCAAACGTACTTATTTCGACTTAGGTCAATGCACCAAAGGTCTTATTTATCAAATTTGATAACGGAAGAGAAAGCTCGAGAAACCGAGTATAATCTTCATTAAAATTCATTATTAAGAATGAATCCTTCCAGTTGCCAGATATACTAACTTCGTTGTTTGAAATTCATGACATAAATGTATTTTAGAAACCATTTTTATTTTATTTCATTGACGGTCTAAGTCCAATTTTAAATTGTGACTATTTTATCAGAAGAAAAAGAGAACAAAATATGTCTGCACACGATTTTGTAAAGAAGGCATTTAAGAGCCGTATTACACAATGCAATCGTAAAAAAATTGATATCTGCAGTGCTAGTATCGTTCTTTATCGATCGTCAAATTCGATAAAATGCCATAGAATCATAGGTCATAGCGAGTACTGGTCAAATGGCATTTTATGGGAAAGAAAAAATAAAGCCGTATTTGTCAAGACAAATATAAAACAAGGAACCCATAACATTAAATTTGATTATTTAACGTCAGTATTTCTACGAAATCCATTCTCAAACTTTCCCTCCGACAGTTTTACGAAAAACAACTTTTGTAAATTGGAGGTAATACGATGGTATGTTGAGTATTGCCAAAATCTGAAGCCGTTATTTTCAACAAAAAACATCTATTTATTACACTTACTGAATTTTCTATAGGTCTTTCTATTTGACGGAATTAGAACGTCAAAAATGCAGTTTTCTTTGCTTTTCGTCAAAAAATGTGAGAGGCTCTTAACAAGCATTTTGCATGATTCTGGTCACAGAAAAGAGAAGTAAATAGAACGAAAATGAAAAGGAAAGTCTGTCGCCAGGCATTATGAGTGAACCTTGATTGAACATTCTTATTTATGTCAACGCGTCGAACTCCGCATCCAAAGAACTTGGACCTTACCTTTTTGGGTTCAGTCTCAGTTCTTTGTCCACCTCGCAGTTGCTAACTGATTTCGAATGACTGACGTTTCGTTTATATGGGTGCAACTAGCTACAACAAATTTCTTACAAAAATGCCATGACAGCCGTTCTAATTTAAACAAAAAAATATTCTTTTCTGTGATTCTGGTAAAATTATTTCGCGTGTAGTGTTAAATCAATATGTAAGTATCTGTGATCAGACTAGGTGGTTGTGACTAAGTGCGGACTTTACATTTTTGGATGCTTTTTTATTTTTTTAAGTCTAATATAGCGTAGCCGCAAACCGAATTTTATTTAGCGAACAATTTTATTCCTGCCAAATGAATGCGTTTCTCTTGTATCATGATATCTATGTGTGTATGATTAGGCCTGCGCAAACGACACACTTAATCCAGCGTTAACTGCGAGAAAATGACGGGACAATCCGCGGAAGTCTGTCGTCTGCGTACGCTATCTTCTGGCGCCTAGCATAAGGTTTTTGTGTACGGTCTTTAATGAAATCAGGGGAGTTAGACAAGACCCACTTTCTGTTAGCGTTAACGCCTGCGGAAAGATGAAATTGTATGTAAATGACATTGACAATGACATTAGCGTGAGAGATGTTATCTCAAGCTAATGTCATTTTCATATAATTTCATCTTTCCGCAGGCGTTAACGCTAACAGAAAGTGGGTCTTGTCTAACCCCTCAGGTGTAAACTTTCGGTGTAAATGTAGCTGCGACATTTTGAATCACTGTTACTAGAGTTTTGTATTAAAAGACGTGTATTGTACAATGTCGTTATTGCTAAGGAAACATTCTTGTGTACAGATATTTCAATCCACGAAGACACCCACAGCCCGCATTCAAGCGTGCAATCTGCTAACCCCATTATTCAAAGTGTAAATTAAAGGATCGAGCACATTAGGACGGGCCGCAGCGGGCCGGGGCGCATAGCAATAATCACTTTCATACATTTTATACGGAAATCCGCCCAGCTGCAGTTTTTGCGACCTAGTTAATGTGCGATACTTCATATAAAATGTATGAAAGTGATTATTGCGATGCGACCCGGCCCACTGCGGCCCGGCATAATGTGCGATACTTCATATAAAATGTATGAAAGTGATTATTGCGATGCGACCCGACCCGCTGCGGCCCGGCTATTGCGATGCGAACTGGCCCGTTGCGGCCCGTCCCAATGTGCTCGATCCTTTAATATTAACATATACCTTACGGCTCTTAACGCGGGCTGTAAACAGCGCAGTGCGGAAGATCACGCGAACGTGTACCTTATCGCGCCGAGATACGGTTTGCGGTCGCGCAACTTTTCTCTATTACCTACAGCAGTGCAAGTACCGTTCTTTATCGATCGTCAATTTCGATAAAATGCCATAAAGTCGATCATAGCGAGTACTGATCAAATGGCATTTTATCGAATTTGACGATCTCAACTGTCAAATTTGACTATCTATAAAGAACGGTACTTGCACCACAGAATCGCTTAAAACAGGTAGCCCAGAGCCCTCTGTAGTAGCATCGCGGTTGATTTCCGAGTTATAATAACAATATTAATGTATATCAGACAAAGTCCATACAGATTTGCAACAAACATTAAAACACATCAAATCAAATAAAAACTAATATTAAAGTAAAATAAAGAAGATACATTTCAATTGTTTTTTTGTATGCGGCCGGTTTTTAGCAGATCTTTGCACGTTTGTACTGTGGGCGGTCAGTGGGGTATTACGCACTTCGTGTATTGATTTATAACATCTATTTTATCGAGATCATCCCTCATGCCTATTCTTTCCGTTTACATACACTTCCCTCGGATCACGTAGAATAAGTATCAAAATTAACAAGTCCTAAACGGTACTTGAACTGCAGGTGCAAGTACCGTTCTTTATCTATCGTCAGATTCGTTAAAATGCTATAGACTTGATCATAGCGAGTACTGATCAAATGGCGTTTTATCGAATTTGAACATCTCGACTGTCAAATTTGACGATCAATAAAGAACGGTACTTGCACTGCAGGTGCAAGTAACGTTCTTTATCTATCGTCAAATTCTATAAAATGCTATAAAATCGATTACAGCGAGTACTGATCAAAAGGCGTTTTATCTAATTTGACGATCACAACTGTCAAATTTGACGATCTATAAAGAACGGTACTTGCATGCAGTGCAAGTATGGTTCTTTATCTATCGTCAAATTCGATAAAATGCTATAGATTCGATCACAGCGAGTACTGATCAAAAGGCGTTTTATCTAATTTGACGATCACAACTGTCAAATTTGACGATCGATAAAGAATGCACTGCAGGTGCAAGTATCGTTCTTTATCGATCGTCAAATTCGATAAAATGCCATAGAATTGATCATACGTGTCCTGCAGTGCAAGTACCGTTCTTTATCGATCGTTAAATTTGACAGTTGAGATCCTAACCAAAGAGTGCTAACAGACGTATGGATTTGGTTGACCTCAACCGCCGTCTGACCAACGGGAGAGAAAGAGAGGGAAATATGATATTCTCACTCTTTCTCTCCCGTTGGTTGGACGGCGGTCCGTCAACCAAATCCATACGTCTGTTAGCACTATAAGCAAGCAAGTATCTGAACAAATTAATCAATAGTATGTTCTAAAACTGTTTACTACGTTTTCCGAGGGAAGTGAATATAATTCTTGAATATGTTAGATTTAACTATAAGATATCCATCCTGTAATATTTGTGTCATACTATTTGTGGTGGCGTAAGAATAAATCGAAATGATGTAACTTTGTTGTTTTATTTTGTATTTTTTAATTCGCGTGAGATTTCATTACATAACGGCTTTCACTCACGTTATGTCGTCAGGGAATACGCGCGTATTTCCTGATGAAGTAGCTCTAATGGCTCCGAAACCAGTCGTTAGTCTCGACTGATAAACAAATTCAGTGTAAGCCGTTTTGTTAGTTCTTACTTATATAAGGGCGGGGGTAGAGGGGGTTAACGCAGCGTTTAGAATACTGCTCCCCTCACCCCGGGGGTGAAAGCTATAGCTACGCCCGCTAGCTATGATTAAAGCTGGGGTCGTATCTCGAACCAAGTTAATAACCGATATAGATCTACGTATTAACTGCTAGCCTGTTAGAAAAACTCAAAATGGACGCTCGGAGATTCTTTGCGTGATAAAATCCGGAACGAGGATATTCGCCGAAGAACCACAGTCACCGAAATACCTGCAAAGATTTGCGAGTTGAAGTGACTGGGTAGGCCACATCGCTCGCAAAATCGATAACCGATGGGGAAGAAAGGTTCTCGAGTGGAGGCCACGAACCGGAAGACGCAGCGTAGCTAGTTAGGCACCCCACTATATGGACCGACATCGTCAGAGTTGCGGGCATCCAGTGGATGCAGATGGCAGGCTTTCGTACAGTGTGGAGTTCTAAGGGGGTGGCCTATGTTCAGCAGTGGACGCCTTCTGGCAGTGGGCTGGTCATATCTGTCGTAGAACCGATAAGGGTAGACGTGTTCCACAGTGAAAACCACGAATCGGCAAACGTAGCGTAGGACCCCCTGAGACGCGATATACGTAAGGCGATATTATTAAGTGTTCTTGAACGTACTCGAGTGTAGACAAGTAATATAATGAGCTGAAACATGTATTTTCGTGATATTTCCAAAAGCCTCTTAGGTAATGTCTCCACCACTTTGCTAGGACTTGGACATGATCGTGACTTACTTTGCTTGACTCTGACTTGTTTAACGTTATTTATTACCATGTAAACTTGTTTATTATTCCGACTCAAGGCCTCCGAATCCAATGGTCAAAAAAAAAACAGACGAATACGCACAGGTAATGTAGCGTTGTCAAAGAACTTGGACCTTACTTTTTAGGTTCGAATTCTTTGACGTTGTGGTGGCGTTCGTACGGTGACCTATCTTTTGTACGCGAACGCCTAGATCGCAACTCCGTAACTGCTGAATGGACTTGGATGAAATTTGGTATAGAGGCAGTGCCGGATTAACCACGTAGCAAGAGTAGCAATTGCTACGGGCGCGCGAAACCCCTTTCTCCCCGCATATTTAAACCCACTCATCTCTGCCTGAGCGTAATTTTTTGAATGAAACTTATCAAGATGTGGTATATTGAAGTTACTTGATGTCACAAAAACGTGAAACGTTACGACTTTTCCTACCAACTTTTTTTACCACACCCATAGTAGATCAAGGGGTCTTTGAAAGAAATTGGTACGAGCCCCGCGACTGTATAGAGGTAGCTTATACCTAGCAGGCATCTTCTTAAACGGTTTCTGCGGGAAAGCGGGTACTCCGCTGTTTTCTTAAATAAAACGCAGAAATCAACTAGGCAGAGTTTATTTATCAGAACATTCACTACTTTGTAACTAAACCAAAAATATTTTGGCGTTTAATATCTGATTTGTCTATAACTAGTAAATTGCACACTATATATTATACACTAACACTAAAATAATAACCTATTCTACAATCTATTGTCTACTTGTAATTATCATTATCTACTAAAACTATTAACAGAAATGGTTAAACAGACGGAAATAATTTTAAGAAATTGCTTTTGACCATTATATTAATTTAATAGTTTATAATATAATATAGTTGGTAATATTATATATATATATAGTTTACAAAAATTATATAGTATTACTAATATAACGTTTTGTGAAAGCGACTGGCATCTACGTTGGGCATTTTTTTTTTTAAATAAATGCTTTTGAATGTGGCAACGTTGCCAGTATTCCAGCACATTTTCCTTCCAGCTAGGGGCTATTAGATTTAATAAATTATTTTTAGTGAGGTTTTTTCGTTTAAATATTTTTAATTTTAGTTCTTTATTATTCCAAATAATATGTAAGAATAATTTTCTTATGTTTGTAAATATATATTTTAAAATATTATTTATATATTATATTAGAAAATAGATATGCAATTTTAAACTAAATAAGGAAATTAGGTGTATCCAAAATAAATATCTTAATTTTTCCGTCTGTATTAACATGATATAGGTAACAATCTATGTAATAAACTATAGATCACTTTAAAGAGAATATCACTGGACTATATATCATTAAAATTTCAAATATAAAAGTAACAAAATTTTATATAAACTTTATAAGAACATATTATATATTATTAACTATTTCGATACATAATTTAGATTTCATAATAACCACTATAATTCCGGAATAAAATATAATTTAGTTTATCATATTTATATAACACGTTGGGTCTGGTAAAAATACTTGAAAAAAGTATCCGAGTTTATCTAAATTTAGATACGTTTCAGAACTAACGGCAATCTAATAATAAAACTGATAGTGTCTACACAACAATTTCTAAAACTTAAATTTTATGAAGTGCATCAAGTCTGATTTAGACCTGATGCTTTTGCACTCACAAAATTGTCCGAGCCATAAGTAGACTAAAACCTCGGATTAGATAAACAAGGGCGATATCCTTACACCTTTAATGCAAAGTGTACCGAGCATGTTGACTTGTTTATCGCTAAAAGAAATTTCTTCAAACAGTTATGCATGTACCACGTTCGTCGAAACTAGTTCATAAACCATTACTATTTATCTACCTTTTTTTTGCTACTATTATAAACCTCGTTGGACTGATATGGCTTCTTTTCATATTATACTAGCGACCCGCCCGCCCGGCTTCGCACGGGTGTAATTTACGTGCGAAGCCAGGGCGGGTCGCTAGTTATATATATAATGCTTCCTTGAAAATGTATCTAACTGGTGGTGAAAACCGCTTCACAATCCGTTGCGTGGTTAAGGAGGAGTTAGCGGCAATATAGACATACAGACAGACAGACAGACGCGGAAAGTGACTTCAATTTATACTATGTAGAGATAGAGAAGAGATATCAATATATTTAGTAATTACTGTTTAGCTATTATTTTTTACATCTCTGTTTTGAGATCTGGATTGTAAACATCTTTCGATTTTATAAGTGAAAACTTTTTATGGCTAGTGTCTTCTATCTACCTATTATAATTAGTTAGTTTCAGCTGTTTGTTCTCCGAATAGTGTAAAATAAAATAAAATATGGTAAGGTGGCGACCTTACCACATCTCCCTTGTTTATCTAATCCGAGGTTTTAGTCTACTTATGTCTCGGACAATTATGAGCGTCAACCATCCATGGTATTAAATATCATTGATATAAAAATATAATTCGCAAATAACATAAAATATCACAAAGCAACAAAATTAAATACAAAAAACAACAATTGTTCCGTGAGAGTGATATTAGAAATACCTTCTAAATTAAGTATATTTAAGTAAATACATTATTTTGCTTTCTTAAGTGTCTGTCATGGTATATGATTAAAATATATTATCTATTTAAGTATCTAGTTATATCGAAACACACCAAATGCTGCGCAGCAGGTTGATTACGTTTGCTGGCACTTGCAATCGCAATGGCGTCATATCGACATTGTCAGTCAACGCAATCAGGTGGCTGATCTGTTATTCACCTTTTCATGTAAGTTTAAACATCGGAATACCCAAAAATAACTGGCAAGATAGAAAAACTACCAAGTAGGTTTCAAGACAAATATAACATTGTTTCTCTTTACCTACAGAATGTTGAAGTTTCATTTAAGGTGAACGCACACTTCACTTATCCTACCTACTTACTAAGCCGTAGCAATTAATTACTACAAAATACTAGCTAACACTACAAAACAGTTAGACTACCCATAGACCGTTGAAGATCTAAAGACAATCTAAATGCTCAACCCTACTATCAGTTGGCAGCGTACCCAGCATGCTGGCGGTATTACCACGCTGAATGGCAATAAAGCTTTTGCGTTTAACCAGAAACACGCCAGCATTTTGGTCACGTGTCTCATTAACCAGGCGCTCTGAAATATTTTTGAAAATGGGGTGAGCTCCCGGTCCCCAAGGCTCAATGTCTCGACCCCAATCTGTGATTAATTGAAACTTAGTAAGTAGTTAGTATGAGTGCGTTGCATACGGCGCGTGTGAACAGGTGCGCGTTAACCTTTACAGAATAATTTATGGACCTTGGTATAACGTATTAACAATTATTATTGTAGAAGGATATATTTTTGATCGTACAATCGGTGTGATTCAAATTTTCTAGTTTCTAAATAATCTAAAGTTCTAAGGTGTATTAAATAAATTAACGACGTTCAATCAAAATACTAGATTTTGCTTTTACATTAGGGTTACCATTTGTTCGGTTCCGTCGTCCATCCGGACTTTGTCCGGATTTTTAATGTCCGGCATAGCTGTAATAGTGCTAACAGACGCACGAACGCGGTTGACCTCAACCGCCGTCTAATCAACGGGAGAGAAAGAGAGGGAAATATGATATTCTCACTCTTTCTCTCCCGTTGGTTGGACGGCGGTCCGTTAGCCGCGTTCGAGCGTCTGTTAGCACTATTACAGTATTCGGTATTTGCGATCATCATCATCATCATCAGCCAGAAGACGTCTAAATTGCGATCATCGCTGTCAAAAATGAGATAATTACAGAGACGACTTCTAACCTTTGCGCGATTACTTCTATTTATGATTATTTCTGCTAGTTGCTAGAGGCGATAAGTCTGTGCCTATTTTCTTTCTGCAGTTTCTACTGAAACAAGGCAATGTTTTCACAAAGTAGATGGAAGATCTAAATCCCTGTAAAAGCATAAGCCGTGACAGCTTATGACTAAAACTACCGGACTGCCGACTTTATGTCAGGACTTTAAAAAAACTCAGAATGGTAACCCTGATTAAACAATTGACAACGTTAATTTAATGATATTTTTTTCATTAAATTATTAATTAGCATCACATTGTGATATTTATTATAGTTACTATTCTAATATACCTACCTACTACATTATTGGAAGACGTTTCGATTTTGTTGTTTTTTTTTTCGATCATATTCGAAATATACTACCTAAACTAAACTATAATGTAAAATTATATGTATGCATAAATGTTAAGAAATTCTTGAGTCATTTTTAAATTAAGTGTTCGATTTAGTTTTACGTTAAGGTGGTAACACAGCGTCTATCACCCGCGCAAACGCCAGGCGGCCAATATGAACACGAGCGAACGCGATTGTTAGACAACTGCGGGAAATTAAGAGAACGTGAACCTTGACGCGTCCAGAGACGGTTTACAGTCGCGTAACTTGTCGCAATCGCCTAAATAAAATCGTGTTAATCGTGTTATGGTGCGTTACTAATAAATAACTGTACATGATAATGTAAAAAACACCTAACTATTGTCGCAAACGCTGTGTCATTTCAAAATAATTACCCGGCCTAGCTACAAGGACAAAAAAAACTGTTTGAAATTTGAATTTCCTTCCATAGGTGAAACGAACCACCTTAAAGAGCTCGCGGTACAGGCCTTTGTCCATAGCTTAATTATGCTTAAATTATTTCATTTTACCAGTTATTATGTTTAGTTTCCTGTAAAATAAGGGGCTTGTCTGTATTTTTATACTGCAAAATATATCTAATTTTTTGGTTTTACATTTCAAAAATAAAATTAATTAATTATTATACTGAAACTTTGATTGAATTTTAAATTCAGGAAGTTCGTGGCTTAATCTTAGGTAATTAGACAAGTAGTTTAGTAAAATACTTAGCTTAGCACATAGTATTAATAATGTAGCACTATGAGATTATGAGATTGGACCCCATTTTGGGTCCAACCTTGTTTTTATCACCGTCTTAACGGAATTTGAGTGTTTTTCATTTGAGGATTTATATATGTATTTTTCAATAAGAGTTTTTCATTAGTTCCGACGACCTCGATAGATGGCGCTTTTTTACTAAGTAATTGATATTTACGATATCAAAAACTTATAAATAACAAATAACTGTGTCAATATATTATCTAAATCACGGTTCTGATTTTAGTGTATTTATCTTGTATTATGTAGGTTTTTAATGTGATATGTGGTAAACAAGCTAAGAAGCCGCCTGATGGTAAGTGATCACCATACCTGTAACCAGGGGCACAGATACATTACCGACTTTCAAAGACTCTATTAACAGCCCTTTCGATGAACCGCATGTTACTCGGAAATGCCGCTCATTCCACATATTGCAGGTGTGAGGCAAGATCGTGTAAATCACACTCGCAATTTCAGGCGGTGGCGGCCAGTGCGATGATAAAACCGCGAGGCCGGTATCAGATCGAACAGTTCTTCAGAACATTCTACGTTGTAGCAAGCCAGCTTCAGATAACAAAATTTTCAATACAGTCTAAGACAAGTCGTCACAGCTATGACATTAAAAACTCTCTGACAATAGTAGACAGTAAGATATGTATTTAAGAAAAAAACATGCCATTCCAGTAAAAAAAAGCACCGGAGTTAGCAACGCCTTCTACCTTCTACTGAATATAGACGGAACCCGGACTTGAAAACCGCTCATTGTGATATTAATTTGAACTGTCATATTTTTTGTAATATATTAATATAGGGTTACGCAGAAAGGATGACCATTACAGTTACGATGGAACAGCTGAATTTTTTTTCGTGATTTCTGGGTTGGTCCCGCAGTATAGGTATAGCTAATTGGTTGGTCCCTTAATAAAACTTGTTTATAATTATGGGTACAACGGACCCTTGTCGGCTTAGTACACCCTTTCCGCGTTACCCCGTAATTGCGTACACTCAAATTCAGTTGTTAAAAAACTTCCAGCGAATAAAGTTCTAGCTTACAACTTATATTTATATATCGAGCCAAACTTACTGCCGGAAACTACTGGCCTTTATTTTGGGCAAAACTAATTTAAAATTAATAGCAAATATTTAGCTTAAGTTAAAAACGCTACCGTTGCAGTAAATTTGGTTTGATTTTAACGTTTTCTAAAGAGCATTTTAATTCTAAGCGAGCGTGATGCTCTGAGCAGAATGTCACAATGTTTATGAGCGAGCACTTTTCTCATAGCTATAACCTAAGCTTAAATTATGGCATATTTATGGTTCTGTATATATACATAATATATAATTACCACTAGTTGAGCTTCCGCTTACAGTCTAAACGAGCAAGTGTTTCAAACGTTTTTAAATATATTTGGTTTAAAAATTACGAAAATAATCAACAACAGCACCTTATATATCACTGTTATACATTCGTTGTTTATATTTATTTATATAACGATATAATTTTAACAGTAACGGCTTGGCAAAAATATAGAAAATGCTTCTTACGCATGTGAGAGTTTTTCAGCAGCTTTTTTGTTATATTGACTTACGCTGTTGGCCTTACGGCCTCCACAGTTTGACCGGACTAGTTAGCGAACGCAGAGTGCGTTCGGCGTAACTTGGTGGTTTAAGTTTTGGGCGACTAGCTCAAGGGCACCTCGAAGGTACGAACCTCGGCTTGCCGTCGCCGGGAGTGGGGATCAGAATTGCCCAGGCACCCGAGATTGCCCTGGAGCCCTAGCGGTTTGTTGAACTGATTGACTATTTGGAGAGTATTTAACCGTACGCTTAGATATATAGAATTTAACCGTTCCCAGATTTGAAAGTTTTCGGAAAAAAAATTCGTTTACGGGTTGCTCCATACATTTTAGTAAAGCGCCTCTATCGGAAACATGGAGGAACTAAAATCGGTAGTAATCGGCGGTATAGATTGCTTCACTCTAATACGAAAAAAGTTTTCGAATACCTTTTTGCCCAGCAATGTATGGAACAATACGGAAACGAAAAAAGTTTTCTAATACTATCTAAACTTGCACTAAGGGTACAGATCTTGGGGGTCTACGATCCCACCGGCGGGAACGCTGTGTGTATGGTGCCTCTGGTAACCGGCGACTGTACCAAAAACTAAATATTTCCTTTTGCAAGGAACAGTCGGAGAGAGCTACAGCTTTTCCCGGCAAGCTTTATTATATAGCGCAATTTGATAGTATGAATAATCACCGAGATAATCGCCAAATATACACACGCTAAAAAACGACTCCTCCTTCTTAATTAGAACAGCAAAACAATGGAACGCCTTGCCCCTGTCTGTGTTTCCGCAGCATTACAATCTTGGAGTGTTCAAGTCTAGGGTTAATAGGTTATTACTGGGCAAACGAGCTCCATCTTCGACCGCATCATCGCTTTCCATGAGGCGAGATCGCGGTCAAACGTTAGCCTAGTCAGATGAAAAAAAAAACTGACTTCCGTATCAGCTGTGCTTGATTCAGAATAACGCGGTGGCACAGTAAATATAAAACTAAAGCAGAAGGTTGACTTTAAACAAACGCCCAAATCGAGTGACTCAATCAAACGAGCGCCCGTTACGATACTTCACGGTACGCTCAGAGCGATAGTCGCGCGCGCCGCGTCATTGTGATTAGCAACCCTAGCCCCCTGACCGACAGTAGCCGTTGCTACTGCTTTTTGGCAATATCAGTTTCCCGTCGGCGCCAATACCTCTCCAAATCCGATTAGTTACAATTTTGCTTGATAGTTTGTTTTAACGGCATCTATCGAAAGAGCCGGAACTATTTTAAATCGACACTCTGAAAAGCTCTCATTGCTACAATGAAACAGTATTTGAGGTATATTTTAAACTCGTCAGTAGGAAATCAGATGGATTATTCATTTTTAACCGACTTCAAAAAAGTATTCTCTGAAAATAAAGGGGTTCTCTGTTTTTTATGCTTGTTATCTCAGAATTCCGTCATTTATAATCCGATTTTTTTGAAAGGATATACTTTCAGTTTGGTCCCTTAGAAATTTCATCAAAATCGGTCCAGTGGTTTAGTCTTTAAATCCAAATAACAGGAAAATTTGTTTACTTGGATGACAATATTATGTCATGCAAGTAACCAAATTTTCCTGTTAAAAAAAAACAAGTAAACGAAATTGCTATTTTACTAATTTTGAAGTCGGTTTGAATTGATAAATATTAGCATTCAAAACATTCTGCATTTTTTTCCCCTCTGATAATTTGACAATGTTAGTTCCATTTCTAGCATTTATGCTAAAATATCTAACGTCATTTATTCTTGACATAATTGAAAAATATGAAGCATTATCAAGGAACATAAATTATTGTTTAGTCACATCGAGATACGTTTCCTACAGAGTCACAATCTCTCAGTGTAACAGTCAAAAAACGTCCGGGCGTCATTGTACATTCATTGTATCAATTATATACTTCACAATGCCACATTTACTCCAATTTAGACGATATGTCGCTTGCATAGTGTTCAACGTTAGTTGTCCGCTATGTCATCGTAGTTCTGGCATCGCGCGGCGTTGTAGTCGGATCGCGGTTACCTTGTAACTAACCAAAAGGTCTGCGCAATTTGTAGCGTGCACTGAGTTTTGCTTCGGACTTTTTTGGCACGATTGTGACTCTATATATAAGTATCTCGGTGTTTAGTCATTAAAAAAATCTATAATCATCTAACGTAATTAAAAACATATTTTTTTACAAAATAAAGTCTTATACTTATTTTGTGCCGATACAGGCTTTACATTAAAATAAATATTTATGTTAAAAGTTAACTTTAGATTCATCTTTACATAATAGATTTTAATGTCAACAATAAAATGACCATCTAAAATTTAAAAACAAAACACAGAATAATCATCTCTAACAAACGAGATAAAAAAACAGAAAAATATTTTTAATAGGTACAAAATTACAAAATACGAAAAATCACGATCTTATGTACTTCAATCAACATTATAATAATATGCATGGTTAAAAAAATACATATAATTATTCATTTTTATCTTTACATAACTATGTATGTCCAATAAAAATATACATATAGTTAATAAAATGTATTTTCTAATTACGAGATAACGTGATTACTTTAAAATAAATATATTTGATAGAATTCGAAGAGTAAATCAGAAAGATCGATAAAAGTATATGTAACAAGTAAGAATATCAACAGAACAAATAAAGAAAAATTTGGGAAGAAATTTGAGTGACTTATATTCATCATATTATAAAATGAATAATACAGGGTTAGTGGTAATTAGTTAGCATTCTCTCAAGGGCGGCTTCAATACGTCAAAACAAACAAGTTTGTGCTACGACTTTTCGAAATTAGCAGGAAAAAAAAGTCATCTGTTTCATACTAAAAAATCATTCACTCCCGACAAAGTGTATGGCTGTTTTTTTAAAACTAATTTTTACTCATTTTGTCGTAAAACAATAGTATATTATGCAATTAGTGAATATAGGTCGGATTTAAAGCGAGGGCGATAGATGAGTCATGAGCAAGTGAAGGATTCTAATGACTGAATCACGACCGTAGGGAGTGATTCAAGTGTTGGTAGAATCCTGAGCGACGCGAGTGATTCGTGGCCCTCGATATAAATCCGTTTTATTCGAGACTTGCATACTATACTTTTTATACCATGACTACGAGAAAAAGAAAGATTTAAGGGGGGTTTGTATCGAGTTTTTTTTTGCGCAAGGAGGTTGTATAACATTGAGATGGAGGTCGAATATATTAGTGTGTTCTAAAATCAAAAGCCAAGCTTTTTATTCACTGTTTTCAGTGAATAAAATAAGCTTTTTTAGAGGTGGAATGGTATAAAAGTTGTTATTTTGACGTATTGAACCCTTAAGAGAATGCTAACTGATTACAGGAACCTGTATAAATTTAGATTAACATCATAATTTTTTTTTTATACTTTTTACGCTAGCGTACGCATGTTTCTACATTTTTATATATTAAGTAATATCATTTTAATTATATTCTCCATATTTTTTTTAAACTCTTTTTTTATTTTAGTTGCTAAGTTGTGATTTTAAGTAGATAGCAAAAAAAAAGTCACATTTCCTATAACTATAGGAAAAACAAACTTAGGAATATGAAACTTCATATTTTTATATAAAATATTGTATTTTGTGACGTAAATACATTATTATGTTCAAAAATAATTCTTTGCGTACCTATCTATTTTAAGTATATCTAGTATATCGGTCAAAGGTGACTAACGTAAAACATATGTACTAAAAATTCGCACAAAAAACAGCTGTCATACATTTTGTCGGGAGTGAATCTTTTTTTTTTTTGTATGAATTAGCTGTTTTTCCCGCGAATTTCAAAAAATCGTAGAACAAAAGTTGTTAGTCCTGATGCACCAAAGTTCCCCTTAAAAAGTTTTGCGTTATTTACTTTTGACCCTGTATATATTATATTTATATAAATATGTATATTTTAAACGATTGTTGGTACCTGTAAACGTCGTTTATATTGTGCAATATTTGGTTTTTTACTTTGTGACGTCATAGTTTGAGACGCGAGGTGTGACGTCACATGGGAGTCCCTAATTGACCATGAATATAGGCCATTCCGGACACGCGGCAGGGGGCGGAATAGGGATAGGTGAGCCACCATTCACGGACACTACTTCCGGCATCTGAAATTAATCAATAAATACAATTACACTTTTTTAGGGTTCCGTACCCAAAGAGTAAAAACGGGACCCTATTACTAAGCGATGTCTGTCTGTTTGTCCTACCTTTAAACGGCTGTATCTTTCGAACCGTAATAGATAGCCAGTTGAAATTTTCACAGAATATGTAATGTTACAGCGGATTAACGAACAAAAAATAAAAAGTAAAAAAAGACAGGGGGGCATGGGTCCCCATACAACAAACGTATTTTTTTACGTATTTTTGTATTAGCTCTACTCTAATGTAAAAACGGCAAGCAATGATCTTATATGTTATCTCATTGCGTATGTACAAGCGTCAAGCTTGGCATGATTATAGTACACACTCTAAATTATAACAACAAATAATAAATAATGGCCAAGTGCGAGTCGGTGACAAACTTCTGTTCATTACCAAGTTATAACTGGTAATTTCGTTATTGAATTTTGTGATGGTAGCCAAGTCACCACAAAAGCCAGCCAGCCTTTTGTGGTGGTGGTTTTGGTGTGGTGTGTGGAGCCTGACTCGCACTTAGCCGGTTTATTATATAAAACTAGCGCCCCATTCCGGCTTCAAACGGGTGTAATTTACATGCCTGGGCAAAAACTAAAATATCTTTACAAAAAATATACATACCATAGTTTGCGGGTGGTGTGGCGGATGGTAGTAGTGCGCAGGGGACACGGGGGGCGTTGGGTATCCCCAGTAGACAAGCGGCGGCGGCGGCAGTGTTCCCCCCATGGCTGGGTAGTAGTAAGTTAGGGGACCTGGGGCATACCAACGATAAACTTAGCTCGAGTAATATATGGAGAAAAAACAAGACGCAGATTTGCCTAAAGCTATTTAGGTCTTATCTCTAATATGTCACATAGCTGGACAAAGGCCTCCAATCTAAAGGACTTTATACTATGAAAAAATATCTTTGAATTTTAGTTTAAAACAATAAATTAAAAAAGCAATGCTATTGTCTTAATGTAAGAGTAACGTTAAAATGAAAATAACATTTGGAACAACTGATAATTTTTAGTTTTATTTTAATGTTATTTTGTTCGCCCATAGCATAGACAATATGTAATTTTCTCGCCGCCGATAGTAAATTTCATGCATACTTTGGTTAGTCACACTATGAAGATTGATAAATATATTTTTTGTTATTTTCGAAAGATATTTACTTTCCAGCTTTATTTAACCAATGATTAAACTTAAATAAAATAAATAATAATATTTGATAGATAAATAAGACGTGCTGTCATATATCACGTCATATTTTTAAACCCTCGTTTACCAATATACCCTATGTTTCCAAATAGCACTAAATAATGGTAATTATGATAACCCCAAATTAAATCTATGTAGATTAATATCTAAAAATGCTGAGCCAACATATCAGTAAGTAGAGTGGAAGATTGGAAGCTGAGCATTTTGTGCGGTTGAATCCAGGACGTACACAATAATGTAAAAATTAATATTAAAAAACAAGATGAACACTCACCAGGGTCTCAGAACGCATTAACAGTCCACCAAAGCAGTGCACTTACACCAATACTGATATCTCTTACAGTTTGTTACACACGTCGTCGCTTGCCTCCAACCACCAAGCTGCGGACTTTACCAAACTTATGCACGCCTAGTACCCTAGTACTTTAGCACTTCTTGCTGCCACCTCAAATTCCTTCAAATTACATATCCAGTGAGTTATTTACGAATATAATTTGACATAATTATGAGCAAAATTTTACACATTTATTATCAAATAACAAAAAGATTGGTGCTTTTGACATTTAATGCAGTGCTTTCATGCATTATTTTAAGCAAAAAGCGAAATTGAGGCCGCAACAAGAAATAAATTCAAGAGTAAGAAAGAGCTTATTTCATGTGATCCCACAACGACAGAATAGATACTTACGCCTCTGTTAAATACTGATGATACTCCATGGCATAACTAAACAGAGACCCAGCCACGAAAGGGCGTTTAGGACCTTTTCCCATCGACCGAACTCATTCTCTAAACATGCAACTATGTATATTGACATTAGCTGTTGTCAAAACGTCTAATGTTAAAATTTTAAATTTGTACGTTTAGAGAAAGAGAGTAGTTAAGTAAGCACAAGTTTCCTTCTTCTACGACACACTAAGCTTTGACCCTTTCCTGACAAGTCACCTATTCCATGCATTGTCCAAAGCTGATCATAATGTAGAAAATGCAAAGGTTGGACCACGTTGGACTAAAATGTTGTGTTATAAGATATTCAAGACATATTTTTATCAGTAATTGAAAACTGCAACTTTTCAAAGATATATTTTTATCGTTTTTTTTTAATTACAATATTTAGTCGAGCGTTTGATTTGAAACTGTCAAATATATCAAATTTTCATGATCGTTTACTCTCACTCTGATGAATATTTACCCTTTCAGTAATCTTATTTTGACATGGAAATGCTTGGACGTAGTCCAAGCATTTATTTGCTCTGACAGCTGCAATAACATTGTAAAAACCGAATGAAAATCACGAATTCTAATCACTTTAGCTGGTGTTTGTATGTAAGACGAACGACGAACGTTACACGATATATTTCAATAATATTAAAAGAAAAAGTTTTTATTCAGTTTTTGATTTGAAAACTTCTTTAGGCGCGCTGAGCACTTTATTGTGTGGGTATTGAATGAGACTGAGCCGTCACGCTACGCTCGTTCGGGTAAAGTCAGCTCGAGTCTACTATATAAGGGAGCGAGAGATATATAGTCAACTTTGATGAAGTTTTCAGTTCTGTCGTGTGGTCACCACACACACCGGATTTTTTATTTTTTTATTGCAGCGGTCACAGCAATTAAAAGTACCAAGTACAGTAGTAAAATTTATATTAGACAGTTCTGATTCAAAGGCACTATCTTTTTTTCGTGCACTTTGGCTGCACACAATATATGTATTTTGATTAAAACCATTGAAAACCTTATAACCACAACATTAATCTTCCTGCCCAGTATTAATAGGTAACGTGACGAAGCCAAGTGCTTACTTGTGAAGAAACATTAAATAATTTCCACGCAGATATGTCGTCCACAACTTCCCATACATTCGACAGACTAACGAATAGTTAATAAAGCTATGTTAGGAGGCGGGGTCACGATGATTGTGCTAGGTATCTAACATCTTGTGAAGGAAAGTTATACTAGTACAATAGGGGGCTGAAATGCTTTGAGCTTAAGGTACTTGTACTTCGAGCTTAAAGTACTTGTACTTTGGGTCTAAGGTACTTATACTTTGAGCATAAGGTGCAGTAAGTTATTCAGGTATTTTCATGTTAAAAAATGTGCGAAAATATAGCTCAAGCCGGAAAGCGAGCTATAAAAGTTTTTTTTTTAGGTTTTTACTTAATATCCGAGAGTCAAAACATTTCAGTCACCTCTTATGAAATGGGTGAATAAGTATACTTATAACTTAAAACTATAGAGAAGTTGTTTTAGGCCTCATTTAATAAAAAAACACTATCCCCACTAATGGATAGTGGGGATGTAGTTTTTTTTTAAGAAATTTCAAAATCGATTCAGTAGTTTCAGAGATTACCTCCTACAAACTACAAACTTATCTTATTATAATATTAATATAGAATTTAGCGCTTTTATTTCATTTCTGGACTACTTGTCTTTTTATTTATTTAATGAAATTAAAAATATATCAATTACGGTAAATAAGGAATAATTATGCTTAACCATTATAAGGTATTTTTTAAGTGATAACACAGCACCCTAGACAACTTATATGTTAGACTAGGATATAAAATGTAGAAGTTTGGTTTCGCACCCATTTCATACATTCGAAATTTGTATCGAAGTTGTTTTTAAATAAAATATTGTTTTTATACAAACGTAAAAAAAAACAATACTTGTGTACCTACTCCCGAGTGCTGTATAAATAATAGTAGTGGATTTTTATTCAAGTGTTCGTAGACGAACTCGAGTGTGGACAAGTGATATAACGAGGTGAAAGCCACTGTACAAGGGCATGCCTTTGTATTGACCGCGGCTTACTTTGCATGACTCTGACTTGTTTCACGATATCTAATAAAATCTTGAAAATATTACAATACTTGACACTGGAAAATGCACAAGACGTGCGACGCCAAAATCCCATCAAAGAAGAAAAAAAATTACAGATATGCTATGGTATAGCTGTCAAATGCCGTCATAACGAAATTTTTGAATATGGGCCTACATCTAGACCAACATTTTAAACTTTATCGAGAGAAAAAACACTGAGTGCTGACCATTCCAACCAAGGTTCGTTTATGAAGAGGTTTTTCAGTTCGCCCGCTTACACATTTCACATTATTAATCTCTGAGCGAAAATTTCCAAAATGTGACAAAATCATGATTTGCTATATCACAACATTACAATACAATAGTGTATTATGCAATTAACATTTAGTGAATAAAGGACGGATTTAAAGCGAAGGCCATAGACGAATCACGAGCAAGTGAAGGAGACTAATGACTGAATCACGACCGTAGGGAGTGATTCAAGTGTTAGTAGAATCCTGAGCGACGCGAGTGATTCGTGGCCCTCGATATAAATCCGTTTTATTCGAGACTTGCATACTATACTTTTTATACCATGACTACGAGAAAAAGAAAGATTTAAGGGGGTTTGTATCGAGTTTTTTTTTGCGCTAGGAGGTTGTATAACATTGAGATGGAGGTCGAATATATTAGTGTGTTCTAAATTCAAACACCAAAATAGTCTATTTATTCACTGTTTTTTGATAGAGTAAAACTGTACACATGTTTTTTTTTTTTGTATCTGTACATAATTATTAAGCGTAATGTTTGCTTGTTACAATTTTTTTTTAAAGGGTAAAATACTAACGTGTTGTTTGCTTGTTTTGTTACCATTTGAATTTTTGAATTTGACGGAGAAAAAAAATAAGAAGCTAAATTTTACTCAGAGAAAAATTGTATAAAGCTATTGATAGCCCCGTTGGTCTAGTAACTAGTTGGTAGTGAACCTGCATTCTGCGCTTGGGGACGTCCCACCTAGGACAAACATTCATGTCAAGAACATTTAGCATTGCCATTCAACGTGGTAATGCCGCCAGCATGCTGGGTACGCTGCCAACTTGTAGTGGGCTTGAGCATTTGGATTGTCTTTAGACCTTCAACGGTCTATGGGCAGTCTAACTGTAATTGTAGTTTTAGCTTGTATTTTGTTTAGTTAATAAAGGCGCCAGAACATTTGTGTTTGTTCTATATCTGGATGTTAAGGTCTATTTTAATATGTATTTAAAACTATATATAATTATGTATGTTTATCAGTCTCTTGCAGCCATAGTACAGGCTTTGCTTAGTCAGATGACTGTGTGTGCAAAAATGGCCCGAATTTTTTTTGCTTGCTACCATTTTTTTTCCTGCGTCAAGATTTTAAAACGAAAATTTCTTTGTAGGGTTGTGATAGAAAGCAAAATATGGTTTTGTCACTTTTGTAAAATCCCACTCATATGTTCAATAATGATAAAATTCGCGAGCGGAAAACTGCTGACGAGAAAACCGCTTTAATAGCTTAACTACATAGATTATGTGATACATACCAGTACGACCTTTCACCCACAGAAAATTTAAACGAAAAAGTTTCTTTTCTGTGCTTTCACCCAACCACCCAGAACTCATGAACAAAAAGTTAGTAAACATATAAAGACAATACTTAAGGCCGATAATAAGCTATGTTAGTATACCCTTCCTTCACAAATCCATAAATCTATTTATATACTACAGGGGCCTTACGGCCAACGGCTAACTCGGTATCAAACTAATGTTAAATCCGCTCAGTTGGAAATCCACGCGAACATGAACTTTAACGCGTCCAGATTCGGTTTGCGGACGCATGATTTTCCAGCTGAGCGGATTTAACGTTAGTTTGATACCGAGTTAGCCGTTGGCCGTATGACCCCAGGACGAAAGACACTTGCAGCACAACCACACACCAGAGAAACTCGCTTGTTATTCTAACACGTAAATTACTGATTTATTAACTATATTAAACCAAAAAGAAAAAAACTAAAAATTATAAATTCACTAAAGATCTTAACGAGACAATAAAAATTGATTTCAACGCAATATTATCGTAAATAGAACTTCATTTTAATGATTTGGAATATTTATCTACAAATAAAATGTGTAACGCATTTATCTTATAATAAAAAATCTATGAAATGCTAGACACATTTGTTGGCCCGATGATTTTTGTGACCCCAAAAATTAACAAAAGTTATAACTATTAATCCTCACACCACATCCCCCCCCCCCCCCGTCACTAAAATATCAGTTATTTCAATAAAATTTAGTACGCGACGAGTTTTGACTGTTACTACATTTTTAATATTTTATAGTATAAAATAAATTTGAAAAAATACAGACCTATTTTTCAGAATGATATTGGAAATGCAATGAAAGCTTTTTGAAGAGATTATATAGAGGTAGTTTTGAAGTTCTTATTTCAGACAGTTAAAACAACCATCGAAATAAAACCTGAATGAATTATTGGCACCAAATCTGTTGTATCGCTCTAAACTAAAGTGAGAAAAGGACGACAGTAAAAATAAATAAAAAGTCTGTAAAATTTTGTTTGGAGGATTGTACAATAAGTTAGGTAAATTATTTAACTGCCAGACCTCATCTCTTTCGAATACTTTAAACATTTTGAAAGAAATTTTGAAAAAAACAACAATCAATGGGTAAATAATGAGATGTAATTTTTAATTGTGGTCCTAAACCGCCGAAACTATTTTAGTAATCATATTGAGTATTTATCATTAGTATGGCATTGTTAATGTTTTATAGGAATGTATATTAATAATTTTATGTTTTAACGCAGGTTTTTTTATCATTAAAAATATAAAAAATGTACGAGCGCGATGGCAGTGACGGCTATATAGCTGGATTTTAAATTAAACTAATGTTTCATTTAATCATTTAAAGGACTCTAATTTGGATTTTCAGTTAACGATATCGTATCGCTAGATATCGTCGTTTCTATAATATATCGAATTTTAAAAAACCTAGTTGTGACCGTTCGATTATAAAAATATGTCATAATGATTATATCAACAAAAACCACACAAATATGAACCTCTGCATGCACTAAACCTTATTGAAATACCCGATATGTACCAACAATTCTGGAATGATACTTCGAATTACAAAAGCTTTAAGAAAGCTTCAGAAGAGCATAGAAAAGAAAGCTGTGTAGAGAAGATTGCATTAATGACTGGAGGAAATTGTAACCGCTTTCCAGAACTATTTCTTGATACTTTAAAAGCGTTTTGGATGTACTGTCACTCGATCAAAGCAGTTAAATCCCATCACTACTATGTGACCAGTGATATTTTAAATAATATTTTTTTTATACTGGTCACATCCCGTTAAATCTCACGGGAAAGAATAGCCGTCCAGTTTGACAGCATTTGAAGCATCGGACGTCCATCCAAACGGCACATATTAAAGTACCAGTATGAAAGCTAAGGTCAAAGTCATCTTATACAATATTTGACGTACAGTTTTAAAGGTGTCCGGTCGCGATGTGCTGTGGAAAACGTATAATTAAGCGGGCAAGTGAGCGCCCTCTGTAGTACACCAAGTGAAAGTCACAACGTACTAATCATGCATAGTTATGGCGTCAGCCAGCACATGCTTTAAATTGCTATTGCTGTCTTTTATTCACGCTATAAATATAGGTAACACCGATTAGGTATGTTCTTTAGAGTGTAAGCCAGCTGGAAGTCAAAGTTTACAATCACAAGTTGTCTAAAATCCTGTAGAGTCCCACTTAAATTGATTTACTTCATAAACTTACCGGTCCTTTAAAATTCATGCATTTTCCAAAACACAACCCCCGCACGGATACACCAAAATACAACAGTTTAAATCCATAATGAACAAAGAATTGCATTTAAATTATAGAAAATTCATTGAGAAAACTACCAACTCATACATTTTCTGAATAATAGCGTCAACAGTTTTCATAATGAATTTATTGTTTAATCAAGAAACAATTATGGCATTAATCAAGAAGGTTTAATTAAGAAATAAGCCGTGTAAAAGTTGTGGTATTTTTAAGGCTTATGAAATTAAATGAGTTCATAGTTTCTTCTTAAATTAATACCATAGTTAAATTATTTCCTAAATTTTTAACCTCAGCAATAAACTTCTCAAGTATTCCGAGAGAATAACAGTTAATATTAAGATATGACAGAACAAAGATTAGCCATTACACCGTGTTTTGTGACTGAAGCCCCATAAACCTATTTTGTGAAATATTGAGACAATGGCAACACCATACAACAATGACGTTAACTTAATTAAGTTTAAGTATCCATACAGATCACCCAATTTTAAACACACATTTCCAAAAAGAGCACAAATGTTGGTTTACAGTCTATCTGTTTTTGTTCGTCGGTTTCCTTTCAACACGATACAAAACATAATAGGACGCGAACGTATCCAACGCACTCTGACGACGTGTGACACGTCTCTTTGTTTGTATCGTATTTAAAGAATACAAAGTTTGAACGAAAGCGCCCGATTCTGAGCCTTGCTTATAAGCGTGACTCAGCAGTAGCGTTTTTCTTTACTGCTAAATCAGCAACTGTGATTTTTCAATTTACTGCTAAATTAGCAACAGTGATTTTTCAATTCACTGCTAAATTAACATTTCGTGGCATTTTTGGAAATGTGTAAATAAAATTGTTATTTATAATATTAAATAATAGACAATGACTACACTATGTGGTGTGAGGTATAAAATAACGATGACGTTAAGCTAGGTGGATTTGCGTTACTGTTAGGTGATAAGTAATATCGTTTGGGATTTTTAGGAGATCTGAGGGTAGGAGAGGACTGGATGTTCAAGAACGTACGCCAGCTACTTGAAGTGGAAATTAACCTACAAACCTAAATTTATTTCATAAATGTGCAAAAATGCAAACAATAAAACAACACGCTAAACACTTACCTATAAAATCATGTGTAAACTATCGCAAAAAGTGCATTGTACTCGAAAAACAATAATTAAACTTAAGTATCGATTTTAAAGTACAGTATCATAAGTACTCATTTTTCTCAGACTTGCGTTCAGCCTTCAAAAAATTGGCAAAAATCATTGTCTTTCATATTGGAATGTCTATGATTAAAATTCACAACGTTTCATAAATCATTAATAGATTAAAGAAATATATCTAAATAGCTACAATTTAACAACCTCTGGTAGAGACCCGGCTATACCTAACTGTTAAAATATAAAATAACATTTCAGTATTGAAACTGACGTGGTTTTCACAAATTTTATTTATAGTACACGGGAATTACTCACGTAAGATTAAGCCGGTCACTCCGACTATAGTTTCAACCGCATTAACCGCGGTCTTTTTCAAGGTGAATGCGCGCGCGCGGCTGAGTCTCGCTTTGCACAAGACCGCCTAATGCTGTTGAAACTATAGTCGGAGTGACCGGCTTAATCTAACGTAAGTAATTCCCGTGTAATATAAATAAAATAAGATTTCATCTTTTCCAAGGTTAATTATAACAAAAAAAAAATTTTTTGTTGGTCGCCGAGTCATTTAATAAGTAACCTAAGTCTAGTTTGACCCGATCTCAGTCATTGCTTTAGGATACGAAAGCTTGGAATATATTTAACTCAATCAATGTTTTTGTAACGTTGTAAACGTGCAACTTTTGATGCCTATTCGTACACTTTGTGCATTGACGTAAGGTTCCGTTTTTTATCAGAATCATTTGGAGAGAGTGCCTTAGAATGAAAAAACTTGATTCCGTCTGCTTCTTCTTTTATCCGATGCCCAGATAAACGCGACTGATGCGCCACCTCACCATTAGTTATTATATGTGAAGTAACTTAATAAAAATAATAACTTAAACATATTGAATCTCATCTCAGTGTAAAAGAAAATACAATTAAAAAAACTCGAGATCGGGTCCTAATAAAAGTAATTATAGTGAGAGTTCAACAAACGCGAATAAAGTCAGTATAAATTCAACAAAGCTCTTAACCTATTAAATGGAGCTGCTTAAGAATAGTTGCCTTTATTAATATACCTAATTAAAAACGATCGTCAATAAAGTTTTATACATGGTGACTTTTTGTACCGAAGCGGATAAAAATTAGGACGTGGTAGAGACAGGACAAAAATCTGCTAGTAAACTACGCAGGCTTCATACGTGTTCATGTCACGTCCAATTTTTCAGTTTCAGTAAAAAAGTCGCCCTATCGGTATATTCATGGACCGAATTTGTAAATATTTCAAAAACACATCCAAGGCACATCGGTGATTTTCAGCTTTTGAGCTTATTGTCATTTACTTATACCCTGTTAAAAAAATGTTGCGTGCTAAATAGCACCCGCGATTTTTTACTTAATCGCTAAACTAGTAGCAGCTTTTTTCATTCACTAATAAATTAGCAATCGTGATTTTTCAATTCTTGCTTTTACTGCTAAATTAGCAACAGTGATTTTTCAATGTTTACTTATTCATATATAATTTGTTTTTCACTTACATCGCCGATATATCAATCAATTCATAAAATCGTCAGGTACCTCAAGATTTTTGTCTTCCCTCAAATGTTTGGCAGATTTTGACTTATGAGTGGATTTATAACTAACTCCTACTCAAATGAAATATATAAAACAATGGTTTCAGTAAATTTTGTTACTACAGCCGCAAAAAATATATATTTATGGCCTAGTTCGTAAATATATAGAGGTTGAAATGAATCTGTGTAGTAGATTAGTATCAAGTCGTAAGTTAAACAATCTGCAGCCTGATTTCGTTAGGTATCAATCACAATCACGCAAAAAGCGCTATCTATCAAGCTTGTCGGTACTAGTTCTTTTTTATCAGCACCGTGAAAAGTCCAGTTTGATAGCTAAAGTAATCGTGCTGCAGAGGTGCCTTAAAAAATTGAGCAAAACCTAAACACCGGGGTAGTACGGGTAAGTTGGGAACATCGACAGAGTCGAAAAAGGCGAGGTCATGGACGCGGGGAGACCTGCCGCTGTCAATGACCCATAGCCTGCCGGCAATGCTGTCGGCATTGCCGTTGGCAACGCACTAGCATACGACAGCATAGGACTCGTATTAGCGTACGAAAAGATCGGAGCTGAACCCCCGTACGAGTAAACCGGGACTGATATTGGAGTCATTTGCGGGGGGACTGTGTACGAACGCTTAGCTGGAGACGCTTCAGATTGAGCGAACGCGCGGTCGTACGATCTCTTCGTCGGAAGGACGGCTTGCAACTGAGGGTACTGGTACTGCGCGGGGGAGGGGGCGCGGAGCTGGGCGTACGCAGGTAGCATAGGAAGCATGGGGGGGCGTAAGGAAGCGAGGAGGAGGTTCTCGTGTTGTCGCGCGAGCAGGCTCTGGTGCGCAATGTGCTGAGCCAGCAGGCGGGGCGCGGGCGCCGCGGGGGGCGGGGGGGACATCAACGTACCGGGAGACAGCACCTTGGGGGACGTGGCGGGGGTCACGCCGCCAGTCAGCACCAGGTTCATGTCCTCACCAGAGCACTGGAACACCTGCACAGACCGCACACAACAATATTAACTACTGACACCAATGGCGGATCCACGGCGTAGTCATTGTGGTCGTACTCGTAACCAAATGGGTATTTTCATCGCCAAGGTAATTTCTATGTAACATATTTTATTATTATAGCTTCAAACTAGATGCCAATTCTGCCGTCAAGGAATTTGCCAAATTTTTCGATGGTTTTCGGAAGATAGAAAAAGGTAGAAGTATTAACATTCGTTCGAAATTTATATTTGATCACTATCCCCTGATTTAGATACCAACTTACGCAGGGTTCCAGAGTGGTGGTACATATTGTGAATAAGAGAATTTGTTATTCAAATGAATTTTTTCTATGGAACAGCTGATGGTTGGTCTCATTGTGACGTTTACAATGACCTCCTTTCGGCTTAGTGCCACCGTTACGTATAACCTTATATATCTGTTAATAAATCTACTAACCTTTGACTAACCTCAATATACCGATGTTCCTTCCAAAATGTCATGTACTGTTTTTTTTAAACATCGGACTAGGCTAACCATTGACCGTGATCTCGCCTGATGGAAAGCGATGATGCGGTCGAAGATGGAGCACGTTTGCCTGCTTGACTTGAACACTCCAAGATTGTAATGCTGCGGAAACACAGACAGGGGCAAGGGGCTGATGATACTTTCACTGTTTGCAGAAGTTCAGAGGAAGCCTCACTGTCTGGTAAACTATATGCATTATGCATGCTTTGCTCTTTGCAAACTCTACGCTTTATCTACACTGCGTTATAGAACACATCTGCTAATAAGATCTACTTACCTCAATATACCGTTGTTTCTTCCCAAATGTCATGTATCTATGGTGTTTTTGCTGCGCACAGAGGAAGGCGGAAGCCTCGCTGTCCATCTGAATGAAGGCCTCTCCGCTGGGGTGGCCTTGCGCGTTGTACACCATGTGCACGCCTTGGACTACGATGTTCTTGGCAAACTCGTCGAGGAATGTCAGGATGTGTTCCACCTGGAGAGAAATTGCTCATCATGGCAGTTTATATTGTGGAACGCAGAAGCTTTACACGCGTTCGGAACGCTTTACTCGTTCCTATTAGCACGCTCCATCGCTCGCTGTTTTCAAAGAGTATGTAAAACAAATTTTTCAGTCGCAGTTGCCACTTTGCTGTCGCTGTTATTGTTTATTTAACTTTCATATTTATTATTTTATTCTTCTTTGTATGCCTATTTATTAGTATATTAGTGTAATTAAGTATTAATATGTATTATTTAACTTATTCACGGGTCTAGCCCGGACGTCTGATAGGCATTGGTGGGGGCATAGGTAAGCCAACACCAAGATGCCATATCTCTTCTCTACATAGTATAAATTAAAGTCGCTTTCCGCGTCTGTCTATCTGTATGTCTGTATGGCCGCTAACTCCTCCTAAACCACGCAACGGATTTTGATGCGGTTTTCACCATCAGTTAGATACATTTTCACGGAAGTTTTATATATATAACTAGCGATCTGCTCCGGCTTCGCACGTAAATTACACCCGTGCGAAGCCGGGCGGACGGGTCGCTAGTTGAATACAAAATACATTTATGGGATGTGTGTAACGGGAATTAGGTAAATTGACTGTTGATGTATTGATGCTATGGGGTTACAAATATACTGGGCTATTGAAGTGAACAACTTCCGGAGAAGATAACAGATCTATAGGATTAGAAACGGCACCTGCCTTATCCTGTCTCATCTCAAAATCGGCCATATCGGCCGTGTGTTATAATTTTCCAAAACATACCTGTGCCTCATAAGGCAGTCCCCGCAGTCTCACGCAGTCCTTAGCTGTTCCAGAGGTGATGACATGCTGGGGAACCAGGGCTACCGGCAGGAGGCCTTCAGCGGGCTGCTGCGCCGAGGCAGGGGTGCTGCTCTGACTCGTTCGGTTCTCTAGTGACCGGTTTAGGACCTGGAGTTTGATGAATGTACAATTAAACTATTGTAGAATTACAATTAGAGTGGTCAAGCGCAAAATTCTTGGCTAATATGACTAACTGAAGAAGGTAGGTTCACTACCAACTGGACCAACGGGCTATCTATAATTAGTAATAGGGTCCCGTTTTTATCCTTTGAGTTCGTAACTACGTACGGAACCCTAAAAAACTAATCTAAAAGCCACTTGGTGAATAGCAATGCGGAGTTTTGGAAAATAAACACGTTGGTTGGTAAAATAAATAAAAAGGACATGGTCATAAAAAAAAACACAAAAAAAAACAAATAGCAATGATCATATTTAGGCCAAAGTAGGCGCTTCCGGTCACCTACAAAACTTGATTCCGTAAGCAGATGGTTATACTTCAATTTCACATACGCATTACATTATGACGTAGGTACCTAACTAGTACAAACATAAATTCTTGACAAACAACACGTCAACACTTCCAAGACTTGCGTAAGTAAACATTGTCGTTTGTCGCGAAGCTAGGGTTGGAACGTGTTCTTTGCCTACTGCGATTTAACCAATAGGTAAAAGAAGAGTTACCAGATAAAAAAACCCATGAGAATAGAAAAATTCAGAGCAAAACCCGGACGTTGGAAGAAACTATTAAAACTCATTTTATCCTCGGCTTAAATATCCGCCATCGCCTTTGACTCAGGCTGAATGCTGATAAACATATCGGCTAAAGTGGCTTGGCTCATAATTATATAACACTAGCGGTCCGCCCCAGCTTGGCACGGGTATAGATTATGTCACCTGGGGATAGTGTAGCTTCCCGTAAGTGAAAGAATTTTTCAAATCGGCTAAGTAGTTTCGGAGCCTATTCAATGCAAACAAACAAACAAACAATCAAATCTTTCCTCTTTATAATATTAGTATAGATCAGTTAATTAGTTTCACAGAAAATATTTCTTTTTGTTTAAATTAGAATGGCTGTCAAGGCATTTTTGTAAGGTTGTAGCAAAGGGTATAAATAAAATCCTTGGGTTGTAGCCAGTTGCACCCATATAAACGAAACGTCAGGCATTCGAAATCAGTTAGCAACTGTGATGCGGACAAAGAACTTTGAGAACTAACCCAAAAAGGTAAGGTCCAAGTTCTTTGAATGCGGAGTTCGACGCGTTGACATAAATAACAATGTTCACAAGGTTCTGTCACAAAGCCTGGCGTCAGATTTTCCTTCTCATTTCCGTTCTATTTACTTCTCTTTTCTGTGATTAGTTTAGTATAATTTGCTCAACATGCTAAACAGGCAATCGGAGTAATTGCAGTCTTTAAAAAAATACTATCACAAATATGACCTACAGAAGATAATGTGGTAAGTAAAATCTAGTTTAATCTGGTTCAAACAGTTCTTATAATAATTATCGCCTTTACACGCATAGATAAGGTATTAATTTACAATGGCATCACTTATAGTTTCAATAAAACAATAAGTAAGAAATTTCACAAAAATTAAGGACAAAACTTGAAATTAAATCATATTATCCAACATTTTTCTTCCTTTTTGACAGATAAACGGCAATGAAAATGGAAAATTTTAATTAAGAAATATATGTAGTTACTTGATTTTAACGATTATTTAAGGATTACGTAGTGATGTTCCTAGCTATCGATATTTTAATTAAATTATCGATATCACATAAAAAAATACGTCCACTACATCACCTCGTCTTGACGAGATCCAAATGGTGATGGGACAAAACAATGTTTACAAATTCGTTCCTGAAAACGAGATTGTAACATGATATTATATTAACTCAGAAGTTTAAACTTTTTTGTTTTAAACTATCAAGGTTGTTCACTAAAGTTATATGACTATTTACGGGATATTTACCGTGGTGTCTTCCCGTGAACATGGTGCACGTAACTCCGCCGAAATATCGGGAGCTCATTCCACAACCTTACCGCGGTAAATATCCCGTAAATAATCATATAACATTAGTTAAACTTTTTTTATATTGCGCCTTCCCCGGTTCGATCGTGACCATTATTTTGAAAATGCTTTAACCCGATCTCATCGATAATTCTAATTTTATTTTTTTACATTGCAGCAATCACTAGTCATATCTGTCAAAAGAAAGAAAAACGTTGGAAGGAAAATTAATATTAAAAAAAATATTAAACGAAATAATAGCTTTTACATAAAACAAAATTGCACTAAGAATAATCTAATCTCAAGACAGTGATCTAGCCAACTTGTCATGTACAAAAGAAATGCATGTAAAATCACAAAACTTCCATGCAACCACAGACCTATATCTAAGTGGACTTAACAAGCGGTCCAAACTGTTTGAAAACTAAGCGTGTAAAATTTTTCTTACCTGTGAAAAGTAATGTCTTTATTCTATCGGCCAACTCTATTTGTGGTATTCTTACAACTCAGTATTGAACAATTACCCATTTTCGTTTCAAACTGACACGTGTTGTCCGCTGCACCGACTTAGCAGACTGATTTTAGCCGAACTCAATTAAGACTATTTGTCATAATTGTATTGGAAATATGACATGCAAGGTAGGTCGACTTGTGGCGTCTACATGGATATAGGTCTGTGCATGCAACTCACCGATTGGACACAAGGGCGCGCTTGGAACATAAAATATCAATTGTAGTATTTCTATAGATCATAAGTTTTTGATGTATTGGAGTTGTTTTAGCTAGCACAGACAACGATTAGATGTTCAATAGGATAGCCAGTAGGTGTTCATTAGTAGTCAGTGCAAAACACAGAGAAGAACGTTTTTTTTTTCTTTTTTGTCGTGCAAAAACACAGAAGAATGTTTTTTTTTTCTTTCTGTGGTGCAGAAAGAACCGTCGTAGGTTTGAGGGCGCGTTTGCTAATTTACTAAATAAAACACCCCTCTTTTTGTGTCGGGGTAAAAAATATAATGGATGCTAGCTATTTGTATAAATTATAAATAACTGGCTCACTATTACAAGGTTCTATGTTATTTTCTTACACTTTCTGTAATTTCAATTTAAAAATTTTGACTATCATAAATTTCACTTAGCAGGGTTTATGCTTGAGAGAGATATTTTCACTCAAGCATAAACCCTGCTAAGTCAATATTTATAAAAGTCAACAGTTTTAAATTGAAATTACAGAATGTGTTTCTTAAACGTTCTGTAATTTCAATTTAAAAATAACATAGAACCTTGTAATAGTGAGCCAGCGAAATAGGTAGAGTCTGTGCAAAAAAGAGAAGCGTAGTATGGTAGAAGTCGCGCATGTGCTAATTTACTTTTTTTTGTTTACCTTTTTGCCATAACGGTTCTTTTTGCACTGACTATAAGTCGCGAAAGTACACCCTTTCCGCGAAACTCAGTATAGGCACTTCCCAAGGTAACACAGATAACACAATAAAACACTTTATTCATAAATTTATGATTTATAAAGTGCATTGTTCTCCACTGGGCAGTAAAACGAGGTTTCCAAGCGCGTTGCAAAACGTTTTTAGTGTTTTCGATAACATTATTGTTTCCTGTATACGCTTGCTTCGCAATACATATACCTACAATTGGCGTTAGTATGACTTTTGTGGCGTTCTATGAACGCACGTTTATGTTTAGTTAAGTATATATTGCATAATCTGTGGGTCGCGTGCACATCACTAGTGGAGTCGACCGATTCGGTGTGCATGCGCCCCCATCACTAATTGTGACTGGGATTTGGCAAAAACGTAAAGATAACTACTTTCTCTCTTGTTTATTATTATATTATCGGCAACGGCATTCCATTACGTCTCGTTAGACCGTAGGAGCCTGTCTTACATTAACTGTAAAAACTTAATTATAACAAACGTTCAACCATTTGAATATATTTGTGAATCACTACGGATGCCGTTTTACTTTCGTCGTCACCTCCTCAAGTATCTTCTATCAAAAGGGATCCCGGATCATATCCATGATCCCAAACTTTATTTCTCAAATACCTGATTAAGGGACAACTATAGGCACCTGGCTACCTACTACCACAATACCGGACTTCACCGTGACCTAGTTTGCATCTGACTATGACTTGTTTGATGACTCATAATTAAAACTTAAAAATATTTTGATACTTTATACTTTTTAATATTTGGTAAATGCATAAAGCGTGAAACGTCAAAATCATCTCAATGGAAAAGAAACAAAGAGCTGTTTTTCACGCCATCTGCCAGTGGGTTAAAGAAGAAAAACGTCACATACCTGCTGGACCTCTGCCGTGGTAGACCTGAACAGCTCTATATACCGAGCCCCGATCAGCTTCCGATGCCTGCTGAGCGCTTTAGCAGCATCTTCCTCTTTAGGGAACAGCACGAAGGCGTCTCCAGTGGCGCGGCCGTCGGCTCGTCGCACAAATAGCACTCCCTCTGCCCCGTCTAGGACTTGGACAGGGTCGTCGCCCGTTGTGAAGAAATCAAGCTGCGGAAACAATATTAGAGATGTTAGTGATGTACCTTCTTCTTTCGAGTCGATGTTCCGCAAATTATAGTTTTATTTTCAAATTAAGTTTCTAGACCAAAATTTTGCCACCCCAATACCACTCTCCGTGGCTTCATTCAGGTCGTCTAGTGTGCAAGTTGTAGGACACGCTGCACAGTCCAACAAGTGTGTCATTGTATGAGGGTTCACACCACAAATACATTCGGTGTCAGAGCCCTTTATATAACCCCACTTTGCCATATTATCCCGACTTCGGCCCACTTGGGACCGAAGTCGGTTCAGGGTTTTCCAAGTGGGCCATGGTTCTTTATATCCTGGGAGGAGCTCTTCGGCAGGGACAGTGTAATTTGAAGGTGGACTGTGCAGTTCTTGCCACACGGCAAGTCGAGAGTGATGTACCTATTCTTATATGACGCTCGGAACTTTTTTTGTTGACGGGGAAAATCATGTTGGTCGGACTTAAGAACTTGACAGAAACAGTATATCTACACCAAATATTACCTACAAAGTTTGTAATTTTGTGTATTTGTAGGAGGTAAACTCTGGAACTACTAAACCAATTCTAAAGCTTCACTATCTCCTAGTGACATAGGCTATGTTTTGTTCACAACGCGGGCAACGCCGCGGGCAAAAGCTAATATGTATCATAATTAAATACTTGGTTTGTTTTAGAGTTATAAAAATGTGTTTACATGTCATAATCTTTTATGCAATTTTTTTGTGGGACCTGGTTTTTTCGCCAAACATGCTTTAATGCGCTGCCAATCATTTAAATTGTTTTTATAGTTTTATCGGCAAGTCGTAAAATTTATTGTGGAAATGAGTATTCAGTTAAACCTAACAGCCATAATCTTGAGAGGTCAGGGTTGTAATAAGGCCATGCTGTTGGAATGAGTCTGTGAAATCTTGAATGTCACTGCTTTCTGTGATCATCATCATCATTTCAGCCGTAGGACGTCCACTGCTGGACATAGGCTCTTATTATTCTCATTATTCTCCAAAAGGGCCGGTTGGTAGCGGCTTGCATGCTGCGTTTCCCTGCGGTCTCTTTTAGGTCGTGTGTCCATCTTGTGGGTGGACGTTCTACGCTGCGCTTCCCGGTCTGTGGTCTCCATTCGAGAACCTTTGATGTAATGTATTAGCTTCCTGTGATATTAATGCCGAATTATGTCGAAGTGGCTAACTGGCTAAAAATAGGTTTAAACATGTTGCACCACGCGGAACGGCCTTTATTATAAAAGGCTCATCACTTGCTGTGCATTAATTACAAAAGTGGCCATGACCACTTGCATTCTAAGACGCCGAAAAATAAAAGAGTGCCTCCAAGCCAAGATATGGACCCGGTCTATGGATGATATGTCCTAAAACTGCAACCAGAATCACCGGAGGATGGGCAGCAGCGTCCTATTAGTACACGGCGAACGTACTGCGATCCCAAACCTGCCTGCCAAGCGAGGAGATAATGGCAACACCCCTCTCTAAGAGGGAGGCCTGGACGTTTACTGGCTGATGATGTATGGCCATCTCAACTATATCGGATCACGAGGGCTCTCCGGGCTGGGTACCAGCACCTCCCAATTTTCCTGGGACAGTGTCCCACAATGCTCTACCGCAGCAAAGAAGACAACTTCGAGGCCGATGCTTTACCTCCGGAATACTGCAAGCAGGAAAAATCAGAAGATGATAAAAAATGCTCTAAGAGATTGTGATATGTCTCAAAGTTGCCTGGTATCATCTTCCGTCTAATTTGAACGTTGGGCACCTGATCTAAGCAGCTTGTCTTGAACAAGCTGTTGAGATCAGTCTTACGCCACACGAAAAGCCATAAAAGACTTAAGTCTTAGCACACCAAACTCACAACGTCGCTAGCCTCACGCTACACGCTCTCTATAAAGACAAGGTCTCGATGTCGGTGACAGGTTCCATCCTCCTTCTGTGTTGAAGTTTGGACACCTAATCCTGAACAGCTTGTTCAAGTCTTTAGCACACCAAACTCACAACGTCGCTAGCCTCACGCCACACGATCTCTATAAACCCAAGGTCTTGAAGTCGGTGGCAGATTCCATCTTTCTGAGTTGAAGTTTGGACACCAGATCTGAATGGCTTCGTCTATGGTCTTACCACTTGTTGCGGTGTGGCGTCATAAGGCAGCCCGCGCATACGCACGATGACCTGCGCCCCTCTCGACAGGAAGGCCGCCGCCTCGCACGTCGCCCCTCCCGCCACGGAGAGGAAGTCGTCTCCGCTCGCACGGTACACCTGGAATTGATATATTAGATTAGTGCTTATAATAAGAACAGTGTCTAACCCTGGAGTTGAGCATGGCATTTGAGGGTTTAGAATCATCATCATCATCATGTTCTCACTGCTGGGACACAGGCCTTCTCTCAGGGAGCGAGAATGGGTCATAAAGCCAATGACGATATAACCACTTGACTGTTCATCCTTTACCCCGCTATAAGCCAAATGTATAAATTTTCAGCACATAGTTTTTTTCCAGCAGACCAATCCTAGGCGCGAATTGATTGAATGACTTTTGAGTCTCCAATCACAAGCGCCATACGACCCACCCCGCGACCGACATGGCTTACATCGTGCACAAGCAAATTATGACTAATGCGCGACCAAGTGGTTATATTATTCTTTGATGTTAGCCCAGTGCATGTTGGTGATGTTGGTGAATATCATGTCCTTAAACGTTTGATGTTCTTGGACATTCCGGTTTCCTCTAAGATTAAGAAAGAATTAAGGTAAGACTCTAACCTCGATGTACCGCGGGCCAATGTGGTGCTTGTGCCGCTTGAGCGCCATGTCTCTGTGCTCCTGCGATATGAACCTCACCAGCGCCTCGCCGTTGCGTCTACCTTGCGGCGACAGGCAGAGGGCTACGCCACCCCTGCAGAACAAAAGACAAAATAAGCAATTACAGCAGTGAGCACGCCTAGGACCTGCGCCGTGATAAAATGGTGTCCCCATTTTTTCCGTGCGTTAACGTGACCAAGCTAGATTCAAATTCAAATTCAAATTCAAAATATTTATTTGTCAGAACATGGTAGGTACACATACATATAAAGTAGCATACATGGTCGTAATAATGGAGACGTATCTCATGTCCTTGCCTGTTACAGCGTACAAATGTTAGTTTTTTGTATATTATTATTAGTTTTTGTTAAAGTTAAAAAAAATAACGAAATTATGTCTAAGTTAGAATATTGTTAGAATCATATTTTGGTTTGGTTGTATTTTATACCCTAATTAGATGTTTATTACTACCTATATAAGTTATTATTATCATTTTATCTTTTCCTAGTACCTGTCAATTATTTAGTCTACATTACATATCAAAACATTTTTATCATTAAGGAATTCTGAAATTTCATAGTAGCTTTTTTGTGCTAATAAAATTTTAAGTTTATTTTTAAACATTCCAATATTTAATTCTCTGATAATTTTAGGAATTTTAGTATATATTAAAGGAGCCATACAGAATACACTTTTTTGCATGAGTGCAGTTTTGGCCGTACGTGGGCAGAGTTTCATCTCGGCCTGTGTGCGAGTTCGAATACCAGCATCAGTCCAACTACCAAAGAGATGTTGATTTGATTTTACAAAAGTTGCTATTTCTAATATGTATAGAGATGGTAATGTCAGAATCCTGTGTTTTAAAAAGTATGGTTTACAGCTATCAGTCTTATGAAGATGAAACATTGCCCTGATGCACCTCTTTTGGGCTTTGAAAGCAATTCTTTTGTCAGTAGAGTTCCCCCAGAATATAATGCCGTATCGTAGAATAGATACTGCCATGCCATAATATGCAGTTATTAGAGCTTCTTGATTAATAACTAATGATAATTTAAATAATGCGTATGCCGTCGAGCCCATTCGTTTAGTTAATGTATCTATGTGTGCTTTCCAATTTAGTTTACTATCGATTGTCAATCCAAGAAATTTAGTTGAGTCCACTTCCTGTATGACTCTACCATTATATTGCAAAACTATATTATCACGTACTGTACGCTGCCGAAAGTGGATGATGTTCGTTTTGTCTAAATTTATTTTTAGGTTATTGTCATCTAGCCATTGAATGATTGATTTTAAACTATTATTTATTTCTGATTCGTAAGTGTTTTTATTTTTACAATTAATAGTAACTGTGCTGTCATCTGCGAAGAGAGTCGTAGGATGGTCTAGTGCTTTAGGTAAGTCATTGATATATCCTATAAATAGAAGAGGGCCCACTACACTGCCCTGCGGGACTCCGAAGTTAGGAGTACGTGCTTTAGACCGATGAATTATTTCTTGTTTTTTATGAATATTTATTTCTGTAATCTCAGTATAATGTTTTCTATTACTCAAGTATGATTTTATAAGGTCTAGAGTATTTCCTCTAATGCCATATGTTTCTAGTTTTTGTAAAAGTATATCGTGGTGAACATAATCAAAAGCTTGGGTCATATCACAGAATATTGCGCAAACTGGAATAGTTGCATCTATGTTGGTCATAACATTATCTAAAAAATCATATATTGCCATATTTATTGTTTTATTTTCCCTAAATCCTTTTTGTTCGTTACAGAGTATACTTTTCTTTTCCATGTAGTTGTAGAGCTGCGCGTAAATATATTTTTCAAGTATCTTTGAAAATATAGGGATAAGTGAGATTGGTCTATAGTTATCTATGCATTCCCTGTTTTTCTTTTTGAATATAGGTTTAATAATGGAGACCTTAAGTGCGTCAGGATATGTACCAGCACTAATACATAGATTCATAATGTAGCTTAAGTGCCCACATATGTATACAGCAACTTGTTTAATAATATTTGTAGAGATTCCATCGTACCCTACACTATTTGTATTTTTTAACGTAGTGATTATCTTAAATATGTCTAATGCAGTGCTCGGAAGAAAAAACATTGAATTGGACCTACTTGTAATTAATGAGTTTGTTTTCTGACTATTATTTTTAATAGGTTTAATTTTATCAATGAAATGGTTGTTGAATGCATTGCATATTTTATATGGGTCAGTGATTATATTGTTATTTACTTTTATTCGCAACACAGACTCATTTTGTATCTTTTGTTTTGAACTATTTATTATATTCCACGTGCATTTAGACTTATTTGTTGCCATTTTTATAGCGTAGTCGTTTTGAGCTCTTTGGGTGAGCTTAGTGATTTTTTTAAACAGCTTTGAATAGTTTACTAATTTATTCTTATTTCTACAATTTCGGTGTCGTCTGTATTGCCATAAGAGTTTCCGTTTATTTTTACTACATAGTTTGATGCCACGTGATATCCATTTTGGCTTTTTAACTGATTTAACAATTTTTTGTGTGAAAGGAAAACACAAATCATAAAATAATTTAAACGTTTCAATAAAGTAATTATACGCATCATTAGGGTCGTCAATACTATATAGATCTGAGAAGGAAAGATTTTTAATGTGCGATATAAACTTAGATATATTTTCTTGGCTATAGTCACGCCGTTTTATGTACCAACTATCAATGATGCATTTTTTGTCGACAGGACACATCAGTAGTTGAGCTGTGTGGTCGGATAGCGCGAATTCAACCACTTCAGCTTTACAATTATTTTTAAAATCATGAGCGATATTGTCTATGCATGTTTGACTACTTAATCGGGTTGGTTGTTTAAATGTTAATTTGAGATTAAAACTTGCTAGCAGTTGCTCTAGCTTTCGGGAATTTATATCAGGTTTTAAAATATTAATGTTATAATCGCCAGCAACAACCATATGTCTGTATTGCTTTTTATACAAGATCTGAAGAAGATTATCTAGCTCTGTAAAGAATACTTTTAAATGCTTTGATTTTTGTTTAGGTACTCGATAGATACATACAACCAAAATCTTATAGGGAATTAATTCTACGGCACAGCACTCAAATACTCCCGAAATTGATAGAGCCTTAATTTCCGGGAGGTCTCTATACTGAATTCCATTTCTAATTAAGATACAAGCTCCGCCTCTTGAAATATCTGATCTACAAAAACTGGACGCTAGTTGGTAGTTAGCTAACACTAAATTGCTTTCAGAGCCCAACCTAATGTTGTGCTCCGTTACACAAATAACATCAGCGTCAAAATTATTTTCAGAGCGCAGTTCATCTAAGCAAATAGTTAGCTCATCAGCTTTTCGTAATAATCCTGCGATGTTCTGATGCATGATACATATATATTTATTAACGAAAAAACTCTACATTTGGTTGCTTGTTATTTTTACCGTTATCTGTGTCATAGCTTGGATTTATATTATTATCATTAGTTTCCCTGATTGCATATGCGACATTGTTTAATATGGTACGCAGACCATAATTTTTTAACATACCCGAACGGAGATGGAATATATTATTGTCGTATGATAGACATGAATTAGAGTCTAAAATATAAGCATACTTATGTGTCAGATTATCTAAATATAGTGATTTATTAAAAATATCAATTTTATAGTTATATGACCTCAGATAATTCATTACTTTAGAATCCGGAGAATATTTATAGGTAGGTAGACATATAATAAAGTTTGTTTGTTGTATATTACACAGAGCCTCTCTAGTGAGACGAATAAGTTTAATATAGTCACTATTCTCTTTAAAGTCCTCCTCTCCAATGAGCACCACGCAGTAGTCGTTCATAGTCAAGTCCGCAACTTTAGTCTCTATTCCTTGTAAAAGTTCTTGAATACCTCCGTTAGGTGTAAGGTAGTGTCGTAGTAGAGTACTTCCACTTGATGAGTTTAGTGTGCTTTCAGCCACGTGCAGTACTCTATTTTGTTTATTTGAGCTAATTAAAATGATATTGCTTGGTTGCTGTGAAGACTCTGTTTTCTGTGTTATGTGTGTTGGTATCTTATTTAGGTAGTTTTCGGGTTCGTCTAAAATTTCTTGATTCTGTGATTTGGATTTAGTTTTAGGTTTATTAATCTTCTTTTTGCATAAGTTTTGTGATTTCTCTTCTTTTTCTTTATTATGTTCTGTTTGTACTTCCTTATCATATAATGTTTTTTCATTTAAAATTAGCACTGTTTGTTCATATGTTCTTTTTGGTGTGCCTTTCTTTTTAGGTGTACTATTTAGCTTTGCTGGGCTTTGTGTAATCTTTTTGAATAGCTCATTTTTCTTACATATATCTTCATTAGCACGTTTAAGTTCATAATTTTCAGATAAAAGTGTTTCTATCTCCAAGTCTGCACTGGTTAGTTTTATTGTCAAAGTTTCAATTTTATCTCTCAGTTCTTTAACTAATTCACTTTCTTCGTCGTCAGATATGTCTGGTAAGCTATTTACAGTTGCATTTAAAGTCTGTGTTATAACCGTGCTATCATTGGTTAAATTAATGTCTGAAGTTCTCCTTTTACTCCTGAAGGTGATGTTCTCAAAAAAACTCATTTTGAATCCTAGTTATAGTTTTATAAATAATTATGAGATAAAACTTTTGTTTAAATGCTTTCTTGCTGTGATTTCCAGTGATTTTCAGTGGTTCCTTCTGAGATTGTTTATTTACGATTATTATGCAAATATATGTACGTTTATGTTAATTTTATCAAACCACTGTTAGATGCGAAAAGATACGGAGCTAACTACTTTACGCGATGGCGTGGGTTGCCATTCGCGTAATCGTGTGTAGATTATGGACTCCAACTTAATATCTGTATTTTCGCGGGACAAAAAGGGTGGATAACATTTTAGCACGGTGCTATTATAGAGTACAGGGGCCTTATGATGGCCAACGTTGCGTAGTTTTTAAAAATCTAAGCATACATAGGCATAATTGCACGCCCGAAATGGACTACACAGTTTTTGCAATAAATATATTCTGATTCTAATTCTCATTCCTTACGTGGTCTCAAACAAACGTTAAAACAGCGCAGTTCGGAAAATCACGCGAACGTGAACCTTAACGCGCCCAGAACCCAGATACAGTTTGCGCTCTTCATCATCATCAGCCCTGAATGACCCACTGCTGGGTATATGCTTCCCTTTGTTTATGCGACTAGCGAGAGACCGGGGAGCACTCTCCCCGCATCCACTCTGCGGTCGCGCAACTTTTTTCATCACCTAAACTGGATTGCTTGAAACAGGTAGCCATAAGGCCCCAGGGCTCGTCTCGTCACCTCTTTGACGCAAATAAAAGAGGTATAGGTAGCTTGTCTGTCAATTTTTTATCGCCTTCATTTTGGAGAATGTGCACAAGAGATGTTTAAGCTCATCCCGTCAACCAATTACCGCCATAGGGCATCGAGGCGGACATTCCATCCTTACACTGTGAACTTTGGTAAAGTCCGCACGCAGCGTTTCCAAAACTCCTTCCTGATACGAACTTCACAGGAATGGAATGCGCTCCCTGCCTCGGTGTTCTCTATAAGGTACAACCTGGGTCTTTTCAAGACAAGAGTGAATAGGCACCTCATTGGCAAGTGTACCCCATCTTAGACTGCATCGTCACTTAGCACCAGGTGAGTTGTGGCCAAACGCTAGCCCATTTCATCATAAAAAAAAAAATTGAAAAAAATACTATAAAAATATTAAAAAAATTAAAAAAAAAAAATATAAAAATATTGAGAAAAAAAAAAAAAATATTGAGAAAAAAAAAAAAAAAAAAAATATTGAGAAATACGAGAAAATTCAACCCAATAATTCTGATATAGACTAGGTGAACATTAAGAACTGGGGCCTTACAGACAACTGCTATTGCGGCACCTAATCCGCTCAGTTGGAAAATCATGCGAACGTGAACCATAACGCGCCCGGATACGGTTTGCGTTCGCGTGATTTTCCAACTGAGCGGATTAGGTGCCGCTATAGCAGTTGTCCGTAAGGCACCTGGTTTTGTGAACTTCGTCCTTTTAAATGGGCTAGCCACTTCAACAAAAAAAAAAAAAAAAAACAATGAATAAGACTCACTTGGCCACATTGAGTCCGCGGAAGAACTTGGCGATGTCCTGATCAGAAGACTGCCACGGCAGACCCCTTGCTCGCACTATGCAGTTGCCGTCTATCTCATCGTCTTTTGAGCTGAAACAACGAATATTTACCATAAATATATTGTACTAGATTGCCAAGCAAGGCAAGGTGGCAAGCAGACGGGCTGTCTGATGGTAAGCAGTCACCGTCGCCTATGGATACTTGTAAAATCATAATATGGTTTCATATGCTTCATACCATATTATGCACTGTTTTTCCAAAGGTAATGCCTAATTGTTTTCTTATTCTTTAAAGACTACTGGGGCCTTACGGACAACAGCTAATTGCGGCACCTAATCCGCTCAGTTGGAAAATCACGCGAACGTGAACCTTATCACGCCCAGATACGGTTTGCGGTCGCGTGATTTTCCAACTGAGCGGATTAGGTGCCGCAATTAGCTGTTGTCTGTAAGGCCCCTGACCATTTTCAATGTTACCTACTCCAAAAATATATGCCAGGCAAGGTGGCAAATGCCAATATATGCCATTTTTTATTCCCACTCAGTGATTTTTTCACTTAAAAATTATTCAAAACGTGCGTAAGAGATATCTCAGGCCGAGGAGTGGGCTTATAATTGATTTACTATGTACATATAATATATGTATATGATTTGCTTATGACATGACTAACTAAACATCTATCAAGTATCGGCCATCGAGATACAATTCCTATCGAGTCACAATCTTTCACAACAGTCAAAAAACGTCCGAGCATAGTTCACAATGTCATATTTATTCCAATTATGACGTTATGTCGCTTGCATAGTGTTCAAAGTAAGTTGTCCGATGTGTCGTCGTAGCTCTAGCATCGCGCGGCGTTGTAATCGGATCGCGGTTACCTTGTAACTAACCAAAAAGTCTGCACAATTCGTAGCGCGCGGCAAGATTTGGTTTGGAATTTTTTTGGGCACGATTGTGACTCTATATGTATTGTATCTCGATGGTATCTGCTTATAAATAATTCTAATCCTGACGATGTTAGGGCATAAGGTCGCGATCGAGAGATAGATAACGCCATTGATAAGTTCTAGCAGTTTCCACGTCGATAAAAGATATTATCACACTCTACGGTATATGTTTACAAACTTTTACGGTACTAAAATAACGCGTCAATCATCATAATCAGCCTATACTAGTCCACTGCTGGACATAATGCCTCTCCCAAGGCACGCCACTCAGCCCGATCCTCGGCTTTTCTCTTCCAGCCGCTGTCAGCCATCTTACGTATATCGACACTCCAAGAGTATTAAGCCGTCCTACGCTACGTTTGCCGATTCGTTCTCTACTATAGAACACGACTACCCCAACGGTTATCGGTTCTGATATAAATATGACTGGCCCACTGCCACTTCAGCTTGCTAATACACTGAGCTACGTCGATGACTTTGGTTCTCTGGCGAGCAACTTCGTTCCCGATATGATCCCTCAGAGAAACGCCGAGCATATACCATAGCTCTCTCCATTAAGCCCGCTGCTTATAGCTAGGCCACTAGAAAATGGTGTAAGAAAAAAATATTGATATAAGTATAATTTGATTTTTAAAGCCTCTTATAAAAGAGCTGATAAACTTCAAACAGCTGAACATATTTATTGAATCATAGCTAGGAACACTCTCGACAATTACACACACACACACACACACACACACACGCACTCACTCACTCTCTCTCTCTCACATACACGCCCACACACACACACTTGTATTTGACCTACCTAGTATAACGAATCATTGTTATAAGGCTAATAAAAATCTGAATCTGAATCAAGTCACCTCTTAAGCAAATAAAAACTAAATCAAAATTAAGCCAGCCGTTTGGGAGATACGATGCCACAAACACGTAAGTTTTGTGACTCACCGAGATTTTCCATAGTAATATAGAATTGTACGTCAATTTGAGGTTAATGATACATTATCAATTTTAATATCTGATATATCAACTACAATATGTTTTGCTGTCTACAAGGGCGATTAAAATATTACTATTATTGATTGTCTTGAAGATTAAAAGCAAGGATAAGCCTACTTAGATATCGTTATAAATGACTGACTTGATAAATAAACCGGCCAAGTGAGAGTCGGGCTCGCGCATTGAGGGTTCCGTGCCACCACAAAATACAACCAGTTATTTATTATTCAGGCTGAACGCCTTCCAAAATAGTCGAAGCAATTGCTACGCGGTTACATATTTAACAATCATATTGCTCTACAGTGACGCTTGAGTATAACAAAATTATAAGTTTGTAATGAATAGAAATTAGTCACCGACTAGCATTTGGCCATTATTTATTATTTGTTGTTATACTTTGGAGTCTGAACTATAATCATGCCAAGTTTGACGCTTGTACATAATATTACCGTTTTTACATTAGAGGTAATACAAAAATCCGTTAAAAAAAATACGTTTGTTGTATGGGGTGGGGAACCCTTTCGTTTTTACTTTTTGACTTTTTTATTATTTCTTAGTTAACATTCCATACGAGTACCTATTCTGTGAAAATTTCAACTGGCCATCTATTACGGTTCGAAAGATACAGCCATTAATAGGTAGGACGGACGGACAGACAGACAAACATATGCTTAGTAATAAGGTCCCGTTTTTACTCTTTGGGTACGGAACCCTAAAAAGATAAAATAAATTACGTCGCTGATTTTTTTGCAGGGGCACCCTTTTAAGGTGGTGTGCCAGGGTCGAACGCATCTGGCATAAAGGCCTAAATCAGGTTTAATGCCTTTAGTCGAGCTGACCCAGCAGATGACCTTGCCGGCCTCTTTTCATCATCATCAGCCAGAAGACGTCCACTGCTGACCATAGGTCTCCCCCTTTAACCTCCACACTGAACGACAGCCTGCCTTTTACATCCACTGGATGCCAGCGACTCTCACAATGTCGTCGGTCCATCTAGTGGGAGGCCTACCTACGCTGCGTCTTCCGGTTTGTGGTCTCCACTCAAGAACCTTTCTTCCCCATCGGTTATCGGTTCTTCAAGCGTCGTGGCCAGACAATCGCCACTTCAACTTGCAAATTTTAATAGCTATGTCGGTGACTCTGGTCCTTTGACGAATATCCACGTTCCGGATTCTATCGCGCAAAGAAACTCCGAGCATAGCTCTCTCCATTGCCCGCTGTGTGACTCTGAGTTATTCCCAAAGGCCAACAGTTAAGGTCCACGTATCAGTACCATTTGTACTGCCAGTTATATCACATATTAAATACTACGTAATATATAATACTACGTATATATAGTTACTACGTAAGTTATTCTTCACAATTAATATAGCGGTAACAATCATTGTGGCTTCGGCCGGTGTTTTGATTCTCCGTCCGTCCCGTCTGTACCCACACTTGTATATATTGATGTACTTATACTTGCTGGGATTGTTATTCTGATATATTGACATTGCAGAGGCCACGTGACTGCTGATTACGTGTACTAACAAAAGTTAGTTCTTTTATGCTCCGTCCTAAAACCTTATCACGGTAATCATCCCGCTAATATCAATCTCATCATCATCAGCCATAATATAAATTAACATAAGTATAATTTGGACTGCTTCAAACCAAGGGTGAATAGAGTCCTCAAAGGTAGGCAACGCACTGACAATGCCCCGGGTATTGTAGGTGTCTATAAGCAGCGGTGACCACTTACCATCAGGTGGCCCGTAGCTTGTTTGCCAATTATTGTATTAAAAAAAAAAACAGAAGACTTCCACTGCTGAACATATGCCTCCCCCTTTAACCTGCACACTGAACGACAGCCTGCCATCTGCATCCACTGGATGCCCGCGACTCTCACAATGTCGTCGGTCCATCTAGCTAGGCCTACCTACGCCAATAATATCAATCTACATGTCTTCAAATCACGAGTGAATCGGTTTTTTCTAGGCAAGCGTCAACCATCGTAGACTACATCATCGCTTAACATCGAGTTGGCGGCCAAAAGCAAGCCTATTCCTAAATAAAAAAAAGCATTGGAAAGAAGAAGAAAATGTGATTCAAAGAAGTTTTTTAAGTTTTGTTTCGTTTAAACTACTATAAAGGTACGCCTATTTGTTGAACAGGTATAGGTTCCTACTTATACTACTTATCATGTTATGGCGTGTCCAAAAAACCTAAGTTCAATGTAACTGGAAGGCCAATAGTGTCATTTATTAACAACCTACTCCACTCGTCCTACAAGCTTGTGACGATGTTGTTTTTTAAAACCCCGCCGGTCCCAAAGTTGTAATGAAATTGTTTGCCATGTACCACAGAATATAAAGGGTACAAAGTCGGCTCCTGCTGACTTGATTTTAATTACCTACTCACCGTAGCGCTAGATGAACGCTAGAGGAACAAATCCACGAATTCTGATGAATTCGTGGATTTGTGCGGTTAGTAACGAAAACGTTTGCAAAAATGCAACAAAACGAGTTGAACAGACACAGCTAAAATCGTCCGTGATATCGATGCGACTCGAATTCATTGGTTTAGCAGGGATGGGCACCAGATGTCCCGCAAATGTCGTAACTGTGGCGACAAACGATTCCGTTCCTTCCGCAATACGTACCTATGAAAAGAGAAGTGTGTCATTTGACAAATTTGAAAAAAAAATACCTTCTTTAAGACTATAAGTACCTACCCACATGTACCTACAAACTTAAACTAAAAAGAGTTTTTTAAGCGATTAATCAATTTCGATTAAATTTATATGGGACCATACAAAAAAAGAATCATCAAAATCAGTTTCTGGCTCAACGCATAAGCATTGCCATTCAACGTGGTAATGTTGCAAGCATGCTGGGTACGCTGCCAACTGGTAGTGGGCTTAAGCATTTGGATTGTCTTTAGACCTTCAACGGTCGATGTGCAGTCTAACTGTATTTGTAGTTTTAGTTTGAGCTTGTATTTTGTTTAGTAAATAAAGGCACTTGCCCAGTTAAATAGTTGTTAAAAAAATATATTTAAAAAAAACTATTCATAAATGGCGGAGTAGTCGCGTCACAAACATACAATCGAATTGAGAACGTCTTTTTATGAAGTAATTTAAAAATACTAACAAAATGGCATTGATTCTATTGCAGCACTCACTACACTATTTCCATTCATTTATTTGCACTGACAGCTGCGATAACATTGTAGTGCAGCTGTAACACCAAATAAATGCTTACACCGAGCATAGTGTGTTCCCAATTATTCAAATGTCACAAAATACAATTTACTGGTCCAGGCCAAAGCTTCTAATTCTGCATACCATCGACCCCTTCTCGCTCGCCGCGGTCCAAGGCTACCACGTTAGGGTCTCAAATTACGTGTAGTTCCGATGAAGCGTCCTTTGGAGACTTTAAGGCCTATTCACATGCACGCGGTATGCATTCGCTGCCGTACTGCGAAATCTGAGTAGCTACCTACCATCAAGTGCAATCTTCTTTATATTGAAGTTTGGAGGTCAGTTGGCAAAACTAGGGTGCTGAATTCCGGGGAAGGAATGCCTAACTGTTTTAAGCGAGTCTGTTTAGGTGATTGTTAAAAGTTGCGCTACCGCAAACCGTATCTCGTTTTTTTCTCCTCCACCGTCCTATAAAATATCAACAAAATAATAATGTCATACTAATAACAATGTTACTCTAAATATAATGCCTAAACGGTACTTTTAAATTACAGCACAGTGATATTTTTTCTTCAAAAACGATGAAAATATGCGATAGATATAGCTAGATAGATATGGCCATTGAGCGCAGCGTTAAGTGGACCGGATTGCGTTACCAGCATCTGAAGAAGTCATCATAAGATCGTAAAAAGTTTAGCCTACTGATCTCCGAGCACCTAGGTCAAAGTAATACTACGTAGATAGTAATATTATTTATCTTGTTCACTTATATGTAGAGTGATCCACTTTTTCGGGAAAGTGCTTTTATTAACCAAACAAAATATAAGCTAACACTAAATACCAAATTTAGTCTATCATACAAAAATTGTGATCCACTTCTATGTATTGTAGTTTTTAATCCACTTATATCTAGAGTGATCCACTTATAATAAGCGGAGTGACAAGGGAGTGACACTTTAGAGTGGGTCACTCCGCTGAGTTTTGAAACGTAATCAAGCTACGCGCCACGAAGTCATTTTAATTTTATTTTATTTTGAACAGTAGCCTCAACACATTAAAACATCTGGCAGTTAAAAGCATAAGATCTACCTTCATCTGGCTGCACTTTAGTTACACGGATCGGTTTGGCATTAGTTCAGCCCGAGATTGATATACAATCGACAAATCATTATTAGTAATGCCCAAGGACACTGATAAATGTTGTCAGCATTTACGTACAATCTACGTTCTTTGTTTACCTAATATTTTCTGCTACAATCGGCGGTAACGAATACCGCTTTTGTCTGAATAGTTCCTTAATGATGTTATGAGTTTAGGACGATAGACACAAAGTCCATTTGAGTCGCTTTTTTATAGCTATAATAATAAAAGTCTTCGAATAATATCATGTTTTAAATGTTTTCGTTGTAAATATGTAATACTAGCGACCCGCCCGCCCGGCTTCGCACGGGTGTAATTTACGTGCGAAGCCGGGGCGGGTCGCTAGTTATATGTAGAAACCTACCGTGAAAATGTATCTAACTGGTAGTGAAAACCGCATCAAAATCCGTTGCGTGGTTTAAGTGGAGTTAGCGGCCATACAGACAGACAGACGCGGAAAGCGACTTTAATTTATACTATGTAGAGATTATAATTATGTGCAGTTTTTTTATTTTGTTTTGGTTACGATGACCCTGGAAATGTAGGCTACATATACATAATCTATATCTATACTATGATATTATAAAGAGGAAAGATTTGTATGTAAGTATGTTTGTAACGAATTGGCTCAAAAAGTACTGGACCGATTTTATAAATTCTTTCAACATTTGAATGCTTCATTATCACTGATTAATATAGGCTATTTTAATAGGCTATATAACTATACCCGTGCGGAGCTGGGTTGGACCGCTAGTTATTACATATAATTTTTAGTACAAATATATCCTACTAATATTATAAACGCGAAAGTTTGTATGTATAGATGTTTGTTCCTATTTTACGCTGCAACGGAACAACGGATTGACCTGATTTTTTGCATACATAGTTCAAGAACCAGAGAGTGACATAGGCTTTTCATCATCATCATCACCATTTTTCATCACTACGCGGGTGAAACCGCGGGGCGCAGGTAGGTATATAAAACAAAGTCGTGTATGTTACACTATTTTATAACTCAAGAATGGCTAAACCGATTTTCATGATCTTTGATTTTTTTGGATTCCTTTCCGCCCCAAATAGCAGAATAAGTATTAAAATGTCGGAAAATTTCCCGAAAAAAATATTTATGTCGTAAATTCATTTTCCCATACATTTTATATGGAATGGCAAGATTTGAAGACTTGTGCATTGATTGACATATTACATCATAGACAAAAGAAAAACATCTGTATCTGTATTTCGATTAGTTTATTATTTTAAACTACGTAATAGCTTTACCTAGTCTTTGTTTTAAACCTACAAGATTTTATAGCCATATAAAAAACCGAAGTGCGAAATAAAACTTATGGGATAAAGAAAATGTCAGATGTCAAAATATTATAAGTTATTGATAATTGCAAATATGAAATAGATAACAGAACTGTTAAAGAGGTCAAATAATTTTATTACGGCTACATTTATAATTATTGTGATGATAAACGCTGGACATTTGCTTGATAGCATCTAGAAATTTCGTGTCAAAATTTACCACGTCGGAAAATGCACTGTTATACATTTCGGAGAGTGTGCATCGGATTTTCATGATCTAAGCTCCTGTCATATTTCTATCCGACTGCCAGTGGGCACGAAAAATCGGCACCGTTCTATGGTTCATATTCCAAAAACCCGTACGACGCGCTTTGATACCACTTTTATTGTGCGAACTGCTGTCTTTGGAATGCACTGCCCGAATGGGTGTTTCCCAATAGTTACAATATGGAGTCTTAAAATCACGAGTCAATCGGTTTCTTCTAGGCAAGTGTGCTCCATCGTGGAGCGCATTGGCGGTCAAATGCAAGCTTATTCCTGAAATAAACCGGCCAAGTGCGAGTCGGGCTCGCGCACTAAAGGTTCCGTACCACCACAAAATACAATAATTATCAATTAAAAAAAAAAACGATTCAAAATAAGTAAAATATGGCGTTTCGATTCGGTGAAATGTTATAAGGTCGTCCAAGTAACGAAATGACCTGTTATAACAAGTTACAACAAACAAATGACAAATTTCTGTTCATCATTTTCTTGGCCATTATTTATTATTAAATTTGTCATTATACTTTAAAGTGTGTACTATAATCATGCCAAGTTTGACGCTTGTAAGTATTAGCTACCGTTTTTACATTAGAGAATACAAAAATAGGGTTGTTGTATGGGAACCCCCTCCCTTTCGTTTTTAATTTTAGACTTTTTTATTTCTTAGTTAATCCGCCGTAACATTACATATTCTGTGAGCATTTCAACTGGCTATCTATTACGGTCCGAAAGATACAGCCGTTCAAAGGTAGGACGGACGGACAGACAACGTAGGGTCAGTAATAGAGTCCCGTTTTTACCCTTTGGGTACGGAACCCTAAAAAGCAGTTTTTACCGCGCTGCCATATTATTAAAACCGCGAGTCACATTACAAAAATGTTGAGTACAAGACAGCACATTGCTACCAAGCCACGATACCGGTATACCTGATAACTGATAAGAGCCTAATTGTTGTACACTTCGAGAATTCATTGGCATGATTGTTGCTAAGTACTTGCTAGGTAACTACTATATTTATCACGCATAATTATATAGGTATATTGGTATCAATTAAAATGATAAAACGTAAAAAAATGGACCCAAATTTTCATTGGACATATTAAATATACATCATCATCATCATCATTTCAGGCACAGGACGTCCACTGCTGGATGGACATAGGCCTCCTCCACCGATCTCCAAAAGGGCCGTTTGGAAGCGGCCTGTGGACCGGGAAGCGCAGCGTAGGACGTCCATATAAGATGGACAGACAGCCTAAAAGAGACCGCAGGGATGCAGAACTTAAATATTGGTATAATCGTTGTTTGATAGCCCTTTGGTCCAGTTGGTAGTGAACCTACCTTCTGAGCTAGGGGGCGTGGGTTCGATTCCCAGCTAGGACAAACATTTATGTGATGAACATTTGTGTTTGTTCTATATCTGGTTGTTAATATCTATTTAAGTATGTATTTAAAAACTATATATGTATGTATATCAGTCTCTGGCAGCCATATCACAAGCTTTGCTTAGTTTGGGGTCAGATGACCGTGTGTGCAAAAATGTCCCAAATATTTATTATTTATTTATTTTATTTTAATCTAAATCGGATTCGTAATCTTTATGGATGCAAATCTGACGAGTTTATTAAATGATCCGACAGACGTCCTGTCCAAATTTAAATAAATTTGTTTAAGTTTTGACTAAAATTCCATAGAAAAAGCGATGAGAAAAATACACTCTGTTTTCCCAAATTTTCTAAATTTCCGGGCAACTTTTCCAATTTTTCTTTCTCTATAAAGCTTGTTCGTTTCTAACCACATTATAAAACATTCAGATATTCAGAATCAGAAATGAGCACATCCGTAGACGAACGAAAGTTACCGACATAGCTCATCGGATTAGCAAGTTGAAGTGGCAGTGGGCAGGGCACATAGCACGCAGAACAGATGGCAGATGGGGCTGAAAGGTTCTCGAATGGAGACCACGGACCGGTAAGCGCAGCGTAGGACGTCCACTCACAAGATGGACAGGCGACCTAAAAGAGACCGCAGGGAAACGCTGAATGCAGGCCGCTTCCAACCGGCCCTTTTGGAGATCGATGACGGAGGCCTATGTCCAGCAGTGGACGTCCTATGGCTGAAATGATGATTTTATTTTTATTTTATTTTACACTATTCGGAAAACAAACAGCTGAAACTAACTAATTATAGTAGGTAGATAGTAGAAGGAAGCCATAAAAAGTTTTCACTTATAAAATCGAAAGATGATTACGATCCAGATCTAAAGACAGAGATATAAAAAATAACAGCCAAACAGTAATTACTATATACACAATTATAATGATATACTATATGAAAAGAAGCCACATCAGCCCACCGAGGTTTATAATAGTACAGCGTAGAAAAATTAGTAATGGTTTATGTACTAGTTTCGAAGAACGTGGTACATGCATACTGTTTGAAGAAATTCCTTTTAGCGGTAAATAAGTCAACATGTTCGGTATACTTAGCATTAAAGGTGTTGCAAATTCGGATAAAGTACGAGTTGTATCTGTAGTTTGTCGAACACGAGTCAGCGTGGAGTTTAAGACATTTGCGCCGGGTGTTGATACGACTGGGTATTTGTAGGTTTATTTTGGAAAGAAGAATGCTACTGTCAACATTACTTAAGACCAAATTGTGAAGAAAGGTTAGATCAGCCACTTCTCTTCTCCGAGCTAAAGGAAGTAGATGGTGGTGTTTACAACTGTATTCGTAGCTGGCGACATGTATCCTGTGCTTATAGTTGACAAAGATGACGCATGATGATGATCATAAACATTAACCTTTTTTAAAACAATGCGTAGTAGGTACTTGCTACTTGGTACTTGCAAGCTACTTCGCATGGTCTGCAACGAGCTTAAAACCTATCACCGGTGCATTGCCAACCTTTATACGCCTTTGAAGAACATGGAATTGAACTATGCAGCTTCTCGGAAGTATCTATGACGAATGTATAAGGCATAACGCGCACGATGATTTTTGTCTACACGAGAGTTTTGCTGCTCTGCAGGCTAGGTTTGGTAGGATAAAACCGTGAGTGAGTAAAAAAGCAATTGGGAATTATCATCGCAAATGGTATAAAGCAATTTACGTGTTGATATTTTATAGGAACTCGATATCTTTCGCCAAAATAAAATATATAGAAAACGTTTGCAATGTTATTGTGAAACGAATGCCTAATCATTTTAGGGTTCCGTAGCCCTACAGTTTTAGTTTTTAAAATCTTTTTATTTCACATAAAAAAATTATACATTGGTCATCTCTAGTGTTAATTATTAATTAAGTCCTAGAGGTACCAAGAAATGATATAAATTCGTCCTGTGCGTCCGTTCGTCTGTCTGTCCGTTCAATTTTTTTTTTTAACATTCTGCACATCACATCATCAACCATTAAGCGTCCACTGCTGGACAAAGGCCTCCCTCCTACAGAGGGGTGTTGCCATAATCCCCACGCTTGGCAGGCGGCTTGGGGATCGCAGTACGTTCACCGTGTACGATAGGACGCTGCTGCCCATCCTCCGGTGGTTCTGGTCGCAGTTTTAGGACATACCCGGGTCCTTACTTTCTTAACATTCTTACTTAGCCTAAATTTCTAAAGCAAAATATGATACCGCAAGTCTAAATAATTAAAGGGTCCAGTCTATCCATGGTCCATACATCCTACAACTGGACCAAAGTAACAAAACTATCGCAGACAAGTAACGTGTGCGTTTAGCCTAATTTATTAAGTACCTAAATAATGATACCCGATAAGTGTAACCAGCTAAAACTCAAGTGTTTGAAATCTGACTCGTGTGGACTGTGGAATCAAATTAATCGCCATCCTGTTAGTTTTGCATTGTGTAATTTCATGATTAAGCATGCATGTTCGGTTGAAACGGTAGAAAACAACGCGTTTTGCTTATTGGATTAAATAACGCGATGTAAGACGTCATAGGCATTTTTCAATATTCTAAGTAACTTTATAATATATATTGACCTCATTTTAAACATTTCAAAATACAAAATTTGTAACTTTTATGATTCCTTTGATAAGTTTAAAGGCTGCGGGGGTTCTATAAGTTTAACGTGTGTGCCTGTGTGTCTGTTTGTGGCACAGTAGCTCCCAAACGGGCCAGCATGGTGGATTTAAAAACAGGCCAAGTGCGAGTCGGGCTCGCGACCGAGGGTTCCGTACCACCACAAAATACAATAATTATCAATTTAAAAACACGATTTCAAAATTGGTAAAATATGGCATTTCGATCCAGTGAAAGAAATGATGAGGTCATCCAAGTAACCGTATTTTTTTTATTTTTTTTATAAATAATAGGCTTGCGTTTGAACACCATCACGCCTGATGTTAAGCGATGATGCGGTCTACGTTTGGAGCACGCTTGCCTAGAAGGAACCGATTCACTCGTGATTTGAAGACACCCAGATTGTAACCATCGTATTACGCATCCGTATTACCAGTAATGAACAGAAATTTGTCACCGGCTCACACTGGGCCATTATTTATTATTTGATGTTATACTTTAGAGTGTGTACTATAATCATGCCAAGTTTGACGCTTTTACGTATGATCGTTTTTACATTAGAGCAATTACAAAAATACGTTAAAAAAATAAGATTGTTGTATGGGGACACCTTTTCGTTTTAACCTTTTGACTTTTAATTTATTTCTTAGTTAATCCGCCTTAACATGACATATTCTGCGAAAATTTCAACTGGGAAAATAAGGACGGACGGCCAGACAGGCTGACAGGCAGCGTAGGCTCAGTAATAGGGTCCCGTTTTTACCCTTTCGGTACGGAACCCTAAAAATTTGTATAGTACTATAATATTAGCTGACTTAAACTAATTGAATTCAATAATTTTTTTACTAAATTTTTCGAACAATTTTGATCGAAGACTAAATAGAATAGAATAATATTTATTTACCAAAATAAGTACAGAGGTGCTTAAATAATAGATTTAAAACTTCAGTGCTTGGTAGTTCTGTACTACGTCTGAAATAGGTTGGCGGTGAACCCCAAACTAGGCACAAGGTCTGTTTCTTGGGGCTCGAGTGCTTGGTTACCAGAAAAAGTACCCCCTACAGTGTAAATTGTTTAAAATAAGAAAAGATTTGCTATCAGATCTAAATAGGTTACTTTGATACAGTACAAAAACTAAGGTAACAAAACCAATCAAGTTATATATACTTCTTAATCTTGAAGCTACAACATGGGGTTCTTCAAAAGGCGAGTTAATCGAGTTCTAAAGGGTCGGCAACGTATTTGTGATGTCTCTGGTGTTACAAGTATCCATAGGCGACGGTGACTGCTTACCATCAGGCAGCCCGTCTGCTTGTTTGCCACCTATGGCATAAAAAAAACTTCTTAATCTTGTACTTAATAGTAAATTTACTGGGATCCTCCTCTGGCACGGCCCTCTCGGGGCATTTTATCTTATGTCTTTTACTTATTTTCCACGTTTTGCCACCCTTTTGTTACGCCACTGGTGCGAACTCATCTGGCCTAACTCGGGCTTGATGCCTTCAGCCAAACTCACCCAGCAGATGACCTTGCCGCCCTTTTGTTTTGCATGTGTACAATTAGTACATTGGTGACGCTACAAATTTCTTAGTGTGCGTGAAAAATTAGTAAGTGAGCCGTTACATAGTGAAAACAATATTAAACGGAGAGATTTAAACACAAACGATAATTGCACTAAGGCATAGGTATACTCCCTTGTTTACCTGTACGCTGAGTCCCAGATTTGATAGTTTTCGAAAACTTTTTTCGTTTACGTAGGTACCTATTGTTCCATACATTTTAGTAAAGCACCTCTATCGGAAACGTGGAGGAACTAAAATCGGTAGTAATCGGCGGTATAGATTGCTTCACTCTAATATGAAAAAAGTTTTCGAATACTATCAAAACTTGTACTAAGGGTACTGATTTGAAGGAACAACAAAGGGTAGCATCTAATTAGTAAATGATTCCAGAACTAGAAACGGCCAAGCAAATATCGTCATCCCTGTAAGAAACTAATTATCATAAGCTATCGCTGCTCACCTCCTTATCTTCAAGTTGCTGCCGAAGACCGATAAACGGTGGAGAGTCAAGAGTCCCGAAAGCACTTATCACTACTCAA